>OW443342.2:7500000-8750000 GCA_937001555.2 Hypsopygia costalis
CTACGTTGAGATGTTCGGCGACTAGTTCGAGGGCTTTCGTCATCTATTGCGCGAAAGTCGAGCGAGCTCAAGTCGAATTGTCCACCGCGACGTCGTGATCCATCGCGTCTAAAGGACGGCCTGTGCGATGAAAATGCAGCATCGTAGAGCTCACAGAGACTGGTGCGATCCGAGTGCGGTTCTTCGTATAGGGTTAGATTACGAGTTTCCGTTGCATCGGACGGCGTTTCATCGCGATTTGAAGTCACTTCGCTACGCTCAGAAATATCAAAGGTGAATCGTGCTTCGAATCGATCCGGACTTAATAATGGGGCCGACCGTGAACAATCGTCGGGATGATTTTCGTCACCATCGAGCGGAAACGGGTGAGGACGACGCGGTGATATTTCCTCCGAGTCTGTAGAGCGATCAGAGCGTGGTACCTGACATATATGCCGACGACTCAGAGCCGGTTGCGAGCCACACGGCGCACGGCGACAACAAGCTCGCTCGTGTCGAACGTCCGATCCGCTGCTGCCCGTAGATTTTGAATGTGGAGGTCGTCGGCGTCGGTCTTCGCGTGCGTAAAGTGAAGTAAATTCCTCAGAACAAAATTTTTCAAACAGCTCTTGTGAACTAAGCCGCGTCGAGCCGGTCGCGTTATAGAACGCCTCGGTCGGCGAGCGATCGGTTCGCTCGTACAGAGCGCTCGAGCTGGCCCGTTTGGATTTATCCATCAGGCCGAACTTGTAAATTTTGGGCAAGCGGCGCTCGAAAACACCCTGAGAGTGAGCTCGCGCGGGGCCCCGGGGCACGAACGGTCCGTCGTGCCGGTCGGCCAGCACACGGTCAGAAGAAACACCGCGCAACGTCGGCCGCGTCTCCGGCGGCGTGGGCTCCGCGGCGGGAGGGGAAATGGCGAACTCCGGTTCGTCGTACTCGTCCTCGTCGGGCGTCTCGGCGTCGGGGCCGGAGCGCTCGAGCGAGGCGCGGCCGCACTCACATTCGTCGCGTTCGTCGCTGGCGTCGCCCTCGTCGAAGGAGGGCGCGCGAGGGCCGTGCGAGAATACGCGGCGGCGCTCCTCGACGGCGGCCTCGGCGTCCTCGAGGCGGATGGAGCGGCGCAGCGGCGGACGGTCGCGACGCGCGCGGCGCGGCGCCGCCTCTACGGTGGCGGCACCGGCGTGCGGAAGCGGGGGGCGCGCCGCCGGCAGCAGCCTGTCCAGCGACAGGCCGCGCCGAGGGCGAGCCGGCCGCGGCTGGCGCGGCACCGCCGACGGACTCGTCTCCTCCGGCGTGGTGGGCAGCGCTGCGCCGCGCCCGAACTCGATGAACCAGAGCTCGTCTTTAAGTTCGCACTCTCACTTCTTTTCGTTCATGTCTTTATTTAAGTAGTGCAGGACGTAGTGGAGCACGAGGTCATAGCAGTACTTGTATTCGGTCTGCGGAATAAAATATTCGTTAATTCTACTGCAAGCTTCTTTATATTTTGGCTTATCTGGTGTCGCTACTCACCATGTTCTCGACGAGCTGTGGTCGATGCCGCCGTACGGTCTTCACCGCCTGGAAGACGTCTACTTCTCCATGCTTGATGACTTGCTCGATGCACGCATTGGCGGCACAATAAACGCCGGAGCGACTGCGGCCGTCCCT
This sequence comes from Hypsopygia costalis, assembly GCA_937001555.2. Lineage (NCBI taxonomy): Eukaryota > Metazoa > Arthropoda > Insecta > Lepidoptera > Pyralidae > Hypsopygia > Hypsopygia costalis. Next base: position 7,501,633 of record OW443342.2, read on the forward strand.
GTCATAAAAAATAGTGAAAACTATAATAGCGTCGCGTTATCTCGGGATAGAAGAAGAACAAGTAATGTAGGAAAATGACATTTTGTACACATCTGACCCACAATAGTTACTGTCAAATGAGTCAATGTTTCATTACAGCTAAAATAATGAGGTCAATAATATTTTTATATACATCTAAAAGAAAATTTAATATCAATCTCACGGTGAAACGACGCAGACAGGTCCGTAGTCAGTCCGCTGACGCCATCGCTCCACCATGTTCATGAGCTCTACCAGAGAGTTTGTGGAGGACGGAACTTTGTGTCCCATCGGCCAACATGTCAGTTGGAACAGCTGTACCGTCTTAGGTGGAGCTTTTACACCCGCCATCAGCTCGGTGAGTGACACGATCTGTTGGTAAATAATAACTTCAATATACATGACGTGCTATATGAAAATAACAAGACATTGCTATGAATCCTAGCTAATAATCACTAAAGGCTTTATTTTCAGTTCTGTTACATAAATTATACCGAGGGCAATGACTTACTAAACATCACTATGGAGATTATCATCATTAGGCGATATCTATCCATTGCTGAATTAAATTCTACCTTCATATGCGAACCTTCGCAGTCTGACTCTTCTGGCCGGTCATGTGAGCTCGTATGACCTTAATGTGAATGTGACCTTATAAAGATACTTATAATTAACAATAAATTTATTGAGTATGTATGAATTTCTTGCCTTCTTATTAATTCTAAAGATCCAGGTCTTAATGTTCGTGTAGTGGTTGTGCGACACGTGGTCTATCGTGAACACAGGCCCGTATTTTTGTGAACGACGACTTTCCGGCCAGAATGGAGGGAATTGTTGCTGAAATTTAAATAAAAATATAAGTCGACTAGTTTTTCCGCACTAGTACGGAAAAGCTACTTTCCGCACACAGTACTTGCATAGATTGCAGTACGCAATAAATAAATAAATAAAATTTTTCGAGCCATGTTTGGCTCGGAAAGTAACTTTTTGAGCAACTGCATTGAAAAAGTTTGTTTGTTTGCAAAGACTTTATTGTACTATAAAAGTAATACACAGTGTTAATAACATTTTTTTACAATGGCGGATTTATCCCAGCAGGGATCTCTTCCAGTCAACCATAGTATTTATATCCTACATGTATTTTACTAGTAACTGACAAGATACTGCGCCAATTCGCAGTGGAGCAACGCAGCGTGGCCGAGTACATTCTACTTAGATCGAAGGGAGACTCGTTCCCTAATGGTGAGACGGATATTGGTTGTTAATGAAACGTGACAAACGTAAATTAAATTACGTGATGGGATCTGTATATAAAGGTAACACACGTAACTGCCGCCGGCCCTGTACAGTACAAAGGGTCAGGGCTGGATTGACTGACTAATAAATAATTTGAAACATAATTATTTTGAAACCTAAAAACTAGGATATAGAAAATGATAAATAACACGACAGATAAAGATGTGGTAATCGATCGGTGTATTTCTATCATCAATATTAAATTGTAATTTGTTACTTTATTTATGATCGTTTACTGATGTAAATCATCACATCCTTTACAGATTCCTCCTATAAGTGAGTCAATGGTTGCCTGGAAGTTTTTTTTATACTACGTTGGGTGGTAGACAAGCATATATATAGAGATGGGCGCCGAGAAAAACCCGACGGGTTTACCCGAGTAAATTCTCGTTTGGGAAGATAAGGTTTTTGACCCGGGTAAATAGCCGAAACGTGGATTGAAACGAATTAAACAAATTTTACGGTATATAAAATACTTTTGCTATGGTTGTAGTCAATTTACCAAACGTACTATGTTAACTTAGTTACAATGATAGAATTTTAGCGCAAAAGTATATTACATACTGTTCAAGTAGTGTAATTCTTTTGTACCCATTCATTCGTTTCGGGTATTTACCCGGGTAAATTCCATGTTTTTACCCGCTTTGAGGATTTACCAGGTAGAACTCAACTCTACATACGGCCTGTCTCATGTGAAGCTGTTGTTATTTATTTATTGCTTGCATTTATCTACAAATGTGTGACTGCTTTTTATATTTAATTTTTATTAAAGTGTGGTATGCAGTTAAGTTTATAAACAAACAAACATTAATAAAATAGCGAGACCTATTACTAATTATAGGTAACATAGGCTACATTTTAACCGACTTCATCAATAGTTTTTTTTCTGTAGTTCTGGTTGTAACCAGAACCGTAAGTTTTGTTTAACTTTTTCTTATTACAATAATAATACTTACAGAATTCTTTGGAGGCACACACAGGACTACCACCGCAGCGCATTCGTAGTCATAAACTAACGACCAGAATTCTCCCTGAGTCCTTACTAGCGGCCACTCGGTCACTATGTATTCACGTGGCTTTGTGTAGCCCTAAAAATAAATAAAAACATATTCTAAAACCGTTCCGGATTCGTAAGGGTTGCAAATTTTCTAATTTAATTCCAAACATCGTCGCAGCGATAACTTATTTTAGCAAATATATAGTAAATTAAAGCATGGTAATATATAATTCTTAGATAATCCCTCTTTTTATTTGCGGAAATCCTATGAAAATCTGTACAGTACAGTGCAGTCTTTAACTTATTAAAGATTTGGAGGGAACTTTTAAATGGGGCCCTCGTTAAACTATTTCATTAAAGGACATAAAAGGGGTAGATTTAAATATTCAGATATGCCATATACAGATCATAATATTGATTGACATGTTCTAACAGGAACTACTGACAGGAACTTGGGGTCCTGCAATTAGTTGGGCCAATTATCGTTATTAAAGTGTAGTAAAAAATTCAGTTCCAATTCAATATCGATCTCACAAATATCACATTTGGTATTCTCGTATTACAATATGAAACCTCAAAGTTTAATTTAAGTGGGATTATATTAGTGGAAGGAAATATAACCGAAAATTAAATAAACTAAGAACATTATTTTGCTAGCAATCATAATTGATAATTAATTAATGATTTTAAATAGATATAGTTTTTAGTCAATTCACAATTCAATATCGGTTCGTTTAACTTTCATTCTGCGATTGTAAAATAATCACGAGAATTGGTCTTTAGGGTAATTGTCTAGAATATCCAATGGAATAATGGGTCTGGGTAATTTTTGAGATTAGATTAGCGCGAAGAAAATCTAGTGCGGCGGAGGGTTAAAAGGTGTTTTTTCACTTAGAGTTATTTTTAATGCGTGGTCTACACTCAAATTTTTACCACTTATTTTTGGTGTGAGCGACTTTCGTTCGCAACGAGCAAAATGAGTCTCGTGAGATTATCTGCCTTTCCCGTTTCATTTTGATGATATACATGATAGGCCGAGACATTTTCACATGTTATTATATCGGCTATGCTTACAAATAAAACATAAAAGACTTTTGCTTCTTTTCATTTATATTATTGAAGAAAAATAAAAATGTCATTTATAAATTACAAATGAGTACCTATGGGTAAATAAGGTAACGTCTATACGTATTTGTAAGCATATTTTGACGTAAATACTTCTTTAAATTACTTCTTTAATCCCACCAATAGATAGATGAAGGATCAAATAATTTATTACGATATGTAAGGTTTATGGAACATCGCGTGCTGGGGAGGGGGAAGCACTGCTATTTTGAGATAATTTTAGTGCATATAACATATTCACGTATAACAGACGGCCGTGTCCATGACACAGCCATACCCCATTTTTTTTACGAATAAATCTGGTATTTACCTAGCCTAACTTTGCATTTAAACTATTTGCATGAATACCAAAGTTCAAATAGAGACATTTTAAGTGATTCAAAACGTTCCTGAGAAAATATTTAACTATTTAATTAGGTCCTTTGTACACATTTACTTACATCAACGAACACAGCATTTATGTAGTCCGTAAAACTGTTCCCTTGGAAAGATGTTAGGTACGGCCGAAAATTGTCAGCTGGAAAGGAAATATTAACTTTATATTATATATCATGATAATTATTGTTTAGTCGGGCACTTAAACACGTAATACATTATTTTAGTCACGTTATAAATTGTTTTATCAATGAATTCCTCTTATTTAAAGGACGGTTCTGAACTAAACGTGTTATTTCTGAAATACTGATAAAATAAAATAAAAATTATGTGAAAAGTGAGATAAAATCAAGATTTTCTTTTAATATGTTAGTACTCGCAAGGGTCTAATGGCGGAAAAAACATTACTAATATACCTTTTATATTTTCAACCTCTAATTATTTTTTAGTGTAAGTACAATCGCCCTTTATTAGTTTAAATGGTTTATCATTCTCTGCAAGGAAATTTCCTTAAACGATACCACTTTTCTATTGGACCTTTTTGAATATTATTTTCGAAATAAATAATTATTATTTAGTGCATAATCGCACTTTATTAGTTTAAAAGGGTTATCATTCTCTGCAAGGAAATTTCGAAATATGGCTGTCACTCCAAACCGAAAACTTATAGAGTAACACGTAATTTCGACACAATAGCCGTGATAGCAATAGTTCTTTACTCATGTGACAATAGCTCGAAATAATATGCCTGTGAATATTCCTAAATAAATATGAATGTAAAGCGATCAATGGGCGCTATATAAGAGAGAATATGTCTTTGCAGTCAAAAGTACGGATATTGTTTTAAATTTTGACTTGATATCTTTAAACATGAATTACTCCACAGAATTTTTAATTACATGAAATTATAACTAACTAACAATTATATCATATACAATTTAAACAAAAATTAAATATGGCTAACTACATATACAAACAAACCGGAAATAACAAACACTAATTATAAATAAAAGTAATCTAAATAGCGTAAAAAATTCTTGCGCATCGCCGTCAAAAGGTAAAGTGTCCAGAAGAAAGAAGCAGCATTGCCACGCTGAATGGCAATGCTAATTCCCTCTGGTCGTGGAAAGAGTCGACTAAACGTAACAAAATTCTTACGCTTGGACTCCATGGGCGTTATAATATAAAATTTGATAGATATAACATAATATTAGTTTATCATCTTTAAGAGTATTAACAATGATAACATTGACGATAAACTAATATCTACTAAGTAATATTTGCTATAAATTTAACTAAATTTACCGAAGCTCTAAATAGCATAGCAATTTCATTTAGATAAGCCTCTGTTTTGTGTACCCGTCATTGTAGCTGACGTAAGCAGCTTATATTGGAAATGTTAGTTTAGGTTACGCACATATTATATCATTTTGAGTTGAACAACTATTTAACAGGGATTGGTTTGCCCGCGACATTTTGTGCAGAATTGTCAAAATTCTTCAAGTGCACTGTGTTTCGGGGACTTATTCCATTTCTCTACCCTAGATAGCCACTATACTTGCAGACGCGTATCCATCTATCTACCTAGAACGGTTTTTTTTGTAAACGTAAGGTGAATCAGAGGACTCAGATACCAAAAGAAATATTTTATTCGTAGTTTCACTGTTATTCTTAGAGCGACACCATGGGACCGAGAGAGATTTGCCTTTTTTTTAATTTTCATACAGTCAATTTTAAGGGCTCTGGATTCTAATAGATACTTGGATGTTAATAACTTACTGAGAAGTAAGTTATTGTTTATAAGGTGTATTGATGGACACGCGTTTTCGGGTATCCACCTTAGGGTGGATGTTTTAGACTGGATAAACGGAATAAACTGTACCGGGATCTAGCCATTTCGATTGTTCTTTTTATTGAAGTGGAATCTTCTTTAGGCAATATGCACAAATTTTGTGTATAGTTAATGAGACTATCCGGTCACGCTCGACTCTGTAACGTTTGGGTAAAGTCGGCAGTGAGAGAGCGAGACGGAGCGATAGCGAAGTTTTTACTTCTGTCGTGTTATCAAGTACACTTCGGTTTTTTTTTATAAAGATAAAACTTACGTGGAACTACAAGCACGTCTCTATTCTTTTCCCTGTTATCTCCTCTATGCCCTCCCGCGCAGTCTCCTATCGTAAACCTGGGCGTCTGCTTGCATATCTGCTGGTACTCCTTCTGGTACTCATTGAGCTTAGATACTGGGTCCCTCTGCGATTTCTGTTTCAGTCTTTGCGATAGTTCCGACACGGGGAACCAAGACACTCCACATACGATATGCTCTTCTAACGCATCGTATACGAACTTATACTGTTCCTGTGGAGAAAACTTATAAATTATTCCACCGAACGCTAGCACATCTGCAGCAAATTAGATGCGGAAATTACTAAATGACAAATGTTTTCGAATTCTACGAGCTCTAGCGCAGCTATAGAGGTCTCATAATATGATAAAAATAAGACTTTTTAAATAGCATGACAAAAAGTAAATTAACTGTAAGACACAATATTTATATTTTTCAATTCGAAACATGGGATATAAAGTTTAACCAAGGGTTTCTTATAAACTATTCGAGTTAGATTTGTGAGAGTTTTACTCTAGTGTTTAGAATGAAGAGCTTTTTCTGAATATATATCAATAATCAAGGGGGTGGTCACCCCCCTTTTGTGGTGAATTATAGCACTGTGCGTGGAAATAAGATGTTTTTCCGGGATAACTCCAAACTTTAATCTATCCCTGTAAAAAAATCATGTCAATTTATTGGTGTCTTTCGACATAGAAGAAGGCCTAACAAACAAACACACTTATTTTCACATTTACAATATTAGTTTGGAGTGTATACATACAATATATTTTTATTGAATTTTTTAATTGTAGTAAATTGTCATTTATTCGCCGGTTTAGAATTCTTTTTTTTATGTTCCTATATGTCCTGTATATACAATTGTTTCGTTATATAAAGACACGTTGGGAAACTGTAGTGAATAATAACTAAATAAATAAATAAAAGTATTGCATTTTTTTTAACAATAATCAAAATATCATTATTTGCCATTGGAACCTCGCGGGCCCGTAGACTCGCGACAACATATCGATATACTTTCTTGACCTTTCTCTAGGGTCTATTTGTCATTTCGTAGACTGGCGTGAAAACATGAAACACATAGAGATCTAAAGTACCTATTGATTTAATGGTACACCAGGGGCCCTATTGGATATTTTGAATGTGAAAATAAAACTACTGCTTAGAATGTTAGTAATTACGTTCAGTTCAGCTGGACCCTACAGACCGATTAAACTGAAGATCATCATCACAGGTCCATTTTAGTCTCTACTACAGGAGCACGACCCTCTCTCATCCGTCCTTGACGGAAGGAGGATTTGGCCTACACTCTCCACGATGGCCAAACGGGTTGGGGAGGCCTGATCGATATTTGATAATTTATTTCCCTTAGTCGCCTTGTACGACATCCACGGGAAGAAACGGAGTGATTCTATTCTAGTCTGCCGGAAACCACACCGGTCAAAACTGAAGATGTTTGTTAATAACTTTAACCTACGACCAATTTTTGGAATAAAATAATCGGATGATAATCGGATGATAATCGGATGATAATCGGATGATAATCGGATGATAATCGGATGATAATCGGATGATAATCCGCATCAGCTTCGGCGGAAGAGGCCCTACCGGCTAAGCTGAAGCCGATTCTCGTCGGATTTTTTGATTGCGAAAATCAAACTTTAGCTTAGTTTTATGGTATTTGTGACTCGGTTAGCTGGTCGAAATTCTGGAGCTCTACCGTTTAAGGTTAAAACATAAGACCAATTTTTTTAATCGATGGCTTCAGCTTCGGCGGTAGGGCCTCAGTTTGCACTCCAAAATATATCAATAGAACACATGTGCAGTACTCGGCAGACATTATTGGAACTTGCAAAATCTTAAGGTTTTCATCAAATCTTGTATACTTACCTCGTTTTCTATAAGGCCTTTTCTAGATTGTCTCAGTTTTTTCAAATAGCCAAAAACATCGAAGCAGTCTTCTTCTTCAGCTAATTCGAGGTTTGCATCAATGGCTAAATATACCCCTGAACGTCCGCCACCGTCACTGAAAATACAATAGAATTATGAACTTTTTTTCTTTATGTACATTAAACTAAAACTAATATATTATATATTATTATATATTATAATATATAAACTAAAGAAAAAGTTATGGGTTAAAAAATCAATAGATAGACATTTCTTAATTTAATTTAATTTATGAAATGTAATGATTTATACTGTCATTGGGCCCTTGGACATTTAGACACGTCTTACACATTTTTATTAATAATACGTAGGCCACACTAAAAGTTTTGCAAAATATTATGTTTATTGCTTTTCAAAATACTCTCCTTTACATTTTAAACATTTTTTCATGCGATCGAACCATTTTTTTAAACAGGAGGACCTCAGATCTGAAGGCATGTTTTCTACGTGCTTAATGAACGCTATCACTGCCTCTTCGGAGTTGGTAAAAGTGAAATCTCTCATCAAATCTTTGATTTTGGGGAAAATACAGAAATCACAGGGTGCTAGGTCGGGGCTATGTGCAGGATGGGTGACGAGTTGTACTTTTTCGGAAGCTAAAAATGTCTTTGTTTTGTTGGCCGTGGCTTTTTGGTCGTCTTACGCGAACTTTTTCTAATACCCTGGGTAGTACCTGCACGCGGTGAACCCTGCTGACTGACAAACGAAGCCCTGGCGAAAAGAGATAGGGCTGGGCTGGTAGGGAGTGTAATTGTAAGCTACCCGGCTGGGGAACGTACCTGCCGCACAGAATACCGCAGCCAAATAACAATTCCTTTGAGGGTTGTGTATATTTTATGTTGCGATCGTTAATATGGCTACTGAGGAGGAGGAGTGGTGAGGTGGAGGTACTTCTCCAGTCGGGCAGCTTAAAAGATACGCTACGCCCTATCTCTCTTTTCGCCAGAGCCTCGTTTGTCACTCAGCAGAGTGCACCACGTGCAGGTAAGGTTGGCTTAGGTTCAAAGATGTTCATGAACCACTTACATCACAAAAGCTTGTTATGATTATGTCTTGAGCCATTTTGTTCTTCAATACTTACTTGCAGTGCACTACCATTGGTCCAGCGGCTGGGTGGGCTGCTAGTTTTCTGCCTACAACGGCTCGCACTCGTCTCCGAAACTCTAACAGCGCGTTACTGAATGGACACGTATGAGAGTGCCATTGTGTATAATGGAACTGGAGAATATACCTTTCTTCGATCACCACCTAAAAAAAAAAAAATTCTAGGTATCAAAATTAGAATTCTAATATATAGATAATCAACGCCAGTGTTCTAAACCTTCCTAAGGCTCTATTTATACCGCCATGGAATGGAATGGAAGCGACTTTTTGCAACGAAATTGTACGTAGCATAATGAACTTTATGTCAATTGCATAACATATAAACTTAAATACGAGCCAAAAAAGGTCGCGCGTTTTCCGGGGCATCCTCGCGCATTCTCGAGAATTCCCCTAGCTACTGTCGGCGCTGCCTGTAGAATCCGCGGGAAGTTGCGCGAACGAGAGTCGATCGGGTTGGTCACAGCAATGGAATACGCGAGAATACTCAAGCATTCCAGCGAATTCGCGCGCCTTCTCGCGTCATGAGGCGAAATTGACGCTTCCATTCCATTCCATTCCGCGGCGGTGTAAATTGAGCCATTAGTGAATATATATTTCGTTAGCAGTTCGATATGATTGTGGATTATGTGTTCCAGTAGCTGCAATACAAGAGTAGTAATATGTATATGATTGTGCCTACTGTACCAACTGTGTAGGATACAAACCAATTAACGGGTATTTTTGAAATTTCAATTTCAGAATGAACTACTTCATTTCGAATTTGAATTTCCATGGCAAAAGTGATTTGGACAAACTAATATACTTACATTTTTTTCGCTCTTGTACAATCGGAAGGTGCGTATATGGAAGTTAGCGAGTTCCTCTTCTTGTACAATGCCAACACTAATATCGCCGTATGTCTCGTCCTTTTCTTTATTGGGTGGCCAGTATTGTACACACATCACCTGGACAGAGAAAAATAAACAAAATATTAGTCTTAATTGCTCCCAAACACACAAGAGCTGGGCAGTTTTTTCAAAACCGCCGATATACCCCAATGCTTGAAGACCAAAGTGTTCAATCAGTGCGTCCTCCGCGCTATGTCCTACTGTGCAGAGACTTGGATGCTGACGGTTGGGCTGGTTCACAGACTAAAAGTCGCACAGCAAGCGATGCTTAGAGTTTCTCTATCTAAGGGATCGAATCCGGAACGATGAAATTCGACGGAGAATCCATATGGTCGACATAGCTCTCAGAGTCAGAAAGTCAAAGTGGCAGTGGGCTGGCCACATCTGCCGAGTCAGCGATGGCAGATGGGGGAGGAAAGCCCTAGAGTGGAGGCCACGTAAGGAGCGATGAAGCGTAGTTCGCTCCCTCTCTAGACGGACCGATGATCTCAAAAAAGTGGTTGGTAGCTGAAGTGAACGGCCAATTGCCACTTCTGTTTGCAAATTCTGAAGGCTATGTCGATGACTATGTATTATATACATACATATATTGTATACATATAATACATAGAAAACACCAGGACAAATAGACATGTTCATGCACACATATGTTTGCCTTGTACGGTGATCGAACCCACGACCTCGGAGTCAAAGTGATCATCGCTAGCCATTAGACCCCAGGGGTTGTCATAGTAGATATTTTATAAAGAATTTACTTCCTAGAATTTTCTACTCCATTCGTTTTTATTCGAGTTAGGAACATGCAATGTTATAATGTAAGAAAATTGGCGCGCCTCTGACGCTGTCGACAAATAGAGCAGAAAATATTTTCCAAATTTTCTCGCCTCGCTTCAGTGAACGGTGAACGGGAAGGTAGCCTTCACACCGTCATGGTGGGAAAGAGGATTTAACGTCGCGTTTTAGATAAAATAATCTTTTACACCTTGCTGAATATGCAGATTTTGGGATTGTTATTATTTGTGGATGCTTTTGATGGTAGGTATTTAATTGTTTGTATATTATTTTTGAGGTAAAACTTCTTACTCTCCAAGTCAAGTATGTGTAACGCTTGATTTGGAGAGTAAACTGGTGAATGCGTGACAAGAGCGTTACGGAAACGGCGAACGGAAGTTAAGAGGAGAGAGAGACACCAGTCCAGTCCAATCCTGAGCGTTCGAGCATAAACGTCTCAACTCCCAATCGGGTTTACGGAACTTGTACATCCTTTTTCAAAGATAAACAAATATTAGCTCAGCATATTGGCTCCGCTTCGACTGATGGTAAGCGAAAAGAGGAGCCCCAATCGCATCGGCAACGGACAAGAGACCTTGATAACTTGTCAGTTGACGCTGCCATGCTGCCCTCTTGCTTCTTCATGCTTCGCTTAAAGGATCCCATATTGTATGAATGAGGAAATACCTACATATGCCGGCAACGTGTTCCACTTTTTAATATAAAATAATAAGATAAGATAAAATTCGTTTATTCACAAAAATAAGGTAATAAATAGTTACACATTTTACAATTTTTAGTTTCGCTTATTCTAGCCAATATGGCCTTGTGAATATATCGTTCAGTTGTTCAGTTATTACATTTACTATTTAATAGGTAGGGGAAAAAGTCTTTTCGCATTATAGTATGTATGAACTTGTAATAAAATCTCTTTGGTTATACCATTTGTATCTAGCAGGTTTTGATATCTATAAAAAGTTTAAATTTTAAAAAAGATAATTCCAAATTCAAATTAGGTAAATGTGTGATTTTCATTTGTTTTTTTTACTGTCAAGATGAGTGAATCTAATGAAGAAATTCGATACATTTTAAAATTTTACTACAAAAAAGGTAAAAATTCAACGCAAGCTGCGAAAAAAATTTGTGATTATTATGGACCTAGTGCAGTGTCTGTGAGAGTAGCACAAATTTGGTTTAAGCGTTTTCAATCCGGAAATTTTGATGTCAAAGATGCACGTCGCTCTGGTCGCCCTGTTACGGATAAAATGGATGCCATTTCTGAAAAAGTGGAGCAAGATCGGCATATCAGTAGTTACGACGTAGCTGAAGAACTAGAAATTGACCACATAACAGTTTTGGCGCATAAAATGGTCGTGGTCAAAGACCGGCCATGCTTCAGAGACTCTGGCGAAACCCGGGTTAACCCGCAACAAGGTGATGCTGTGTGTATGGTGGGATTGGAAGGGAAGATATTCATTATGAGCTGTTACCGCCAGGCAGGACTATCGATTCTGAACTCTACTGTGAACAACTGATAAGATTAAAGCAAAAAGTTGAGAGAAAGCGGCCGGAATTAATTAATAGAAGGGGTGTGATTTTTCATCATGATAACGCTAAACCTCACACATCTTTAGCCACTCAGCAAAAATTAAGAGAGTTTGACTGGGAGGTGTTAATGCATCCGCCGTATAGTCCTGACCTTGCACCTTCTGATTTCCACCTGTTTCGGTCTCTTAAGAATTCTTTAGGCAATGTCAGGTTAACATCACGAGAAGACTGCCAAAACCACTTGTCGCGGTTTTTTGAACAGAAGTCCCAAAATTTCTATAGTAATGGGATCATGTCTCTACCTACAAGATGACAAAAAGTTATCGAACATAATGGCACCTACATACTTTAGTTAAATGTAAATAAACTTTATTAAAAAATGTTTTGAATTTTCATATAAAATACGAAAAGACTTTTTCCCCAACCTAATATATAATATATCATTAATATGTCATAAATTAAATAACAATTTTATGTCGCAGATATTCGTCAATTGAGTAATAATAATTGATTAATAAAAACTCATGTATTTCTTTTTTAAAAAGGTATATTTTTTTAATTTTGAAGTTCAAAATGGTCGCAATTTAAATTAATAAAGAAAGGTTTTCCTTTCAAGTTTTGAACGAATTGCTAGATCTTTTATTTTTCTATTTATTTATCCATATGGTTTTAATAATTATAAACTGGGCAGATATGGTTTTCAAAAGAATTTACAAATTCAGTGTGAAGGAGAAGATACAACAATTTTTTTATAGTTATGTCAATGGATGATAAATTGATATTCGTAATTCAATTCTTTTTGTTGAAGTAAAATGTGCCAATAACGCCAAAACAACGCAAATTTCGTTGCAACAACTACAGGAACCATTATTTAACTAATTTTCTAAGTTATAAAAATAACTACGTAGTTTAATAAATAATTGTGTAACACTGTTTTTTGGTTCGTTAAGTATTAATCGAATGAGCTTTTTTCTACTCGAGTGGCGCTTGTTTCTCCGCATGGAGTCCCTGAAGATCCCTATTTTTATTATTCTACAATACAATGATTATACAGGCTGTAGCTATGTAATACAAAAACAAGCAACTTTGGAATACTATGACCTTTTTAGTCACTTTGGCAACTGAGTTTCAGAGTTGTGAAAAAAATTGTTAACAACGAAGTTTTATTCTTCAACCATTTGCCTTCATTACAGAAGATTCAAAACCAGTTACTTATAAAGATATTATTGGAAACCTCGGCAGAAATAAACTTCCCTAAATTTAAAAAGTTCAAGCCTCCCTTCATGAAAGCATGTGAAAAAGGTATAAATATACTAAGCCATTGACCGAAGTTAAAGTCACACTGACCTTCGCGTGGGTTCAGTTAGCGTAATGGGCTTAAACTGGCACTGAATATAAATATAAATATGAATATGAATATAAATAATAATATAAATATGAATATAAATATAAATAATAAATAAATAAATAATAATAAATAAATATTCCTGGACAATTTACACGATCTAGCCCCAAATTAAGCGCAAAGCTTGTGTTAAAGACATAAAACAGGGGAATCTTCTGACTAATAGGACATAACGTATTTTGTAAGCTGCCCGACCGGGGTAGTACCTTCACCTCACAGAATACCACAGCCTAATAACAATTCCCCTGAGGGGTGTTGTATTCCTGAGAGTGAGGATACCAGAAAAGAAGGAGATGCTGGGTTGGCAGCGGGGGTGGCGTCGTGCGAGCGATATTTTGTGTTGTGACCGTTAATATGACAAGGGTAACCGCTTCATATCAGGCGGGCGTATGCTTGTCTGCCATCGGACATAGTATAAAAATATATTTACATATTTCTACGTGGATAACGGCCGTACAATAACATAAGGTTTTATTATAAGAACACAATGTAAGTAACTTTGTACTTGCTGTTTGTTGTCCAGAATAAAATAAGATCGATCCATTCTGTGTCCCACCACTTAGGCATACAATAATTATTAACTTTAACCAAACACTAATCATGCACTATACAGATTTCTGTCATTCTGATAATCACTAACGCTATAGATCCCTACTAATATTATAAATGTGAATGTGAGTTTGTTTTTTACGCTTTCACGCCGAAACTACTTAACCGATCATCATGAAACTTTGTACACATATTCTCAAAGGTATTAGACAGGACATAAGATACTTTTTGTTAAAAAAATTAAAGCGGGCGAAGCCACGGGTTGAAGCTAATAAAAAATAAAAACCTATCTTCGTTTAGAGGGAGCTTAGTTTAAATACGTATGCCGGTTTTTAATTAAGGTTGATTCGTAATTAACCCTAAAATATACAGTTTACTAAAGTATACGTGTGGTTTCACGATGAAATAACAATTTGCGAGTTTATAACTGTTATTATTACTTCGTTATTACAGTAGACTAGGTTGTGCCGACGACTTTGTCCGCGCGTATTGAGATATCTTTTTAGGGTTCCGTAGCTAAATGGCAAAAAACGAAACCCTTATGGATTCGTCGTGTCTGTCTGTCTGTCCGTCCGTATGTCAAAGCTACTTTTTTCCTAAACTATAAGAACTATACTGTTGAAACTTGGTAAGTAGATGTATTCTGTGAAACGCATTAAGATTTTCTCACAAAAATAGAAAAGAATGGAAACTCAAAAAATTTTTTTTCGTCAAACCGTGTGGGATATCTATGGATAGGTCTTCAAAAATGATTTTGAGGTTTCTAATATAATTTTTTTCTAAACTGAATAGTTTGCGCGAGAGACACTTCCAAAGTGGTAAAATGTGCCCCCCCCCCCTCTCTGTAACTTCTAAAATAAGAGATTGATAAAACTAAAAAAATATATGATGTACATTACTATGCAAACTTCCATCGTAAATTGGTTTGAACGAGATCTAGTACGTAGTTTTTTTTTAATATGTCATAAATCGTAACTTATATATTATGTTACTTGCTGCTGCTACGGAACCCTTCATGGGCGAGTCCGACTCGCACTTGACCGCTTTTTTTTATTTTGTATTACGTCGGGTAGCAGAAAAGTATACGGCCCGCCAGCAACTTCTTTTTTGGTAACCTCACTAATTCACAGGAACACAACAGAGTGAGTGAGATCACCAGAAAGAAAGGAAGGAGTATAGGCCGCCAACGGATCGGCGACCCCTTGGTGTTGTTGATTTCCATGATTGTTTTCCATCAAATGACCCACATGCATATTTGCCCCCCTCACATATATAAAAAAAATATTGTGTCGGCAGCGGGGGTGTCAGCGCGCGAGCATACTCCTTCTGTTGTAAGTGTCTATTAGGCTACGGTAACTGCTTTACATCGGGCGAGTCATATGATTGTCTGGCATCCGGTCTGGTACGAATAGTTTACATAAATTAAAAATAATTTTTAATGAGACAAAATATTAATTGAAAGCTCTTAAATATAGTCTTTAGGCGAGTTTCAATAATTAAAAAGCAATAAAATATCGGAACAGCTAAAATGTAAATTGATATAATAGGTAGGGGAAAAAGTCTTTTCGCATTATAGTATGTATGAACTTGTAATAAAATCTCTTTGGTTATACCATTTGTATGTAGCAGGTTTTGATATCTTTAAAAAGTTTAAATTTTAAAAAAGATAATTCCAAATTCAAATTAGGTAAATGTGTGATTTTCATTTGTTTTTTTTACTGTCAAGATGAGTGAATCTAATGAAGAAATTCGATACATTTTAAAATTTTACTACAAAAAAGGTAAAAATTCAACGCAAGCTGCGAAAAAAATTTGTGACGTTTAAGGACCTAGTGCAGTGTCTGTGAGAGTAGCACAAATTTGGTTTAAGCGTTTTCAATCCGGAAATTTTGATGTCAAAGATGCACGTCGCTCTGGTCGCCCTGTTACGGATAAAATGGATGCCATTTCTGAAAAAGTGGAGCAAGATCGGCTTTTCAGTAGTTACGACGTAGCTGAAGAACTAGGAATTGACCACAAAACAGTTCTGGCGCATAAAAAGGTCGTGGTCAAAGGCCGGCCAGGCTTCACAGACTCTGGCGAAACCCGGGTTAACCCGCAACAAGGTGATGCTGTGTGTATGGTGGGATTGGAAGGGAAGATATTCATTATGAGCTGTTACCGCCAGGCAGGACTATCGATTCTGAACTCTACTGTGAACAACTGATGAGATTAAAGCAAAAAGTTGAGAGAAAGCGGCCGGAATTAATTAATAGAAGGGGTGTGATTTTTCATCATGATAACGCTAGCCCTCACACATCTTTAGCCACTCAGCAAAAATTAAGAGAGTTTGACTGGGAGGTGTTAATGCATCCGCCGTATAGTCCTAACCTTGCACCTTCTGATTTCCACCTGTTTCGGTCTCTTAAGAATTCTTTTTGCAATGTCAGGTTAACATCACGAGAAGACTGCCAAAACCACTTCTCGCGGTTTTTTGAACAGAAGTCCCAAAATTTCTATAGTAATGGGATCATGTCTCTACCTACAAGATGGCAAAAAGTTATCGAACATAATGGCACCTACATACTTTAGTTAAATGTAAATAAACTTTATTAAAAAATGTTTTGAATTTTCATATAAAATACGAAAAGACTTTTTCCCCAACCTAATAGATATTTCGTCTAATTACAAATTCTAGTTAATTTACATTTCTATTGCTTATAAGATCAAAAGAGAATAAAATTACGTGACTTAGTTATTTTTTTATACTATGACGGTTGGGTGCCTACTACTTCCCATCAGTAGGCCATATACTTATATTGCCAACTGATGGGAAGCATTTAGCGTAGCCTTACATGTTTGCAATATGAATATCGCTCTGACGTCGTCCCCGCTGCCAACGCTGCAACATCTTTCTACTTTTTATAACCATCTTCTTACTTACTACGTTTGAAGATATGTCAATCCACGTTTGGCCATATCAATGTAGGGTTTCCGTGATATGATATGTTTAATAAAAATCTAAATAAAAAAACACTTACATAAATATTTTTTTTTGTGACTACAAAAACTGGTCATTGCAGGTTGACCTGTCCGCATAAAATTTGACACATTTAATCTTAAGTAAATCTTTAATAATTACAAAGATATCGTAACGACATTATTTCACTTCACTTAAAAAATAAATCTTTTGGTGCCTTATTATTCGTTATTTTCTGTCTTCGTGCCGCCATCATGAATCACAAAGAGAAAACTATGCCATCGTCTCTAACGGTGGATAAATGTAACTATGATCACTAATGTTTGATCATTATCATGAAGTAGCCATGCATGCCATGAATAGCTACTATTCATATCGTCAACCGTGATTTTTTCATTGATCTGGCCTGTCCATGATACATATACATTATATTTTTTTCAAATAATGATTTATCATGTAGATGTATGTTTACAATTTACAGCTTTTTTATCTATATAACTTTTAATGTTACATGTTTAATGTTAAAAATAGAATATTAACACTTTTTTCATTTATTTTCCATGATTTTGTCGATTCATCATCATCATCAGGTCATTTTAGTCTCCACTACAGGAGCACGACCCTGTCTCGTCCGTCCCCGACAGAAGGAGGATTTGGCCTGATCGATGTTTTATAATGTATTTCCCTTAGTCGCCTGTACGATATCCACGGGAAGAGACGGAGTGATTCTATTCTAGTCTGCCGGAAACCACAAGGCCAGTGTCGATTAAGTGCCGCTAAATATGCATTATTAATTTGAAAATAAGTTTTAGATCTCATTTTTGTTCTGAGAGCATCTTGTTTTATTACAAGCTCGTAATATACTCGACTTAACGCTACTAGAAATTGCTACAGTGCTACATAATACTGCCTCCGCTGACGCTAAAGGATTTAGACTTGAATACGAAGCGGATCTTAAGTTCACTGAACCCCGTAGCGTTTAACCTTTGTCTAGGGAAGTTAGTATCAGACGTTTAATAGCATTAATAAGTAGATTAGAAGTATCTATACATATCAATGACAATACATGTAATTAAATTATAACTTAAGGGCAATTCTGGTAAACAAAACAATTCTGGTAAAAATTAAAACGTATCCAAAATTTTGTTCCGATCCAGTCTCAAACTCACAAATATCAATTTTTAACCGACTTCAAAAAAGGAGGAGGTTCTCAATTCGTCGGGATCTTTTTTTTTGGTATTCTCGTATCACAATATGAAACTTCAAATTTTATTTTAAGTGCGATTATATCGAAATATGTTCGAAAATTAAACAAACTAAGAATGTCATTTTACCAACAATAAGAATTAACAATTAATTAATTAAACCAAGTAAATATTTTTTAATAAATTCACAATTCAATCTCGATTCGGTCAACTTGCATTCTGTGATCGTAACATAATTACGAGAATTGGACTTCATAATCAATATTATAACAGCATATAATTAGTACAAAATTATGTATGCCTAACGGCTTTTTAATTAATATAATTAATAGCGTTCTAGAGATCGCTGCTCATATGGAACAGCAATAAAAATATTTAAAGTTAAAATAAAAATAAAAGTAAGAAAAAGATGAATTTACAAAAGACATGAAAGAATTAAATGGATAGTTGTTTGGCCGGAGACCGGATAACGGATATCCGACGGCTGGATATCTGGCTCTAAGATATCCGGTCAAACATTACCGATTGGGCATTGCCGCATCGGTACTATCTTTTTAACTTTTTTAAAGCCCGTTGCAAAAATTTCTGTACCTAAATTGCGCCAATGCGTAAATTTTCTGACGTTATTTAAACTGCCTTACTATTATTTTTGAATTACCATATAATTTACAAAAAAAAGTGTATTTAAGCACATTTATCAGTTGTCTATTACCCATAATACAAGCTTTGCGCTTAATTTGGGACTAGATGGCGCTGTGTAAATTCTCCAGAAATATTTATTTATTTATTTATTATATGTTCTTTATGTACAATAAAGATACTACAAACAAACAAATACGTTAAAGGCTGCCAACGGATCGGCGACCCCTTGGTGTTGCTGATCTCCATGGGCGGTGATTGCTTTCCACCAGGTGACCCATATGCTCATTTGCCCCCTCACATATATATAAAAAAAAACGTTCTTGGGAATTCGTTAAGGCGAATTATAGCGTACACGACAAGTTATTTCTTCTCTATAAATATGCATCGATGCAGAAATAAGATATACAAGTGCATTGTGCCCTTTGTTATATATCTTTGAACAGAGTATAATGCGAGGTAGAATTAACTACATGTTTAGTCGAACTTTGTTAAAATATTTATCTTCCGTACATGGTTTAGAATTTAGCGAAATCCGACTGAGGTTCAACTCTGGAGAGCTTAACTTACTCGTAGCCGCTATACAAGCTCGTCTGCGCTTTTAAATATTCAAATACAAAAGAACCAATAGATTTACTTTAAATTCTTTTGTCCAGGCTGTTTTAGACGCTCTATTTTCTATAGTCGCGGAGCTCGATGGCGTCGTTTTGCGTGTCAGTCTAATCACGCAAGTTAAGCAACGTCGAACGTAGCGTGTTTATGGATGGGTTTATTTATCTTGAGCTCCTCCGTACTTCCGAGGCACGTTACGTCGTCGGTCCCAGCTGTTGTCATTAGATGACAGTCGTTAAGCCAAGTCAGTGGCCTTTGGGTGGCTTGAAAACACTGGCCTTCGCCAACCTGCAGTTGAGCAGCGTGGTGAAGTATTCTTTAAACCCCTTCGATTTCGGGAAGACCCGTATTCCAACAGTGGGATGATTATGGGTTGATGCCGTGCCTTGCCGTGGCTATTAATCTGTATTCAGTTTTTCGGTGCTGCTATGACGAAGGCATCCGCTACGTTAATTTGAAAACTCACATGAGACTGGATTTATATATTATTATGGGTGATGTGATGGATATGATATATTATTTTTATGGGTTGATGCCGATTTGTTGAAAAACATTAGTTCAATAGGTATTTTTATTCATATGGCTCATTTGTACTGATTTCTAGCGAAACAGTTACGGTTTTCTTGTTGAAGAAAACATATAACTATATATTTCAAGGGGCGTTTTTATCAGATTATAGTATACTTTGATACAAGGATGGATAATTTGACATGATATTGTACAAAAGTTGACAGTTATAACACTGGGCATTCGCGAGGTTTTAATCATCAAGGAGTTTTCATTATCCGCTTGATGACCGCTGTATCAATAAGTGGAACGCGTTGCGCCGATGTATTTGTTCGTTCATACAATATGGGATCCTTCAGACGAAGCGTGAAGAAGTATCTTGTAGGCTAGCATGGCAGCGTCAACTACAAGACATCAAGATCTCTTGTCCGTTGCCGATGCGATTCGGGCTCCTCTTTTCGCTTACCATCAGGCGAAGCGGAGCCAATATGCTGAGCTAATATAAAAAAAATCTCACATAGATAATACAACAAGCATTTCTGTACTATTTACTATATTGCAAAAGTAAGATATCTGCAAAATATTGATATATTCAAAACAGTGACATCACAGAGAAATCAGATAAGTGAAATGGCTCCCTTTCAGCGGCGTACTTTGTTCGCCAAATGGACTGAGAAACGGAGACCAACTTGCTGCATAATCGTGATAGGGGCGGAATTCGCTCTAATGGAATGTCTCACTTCCAAATTTACCGTTTCATCTCGAATTTTAGACATTACTATAATAACATTCAATCTGTTAATTGTATTTTAGGAGTTCGAGTACGATCAGTTTACTAAATAAACTAACATTAAATGCAATTTAGTTAATAGGCATTCGCAAAAATGTAAAATCACCATGATGCTTGGAATCGCAAGCTGCGTTGCCAGGGTTGGGGAAAAAATAGTTTTTATTTTATTTATTTTAAAAACAAACAGTTCAATTTATTTTAAACAAATGTTTTTTTGATTTTGTTTCTTATGTGATGGCCACAACCTCGAACATTTTCGGGAGATGTGACCGAATAAGTAACATGTGCTGAGAAGACAGGAGGTGTATAATAGTTTCGTTTGAAAGTTTAACGCCCGCAGAATAGACGCGGAAACTCATCTAAACCAATTGCAAATTTAGTATACTAAGAATGTGTTTTTTTTGCATTTACCAGTAGCAAATTTTTTTAATTTTACATGTCGAAAACGCGATCAGAAAGATTTATTCTTTGTACCAATTCAATGTGAAATTTAAAGTTATGATATCATTAAT
This sequence comes from Hypsopygia costalis, assembly GCA_937001555.2. NCBI lineage: Eukaryota > Metazoa > Arthropoda > Insecta > Lepidoptera > Pyralidae > Hypsopygia > Hypsopygia costalis. The sequence goes on from OW443342.2 coordinate 7,523,004, forward strand.
AATATATCCACTTACTTTAATGAAGTCGAAGGTCTTCGTAAGCATGACGATGGCTGCTGCTCGCTCCTGCCATATCATCCGCCAGAAGCAGACCACTGTGTCCTCTGTTGGCCCCTGCGTTACTATGTACGCATTTGGTTTTAATACACTCTGTCAACAAAAATGTAAAATATTGGTACAAAAATACAAATACTTAAGGCCGGAGCAGACCGGGGGCCTTACCGCCGAAGCTGAAGCCGTTTACCATCGGAATTTTTTAATGCGAAAATGAAACTACTTCATTGATTGTTGGTAATTATGTTTAGCTCATCATCATCAGGTCCATTTTAGTCTCCAGTATAGGAGCACGACCCTCTCTCGTCCGTCCTAGACGGAAGGAGGATTTAGCCTACACTCCGACGCTGGCCAAACGGGTTGGGGAGGCCTGATCGATATTTGATAATGTATTTCCCTTAGTCGCCTTGTACGACATCCACGGGAAGAAACGGAGTGATTCTATTCTAGTCTGCCGATACCACACGACCATATGTTTAGCTCAGCTGGTAGAAACCATAGAGCTCTAACTGATGGACGAAGCTAAACATGTCTGGCAATAACTTTAACCTAAGACCTATTTTTGATAAATAAGATTTATTTGGCCCTTTTTTTTTATAAATAAGATTTATTTAAATATTAGGGCTGTGTGGTTTCCAGCAGACTAGAATAGAATCACTTCGTCTCTTCCCGTGGATGACGTACAAGATGACTAAGGGAAATACGTTATCAAACATCGATCAGGCCTCCCCAACACGTTTGGCCAACGTGGGGAGTGTAGGCCAAATCCTCCTTCTGTCTGAGACGGACGAGAGAGGGTCGTGCTCCTGTGGTGGAGACTGGAATGACCTGATGATGAAGATTTATTTTGAAAAAAATATTATTTAGAAGATTTATTTTCAAACTTATGGTAATCGGCTGTAGCTTCGGCGGTAGCGCCCCAGATGCGTAGACGTCACATTTCCTTACACACCGTGTACGCGTGCGTGTACACGAAACGTTGAATGCGTGATTTGCGTAAGACATCTTTCTTAGAGGTTCATACATTACAAACATTTCACGCTACGCATACATCCACACACACGAATCCATTTCATTTGTTTGCATATAGCACATCTTTCGTCTTTCAAATCCTTCGTTAATGCGATCGAGCCCACTGGTCGAATGGCAAGTAATGTCCTCTTTGACTCCGGGGTCGCGGGTACGAGCCCCAGATATGACAAAATTTGTGTCTATGAGTGTGTCTGTTTGTCTTGGTCATTATAAGTATTTACCAAAAATGTATTTAAGTATAATGTCAGTTATCTAGTACCTACTCATAGTACAAGTTATATGTATTTATCACAAATGTATTTAAGTATAATGTCAGTTATCTAGTACCCATGGTACAAGCTTTGCTTAGTTTGGTTACTAGATTTGCTTAGTAATTTGTCCAGGAATATCTTAATTAAACTACTGAACCGATTTTAATAAAATTTTGCACAGTGTGTGCAGTTTGATTCAACTTTAGAGATAGGATAGTTTATAACTCATCGGAAAAATTAAATTAAAAATATTTAAAGGCGATACGAAGTTCGCCGGACCAGTTAGTTTATTTATAAAAATAGAATGGACAAAATAGCGATTGCCAGGGGCATTATTTAATTTTAAAAACGAAACCAAGCCGTGACCGGATATCATATGAATTCTAACGATACCTTACATATCTAAATCGGTTAAGGCGTTTATGACTGTTATATTAAACTCACATACATACATGAAACCTGAAAACATAACACATCTATGTATTATAGGCGAGATTCTCTATCTATTTATTATCGAGTCCAGTGGTCGAATGGCTAGCAATGGCTACTTTGACGCCAAGGTTGCGGGTTCGATCCCCGCACAAGACTAACATTTGTGTGCTTGAACATGTCTGTTTGTCTTGGTCTGAGTGTTTTCTATGTATTATAAGTATGTATTTACAAAAAAAAAAAATGTATTTAAGTACATTTATCAGTTCTCTAGTAGCTATAACAAGCTTTGCGCTTAATTTGTGACTAGATGTCACTGTTATTAAATTATTATAAATAATATTATAATAATAATTAAATTATTATTATATAATAATTAAATTATTATTATATAAATTATTATTAAATTATTATTATATAGATAATAATAATTTAATTAGTTTGGTGTTATCAAAAAAGAGCTGAATTTCATCTGGATCAACGATGGACTGCTGTGCCTTGTTTAGTATTGTAATTACTTAATAGGTTGATGACGCCACACTGTGACTCACGCAGTAGGATATTAGATGACACTGTATCCAGAAATATTTATTTATTTAGAAAATAGGCGATCGTGTAAAAACCCTATAACCCATAAGTGTTAACGTTATAAAAGCTCTAAAATTAGCCACCCTGCTTTTCCACGGTTACTGGGCCAAGCGAAGAATTGACCTCGTTGGTTATAATTGGGGTCCTTTTGTAAAGAGCCCGTCGAGAGCTGCCGTTCACGAGGGTTCCTCAGACCCTTGTCATCGGAGAAAATATGAGTAGGTACATTTGTTGCGAAGTGGACCATTGTTGATATTGCAGTCACAGTTTGTTGTGATCGGATTAGAAATGATTTGTTGTAAGAGCCTTTACACACTAACTCATACATTTATAATACATATTTGACGAGCTCGGTGGTCGAATGGTTAGCAATGGCCCCTTTGACTCTGAGATCGCGGGTTCGATCCCCGCACTAGACAAACATTTGTGTGCATGAACGTGTCTGTTTGTCTTGGTCTGGGCTTTTCTATGTATTGTATATATTTACAAAAAAAATATGTATTATAATAGGTAGGGGAAAAAGTCTTTTCGCATTATAGTATGTATGAACTTGTAATAAAATCTCTTTGGTTATACCATTTGTGTCTGGCAGGTTTTGATATCTTTAAAAAGTTTATATTTTAAAAAAGATAATTCCAAATTCAAATTAGGTAAATGTGTGATTTTCATTTGTTTTTTTTACTGTCAAGATGAGTGAATCTAATGAAGAAATTTGATTCATTTTAAAATTTTACTACAAAAAAGGTAAAAATGCAACGCAAGCTGCGAATAAAATTTGTGACGTTTATGGACCTAGTGCAGTGTCTGTGAGAGTAGCACAAATTTGGTTTATGCCTTTTCAATCAGGAAATTTTGATGTGAAAGATGCACGTCGCTCTGGTCGCCCTGTTACGGATAAAATGGATGCCATTTTTGAAAAAGTGGAGCAAGAGCAGCATATCAGTAGTTACGACGTAGCTGAAGAATTAGGAATTGACCACAAAACAGTTTTGGTGCAATTGAAAAAAGCTGGGTACACTAAAAAGCTCGATATTTGGGTGCCTCACAATCTCACTGAAAGAAACCGAATGAACCGTGTACTCATTTGCGATTCTTTACTACGACGTAATGAAAGCGAACAGTTTTTGAAGAAGCTTATAACTGGTGATGAAAAGTGAATCACGTACGACAAGAACGTGCGAAAAAGGTCGTGGTCAAAGGCCGGTCAGGCTTCACAGACTCTGGCAAAACCCGGGTTAACCCGCAACAAGGTGATGCTGTGTGTATGGTGGGATTGGAAGGGTATTATTCATTATGAGCTGTTACCGCCAGGCAGGACTATCGATTCTGAACTCTACTGTGAACAACTGATTAGATTAAAGCAAAAAGTTGAGAGAAAGCGGCCGGAATTAATTAACAGAAGGGGTGTGATTTTTCATCATGATAACGCTAGACCTCACACATCTTTAGCCACTCAGCAAAAATTAAGAGAGTTTGACCGGGAGGTGTTAATGCATCCGCCGTATAGTCCTGACCTTGCACCTTCTGATTTCCACCTGTTTCGGTCTCTTCAGAATTCTTTAGGCAATGTCAGGTTACCATCACGAGAAGACTGCCAAAACCACTTGTCGTGGTTTTTTGAACAGAAGTCCCAAAATTTCTATAGTAATGGGATCATGTCTCTACCTACAAGATGGCCAAAAGTTATCGAACAAAATGGCACCTACATACTTTAGTTAAATGTAAATAAACTTTATTAAAAAATGTTTTGAATTTTCATATAAAATACGAAAAGACTTTTTCCCCAACCTAATATGTATGTATTTACAAAAAAAATGTATTTAAGTATTATATCAGTTATCTAGTATCCATAGTACAAGCTTTGCTTAGTTTGGGACTAGATGGTCGTGTGTAATTTGTCCAGGGATATTTATTTATTTATTATTTATTTGTCTTTTTATAACCGTATTTTCCTTCATTTTGTCCGGGGATAATTTTGACGATTTATGTGTTTTTAATGATTCTATCATTAACTTACTGCAGCCATTGTACATTTTTTTATATAAGTAGGGGGACAAACAACCGTACGACCTGCCTGATAGGTAAACAGTTATTGCAGTCTATGGACGCTTGCGACAACCAGAGGCACTCACGCGTTGCCGATCCTGTAAAAACCCCTTTATGCCTTTCTTGAAGAATCTCCCCCATCCCCATACTGTAGACTCCTGGGAAGACCTTGGCAGGGAGTTCATTCCACAACTTGACAGTTCGAGGTCAAAACTCCTCTGGGACCGTACAGTACGCGTTCAATTAGGTTTCAATATGTGAGGATGAATTACCTGCCTATGGCGAGCGGCGCTACTATTGAAAAAGGCCGTGGGTATTATATCAAGAAAAAAGAAAATACAAATACAAAATAATTTATTTGCAATAAACAGGGTAACATTTAAACAGATATTATTGTAAAATACATCACCATCCTATTTAGCCATTTTAAAATAGCATGCAAATTGAATTTAATTGAATGTGTATTCAAATGTTATTGGAATTAAATTAAACTTTATTAAAAATGTAAATAATGTCATTGATTAAAAATTTAACTTTGATTTAAAAGTAGTAAATTGTCACAGAATATTCACGTCCAAACTTTTTCTGACGTACAATATAAAATTTTATTAGGTGAATTTATTACTAGTTATTATGTAGTATAATATTTATTTACATTTAATTTAATTTTGAAACGATTTAATGGCAGTTCTCGAATTGATCTGGGAATCTTGTTATAATAATAATAATAATAATACAATTCATTTATTGCTTAAAACATGGTATAAAGGTGGTACATCGTGAAATGTGCGCATGTTTAGCTAATACAATTTAGCATGCAAAATTATGTTGATTATGACATTTGACATTGACAATAATTTAAGTATGTAGTCACTAAAACATATATCTCCAATTAATTATATATTCGTCAATTATATTGAAATTTAAAACATACAAATGTTCATATACATTCTGATTTAATTTTTATATTTTCGGTCAAATCTTTAATATTATAGAAATTGTATTTCTTTAGCCAATCACATAGTTTGCGTTTAAATAAATTGTAATTAAGCGTTTTTATGTCATTAGGTATCTTATTATAAATGCTGACACACATTGCGATGCAATTTTTTGCATATTTCGCAGACTTAGGTGTATCATACAACACAAGTCTCTGTGGATTCCTTTTTAATCTAGAATTAATTTGACATGATCTTTTGAACAGTTCCGTATTCTTGTATACAAAATTACACACTTCATATATATAGAGCGCTGGTAACGTCAATAAACCCAAATTCCGAAAAGAATGTTTACAGGACTCACCAGGTGGAATTCCGCTCAAAGCTCTGATGCACTTCTTTTGTGCAATGAATGCTCTCTGTTTGTCTATTCCGTTGCCCCACACTATGATTCCGTATCGCAGAATACTCTCTATATACGCATAATACAACATAGTAGCGGTTTTTATATTGGTTACATTTTTAATTTTCTTAAGTGCATATACAAACCTATTTATTCTTTTGCATACATTATCAACATGTAATTTCCAATTTAGGTCTTGGTCTATGATAACACCTAAAAATTTGGTGTGCGTCACTTCTTTGATTTTTCTTACATTTAGTTTAAAATTAAATTGATTATGTTTTGATTGATTAAATTGTATAAAATTTGATTTGTCAAGATTAATTTGTAAATTGTTTTCATCTAGCCATGCTATTATATTATCGATTGTATTATTTATATCAGTTTCATGATTGTCGATATCCGAATTAAGGGTTTTATTAGAAGTCACAATGATTGATATGTCATCCGCAAACAAGATACATTTATGATTTGTAACTTCAATTATATCGTTTATATATAATATAAACAACAGGGGTCCCAAAACGCTTCCTTGTGGGACGCCGTGTTTGTTTATTTTATACTCAGATAAGTAGGATTGCATTTCATTATCTACTATTTTATGAATGGAGACGCATTGTTGTCGGTTTTTTAGGTAAGATGAAATCCATTGCAATGCCATCCCTCTAATACCATATTTTTCCAATTTCATCAAAAGCCGATCATGTGAGACAAAGTCAAATGCTTTAGACAGATCAAAAAAGAGACCCGTCGTAAGGTTGTTCTTATTGATGTTTGCAAGTACTATGCTTATTAAATTATAAATTGCCAACGTTGTAGACTTATGCTTTTGGAACCCAAATTGTTCTTTTTTAATTAAGTTAAATTTACCACAGAAATCTACAAGTCTTTTATACATACACTTTTCAAAAATTTTTGATAGAATTGGGACGAGTGTTATCGGGCGATAATTATTTACATCATCCTTGTCGCCTTTCTTATATAAGGGTCTTACAATAGATAGTTTTAGCAATTCAGGAAAGATTCCACTCGTGAATGATAGATTTATTAGGTATGTCAATACTTTTACTAGTTCGAGAACACAGGTCTTGATTATTTTTGTACTAATACCATCATACCCTTCCGAGTTAGTACTATTCAGAGACATAATTTCTTTTTTTACCTCATCTTCCGTCATTGGTATTAAAAATATTGAGTTAGGCAACACATTGGTGTTTTTTATATTCTTATTAGATTTAGACTGTGATTTATTGGTTAATGTAATGAAATAATCATTAAATGCAGTAGCAATGGAAATTGGATCTGTGACATTTTTATTATCTATCTTGAGTGACGTAATATCGTTGTCTGTATTAGAATTAGAAATTTCATTCTTTATAACTGACCAAGTTGCTTTGCATTTGTTTTTACTATTCTTAATTCTCTTTACATTGGACTGCATTTTTGACTTAAATATGCATTTTTTTAAGATATTAGAGTATCTTAAATATTTATTTCTATTTATTACCGTTTTATTTTTATAGTATGTAAAACGTAAAGATCTTTTAGTTTTACAACTATTTTTTATACCTTTCGTTATCCACGTTCGTTTTCTTTTATTAGTGTTAATTTTTATTCGAATTTTAGGAAAACATAAATTGTAAAACAACAACAATTGTTCGTGAAATCTGCAGAAGGCTACATTTAGGTCACTCTCTAGAAATATTTCCGACCACGAAAGACTTTTGAGACATTCTTTAAATTTCAATATGTTTTCTAAACTGTAATCTTTTTTGTATGTGAAATATGATTTCGGGATACTATATTTATTTTGTGTAGGAATACTTAATAATTGCGCTGTGTCATGATCCGAGAGATGGAGAGGTAATACGGTAGCTGTTGCAAATTTTATGTTACTCATGACATGATCAATGCAGGAGTCCTTTCTAGTTGGAACGTTAATATGCATTTGCAGATTATAATTAAGACAAACTTCTTCTAGTCTTTTGGTGATGATTCCTGGTTTCAGAGTATTGATATTAAAATCACCAGTAAGTAGAAGAAGAAGAAGAAGAAGAAACATTTATTTGTAACATAACACAACACTATTACATATTTTAAAAGATATTCTCTATAACATAGATACAAGAAAGGACATAGTGCTGCGTAATGCCACAAATTGGACCCAACTCAGCATTATGCCGTGGTCTGACTATGTCAGACCCCAGCGCTGATTTTCAGTTGGGACCATTTTTTTGTACAATATTAGCGTTCGGTTTGAGCTTGGATATGTCATGTAAGACCCTGTCTAGCTTTTCTAAGAAGACAGAAGGTTCTGATGCAGGAGTTCTGTATACACAAATCACTATCAATTTATGCGATGGAATTTCAATACCACAGATCTCAAACGATTTTGGAATTGCGTAATGTTTTAATTTAGTTACTTCGCTACAGATTATGTCTCGTCTTGCCAGTATACAAGTCCCTCCCCGTTGCTGCTCTCTACAAAATGCGGCAATTAGTTCATAGTTGTGAATTCCTAAGTATGTCTCGTGGCCATTCTGGAGAAACGTTTCAGAAAGAGAAATTATATCGGGGTAGTTGTCTGTCTCTTTTAGTTCATGTAACGTTATTTCAAGTAGTTCTTGTTTTGAAAGTATACTAGCAATATTTTGATGCAAAATTTTGAAAGATGAAGAAGGTTTTGTTTGAATATTATTTACGAAAAAAATAGTGTGGTATTGTACCTTTCTTTGCTGGTGTTGATCGACATGCAACAGGGTCAGGTAGAGCTATACTTCCCCCTGGTTGAGTTATTTTAAAATAATAGGGGATTGTACCTTTAGGATATTTTTTGTCAAGATCATTAGATATTTGGGTTATAGACTTCCTGCGCGCTATCAGTTTTTTTAATGCTTTGACATTGAGATATTTGTTTTCATAATCAATACAGTCTATTTTATGATTGATTGACCTGGATACACTAACTAGATTACTGCTATTGCAACTTATAAAATGACAGTGTCTATAATCATTACACATTTCTTTGATTCTATTATTTAGAATTCTAGCATTAATATAATTATTTTTTATTATACTCAATACAATAATGTCATTATTTTTAAAATTATTAAAAAGTTTACGCAATTGCATTAAAAGTATTTTTATGTCATAATCATTTTCACCTACGCATACAATTACTTTGTCATTTGAATCCAAGTTTACATTTTGACAATTTTTTAACACCTCTACAGCTAAAGCGTTTGATTTCGTTTGCGATGTAATCGTGTAATTTTCATAATTTGTATTCGTTCTTGTTCGAATTAATACACTCGATAATCCGACACATCGTTGGGTACCAAAAATATATATTTTCTTATTGTTATCCTGTCGTGTATCTACTGCGTTGATATTATTAGGAGTTAGAGGCTGAGATAAAAATGAATCTACTTCTTTGACTTGATTTCTTCCTAGGTTGTTGATTTGTTTACTCAGGTCTCTGATATCCTTGTCTAATGCCTTTAGTTGCTGTTGTAACTCATTTATTCTGTGCTGAAGAGTTTTAGGATTGCAGTCAATGTCATCGTTTTTGATATTACAATCCATGTTGAATATTGGCAATAAATTATTTGTACGAAGATTTGACGACGGTGTGTTAAAGAAATGCTCCTTGTGTACAAGTTTAACCTTTCCTTTACTTACACTACGTGTGGCTAGGCTTTCACGAGTGGGTGATTGGCATAATGTTTTTAGCATGTTATTTTATTTGATCAATTTTGCATTTTGTTTTACAATTTTGTTAAACAATTTAATCACCAACGCAATTGCATTAAAAGTATTTTTATGTCATAATCATTTTCACCTACGCATACAATTACTTTGTCATTTGAATCCAAGTTTACATTTTGACAATTTTTTAACACCTCTACAGCTAAAGCGTTTGATTTCGTTTGCGATGTAATCGTGTAATTTTCATAATTTGTATTCGTTCTTGTTCGAATTAATACACTCGATAATCCGACACATCGTTGGGTACCAAAAATATATATTTTCTTATTGTTATCCTGTCGTGTATCTACTGCGTTGATATTATTAGGAGTTAGAGGCTGAGATAAAAATGAATCTACTTCTTTGACTTGATTTCTTCCTAGGTTGTTGATTTGTTTACTCAGGTCTCTGATATCCTTGTCTAATGCCTTTAGTTGCTGTTGTAACTCATTTATTCTGTGCTGAAGAGTTTTAGGATTGCAGTCAATGTCATCGTTTTTGATATTACAATCCATGTTGAATATTGGCAATAAATTATTTGTACGAAGATTTGACGACGGTGTGTTAAAGAAATGCTCCTTGTGTACAAGTTTAACCTTTCCTTTACTTACACTACGTGTGGCTAGGCTTTCACGAGTGGGTGATTGGCATAATGTTTTTAGCATGTTATTTTATTTGATCAATTTTGCATTTTGTTTTACAATTTTGTTAAACAATTTAATCACCATAAAATAACAGTTTTTTTTGATAAAGTGTTGTCCTTGAAAACGGTAAAAATAGTTTCGATATCAAACAACTCTTCTGAATAGAACCCGTTGTACAGTAGCTAGAATACTCAAAGAGAGGCAAAGTCTCTTCTCACATTCAATGATTCGATACCGTCTGTGAGCTTGGAATCCGCCACTATGCTATGTGCTAACTGGTAATTGGGTGCTTCCGCCCAGAGATGACAGCAGTACTCCATGTGAGGTCGCACTTGGGCCTTATAAAGCAGAAGTCTCTAACGTTGAGTACTGTTTCGCTCTATTGAGTACGCCCAGATTTTTCGACACCAATTTGACCTTTTCCTCTAGGTAACTTTAGGTTCGACGCCAATAATCCCAATACTCTTAGCGATAATAAGGGATGTGTTCAAAAATATTGAAGGCACAGCAAATGGGGACTTTTTAGTGGTAGACAGACGCGCACACGTTTTTGGTGGGATTAACATGGACCAAGTTTAGTCGTTCCCAATCGGATACTCTAGCCAGAGTACTCTCAATTTCCAAAACAAGTCGTTCGCGACTTTCCTCCAGTTGGGATGTTGAGACGACCTGTGTAAAAAGCGACCCCTGTACATCCATGTACATGTCATCCGCATAGCAATTAATGTTAACAGTAGATAACATATCATTGATATGCAGCAGTAACAATGTCCGGCACAGTACAGAGCCTTACGGGACGCCAGCATTAATCTATTGCTATAGTACACAGCATGCTATTGGTTTATTTTATTACTTTTTAAGATATTCAAGCTCCACGTTTTCTTTTAAGAAATACCTGATATATTCATATATATCGGTTATTTCTTAAAAGAAAACGTGTTAGTTTGTTATATTGTACTACAAATATCAAGTCAAGAGTTATCTCTTGACTTGATACTTGTAGCAAGGGCGGATCCAGGGGGAGGGTCATGGGGGTCATGACCACCCCCTGGGCTGGGTCCATGACCTATATGGACCACTAATTAAAATTGTTAAACTTAATGTTTTTATATATTTTTTTGTCTCAATATAGATTAAGTACTGTACATAAATACATTAATAAAATACCAACTTTTTACCTGTATCTATTATTATCAAAATTTAATTATGACTTGAGTGTGACTTGACCACAAATATGTGACCCCCCCCCCCCCCTCTCTGGCACAGAAGCTGGATCCGCCTTTGACTTGTAGTACAATTACGTAGTACTATCACTTATACTGTGGTACAATATAACTATTACTCATATTAGGCAAGTCATTTGGATTTCTCGGGATTCTCTACAGAATCGAATTTAGAACGAGGATAGTTCGTGAACCAGAATTGTCGAGACAGATCTCAAAGTTAGTGAAGTTGTAATAGCAGTAGGCTGGTCGCATCTTTCGAGACAGAGACGGAGATAGAGGAAAAAGTTCTAGAGTGGAGGCCGCCTATGGCACGATGAAGTATTAAACATGGGCCTGAGGTGACTGGATACGGTAAGAGATACTGTGTTCGGCGGTCAGGTGTGTATCATCGAGAGGGCCAGCGCATGAGCTGTGCTCCTTATTGTATTGCCAGCTATGGCTACGATAACTCCTTTACAACAAGCGGGTCATACGCTGCTGCTTTTGCACCCGTAATCATATAAAAAATGTAATGTCGTTGATAAATTTTTCTTTATTAAGTAATGTTCCTTCATTTAAAATAACAACTGTACACTTTTTCAACCCGGGTGGGGACTTGCTGACCTGTGAAACAGGCTTCCTTGGAAGCCTAGTTCAAGCGCCAGTTATCCACAGCTTACTTTTTTGTGCTGCGAAATTCCAAGTTGCAAAACATGATGATAATATTAAAGGCTTGTTGTTAAGTATTCTATCTGACATGGAATTCCGTTCAGCACCTTACTTGCGACCATTCAAAATATGTTGTTTTATAAAGCTTGTGGAGAAAGAATAAACGATATTATTAATAAAAACAATAACGTCATACATAACTCAGCAGAGACTTATAATTAAAATAAAATACAAAAGGCGGTCTTATCCTTTGCTATCTTCTTTCAGGCAACCTTGCAGTAGAGATAATACTACAAAAAGGAAGGTAGAAAAGTTTACTAATGTAGACAGTAGAGCTAGTCTGAAAGCGCATTTCTCCTCATAAACAGGTCTATTATCACGTCCCCTTTAGTCCTGGGTGTTACTTTATTTTGTGCCGAAAGAAATACCAACTCGCGTCCTTTCCATTATTTATCGTTCACCGTTGCCCTCCGACAATTCGTTAAATCATTACGGCGCACGTGTGCAGACTAAGTGAGAAAAAACCTTTAGAAAATTTATTGGAAATTCGATTTTCTTAGAAAATATACTTTCTAGCTTTAGCGCCTTCAAATATTATGAAAAATAAAATAAATGTTTAATTGTTGTTTAATTGGTTTAATTTTTAACATTTAGGCGCTTAGGTGTTATCCTTTGGTTTGCCGAGGTTAAATTGTCGTATTAACTCAGTTACGTAGACAAGTATATTTTTTAAGTATTGCATTCTATTTTATTATAATGTCTCTAATAGATTTATACATGTATAGGTACGAGCATGTCAACCTTGACACTTCGATCTTCATACCGTATCCACTTCATCCCACTGTTGGGATATGGGTCTCCCCTCAATCGAAGGGGTTTAGAGCATACTCCACCACGCTGCTCAACTGCGGGTTGGTGGAGGCCAGTGTTTTCAAGCCGCCCGAAGGCCACTGACTTGGCTTAACGACTGCGATCTAATGATAACAGCTGGGATCGACGGCTTAACGTGCCCTCCGAAGCACGGAGGAACTCGAGATAAATAATCCCACCCATAGACAGGCTACGGTCGACGTTAACTTAACTTGCGTGTTCGATTAGACTGACACGCGCAACGACGCCATCGAGCTCCTCACTATACATCGTATGCACCGTATTTCATACGTTATATGAATTATAATCTCATTGTGGTTGTCAAGCATGATCTGCTCTTAGCTGTGCATACTAGGTTTTGTACACATACGTACCCCGTGATAACTGTAAACTACTGGGTTTAGAATTAAGAAGATTACAATACAAATACATGTAGATACTCTACCAATAAAGAAAGCAACGCAAAAATAATGAAAAGTTACAGTACAAAGGTGTCGGTACCATCCACTCTGGTAGTGCCGTTAAACTAAGGTGGATGGTATCATCCACCCCGTTGAATGGCACTACCGGAGTGGATGGTACTTAACCTATACATGTGAATTTTAACGGGGGGATAGCATAGATTGAGTAGTATTCGCGCCGGTAGTATTTAAAACGGGGAAATCGAAAGAACGGGTATAATTTTATGTAAATAAAATATGAACTAAAAAAATAGGTTGTATGTAAGTCAGTTTTTGTTATTGGTATATAAGTAAATATAGATGGAAGTTGATACTTAACCTCGTTAACTAGGGTCAGCACTAACGGGGTCGATGAAACTATTTTTTCCCAACTGTCCCATTAACGGAGCGGGACGACCAGAGTGTATGGTACCGACTCAGTGGAAAGGCGGTCTAAATCCCAAGTGACCTCTTCCCTACAATTTTAAGGGTGTGAAAAAATTTATCGCATGCAAGGTATAGGATAATGGGACACATATATATTATTCTGAATTACGAGAAAAGGCTAAGGATACATTTCTTTCAAAACAAGTTCCTTTAATAAGAATCCATAGACAAATAAGTATTTGGAATAGACTAGTAGGCGTATAGTCTTATGGGATAGCAAGATATAAAGGGGATGCCGAAGTATATGGTAATAATTAAATATTTAATTATACTCACATCTATATAGGAAGCATTAATATAATCGGAGTCCGGCTCTCGGTCTACGGTTTCTAGCACCACTCTATTGTAGTCGTCTGCAAAAAAAAAAAAAACAGTTCAGACAGGTGAATTACTTGAATTCATTGGCATCACAATAAGCTAGACGACAATGATCAAAAATTATAAAAAATAGTTATCAGTATCGTAATATTAACAACACTAGAACGATCTGCGATCTTGAAATTTTAACAAGTTATGTCCGACTTTTTTTATAGTCGATCAAAGTTTAGTGGGAAAGTCCAATTTAAAAGAATGAAATTATATTAAAAAAAATTAACTTTGGAAAAACAATCAAAAATACTATTTATAACTTTTGTTACGGCACTAGCTACATAAACGCAGTATTTTAACGTATAGAAAATAATAGTCTGACTTCATAATTCAGTAGCCTTTTGTATGGAGCGTTTTCGGGAAAGTCCAAAATTGAAATTTTCAAGTTATCATATCTCGAGAAGTTTTTATGCTATTGAAGTAATTCTTTCATTTATAGTTATATTATAATGACGTCCTTACATAACACATCGAAAGAAAAAATCGTCGTCTAGCCTATTATAGGTACCTACATATTATCTATACCAAGGCTGCTCAATCCCAGGCACGCGGGCCACAAAGTGGCCCGTGGACGCATTGACATAACCCACGAAAAGCACTGGTTGATCGACTAAGCTGAAGTCGATTCCCATTGTACTTTTTAGGGTTCCGAACCTCAAAAGGAAAAACGGAACCCTTATAAGATCACTTTGTTGTCCGTCTGTCTGTCTGTCTGTCTGTCTGTCTGTCTGTCTGTCTGTCTGTCTGTCAAGAATTTCTATTTCGAGAATGCGTGGAGGTATCAAGCTGAAATTTGAACTGTACACACAGGTCTACGGTCCCATGAAGTTAAAAAAAAATCAAACTGCTAAGTTTACATAGAAAAAAGTTACGGCCGTTTATTCAGCAAAAAACGCATATTTCGACACACTCAAGGGAATCAAAACCTATGGTACTTCCCCTAATAATATATATAACCTAGGGTACTTCCCGTTGACCTAGAACTATGAAATTTGGCAAGTAACATCGTTATAGACTACAAGTACAGGAATAAATCTCAAAACTATACATTTGTAAATAGATCTTAAAAAATAGGGGGTCTATATTTTTTATAGGGTGTCGAAATTTCAAATTGAAACTACTAGTTCAAATGGGGTATCATATGAAAGGGCTTGATGTACACATTGCAAAATATATTTTATTTATTTTTTCGACGCATTATTTCTTATTTATAATGAAAAATATCAAATTTAATAATGATACTAATACCTACGGAACCCTCGGTGGGCGAGTCCGACTCGCACTTGTCCGGTTTTTTATTACGAAATTTAAACTTCAGCTGAGATTCATGGTGCATGTGTTTAGCTTAGCTGGTAAAAACCTTGGAGCTCTACCGACTAAGCTGAACATGTTTGTCAATAACTTAAACGTAAGATCTATTTCTCGTATGAAAATATGCGATAGTAATCGGCTTTAGCTTCGGCGGTAGAGCTCCTGAAACCGTTTCCGATCAGATTTTTTGATTGTGAAAATCAAACTTCAGTGAAGATTAGTGATAATTGTGTTTAGCTTAGCTACAAATAATAAGAAGAAGTAAATCGATTTAAGCTTAGGCGGAAGGGCCCCTGGGGGACTATCGCCTAAGTTGAAGCCAATTACCATGGGGTTTTTTGATTGCGAAAATCGGATTTCTGTTTGAGTTTTTGATAAACATCTTTAGTTTAATGTAGAGAACGGTAGAGCGCCTCACTCCCTATCAGCGAAGTTTATTACTATTGGCACAAATTTAAGGTGAAGTTTGATTTTCGCATATTTTTGCCATATTTTGCATGTTCCTCCCATCCCCGCCCAAAATCCTTGCACCGTGTGCCATAGATAATTTTTTGTTTTTTATATATCCTATAAGGAATAAGTAGTGACCAATAAATTATACTGCCTAGTTTTTAGTGTAATATGTTCCAGATAACGACGACAATTTTTTTTTGCTACTGATATGTTATCTTCCTGTTTTTATTTATTTTTATTCTATCTACTTTTGATCCATGTACATGTGAGGCTTTTACACCAACCGACAAATTATGCATTTTAATCACTGAAATGAATAAACCAAAAATGTTACTGAAGCGTCTGTGAGCTGACATGTGATATTATGAAATAAATTTTCAGCGCTACACGATGACGAGAACGTTGAAATGGACGTCAACTGGACATGCGTTGTTTGTGAAATCCCAACATAAAATATTACAATCATTTTATTCTGCTGACATGAGCCGAATGCTTGTACCACGCTGACAACCCTAGCACAAACTTCAATGGGGCTATTTCCCAATTTATAGGAATATATAACACTAGCTGTTACCCGCTAATATGATTGATGAAATAATAAAATCATGTCAGTAGGTTAGTCAGGTTCCTTTAGACGTAAAAGAAGGACAAATGATAACAATTTATTTTTTCCTATGGGATTAAGATGTTTTTCTGGGATAAAAAATAGCCTATACCTATCTCTCCAAACCGTAAACTATCCCCATAAAAAATCATGTCCGTACTTAGGTTCCTTTTGACGTGAAAGAAGGACAAATTATTATAAACATTATTTTTTCCTGTGGGAATAAGATGTTTTTCCGGGGTAAAGAGTAACCTATGTCACTCTTCAGATCTTAAACTATTTCCAAAAAAAAATCATGTCAATCCGTTTATTAATTACGACGTGAAAGAAGGACAAACACACTTTCTCATTTATAATATTAGTATGGATTAGCATTTGCCCGCGGCGTCGTCCACAGAAATGTCGGTTATAGTATTAAAACGTAGCATATGGCCTTCCCCGGGATATAGTCTATATCATGCTAAATTACATTTAAATCAAACAGACGACATACTTTTGCATTTATATTAAGTACGGATTCTGCTTCAAAACTTGACTTGCTTCTGTGTTACTAATATTATTAATTATTATTGATTAGTAATTAATAAAAACCTGCTTTCACCCGCGGCTTCGCTTTTTTTTAATAAAAAGTATCCTATGTTCTTCCTTATGTATTGACGAGCTCGGTGGTCGAATGGTTAGCAATGGCCACTTTGACTCTGAGGTCGTGGGTTCGATTCCCGCACAAGACAAACATTTGTGTGCATGAACATGTCTGTTTGTCTTGGTCTGGGTGTTTTCTATGTATTATAAGTATGTATTTACAAACAAAAAAAGTATTTAAGTACATTTATCAGTTGTCTAGTACCCATAACACAAGCTATGCGCCTAATTTGGGACTAGATGGCGCTGTGTAAATTGTCCAAAAAATATTTATTATTTATTTACTGGTACTGGTGTATGTTCCTTCCTAATACCTTTGAGAATATATGTACAAAGTTTCATCATGATCGGTTGACTAGTTTCGGCGTGAAATCGTAACAAACAATCTCACATTCACAGTTATAATATTAGTAGGGATTGTACACGACGGGTACTGACTGATATGAAAATATAATCGTCGCGGCATGTCTGGCAGATGTGACACATCGAATCCATTTTTTTTTATAAAATTTTTGAGAGAGTTGCAGATTTACTATGACATGCCGACGCGTCGCCACGTTACCATGCTATCAACCAGCCTGATATCAATAAAAAAAAAATGTTTGCGAAAATAGGTCTCGAGTTTCACAAACTGACTCAACATAACTTTAAAATTTGAGTTATCTTTTCGCTCAAGTTTCGTTGTTAAAGCTACTTAAATATTTTCATTACTTGTTCAGAGTAAACAAATTAGAGTTTTTAAACAAAACAAGCATTTGTGAGACAACAGAGAGATGGTTCCTCCCTCGGTAATAACAAAGCTTTTATTAAGCTGCTTTTCAACCGAGAATGTTCTGAAATTGTCGAGTTGTAAAATACACTCAGTTGTAGGGGGACCAAATTTTATTACTATGTAAAGTGCTGTGCTGAAAATTACATTTATTGAATTAATGAGCCGATTTATTTGGTATCTTATAAATTTCTATGTATTTTGTACTAATGATGTTGTGAAGAGATCATTGTTGTGTTTAGAATATTGAGTTGACATGATTATTGAGAAACATTCAGAAAGTAAAGGATCTTATTGTGTACACATTATGTGAAGTTGTTTTATATAGCACTCGTTTCTAGGATATATATAATATCATTTACATGTAACTAATGTAAATTATTGAAAATCTAAAACTAAATTGAACATGAATTGAATTTACTTAATAAAGAACAATGAACAACGAAAATGTTTTTGGAACAATCTTTTATAGTTTATAATTAAAAAAAAGGAACTAAAAGTTTACTTGGTATTTTTCGCTTATTGTTCTTATTAAAAAAAAAAAAAAAAGTAAATAAATCGCAATTTTTGTGTGTGAAAATTAGTATTGAACAAAAAAGAGCCTAAGGCAAAAAAGAAGTTTTTGAGGAAATTTTTATGGAATAGAATGGTAACTAATAAGGTAAAAAAGACAAATATTTGACAGCTGCGTACTATCTTTGTTTATACTTAAACGAATTTTTATTCTGTTTACACTATTAAACTATTATATTTGACGAGCTCGGTGGTCGAATGGTTAGCAATGGCCACTTTCCGAGGTCGCGGGTTCTGTCCCTGTACATGACAAACATTTGTGTGCATGAACATGTATGTTTGTCTTGGTCTTGTTTGTTTTCTATGTATTATATGTATGTATTTAAAAAAAAAAATTAAACAATAATATCAGTTATCTAGTATCCATAGTACAAGCTTTGCTTAGTTTGGGACTAGATGGCCGTGTGTAATTTGTCCAGGGATATTTATTTATTATATATCAATGGAATAAATAATATTGAAAATAGCTTGATTACTAAATTGATTACTCGTACGTTGCTACATATTTGTGTATCATTGATAACAGATATTATAGCCCTACCGACTAAGCTGAATCCAATTCCCATCAGCTTCGACGGTAGGGTTACCGCCGAAGCTGTAGCCGATTACTATCGGATTTTTTCAATGCAAAAATGACGCTACTGCTTAGATTGTTGGCGACTATATTTAGCTCAGCTAAAAGAAACCGTAGAACTCTACCGACCAAGCTGAAGATGTTTGTCAAGAACTTTAACCTAAGAGCAGTTTTTGGAATCAAACAATTCGTTGGTAATCGGCTTCAGCTTCGGCGGTAAACCTACCGTCGAAGCTGGTGGGAATTGGATTCAGCTTAGTCGGTAGGGCTATAATATCTGTTATCAATGATACACATTGCCATTTCATTTCACTACGACAGATTGTTACTGTACTTACTGTTACTGTTATACAAACTGTCCCCTCACCACCATCTCTTATTGCGATTCAATAATTGAATAGATTGCTTATTCATGCCAATGAATAAGCGACTATTCCATTTTAAATAGAGTCGCTTATTCATTGGTATAAATAAGCATTCTATTCAGTTATTGAATCGCAATAAGAGATGGTAGTAAGGGAGCTGTACCTAGATGTAAATTGCGGTTTTCACTTTAGTATAACGCGCGAGAGTTTATGCTCCGTTTCTTGTGTTATGGAACTTGAAACTTATAGTTTACAGTGTGCAAACACAGTAATTAGCTCGGTATTAAACTAAAGTAGTAGATTTGTAAGATCAAGGCTTGGTACTTAACGTTTGCGGCATGTGATTGTTAGCGCTTATGAAAAGTTTTGTTTACATAGTAAAGTTGGACTGGACAGGATTAAGATGGGTCTAAACGATCCTAAAATAAAGTAAAGTATATTGCCAAATAGTTTACATTGTGTGTTGTTAGATTTATGGAGTTACATTACATTACTGATTAAAACATGCAATAACAGTATTGCCAAATACTCCCACACTAGGCTAAGCCAGGCAGGCTTTGCAAACAACTTGTTTTAATAATGCCAACCCTGTGTAAGAATGTTTATTTATTTATGTGAGGGAGCTTTTAGAATACGTAAGTATATTTAAAATATATGGCGGTTATGTACAAGTGTTAGTCGCTCGCCACGAGCTGAGATTGTTTTTTCAAATCAATTTTACAGAGGCACAAGTTTAAATAAAATGAGTTTGGCCCGAAAGTTACACGCTCGGTTAAAAATTACGCAACGGGGTGATTGGAAAGTATTGAATGGGGACCGGCTGAGTCGAATAAAGTTCCTACCAGGACCAGGCCGAACTTTATACATTTAAAATTCTTATGTTTTATAGAAAGAAGCATATATAAGAGTGATCAACAAGCATACGGCTCGAGTGATGGAAAGTAGCTATCGTAGTTTATGGACGCGTGCAATACTTCACCCGCGCGTTGCCTTCTCTGTAAGAACCTCTTCACGCTCTATATGCAAAGCATGAGGAGATGCTACAATAGAGATTAAAGTGCCAGCAGAGCAACTGCTTTAAGTGCAGGCCACAGCGAAATGAAGCCAAGTTCATTTAGTTTCGCTCTCATGTCACTACCGTGTCTTTTTATACTTTACCGTTTACCGTGTTTTTTTTTAGATTTACAAAGCTGAATGAACCAAAATGAGCAAATGTAAACGGACTTGTCTTCGTAGGTTACTTTGGTTCACACCGCGAACTATAGAGCTGAGTGAACCTAAGTATATAAAGTCGCGGATGCGACATGAGCGAAGCGAAACAAACTTAGCTTCGTTTCGCTTCCTTCCCAGGGTGGCCTGCGCTTTACATTAGGTATACCGTATACTTTGGTATCTGGTAAGGTACAAAAGTAATCTTTATAGATGTGAAGCGTACGTTGAAAAGTTGACATTTACTTATTGCAAGCAAATACATGACTGTATTTTGTGCGGGGTAACTTCAACAAAGAGATCAATAGACGCATTCGACTTAACTGGGCAGCTTTCGTGGAACTTCGGCACATCCTCACAGAGCAAATACCGCAAACTTTAAATATCAATGTCTTCAACCAGTGCATTCTCCCCGCCATGACCTACGGTGCCGAAACTTGGGCTCTACCCGTAAGGCTGGCCCATAAATTGAAAGTCGCGCAGCGAGCGATGCAAAGAGGTATGCTCGGCATTTCTCTAAGGGACCGAATCCGGAA
The DNA here is from genome assembly GCA_937001555.2 of Hypsopygia costalis. NCBI lineage: Eukaryota > Metazoa > Arthropoda > Insecta > Lepidoptera > Pyralidae > Hypsopygia > Hypsopygia costalis. The sequence continues at coordinate 7,544,172 of OW443342.2, forward strand.
CGAAGAAATTAGACGGAGAACCAAAGTTGTCTAAATAGCTCTCAGAGCCATCAGGCTGAAGTGGCAGTCGGCCGGCCACATCTGCCAAGTCAGTGATGGCAGATGGGGGAGGAAACTACTAGAGTGGAAATGTCATATGGGGCGACAAAGCGTCGGGCGCCCTCCCTTCTAGATGGACCGATGACCTCAAGGGAACGGCCGGAAGCGGCTGGAGGATCGCTTATGGTCGAAGGCTTTAGGGAAGGCCATGTCTGCAGTGGATAGACACAGGCTGATGATGATAGGGATGATTTTGTACTCAAATATATTTTTTAGCGTTCCGTACCCAAATATAATAAACTAGCTGTGCCCGCGACTTCGTCCGCGTGGAATAGTGTCTTTGGGCATTCGGCTAATTATTTTACAAATAAGACACATACGTATTAATACTTATATGAGTTGCAGTGTGCGATCTAGTGCTTATATATCTCTTTTGTGGAACATTGTACATTCATCCCAACCAACAGCTTACACTGCTGCAACTTTCTTCCGCGCTCACTGCTTTTGCTAATGTTACATACTGGCATGCCCTCATGAGCTAAGTTCAATGGTAGTAGTTTTAGAACCGAGTGCGCTATACCCCTATAACAATTTACACTTTATTTTGCTTTTAACCGTAAACACAGAAAACAAAACTTCTTATTATGAAAATAACGTATTTAAGTATTTTATTTAATTGTATAAAAACCTATTTAAAAAAATATTATTAACCCAAATGAATTAAATTTAAATAATTTTATTGACCCAAATAAACAAAATCTCTATACTAAGTATAACTTTTTACACTTGTACTTAAGAAGTTGTTTTTATGAACCATTTGTAACCGATTCCTAGAAACCCCTTTCGGATATTGCGACTTCTGACTGAGTCGGCATGCGAAGGCATAAAGACTCATTCATAAAACTATTAAGCTTTCTTATCTTTTGTTTACATTCGAAGATGGTCAAATGCTTTGTTTGTACAACGCTCAAAAGAGTACTGTTTATTTGGTGAGGGCAATTAACTTACCGTTCTTAGGTACTTGCCTAGCATCCAAATGTGCAACAAAAAATAATGACGTAATAACATCTAATTAAATTCGAAAGTAATCTACTTTTAACGATTGAAATAAACAAAACAATGAATAATAATAAAAAAAATATTTAATAACTTATCTACTAAAGTAAGCAAATCGAATATTTCCATACAAACTTTCATCCCCTATTCCCTATTGTTATTTGACCCCCGTGTGGGTAAAACTTTTACAAACTTTGAATGTCATATTTATTTATATCGAATCAACAGCCTAAAAAATAAGTTTCAAGCTTCTAGCTCTAAAATTAACGATACTTCCATACAACCTTTCACCCCCCCTTTTTAACCCCTTACAACCCATTTTTTGCACTAAAAAGTAGCCTATGTCCTTCCTCAGGCTCTAAACTATCTGTGTACCAAATTTCATTTAAATCGGTTCAGTAGTTTTGCCGTGAAAGCAGGACAGACAGACAGACAGACAGACAGAGTTACTTTCGCATTTATAATATTAGTAAGGAAGTAAGGATAAGGATAAGGAAGTCTAATAGTCTAATAGTCTAATAGTCTAAAGTCTAAGTATAACTTTTTACACTTGTACTTAAGAAGTTGTTTTTATGAACCATTTGTAACCGATTCCTAGAAACCCCTTTCGGATATTATAGTCTAATGTCTAAGTATAACTTTTTACACTTGTACTTAAGAAGTTGTTTTTATGAACCATTTGTAACCGATTCCTAGAAACCCCTTTCGGATATTGCGACTTCTGACTGAGTCGGCATGCGAAGGCATAAAGACTCATTCATAAAACTATTAAGCTTTCTTATCTTTTGTTTACATTCGAAGATGGTCAAATGCTTTGTTTGTACAACGCTCAAAAGAGTACTGTTTATTTGGTGAGGGCAATTAACTTACCGTTCTTAGGTACTTGCCTAGCATCCAAATGTGCAACAAAAAATAATGACGTAATAACATCTAATTAAATTCGAAAGTAATCTACTTTTAACGATTGAAATAAACAAAACAATGAATAATAATAAAAAAAATATTTAATAACTTATCTACTAAAGTAAGCAAATCGAATATTTCCATACAAACTTTCATCCCCTATTCCCTATTGTTATTTGACCCCCGTGTGGGTAAAACTTTTACAAACTTTGAATGTCATATTTATTTATATCGAATCAACAGCCTAAAAAATAAGTTTCAAGCTTCTAGCTCTAAAATTAACGATACTTCCATACAACCTTTCACCCCCTCTTTTAACCCCTTACAACCCTTTTTTTGCATTAAAAAGTAGCCTATGTCCTTCCTCAGGCTCTAAACTATCTGTGTACCAAATTTTATTTAAATCGGTTCAGTAGTTTTGCCGTGAAAGCAGGACAGACAGACAGACAGAGTTACTTTCGCATTTATAATATTAGTAAGGAAGTAAGGAAGTAAGGAAGTAAGGAAGTAAGGATAAGGACTAAAAATAACGATACTTCCATACAACCTTTCACCCCCTCTTTTAACCCCTTACAACCCTTTTTTTGCATTAAAAAGTAGCCTATGTCCTTCCTTAGGCTCTAAACTATCTGTGTACCAAATTTCATTTAAATCGGTTCAGTAGTTTTGCCGTGAAAGCAGGACAGACAGACAGACAGACAGACAGACAGACAGAGTTACTTTCGCATTTATAATATTAGTAAGGATAAATATTGTCAGACAAATTACACAGCGCCATCTAGCCCCAAAGTAAGCGAAGCTTGTGTTATGGGTACTAGACAACTGATAAACATACGTAAATACATTTTTTTTTTGTAAATACTTACTTATGATACATATAAAATACCCAGACCAAGACAAACAGACATGTTCATGCACACAAATGTTTGTCATAGGTGGGAATCGAACCCTCGAGCGTTGGTGTCGAAGCCGCGTCATTGACCGCTACGCCACCGAGCTCGTCGTAAGGTAAAAAGGAACCCTATTACTAAGGCTCCGCTGTCCGTGCGTCCGTCCGTCCGTCTGTCACCAGGCTGTATCTCACGAAGCGTGATAGTAAGACAGTGGAAATTTTCAAAGATGATGTATTTCTGTTGCCTCTATAACAACAAATACTAAAAAACAGAATAAAATAAATATTTAAGGGGACTCCCATACAACACACGTGATTTTTTTGCTCGCAATTGATAACGGCAATAGGTAGACGCTTGAAATACTTACAGAATATTTGGTTATATATTGACTTTAAAAATAAATAAAAATAAAACAAATATTTAAGGGGGGCTCCTATACAACAAACGTGATTTTTTTGCCGTTTTTATAGATAATGGTACGGAACCCTTCGTGCGCGAGTCCTACTCGCACTTGGCCGGTTTTTTTCTTTTTAACCAACTATAAAAAAGGGGAAATTCTCAATTCATCGGAGTATTTGGTTTTTATAGACTTTTCGACATAATATATCTCAAATGAAGTGTACTTACAAGGTATAACTTTTTGATTTTGGTTTTTATGAAAATTGGTCTTCTTGGTAGCGTGCCGGCACGAATGTGTCTCCACTTTGACAGCCGTCTGAAAAGAAAATAAGCAAGTTAATTCGCAGTTTGGATAATTAGTTCATGTTCTACATAGACTTCAGAGCAAGTATTCCTCTGTGACATAGACTTATAATACACTAGCTGATGCCCGCGACTTCGTTCGCGTGGACTTTATGATTCCGGCATATTAATACAAATACGAACTAAAGTAGATACATAAGAAAATATTTGGGGCAGTATTATACGTTAAAAGTCAACAAATTATTATTTTTATTTAAGATAGTCACCATAGTTTCAAAAAAATATATAAAATAAATGAAGGGAGTCTTTCCTTCGGGAGCTAATATGAAAAGACCTCAAGCGTTACTAATCCTCGATAAAGCCACATTTTTGGCCATTTCGCATTCATCTGAAACGATTAGACAGCAATCCTGAAACATTTTCGCTTTAACACAGTTTCGTGTCACAAAGCAGTGTTTTCGTTCTGTATAAATCGAGTAGAATATTGAACATTGTATTTGCGTCCTTCCGCCTAGAGGTAATATTATGGCTGCAATACCTGGCGATGCTGCTGTATGATATTATTTTGGCGCCTGATTTCAGCGAGGATTGCTCTCGTCAGGTATGTTTTTCCAGTCCCTCCTGAAGCATCTAAGAAAAACAGTTTCCCCTCGTGGATTTTACGATACTCTACCCCTAAGCTACCCCCTTAGGGGTAGAGTATTGGGGGTTGGAAGTTTGTATGAAAGTCCTATGTTTTTGAAGCAAGAGACTTGAAATTTAAAATGTATGCTCTATAGATGGTGTGGAGGTGTACTTGTCAGAAATGGATATCAAAATATCGAGTATTGTGAGATCTATTATCGATTAGTTGTACTAATTAATATGTTTACATTATCTATGACAGAACTCTATGTATGTATCTATGGTCAAAAAAATAAAAATCACTTTGTTCGTAACCGCCAAACCGACTTGTTTTCATTATAGGTTATGGGCTTATTATAATTTCGATTTTGCTTAAAGTGTAGTTTTGTGTAATATTTCGCGTTGTGTTATTATAAATTATAATAATGAGTTCCAATTTTCTTTCGAACGTGCCGAAGCTCAAGGGACGCGAGAACTTCGACGATTGGGCGTTCGCAGTTGAGAATTTGCTGATTTTAGAAGGTTCCGAAAACTTCATAAAGCAAGAGGGAACGGATACAGTACAAAAAGCGGCAGATGCAAAAGCACGAGCAAAAATCATTTTGACAATAGATTCATCGTTATTTGTGCACATAAAGGAGACAAAGACCACGAAACAATTATGGACAAAATTGACTTCTTTGTTCGATGATTCGGGATTTTCGAGGAGAATTACTTTGCTTCGTCATTTAATTTCTATCAGACTGGAAAACTGTGAAAATATGACGAATTATGTGACGCAAATAGTGGAAACTTCGCAGCGATTAAATGGCACGGGTTTCAAGATTAACGATGAGTGGGTAGGTTCATTATTGCTAGCCGGTCTACCTGAAAGATTTATGCCCATGATTATGGCCATAGAGCATTCCGGTATTAACATCACAGCTGATTCAATAAAAGCAAAATTATTGGATATGGAAACTGTTGAGGTGAGTGAATCAGAATGCAGCTCTGCACTAGTAGCGAAGAGTTGGCACAAAAGAAAAGGTAACGGCAGTACTAGCAAACATGGCGGAATGTCAAATGCCCATACGTCAAATAATGACTTTGTCAAAAATTCGAAAACAATAACATGCTACAAATGCAAGCAAACTGGCCATTTTCGTAGCCAATGTCCACTTTTATACAAGAAAACTGATAAGAAAAGGCAGTCTAACGCTTTTAGTGTTGTTTTTCTTAGTGGAAAGTTTAGTAAAAGTGACTGGTACCTGGATAGCGGCGCCAGTATGCATATGACTGTAAATGAAAGTTGGTTGAAAAATCCATTGTATTCAACATCTTTACCTGAAATTATTATTGCAAACGAATCGAAAGTTCCTGTTTTATGTTCCGGTGACGTGGAAATTACGACAAGTCACAATTACGAGATTACCGTAAAGAATGCATTGTGCGTGCCAAGTCTTACGACGAATCTGCTATCAGTCAGCGAATTGATAAAGAATGGAAACAGTGTTGTGTTTGAACCCAATAAAAGTCTCATTAGAAACCAATCGGGAGAATTAGTTGCTGAAGCTGAACTAACTGATGGTGTATACAGGCTCAAATTACAAGCAGAAAACTGTTTGTTAAGTTCGCTGGCAGTTGATGGTGAAACATGGCATAGAAGGCTCGGACACTTAAACAGCAACGACATGAACAAGATGAAACAAGGTTTAGTCAAAGGAATGTATTATTCTGACAAATATGTAACAAGTAAGTCAAGCTGTGAGACATGTTGTGAAGGAAAACAGTCAAGATTACCATTTCCTGTCGGTTCACGAGCTACAGAGATTCTACAGGTTGTACACTCGGATGTATGTGGTCCGATGGAATGCAAATCAATTGGTGGGGCTAGATATTTTTTACTTTTCATCGATGACTTTAGCAAAATGACCTTTATATATTTTCTAAAGGCCAAAAGTGAAGTACTCAGCTATTTCAAAGAATTCAAGTCAATGGTAGAAAATCATCACAACAAAAATATCAAAATCTTAAGGACTGACAATGGACGTGAGTACTGTAGCAAAGATTTTGAAGACTTTTTGAAAAGTGGGGGTATCGTACACCAAAAGACGAACCCTTACACACCAGAACAGAATGGACTCAGTGAAAGATCAAATCGAACCATTGTGGAGAGAGCGAGATGCTTGCTTTTCGAAGCTGATTTGGAAAAGAAGTTTTGGGCAGAAGCGGCCAATACCGCTGTGTATTTGAAAAACCGATCAGTAGCTTCAGGAATTGAAAAGACTCCATATGAGATGTGGTTCAACAAAAAACCAAATTTACAACATGTGCGTATATTTGGGAGTCCAGTGATGGCACACATTCCAAAAGAAAAAAGGACAAAATGGGACAGAAAGTCTAAGAAACACATACTTGTTGGATTTTGTGAGAATGTAAAAGGTTATAGAATCTATGATCCAATCAAAAATATAGTGACAACCAGTAGAGATGTTATAATACAAGAGAAACACAAGAGACAAGACACAGTCTCTGTTTATATAGAAAACACAGATTCAGTGGGGGATTTAATTGAGGAATCTGTGACTAAATTAGAGCCCACAGAGGAATCAAATTCAAGTGATTCAGACTACCAAGATGTTGATGAGAAAATTGTGGAAACAAAAGCAGCAGAAGAATATGCGTTGAATGACAACATGATTGTTGATAACTTAAATATTCCCCAATCATCACAGGAAAGTACTGCTTCACCATCCTCAACAGAACAAAAAAAACGTGATAGAAAGAAACCTGAAAGGTATGGTTACACCAATATGTGTACTACTGCTACGGGAGACGACAGTCTGACATATGCAGAGGCTATCAGCGGCCCTGAGAGAGAACAGTGGTTGCAGGCGATGGCAGATGAACTACAGTCGTTTGAAGACAATAAAGTGTGGGAGGTCGTCGACATTCCTCATGACAAAAGTGCAGTGCAGTGTAAGTGGGTTTTAAGAAAGAAAGTAGGTTGTGATAATAAAGTGACTTATCGTGCTCGGTTGGTGGCCAAAGGCTTTACGCAGAAAGCAGGAGTGGACTATCAAGAGACATTTTCTCCAGTGATCAGACATTCAACCTTGCGTCTATTATTTGCGTTAAGTGTTCAATTAAATATGGACATTACTCACCTAGATGTCACAACAGCTTTTCTTAATGGCCATCTAAAGGAAAATATTTATATGCATTGTCCTGAGGGATTCCCTAACAAAAATTTAAATAAAGTTTTGAAATTAAAAAAGGCTGTTTATGGCTTAAAACAATCTTCACTTGTTTGGTATCAAAGAGTTGAAGAATCATTATGTAATCTAGGATTCAACAAAAGTAAATTAGAGCCATGTGTATTCATTAAGAATCATGCTAATAATAAGAAAACGATTATAGGCATTTATGTTGATGATTTCATAATATTTTCAAATGATAAACCAGAAACTGATTCCTTGATAGAGGCTTTGTGTCAAAATTTCAAAATAAAAAATTTAGGCCAAGTTAAACAATACTTAGGCATGAGAATTAAAATTGACAAAAGCTTAAATGTAATTACAGTAGATCAAGAGCATTATATAGAGCAGTTGCTAAGAAAATTTGATATGTCTGATTGTAGTTCAGTTGAGACTCCAATAGAGTGTAAGTTAAATGTTGAAAAGTCAAATAAGTGTGAGCTTAAATTGCCATATCAAAAATTAATAGGTAGTTTAATGTACCTTGCTGTTTTGACTAGACCTGATATTGCTTTTTCAGTCAGTTATTTGAGTCAGTTTAACAACTGTTATTCCCATGTTCATTGGAATTATGCTAAAAGGATTTTAAAGTATTTGTCAAAAACTAAAGCTTACTGTTTGAAGTATTCCAAAGGAAGAGCAGAACTGGAAGGTTATGTAGATGCTGATTGGGCGAGTGACGCCAGTGACAGAAGGTCATACACAGGATTTTGTTTCACAATGTCTAGTGCTGCTGTTTCTTGGGAAAGCAAAAAACAAAGAACTGTGGCTTTAAGCAGTTGTGAAGCCGAATACATGGCTTTATCAGAAGCGTGTCGTGAAGCCATTTATTTAAGAAATTTAATATTAGAATTAACAAATTCTTGTAACAAGATTGTACTTCACAATGATAGTCAGAGCGCACTCAAATTGGCAAATAATCATCAATACCACAAGCGTTCAAAACATATTGATGTTCGTTATAATTTCATAAGAGATGTAATTGACAGTGACTTGGTTGAGACAAAATATTTGCCAACAGACAGTATGCCCGCTGACATATTAACCAAAGGCTTAACAAGTGTCAAACATTATAAATTTTTGGAAAGATTAGGCATTGTTAATAAATATTAATGTTATACATCTTTTGTTTATAATAATGTATGAGCCCCATGGTTTTGATTATGGTAGCTTAGATAGAATTGTTTATACTTAGAATGTTCATAGGTATTTGAAATGTATGTATTTTGATATAGTGGGGGTGTCAGAAATGGATATCAAAATATCGAGTATTGTGAGATCTATTATCGATTAGTTGTACTAATTAATATGTTTACATTATCTATGACAGAACTCTATGTATGTATCTATGGTCAAAAAAATAAAAATCACTTTGTTCGTAACCGCCAAACCGACTTGTTTTCATTATAGTACTAATAATGTATCTTTGGAAATCAACCCCTTTTTGGGGTTAAAACGGGCGTTGGAAGTTTGTATGAAAGTTCTACGTTTTTGAAGTAAGAGACTTGAAATTTAAAATGTATGCTCTATAGATGGTGTGGAGGTGTACTAATAATGTGTCTTTGGAAATCAACCCCATTTTGGGGTTAAAACGGGGGTTGGAAGTTTGTATGAAAGTTCTATGTTTTTGAAGTAAGAGACTTGATATTTAAAATGCATGCTCTATAGATGGTGTGGAGGTGTACTAATAATGTATCTTTAGAAATCAACCCCCTTTTGGGGTTGAAAAGGGGGTTGGAAGTTTGTATGAAAGTTCTATGTTTTTGACGCAAGAGACTTGAAATTTAAAATGTATGCTCTGTAGATGATGTGGAGGTGTACTAATAATGTATCTTTAGAAATCAATCCCTTTTTGGGGTTAAAACGGGGGTTGGAAGTTTGTATGAAAGTTCTATGTTTTTAAAGTAAGAAACTTGAAATTTAAAATGTATGCTCTATAGATGGTGTGGAGGTGTACTAATAATTTATCTTTAGAAATCAACCCCTTTTTGGGGTTAATACGGGGGTTGGAAATTTGTATCAAAGTTCTATGTTTTTGATGTAAGAGACTTGAAATTTAAAATGTATGCTCTATAGATGGTGTGGAGGTGTACTAATAATGTATCTTTAGATATCAACCCCTTTTTGGGGTTAAAATGGGGGTTGAAAGTTTGTAAGAAAGCTCTATATTTTTGAAGTAAGAAACTTGAAATTTAAAATGTATAGATAGTGTGGAGGTGTACTAATAATGTATCTTTAGAAATCAACCTATTTTTGGTGTTAAAACGGGGGTTGGAAGTTTGTATGAAAGTCCTATGTTTTTGAAGTAAGAGACTTGAAATTTAAAATCTATGCTCTATAGATGGTATGGAGGTGTACTAATAATGTATCTTTAGAAATCAACCCCCTTATGGAGTTAAAACGGGGGTTGGAAATTTGTATGAAAATCCAATGTTATTGGAGTTAAAGTAATTATGGCAGAAGGATTTTAAATGATATTTAAGTATAAAAAATATTGAAAACAACTACATACTTACTATTATAAGGAGGGATGTATTATTATAACAATAAAAAGTACTTTAGGTTTTACAAAGAGGTTTTAAAAAATAATATCCGTCGACCTAGTTGATTCTAAAAATTCGTCTAGATATTGATTGTTTTTAACTTTTTCATCTTTTTCCTTTCATTAGGTATTTAGCTTTTTCGAATGTAATTAAAAATTATTTGCAAATAACTAACTCCACGCGTACGAAGTCGCGGGCGGCCGCTAGTATATATATATATATAATGTATATATATATACATGTATATATATATATATATATATACATGTATATATATACATATATAAATCGAGTGCTACAAGTTTTTTTATATATATATAAAATAAATAAGACTATTGCGTCTAACTTGTAGCAGGTAAGAATAAAAGAAGCACTGCGTGTGGTTATTTTTTTTACAATACAATCAATATTTTGTTAAACTATTTATACTCATCAGGCTGAACAACTTTTGCTAAGGCGTCATTTTTATATTTCTTATAGTTTAGCTGAACCATTATGGTTCTGCATCAGGTGTTCCAAATCTTGGATTTTTATACCGAGATGGAAATTTCGTGTCCACGTTTTCAAATTGATGCCATTTTCGTAATTGACATTTTAGAAAACCATAGAATCAACACCCATATTGATATTGTAACATTTCAACCCCATCGCACCCCCACAGGAGTGCTCTTGTGTCACGTCGATTATGTTAGATTATAAAATAACTGTTGTTTTCGGAATCAGCGACCCGATAAACCATAAAAACAATACCCATGTCGATTTTCAGACGTTTGCACCTCATTCCACCCCTTTAGGGGTTGAATTTTGAAAAATCCTGAAACACGTGTTTACTCATTTATCTACAGAAGATCTCGTGTAAAGTTTCGTATAAAATAGTCCAACTAATCTTGGTTCCCCATACAAACTTTGGACCCCCATTTCACCCCCTTAGGAGTTGAATTTTCCAAATTTCCGTCTTAGTGAGCATCTACGTCCTGAAAGGAACCCCCATACAAAATTTGGGACTCCTAGCACTTGTAGTTTCTTAGATTTTGTGATGAGTAATTTTCTATAAAGAAAAATTTTCTTTAAACTTTAAATGACGATAACTTTTTAATCTGACATCAGATGACCTTAATCTTTTAGTGAAAACCGCATAAAAATCTGTTCAGTAGTTTTAAAGATTAGCGAGTACATACAGACAGACAGACAGACAGACAGACAGACAGACAGACAGACAAAAAAATAAAAAAAAATCTTTTTTGTGTTCTGTTACTCTTTTTTTATCGCCCACACTCATTTTTTGTTAATTTTATCAAATGTACAGACACGCGGTTCCTACTGTTTTATTATATGTATATTATATGTATTGACTAGCCTTTTATAGCCTCCTTGGCGTAGCAAATATGAGGAATGTCGATTGTATAAAGTGTTATCATATACCTGTCTCATTCTATATTTTGATTTCCTTTGAAAACATCAGCACGTAACGCGAACAAAGAATCGTATCAATCAATTATGGAAATGAGACATCATTTCCTTTAATGACCTTCATCTAATGCTTGATAAATAAACCCCATCCATAGACAGGTTATGGTCGGATTTGCTTAACTATCGAGTTGTTCGCAAACGGTTATAATAATTGCGTCGAAGGTTAGATATTTTAAATTTTAGACTCAAAAATCGAACTATTTGGACCTTTGTTAACGCCCCTAATAGATCCATTTTAGACTCAAAAAATATCTAACCTTAGGCGCAATTATTAGAACCTCAATAACAGATTGAATAGTAATAATATTGTGTATTTGGTATTCGGTTCAGTATGCCGAATGTTATTATTATTTTAAATAATTGTTTTAGGCCGACTTACCAAAATATTATAAATATTTTTTAAATGAAAAAATCATCTAAGCTAGGGAGGTGTATTTTTCCATTTTAAAAATATTTATAACGCCGAAATATATAGACTACTTAGCGTTAATATAATAAGAATAGACGTAACACATACTCATACAACTATGAAAGGTATAACCACTAGATAATATTTAAACAGAGACAGTCATCCTGCGGATCCCGGCAAAGCTCTCAGCATAAGTAGGTCGTGTCAGTCGAGGCTTAGACTGCATTATTTATCATCCTAGATTGCTGCCTAAATTTCATGGTATTTCTTATCTTTTTGTACAACTCGGGGCGTATATATAGCTCGTGTATGAGGTTAAGGAAAAATATAGATTAGATTACAGAATAAATATAAAGGTAGGGTACAGCGTATTTGTAAGCTGTCCGACTGGGGAAGTACCTCCACTTCACAATTCTGTGAATAACAATTCCCTTGAGGGTTGTTGTGCTCCTGCGAGTGTGTGAGATCACCAGAAAGAGTTGCTGCATTGGCAGCGGGGGTGGCGGCACGCGAGTAATATTTCATGTTCCGAGCGTTAATATAGCTACGGTAACCGCTTCACATCAGGCGGGCCGTATGCATGTCTGCCACCCGACGTGGTATACAAAAAATATATAACAGACAAGTGTCTGCTCGCGGCTTCGCCCTGCGTAAACACAGTATCTCAATGTTTCTATCATCGACCAAGGTCTCTATTCAGATCCTATTTTGTGATCGAATGGCTAGTAATGGTCACTTTGACTCCGAGGTCGCGGGCTCGGTCCACGCACAAGACCAATATTTTATTACCATTAGTTAATTGATTTAGGTGTTATTTTGTGGAAGTCAAATTTACAGGCAATTTGATCTACACTACTTTGCGTGCTTCCGCCACCAGTTAGTTCATACAAACTACTTCCAGCCGGCACCCACCCACTACCGTTAGTAGATGCATGCAACTGCCGTGGCTGCTTTCCTTCCTCATCGAGTCCTTCGTACGTGTTGTTCAAATCAGTTGTAAGCGAAGTATTTGTAGTATAGGGACAAAGATCCACGGAAATTAAAATTCATTTCCGATCCAGTCTCGATCTCACCAATGTCAAATTCGGCATTCTCGTATCACAATATTAAATTTCAAAGTTTAATTTAAGTCTTTATTTATATCGAAATATGACCGAGAATTAAACAAACTATGGATTTATGTTACCAACAACAAGAATTGATAATAATTAATTATTTTTAGTCAATTCACAATTCAATCTCGATTCGGCCAACTTTCATTCTGCGATCGCAAAATAATAACGAGAATTGGTCTTCAGGCCTCTGTGTTAGCGGGGTGGATATTGGGGTATAAGAGAGGTAAGCATGCACAGAAATTCACAAGTTAGTATCTAAGACAAAATTTCCCGTTATATTTTCTTGAAAAGTCTGATTATTACATATCGTAAGCTGCATAAATAGAACTTGAACAGAATAACAATAGATGTTGTTATTATTTAATCATTACCATAAACTATTTGTTGTTTCATTACAAAATCAATTTATTTTTGCTAGTTTTAATAATAAATTTTACATATTGTATCGTCGAAATTGTGATTCGTCATTTGACGTCAAGTTTTCATTCGTTTAGAGCATACTCCACCACGCTGCTAAACTGCGGGTTGGCGGAAGCCAGTGTATTCAAGCAGCCAAATTACGACCAAATTTCCCGTTATATTTTCTTTGAAAAGTCTGTTTATTATATATCGTAAGCTACCTAAATAGAAGTTGGACAGAATAACAATAGATGTTGTTATAGAAAGTATACCGGCTGCGAAAACGAACACTCGGTAAACTGCGGTAAACAAAGGATTTATACTGCACAAGTTGTTATATCCCCTGAGGTTTAAGCTAGGAGTTTTATCTTTCCCTGGAAAGTTTCTAGCCAAAACCACTTTGTGTACCTAACCTAGATAAAATTTATTTTGAACACGGTCACCAACGTACCGTCATAAAAATATATCGTACCAATATAAATTTTAACAATTTTTGCTATAAAAAATAAACAAAAAAAAAATGGATATGGATGGAGATAAAATGAATCCCTATTTTCCATGGTCGCGGCGCGGCATTGACGCGGGAACGGCTGCACCGAATTCTAATTCTAATTCTTTTTTTGCTGCCAGGAGAAGATTCTTTCTTACGAGTCTAACGCTGATTTCTGTTCTTATAAAACAAGCGAAGTGGAATTATATGTTTCACCCAAGTACGGCCTGTGTTAATTTTGGAGGTGTTAAATTTCGTCACTGGATAACTTTATTTCCTCCGCCCTTTTCTCATCAATACAGAATCTGCCAATGTAGCAATTTAACATTCAATACCCAAAATGCAGGTCAGGCTGATGGCCTGACCTGCACCGGTGTACCCTGCCGACTGGGAAAGTACCTCCACATCAGAGAATACCGCAGCCAAATAACATTTCCCTTGAGAGCTATTGTGTTCCTGCGAGTGAGTGAGATCACCAAAGGAAGAACTTGCTGCAATGGCAGCGGGTGCGGCGGGGCTCGAGCGATATTCATGTTGCGAGCATTAATATGGCTACAGTCAGGCTTAAAAGTGGTGGTAATATTTACCTATTTATATATTATGTTTTTTTCTGAACACTACATTCGAATTTTATGGAAATCCATGCAGCCGTTGACCCGCAAAAGAGTAACAAACGTTCATACATTCAGCCGCCGCTTTAGTTTATGTTTGGACCTAACTTGCTCGAATTATGTTTCCACGTAGTGTTTCCATATTTCACTACAGCAATGGGCTGCAACAAGTCTACTAAACTGACCAAATTAATTTCTAACTTGTACCGTTTGGTCCTAAGAGTCTGTGACAATGTAACGTAGGTACAGTGTGCCAAATACGTGGTTTACTACCTTTAGATTTATATACGTTTGTACTATTCAAATTCTTTCCAAATAATGAGGGTGACAAATCAACATCGAGCTATGCTGCGCTGTACTGAGCTATGCTGTGCTGTGTTTCTTAAGCTACGTTTTTTTAACAATCAACATCAAGCTGTGCTCCGCTTTGCTATGCTGCGCTGTACTGCGCTGTGCTGTGCAGTGTTTCTTTTTTTAACAATCAACATCAAGCTGTGCTGCGGTTTGCTTAGCTCAGTATTAAAAGTATATATTAAATTTCGACACAACACGTGTTACCTGACCTGTTTGAATGAGCTAATGAAACTCGTTCGTTCTTGTTTGTTTGTGCGCGCATACACTAGTGCGACCGAGATGGGAGTACGAGAGTGAGAGAAACGTCTGAGGGCGATGGAGGCACGCAGCGTGCTCCATGTTTGAAAAACCAAGCACAGCTCGACATAGCGCAGCATGGCAGAGCTCCATAAAAACATAGCACAGTTCGCACAGCGCGGCTCTGCACGGCGGGTTAGCGCGCCTCGCTCGAGACTGCTGTGTTTTTAAACAGAGCGTAGCCTCACACAGCGCAGCACAGCATGGTTTGTTTGTATCCTCATTTAAATATTAGACGAGCGAGTTGACCAAACATAGCACAGCGCAGTACAGCGCAGCATAGCTCGATGTTGATTTGTCACCCTAAGGGTGACAAATCGCTCTGTTTAAAAACGCAGCAGTCTCGAGCGAGGCGCGCTAACCCGCCGTGCAGAGCCGCGCTGTGCCGAACTGTGCTATGTTTTTATGGAGCTCTGCCATGCTGCGCTATGTCGAGCTGTGCTAGGTTTTTCAAACATGGTGCACGCTGCGTGCCTCCATCGCCCTCAGACGTTTCTCTCACTCTCGTACTCCCATCTCCCTCGCACTAGTGTATGCGCGCACAAACAAACAAGAACGAACGAGTTTCATCAGCTCATTCAGGTCAGGTAACACGTGTTGTGTCGAAATTTAATATATAATTTTAATACTGAGCTAAGCAAACCGCAGCACAGCTTGATGTTGATTGTTAAAAAATGAAACACTTCACAGCACAGCGCAGTACAACGCAGCATAGCAAAGCGGAGCACAGCTTGATGTTGATTGTTAAAAAAACGTAGCTTAAGAAACACAGCACAGCACAGCTCAGTACAGCGCAGCATAGCTCGATGTTGATTTGTCACCCTGATGGTCTATTTTCACTCTCAAAAATAATAAGATTCACGAGCTCGGTGGTCGAATGGTTAGCAATGGCCACTTTGACTCCGAGGTCGCGAGTTGGACTTCCGCACATAACAAAGATTTGTGTGCATGAACAAATCTTAGTCTGGGTGTTTTCTATGTGTTATATGTAAGTATTAAAAAAAATGTATTTAAGCATTAAATTAGTTATTTAGTATCCGTAGTATAAGTTTTGTTTAGTTTGCGACTAGATGGCAGTGTGTAATTTGTCCAGGAATATTTATTTAATTTATTTATTGTACTTTATTTTTTCCTTAGAGTTATAAATTACATTACTGTATTCATCTATGTGAGAGACTGGACGTATCTGTACTAGGAGGACCTGTATGACAAATGACCAACCTCTTCACTTCGAACCTCATTTATTACTTATTAACCTTAGCAACATTTACGTTTGTTAGAATGTTTTGTCAAAACTGATGGACCACTTTCTTAGTCTATTGTACTATTTATGTACGAGACATTTCTCGTATGTAATTGTCTCGTATATCGTTACTTAATGTTGCGTGTGTTTGTGTTAATGTGTTTCTGACATTGACCTTCCATCTAAATGGATGTCGGGTCTAGTACTTTCACGAAAATAATGTCTAGAGTAGATCGGCCTCGTAAATACTCGGCATTTACGATAAATTCCCAGTAAGTATATAATAAATTCCCAATGGTTTGTGATAATTTAGTCTCATTCTATTTCGGACTTCTTGTACCACCAAGGTAAATAATTACATATCTAAATGGCCGCGAGGCATTAATGGCCAATCTTCTTCTTCTTCCTCTCCTGTTCCCATTTATTTGGGGTCGGGCCTCCTCACTTTCCTGCGCCAAGTCCATCGATCTTGGGTGGTCTCTTTGGGCAATTGGGCATTCTTGAGGTCTCTCTGGATATTCGACCACCTACGACCATGACCTACAGTGCAGTAACTTGGACTCTGACCGTTGGGCTGGTCTATAAATTGAAAGTCGCACTGCGAGCGATTGAAAGAGCTATGCTAGACATTTCTTTCTCTAAGAGACCGAATCCGGAACGAAGAAATTCAACGGAGAAGTTGTCGATATAGCTCCCAGAGTCAGTAAACTGAAATGGCAGTGGGCCGGCCACATTTGCCGAGTCAGTGATGGCAGATTGGGCAGGAAAGTCTTATGAGTGTAGACCTCGTATGGGGAAACGAAGCATTGCTCCAGACCCATTATTATTATTATTTTTAATAAATAAATAAATAAATATTGTCAAACAAATTACACAACGCCACCTAGCCCCAAAGTAAGCGAAGCTTGTGTTATGAGTACTAGACAACTGATAAACATACGTAAATACATTTTTTTTTGTAAATACATACTTATGATACATAGAAAACACCCAGACTAAGACAAACAGACATGTTCATGCACACAAATGTTTGCCCTATGTGGGAATCGAACCCACGAGCGCTGGTGTCGAAGCCGCGTCATTGACAGCTACGCCACAGAGCTCGTCAGTTGACGAGCAGATTGACCGATGACTTCAAAGGAAACGACCGGAATCGCATATGGTGCCTTAGTGAGGCCTATATCCAGCAGTGAATAGATTAATAGATATAGGCTGATGATGATATGTTTTCGTCCGACTTCCAAATGGATTTGAAACTCGTGACTCATTTTGTTCGCTCGGTCAGTTAATAAGATTTACTGAACAACAAAGAAATCGTAAATTTAATAAAGTGACAGAAACATAGCTAAGATAATATTTACGTTGAAACAACAAACAAGCACGTTGCACTTGCACCGGTAATAAAAAACTACTGGCACTGGAAACTATTTTCCACTGAAAGTTCTCATCAGGGGATTATCTGGATAGTTAGGTCGAGCGACACAGGGTTTGACTTTCGCAGTCTATGTCATTAAGAAACTTCGTAACTCTGGTTCACAGTTTTATACCGTTTTATTTTATGGCGACACCGCGCTAGAGCTCGGGAAGAATAATAAATAAAGATACTCCTTCCTGTGAGACTATATTGGATGTAATATTTTACAAATACTTATATACAGATATGTACTATCAACAATTATAACTGCATACCACCTACCTTAACTTAAATTTTGAATAAAACAGGCATTTATTATGACACTGATATTGGATGACCCGACAGACGTTGTTCTGTGTTCTTGACAATGAATATTGAATTAGAATTGGTTTCGTGCAATCTGTAATATAGATAATCCAAAATAATAGAGCTAAGTTAGAGTATATTATTCTGTGGCTAAGTTTAGAAAATTACAACTCGATAAATCGAACCTTCTTGCAACACTCCTCAGAATAATTAAAGTTGTACTAACGGAAATATGTTAGGTAAGTTCAACAAGTCGAACTAATGGTTGAAGTTATTGGATCGCGAGAAAATAACTTTTCTACGTGCATCTCTTGCATTCTGTGCGAATAACTTTGCATCAATAACCATTAAAGATATTACAGCTTTTCTTATAAACATGGAACACTGTTATGAGATATTGTTCAGTTTGCTTTCAGCGGATTAAATCGATAAATTACTTGCTTTCAGAAACTTTAAACACTGTACCGTTAACGTTGGAGGTCCCTCGAGTTTATTGTTATAGTTTATTTCCATAGTTTTATTTACGGACGAACGTTACGTGAATAGATTTGGGTCAAATAGGTATAAAAGTAATTGAATTAGCTAAATAAATGAAATCGTAAACTTATATATGGAAGTAAAGTATAATTGATTCAAAAAGTCATTGTACTGCCTCTACTAAACCACGCCCAGGCCACTCCATACAAAAAACTACTACATAAACAGATCACGTCTGTATACGTCCTAATGTGTGTGTAGATATCATAGGGTCGACTGCATAACGTAGTAGTTACATTAAATTAGTAGTAGTTAAATTATTTAAAAAAATCATCATCATCATCATCAGCCGGTATCTACCCACTGCTGGATATAAGCCTTCCCCAATGCTTTCCACCAGATACGATCCTCCGCCTTGCGCATCCAGCCGCTCCCAGCCACTTTCTTAAGGTCATCGGACCATCTAGTAGGAGGGCGTCCAACACTTCGTCGTCCTATGCGCGGCCTCCACTCTAATACCTTCCTCCCCATCTTCCATCACCTACTCGGCAGATGTGTCCGGCCCATTGCCACTTCAGCTTGCACTTACTCGGCAGATGTGACCGGCCCATTGCCACTTCAGCTTGCAAAAAATATTACTGGAGAATTATATTATCGGAGAGTCAATAAATCGATGTTGAATAAAAAATTAGGTAACATTGTCACGGGAACCACACCAGTGTACGAAATTTCAATTCAGTGAGACACTGGTAAGTGGGTCAAATTTAAATTACAAGATTTGATTACAGACATGCGGTGAAAAAAAAGCTTGTAAAATACTATAACTTTTGTGCCACTACCTACGTAGGTAACGAAGAAGAACATTCATATTTTGTATGCATTCAATTTTAAATTTGTACATATGTATACTGTACTGCTGGGATACGGCTCCCCTCAATCGAGGGAGTTTTAGATCGTATTCCACCACCCTGCTCAACTGCGGTTGGCGGAGACTAGTGTTTTCATACCGCCACAAGGCCACTGACTTGGCTTGATGGCTGTCATCTAACGACAAGCCGGGACCGACGGCTTAACGTGTCCTCCGAAGCACGAATGTACAAAATAGGAATATAGGCTGTCACACCTAGTAGCTTTTTGTATGGAGCGTTTTCGGGAAAGTCCAAAATTGTCCTTGTGATTTTCAAGTTATCATAAGTCGGATAGTTATCATGCTATTGAAGTATTTATTTCATCTATTAGTTATATGTGTTATTTGACGACCCCAGTAGTCAAATAGCTAGCAATGGCCACTTTGACTCTGAGGGCGCGGGTTCGATCCTCGCAAAAGTAAATGCCAACAAAAACAGAACTTGTAAAAAAACCAAGTCTCGCAACTCAGATCTTCTACCATAAAAAGTTATGAGATCCATGTGATACCAAGTCGGTTAATTTATTCAGTCCCTATATAAGGGACCTTCTGTCTTAAGTTATTACGTAATTAGCTAACCTAATAAAATCTTATAGCGATCATATCAATATTAAAAATCTTTTATGTTTTTTAAATAAACAGAATGATGACTTTAAATGGCTTTACAAATTTTAACCTAAGGTACTCTAGAAATACGTAGGTAATCAATTTCTATGATTATATACAGTTATATTATTGTAACGTCCTTTTATAACAAATCGATAAAACAATATTACCTATTATTAACATGTTAACTTTGTCATAACAATCGAATCCAATCTAACAACAAAAGAAGTCCGATCAATCATAGTAGTACGTACAAACTATTCTTTCTTTTTAATCAACAGTGGAAGTGAGCCGTATCGTGGTCGACTTATACTAACTGGTTAATTGAATCAAGGGGTGGTAAAGGAGGTGGCAAGGGAGGAGGGGAGGGTGCTACGATCATCTCAGTTACCCGCTGTTTTGTTTCTCTATTGTTTTTAATATTCCTATGTTCACATCTAACAAGAAATGTTGTTTATTTTCCTCTGCTGAATACAATTATACTGATCTAGCACTTACTCAAGTATGAAATTGTTTTTCTTGAAGTTAATTTTAAACTGGTATTTTGCAATGTCTGTTTATGAATAAGAGCAGTTTTAAATGAATAATAAATTATATTAGACTAGCTTCTGTAAGCGGCCTCTCCCTGCGTGAACCGGGTTAAAAATATCCTATATATTAATTCGGAACATATTTTATTTTTATTCAAATATTTTGAAAGAGTTATAAACACACATGTATTCCTACTTCAGCTATCCATACATCCATCGTTGCAAGTTTTAGCGTCTACAATAATAACTGATATAAAACTTAAATACATTTTTTTTATTAAATACATACATACATATTATGATACATAGAAAATACCCAGACCAAGACAAATAGACTCATGTCTATTCTGTCATATTATGTTCACATGTCTATGAACATTCATGCACACAAATATTTGTCTTTTGCGGGGATCGAACCTGCGACCTCGGAACCAAACTAGCCATTGCTAACCATTCGAACACCGAGCTCGTCTTATGTAATATTAGTGGGATATAATTAGTGGCACTTAATTCACTTCTTTCTAGCTAACTGCGGATCCACACCGTTGGATCCAGCGCCATATGTTAGATTTTTTATATTTTTTATATTAGCTCAGCATTTTGGCTCCGCTTTGCCTGATGGTAAGCGAAAAGAGGAGCCCCAATCGCATCGGCAACGGACATGAGACCTTGATGTCTTGTCAGTTGATGTTGCCATGCTGGCCTACAAGATGCTTCTTCACGCTTCTCTTGAAGGATCCCATATTGTATGAATGAGGCAATGCGTTAAGATCCAACTGGATTACTGGATTGCGGATCCAGCATTGTAATCCCTAGTGCAACTCAACCATTATCTAGGCACATCTTCCCCTCCCCTCTATTTTAGACGATTATGATCATAATAATAGGTAGGGGAAAAAGTCTTTTCGCATTATAGTATGTATGAACTTGTAATAAAATCTCTTTGGTTATACCATTTGTATCTGAAAGGTTTAGATATCTTTAAAAAGTTTAAATTTTAAAAAAGATAATTCCAAATTCAAATTAGATAAATGTGTGATTTTCATTTGTTTTTTTTACTGTCAAGATGAGTGAATTTAATGAAAAAATTCGATACATTTTAAAATTTTACTACAAAAAAGGTAAAAATGCAACGCAAGCTGCGAAAAAATTTGTGACGTTTATGGACCTAGTGCAGTGTCTGTGAGAGTAGCACAAATTTGGTTTAGGCGTTTTCAATCCGGAAATTTTGATGTTAAAGATGCACGTCGCTCTGGTCGCCCTGTTACGGATAAAATGGATGCCATTTTTGAAAAAGTGGAGCAAGATCGGCATATCAGTAGTTACGACGTAGCTGAAGAACTATGAATTGACCACAAAACAGTTTTGGCGCATAAAAAGGTCGTGGTCAAAGGCCGGCCAGGCTTCACAGACTCTGGCGAAACCCGGGTTAACCCGCAACAAGGTGATGCTGTGTGTATGGTGGTATTGGAAGGACATTATTCATTATGAGCTGTTACCGCCAGGCAGGACTATCGATTCTGAACTCTACTGTGAACAACTGATGAGATTAAAGCAAAAACTTGAGAGAAAGCTGCCGGAATTAATTAACAGAAGGGGTGTGATTTTTCATCATGATAACGCTAGACCTCACACATCTTTAGCCACTCAGCAAAAATTAAGAGAGTTTGACTGGGAGGTGTTAATGCATCCGCCGTATAGTCCTGACCTTGCACCTTCCGATTTCCACCTGTTTCAGTCTCTTCAGCATTCTTTAGGTAATGTCAGGTTAACATCACGAGAAGACTGCCAAAACCACTTATCGCGGTTTTTTGAACAGAAGTCCCAAAATTTCTATAGTAATGGGATCATGTCTATACCTACAAGATGGCAAAAAGTTATCGAACAAAATGGCACCTACATACTTTAGTTAAATCAAACCCCGGCCACTCCATACAAAAATGGCACTTTTGCATGTAGTAACCAAATGACGTCTGTACACGTGCCTATGTTTGAGTGACGTTCTCTAGGGCTGACATTATTCAATTATTAGTCGGACATGTAAGGGGGTGTAAGTGGTTCATCAACATCTTTGAACCAAAGTCAATCTTACCTGCACGGGGTACACCCTGATGACTGACAGACGAGGCTCTGACGAAAAGAGAGGTAGGACATAGCGTATTTTTTAAACAACCCGACTGACGAAGTACCACCATCTCACAGAATACCGCAGTCAAATAACAATTTCCTTGAGGGATGTTGTGTTCCTGCGAGTGAGTGAGGTCACCAGAGACGATGGAGTTGCTGCGTTGGCAGCGAGGATGGCAGCGCGCGAGCGATATTTAATGTTGCGACCGTTAATATGGTTACGGTAACCGCTTCACATCAGGTGGGCGTAGTGAAGAAAAAAAAACATAGTAAATACACTACACTGACTTCAGCCAATATTTATAAAACGCCTTGTATAATTGCCATTGCTAACTTACCCAAAATTTTATATTTTCTAATCACCACTAAATCAAACGTTCGCCTTCCGAACACCGGTTCATTGTACTGGTCAAACCATTTCATTCTTACTAATTGTAGCTTTTTACTATTCATATAAATGCATGCGCAATGATTTGATTCATTTTCATATTCAGATGGAACAAACGTAATTTAAAACTAATACCACACATGAGATCACGCACAATAAACATTGAAATGTTCTCGTAAATAAGAAAATTGTAAACAATAAACCACCATAACTCAAGTGACAGCAATGTCACTTCCGCGTCTGCGCACTCACTTGCTCTTTGAGACATATAATGCTATCCTTTTCTCATCTCGTATTAATTGTATCTTGTATCCTACTTTGACAGACATGAATTAGTTATGATGAAACTATGGCTGCCGCATGCTTTTTAGGTAATTTATAAAAAAATCTGTACTTTATTTCATCCATAGGGATCGAATAAATTTATTTTTTTGATTTTCCATGTGTTGAGATATCCATCCACTGCACAAGTAACTTCCATCTTTTAAACTGAATGGTGAATAAAATACGAGCGACGTCAATTTGTAGGACGTTGCATCCATTGCGAACGGTTCCAAATCGGTTCCATAGGGGAGGTGAGGTCGACTAGTCAGAGCGGCAGAGAGTGTCCATACTGTACGTTAGTACTATTACTTATACTGTGGTTAAATGTAAATAAACTTTATTAAAAAATGTTTTGAATTTTCATATAAAATACGAAAAGACTTTTTCCCCAACCTAATATGTTGTTTGTGTGTGATCATTAAAATTGTATTATCATTCTGAGATAATACAATAAACTAATTAATAAAATTGAATGGTTCACTTGTGCATTTTTGTCGACAAAACCGCTGGGCGTGTCTAGACATTCCCCACGATGAAGACCTTCCTTTGAGATTTAAACTGAGGTCCTATAAGCCTAAGCTGAAGCCGATTACGATCGGGTTTTTTGATTGCGAAAATCTAACTTCACCTTAAATTTGTGCTAATAGTAATAAGCTTAGGAGGTAGAGATTGGGGCGCTCTACCAAATAAACTGAAGATATTTATCACAAACTCAAACAGAAGACCGATTTTCGCAATCATAAAACACGATGTTAATCGGCTTCACCTTAAGCGGTAGGCGCTCTGGATGGCTTTTCCGACAAAGATCAATTCAATTTAATTAATTTATTACTGAGATCCTTCCTCTCAACTGTAGAACTTCCTCTCAATTGTATTGCGGTACTCATTGACACACCACAATATCAGTCGCTTCGTATACCTATATATTTTAGTATACCGTTGTTTTAGTATTCACGTAGGGTATATGATACAATAATAACTGAAATGATAAATCTTTTATACAAAAAAAAGTGTGCATTAGACCACACGACTGAAGTAAAACTTCTAACTCTAGTACCGTCTAAACCCTAACTGAAGTAAAAGAGAGAAAGAAAATGTGTGCTCGCATCTCTTTCTCTTGCCCCTACAGTAAAATAAGAAACGTAACTATCTCTTTTTTTATCTTCACTAAAACTCCCTCTCAACGTCGCACGCACACACTAACAACATTTATAGGTGTTTATTGGGGCGCCAGTCAAGGGTGCGCCGTACGCAACAAAACCGCCCGCTCCCACGCAAGATTCGCGCCTGCGCTGACGTTAGTTAATAATTTGAACATATAGGTACCTACCTACGTGGTATATAACTATAAATACGTTAAAGATGGCTACAAGGTCGACTAGCCATAAAAACATTGCAGTGTTCATGGATGTCTCAATAACAATTTGTCAAATCCAGAATTATCTTTCTTCTTTTTTTATTCTTTTTACATTTCCACACACAAAGGGTAAAAACGGGACCCTATTACTAAGACTCCGGTGTCCGTTTGTCTGTCCGTCTGTCACCAGCGGCTGTAGGTATCTCATGAACCGTGATAGCTAGACAGGTAAAATTTTTACAAATGATGTATTTCTGTTGGCGATATAACAAGAAATACTAAAAACAGAATAAAATAATAATTAAAGGGCTCCCAAATACAACAAACATGATTGTTTGTCGTTTTTGGTATGTAACCCTTCGTGACCGAGTCCGACTCGCACTTGGCCGGTTTTTTGCTACAGATCCCTAATACTTACCCTACTTAATTTTGTATTTTATACCTTACTTAATTATGTATATAGAGATTGACTAAGTATTTTTGACGGTTGAATAATAAACTATTAAGCGACAGCCCTACGTGTTTAGGCTATTATCACCCGCTCGGGGCTTGAGTCGTCTTACTTCTCTATTTTTACTATGCCCAAGTCAAGCGTGCGTAAAGAAGTTTTACTTCAAAAACCTGTGATAACAAAGCTCGATTAGTTGATATTGCAGTTACCCACATAACAACCCAATCGCCGCATTAGGAAAATAGGTATCACGTACAGCTGACCACAGACTAAATGAAACCAAACTGGATGGCATATGTTATCTGTGAAACATATTTTTTCCTGTTACTCACTATACCCAATAAAGTGCAGTGAAACCGTCACGTCGCCCGATCGGAACTCCGGGAGCCCATTACGCTGAATTATTAGCACGCTGTCGGAGTGTGTTGGCTGTGTACCAAACACCGGGAAATAAAGCAACGTAGAGTACTATTATAATTATGTGTGTCAACTCGATCATACACGTATGATTCGATTCCGCAGTGAAAATTAGAGATTATAATATTTTAAGTTTTCTAATATCAAATGGTTTTCAAGGTACGGTTCATTAGCCTGCATGTAATTGCAAGTACCCCGACTGGGGAAGTACCCCTACCTCACAGAAGATCGCAGTCAAATAACAATTCCCTTCAGGGTTTTTGTTCCTGCGAGTGAGTGAGGTTACCAGGAAAGAAGTTGCTGAGTTGCTGTTTCATATTGTGATCGTTTATTTGGTTAAGGTAATCACTTCATATCAGGCGGGTCGTATGCTTGTTGCAGAGTTTGCAGACAAGCATACGTCCCGCCTTGACGTATTAAAAAAAAATGTTTGTAATTTTAAGAAAACGCAGAACTTTCGGCCGGAGTTTCCTGGTTTCATTCCATATTGGTCACATATCCATAGTGATCCCCAAACACATAAAATAGAACACCCTTTACCAACTTATAGGTTATTTATTATATAACTTCTGAATGTAACGTACCTGGAACTCAAGTTTATATAACACTGGAAACTTTCTCCGTTGCTCGCAGAGCTTGGGGAAGTTCTTGATTTCGACGGGCCGGTCCGGTATCGTCTCCGATATTGAGCCGTTCTCGTCCGCTGCGAAATACATGAAATGTTAGTATGTGAACATAACATAAATTGCGTCACACATGACTATAGACTACGAGTATAATAGATAGAGGTATACCTCTACCTTGGTTCGGTTCGGTACTATTTGGTTCACAATTTTCCGTATATTTATTTATTTATTTTAGTATAGAGTTTATAGTAGTATAGTATATTGTAGTAGATTCACTACAAATATATGGAAAAAGTGAACCATTTGGTTCACTATTTTCCATATATTTATTTATTTTAGTAGTGAGACATCGTCTTACCATATGGTAAGATGACACGATGTCTCACTACAAATATATGGAAAATGGTGAACCAAATGTTTTTCTATTTCAGTGTGGTACAAATATTAAGAGTGAGGCGGCATTTTATAAAAATATCATAATCTTATAAGACCAAATCGCAAAATACAACATTCACCTAACATTATTTTTTCAAAAATTTTCAAATTTAAATGTTTTGTGTAAGAATAAATTAATTTTTCTTTTGTTATTCTGTTTTTAATAAAAAATAAAAACACCAATGACTGTACTTTGAATGTGATATCACAAGAACATTGTGTTTTGCGAATGTGCTCTTATAAGATCATGATATTTTTATGAAACGCCGCCTCACTCTTAATACTTGTACCATAGTGAAATAGAAAACCATTTGGTATGATGATGATGATATTTTGAGAATATGATATTTTGCGAATGTGGTGGTTTACGTATGTGGTCTTTTGAGAATATGATATTCAGCGACGAAGGGTTTAATAATAGGGTTCTGATCAAAACGATTATTGATAGCGTGGTACAAAAGTTTGATGTATTTATGCAGTAAGAATACAACACAGTGGCTCACCGCGATCTTTAAAGCCCAAAGCTAACCTCGCCTGCACATGGTGCACCCTGCATACGAAAGAGGCTCTGGTAAGAGAGAGTTATCCTACCTATATTTCCCGACTGGGGAAATACCTCCACCATATCAGAATACCGCAGCCAAATAACAATTCCCTTGAGGGTTGTTATGTTCCGGCGACTGAGTGAGGTCACCAGAAATAAAAGCAGGTTCCGTAGCCATAAACGCTCGCAACAAGAAGTACAGCTCGCGCGCTGCCATCTTGCTGCCAACGCAGCAACTCGTTTCTTCGTGGTGACCTCACTTATACGCGACAGTACAACAACCCTCAAGGGAATAGTTATTTGGTTTATATGATAGCATATTTTTTTTCATTATTTAACTATATTTTATAATCCGAATGCTAGAGTTTGCTAACGGGTCAAATTACATGAGGGCCATAGCCCTCAAAGATGGCCTGGGTAATTAGCGATTAGCTTAAGGCCTTCTTGTAGTTAGGTTAGTTACGTTAGTTAATTACGTGCAATTGGTAACCTAACTACAAGACCCCGGATTAGATTAAACTATACCGGGCAATTACCTTGCTTTCTTCTTACCCCAATGGAGGCAGGTAGAACGCATATTCTATAATAACTTTTAAACTTACGCGTTGCCTGATTTATGAAAATAACAACGGGAATTTACGCGATCATGCATAAGGGTATTTATATACCTTTATTGTTGGCTGACGTTTCGACCAGAAGCTGAAGCCGATATCATCGGTTTTTTTTATTCCAAAAATTGGTCTTAGGTTAAAGTTATTGACAAACATCTTCAGCTTAGTCCGTACAGTTCTAGAGTTTCTACCAGCTAATCTAAACATAATTAGCAACAATTTAAGCAGTAGTTTCATTTCGTTTTCAATTGCGATTCAAAATTTCAAAAATTCAAAAATTCCGATGGTAAACGGCTTCAGCTTTGGTGGTAGCACCAGAAGCCCTACCGCCGAAGCTGAAGCCTGACCATCGGTTTATTTGATCGAGAAAATAGATCTTACATTTAAGTTAATGGCAAACATCTTGAGCTTAATCGGTAGCACTCTATGGTTTCTACCAGCAACAATTACCGCCAATCTAAGCTAAAGTTTGATTTTTGCAGTCAAAAAATCCGATGGCAATATGCTTCAACTTAGGCGGTCCTAGGGTGCACCGACCATGGTCACCGGCCGATTATAAAGGTAAATACCCTTATGCATCTTCGCGTTAAGTCCCGTAGTCTATAGTTAAAAATATAGGCTGACATCAAAACTTTTGCAACTAATAAAAGTAAGGGTGTAAGTGATTCATCAACATCTTAGAACCAAAGCCAACTTCACCTGCACGCGGTGAACCCTGCTGACTGACAAACGAAGCTCTGGCGAAAAGAAGTAGGGAGTGTAATTGTAAGATACCCGACTGGGAAATGTACCTCCACCTCACAGAATACCGCAGCCAAATAACAATTCCCTTGAGGGTTGTTGTGTTCCTGCAGGTGAGCGAGGTGACCAGAGAGGAAGAATATGCTGCGTTGGCAGCGGGGGTGTCGGCGCGCGAGCGATTTTTTAAGTTGCGAGCGTTAATATGGCTACGGTAACCGCTTCACATCAGGCGGGCCGTTTGCTTGTCTGCCACCCGACGTAGTAAAAATAAAATGTTTACAAAACAATCGAGAGAAGTTAAGCCCGGAATATCTGAAGATCAGAGATCTAAAACTTGGCTAATAATCGTTATACGGAAGTCACGACGGGTACTTAACTTACAAGAGTAATCAAAAGAATTCTCAGAGTTCCGAAGAGAGATTTAACAGAAGACTGACCTTTCCGAGCGGCGAGCGCGGAATCGTGAAGGATATTGGGTAATTTATTTGTTACTAGGCAACTTGAGGCGTGAATGCTTCAAAATGTCTATAGCGACAGACAATGAAATCGTCCGTTAAAAATATCTATGAATGACGACTTTGTTTTTATTACTTTAATTAAAAGAAGTTAAAATAATTGAAAAAATAAAAATGTGCCTGCGGAAACTGTAGTTACTATTTCAATGCTACTAGTGGATACTTACAAAATAGAATATTCTAGTATCGATGGATCCCTTAAGGGTCCAAAGCAAGGGTTCTAGTTATACCTACTACCCCGTTTATAAATTTTATTGGTTATCTTCAACTCGATGACGAGCTCGGTGGCGTAGCGGTCAATGACGCGGCTTCGACGCCAACGCTCGTGGGTTCGATTCCCACACAGGACAAACATTTGTGTGCATGAACATGTCTGTTTGTCTTGGTCTGGGTGTTTTCTATGTATCATAAGAATATATTTACAAAAAAAAAAAATGTATTTACGTATGTTTATCAGTTGTCTAGTACCCATAACACAAGCTTCGCTTACTTTGGGGCTAGATTGCGCTGTGTAACTTGTCTGACAATATTTATTTATTTATTATTTAACTATATAAAATCCAGGTTAGGCTTCATATGGAATAGTGTTCACATTTTTGGGTCTTGCTCCATTTGACCGCATATAACTCTCCATAAAAGAAAATTCCATCCATATCATCTTTATAATTGGCGATTTACCACAGTACGCTTTTTATGACATTTTCTACCACGAAACGTGCAATTGTGGAATAGACTTCCTTCAGCAGTATTCCCAAATAAATACGACATGGGACCTTTAAGAACAGAGTCAAGATTTTTCCCTTAAAATGTTGGCAATAGATCGGGGACCCTTTGTTGTTGCTGATTGTTATAGGCGGTGGTAATTACTTTCCATCAGGTGACCCACATGCTCGCTTATCACCTCTCATATATAAAAAAAATCTTAAAATATATTTTCTACAACGAAACGTGCAATTGTGAAATCAACTTCCCTCGGCAGTATTCCCAAATAAATACGACAATGGCAATGGATCGGGGACCCTTTGGTTTTGCTGATTGTTATGGGCGGTGGCGATTACTTACCATCAGGTGACCTACATATATTAAAAATAATCTTAAATGACTTTGTTGTATATATTTTAGAAATGTTAAATATAATTGATGTGTTCGAGAATAATAAATATTTCAAAAAGATTGTAATTTTTTACAACTTTCATGTACTCAGTGACACTAGCGTTATCAACACGAAGCGAACGATGTATATAATTTATGGAATTTGGTTCAGCCGTTATGTAGTTATGAGTCATCATCCCCCTAGTACCACCCTAGAATCAATCCAAAATCATCTCAATCAATCTCCTAATATACTTTGGCATAACTTTTTAGGCATCATTCCATTCTATTCTATTCGCAATAGCGCCATTGCTCTAAATCGAACAAAATATAATAGCTACCAATAAAACACAAAATAAATAAGGCACAATAATCGTTGAACTAAATATAAAAATGCATCGCCTTGGAAAAACAAATTGCACCATGCGACGAGACTTGCGTTAAATTTCATCGTACCGCTGCGCTTGAACGCGTTAGCTGGTGTTAGCACTCTAGTCCTTTGCTCATTTCAATGGAAAATAGCCTGCAAATTGCTAAAGCAAATGTTTTCTTCACATTTTTAAAGAAATGTAAGACTCAGTAAGTTTTTCCATCAAATTGCATAAGCTCGTTTTGGGAAAACCTCCTATAATATGGAGGTTTTCTCACTTGAGAACCCGAGGGATTTTTTGCGTGTTATGTTTTTGCGATTTACTGCGTGAATTTTATCACAATTTTGCGATGGTTGTTTGCTAGTGTTTG
This sequence comes from Hypsopygia costalis, assembly GCA_937001555.2. Classification (NCBI taxonomy): domain Eukaryota; kingdom Metazoa; phylum Arthropoda; class Insecta; order Lepidoptera; family Pyralidae; genus Hypsopygia; species Hypsopygia costalis. The sequence continues at coordinate 7,575,165 of OW443342.2, forward strand.
CTTTTTTACGTAAAAAGTAATATAATATTAAAAAAACATTTAGCAGCGGGCATGTAACTAGCGACCCAACTGGGGTTCACACGGGTAAAATTCTTTGGATTACGCGGCACACGCCGGCAAAGCTCCCAGTCGACGTGATTTCGTCCGACATTTTCAGCGACTATCAACATATTTACGGTAATTGTAATTTATACAAAATATTTTTTTTTTATACTACGCCGTTGGGTGGCAGACAAGTCTTGCCTGGTATGAAGGCTTGCCTGATATGAAGCTGTTACCGTAACCATATTAATGCTCGCAATATAACATATCGCTCGCGCGCCGCCACTCCCGTTGCCAACGCAGCATCTCCTTCCTTTCTGGTGACCTCACTCACTCGCAGAAACACAACAACCCTCAAGGAAATTGTTATTTGGGTGCGGTATTCTGTGAGGTGGAGGTACATTCCCCAGTCGACTTACAATTACGTTCCCTACCTCTCTTTTCGCCAGAGTTTCGTTTGTTAGTCAGCAGGGTGCACCGCGTGCAGATCAAGTTAGCTTTGGTTCAAAGATGTTGATGAATTAATGAATTATATACCTTCTTCATGGATCACTTCATTCATTCGAGAGAGTTCACCACTCTATGAAATACGTATATAAAAAATAAAGATGTGGAGAAAAGATACAACTGCGTCAAAGATTTCGAAAAAGCTTCAAAAGTAATACTTCCTTCAAACTCTTTGATCTAGTTTTATCCGTAGGTACGATCTTTCTTCATAATTAGGTATGGACAGCTGGGTTACCGCGGCTTTAGACTCCTTTGATTGAGAGGAGACCCGTATACCAATGTTTCTCTCTCAATTTGCATAAAATTTTAAGACATATTATAACGTGGCATACTTTTACGTATTTATCTTAGTGATATTTACTCATAAGATTATTTACGCCAAACAGTTTACGCATAATTATTTATACGCTAATTTCTCTTTAAAATGCACTAGTTACGCGTAATACTATTACAAAGTTTACATTATTTAAACAAAACCAAAAGCCGAACGAGAAAGGTGAGGTAGACCCCTTCATAAAGCAATTGTAAGTCGAGAACGGAACGGAACGGAACGGAATGTAAAATGGAACAGAATAGAATAATATCTGCACTTGAACTAGGCTCAGTGCCTGTATCTCAAGTACCAACGCTCCTTCATCTGAGTTGATATAAAATTTGAATATATAAAGATGAAAACGCCATAAAGGTGCAAGATATGCAAACCTATATGTAGACATAAATGACTCTACTAAAAAAAGCTAGTTTGTTAATTTTACTGGGTTGGAAGAATGTACCTTTCAGTGAGTATGGTGTAGGTTCGTGAGTGTGTGTGAGAGCGTAAGTAAAAGAGACGAAATTGAATTCATTACGATAGATTTTTATTTACATGCTTGCATTCGTTTGCTTACTTCATTTTATTTTACATTTACATATAGACATTTTTATTTACCAATGTTTCAGTATTTTCATAATTAAATTGGTGAAGTCATTTATATAGGTAGACTTTACAGCGTTTTCTGTTTAAAGAGTAAATATGTAACGTGGTATTTAAATTATTGTAAAGAGCGGGGTCTTTGAAAACAGATAAATTTCTGTGCAAAAGCGTGTTATGTTTAATATGAATTTTCCAACTACAGTTTTCATCAATGGTTATTCCTGAAAAAAATGTGTCCATTAGCTCCTTTATTGTTTGCCCGTTTTAATTTATATATAAATTGTATTTTTTCCATTAAATTGAATAAAATTTGTTTTTGTCAGAATTACATTTAAATTACTTTTATTGAACCAATTATTATTCGTGTAATTGTATTATTTATGTCCGATTCATAGTCTTATAGTAATTATGCCATTTCTAGATATGATGACTGAAATAGCATCAGCAACAATGTATATTTATGTGCAGTTACACACAACAGATCATTTATATAGAGTAGGCGTAATAACGGCCCCAGTACACTCCCTTGAGGTACGGCGCATTTATATATAACGCAGGAAGTTATTTCCGCTTTATTATTGGCATGTTATATTTCCACAGTTTGTTGTCTATTATATAAATAGGATCTAAGCCAACTCAAAGCTTACCCCATAATTGTCCAATTTACACAATAATAATTTGTGCGAAACGAAATCAAAAGCACGTGTCATGTCAAAAAACACCGCGTCTGTCAATTTTCCTCCGGTTAAAATCTATTTCGTTTTTCATTCAATAACCTAACAAATGAATGCTAATCTGGGGCCCTACCGCCGAAGCTGAAGACGATTACCATCGGATTTTTTGATTGCGAAAATACAACTTTAGCTTAATTTGGCGGGACTTGTGTTTAGCTTAGCTGGTAGAAACCATAGAGCTCTACTCACTAAGCTGAATATGATTGTAGTTAACTTATACCTACGATAAATATTCGCGATCAAAAAGTCATATGGGAATCGGCTTCAGTTTCGGCGGTAGGTCCCCGGTATCCATAAAAAGCGACTGTTACTGACTGATCTATTAACTCAACTACAGCTCAAACCACTCGACTGATCGAGTTGAAATTTGGCAATCAGATAGATATCGATGACGTAGGATCCACTAACGGGATACACGCGGGCGCAAACTAATGTACAATGTGTCAAAGAAATAAGCATACTTATTCTCATTTCTTTTTCCGGTGTAACCAATGTTATTTCACAAGTGAACAGAGTGCCTTTCGAATCGATGTGTTATTTCCGGTCGCGCTAAAACGGCTTAAAGGCTTTAAACAAAAAACCAAACAAATCGTTTGCCGAATTTGCATACGCCATATGACAACACTGGAAAATAGGGGAATCGGGAGAGAGACTTACATTTATCATTTGGTGTGTGTAGTTTGTGGGTGTATTTGGGATTTAGAAGATGGAGTACTTTGTGTGAACAATAACGAATCTTAACTTTATATTAACAAATTCTCTGTCACCAGAGACTCGTTTGCAAGTCACAGTACTGTATACATGCAGGTGAGGTTGGTCCTGATTGTAGTGAGCAGCTTACGTCCCAAAACTATATATACTTGAGATGCAAATATTTTTATGCAAATCTATAGAAGTTTTCAATATAGGTAGCATTGAACAAATCTACTAGCAGTCTTGCGCGACTTCATCCGCATGGAGTTTATAAAATAAAAAAATAAAAAATTATTGACTTCACTTCTACTCGGCACATGAGAACATGCAACAGACTGAGAAGTTTTTGCGTGATGCGGGAACAACAAACCTACCATAATGTTCTCATGTGCAAACAAACAAAAAAATCTAAAAATATTGTTTCGACCAGAACCGAAGTTGATGATATAGCTTTAAGAGTCAGAGTCATCAACTTCGGTTCTGGTCGAAACAATATTTTGTGGCAGTGCACCGGCCACATCTTTCGAGCTAGCGATGGTAGATTGGTGTGGAAAGTCACAGAGTGGAGCGCCCTTTTTCTAAAAGTATTGCTGATAAAAAAAAAAACCGATTCTAAGCGAGGAGCTCGATGACATCGTTGCGCCTGTCAGTCTAATCGATCATGCAAGTTAAGTAATGTCGACCGTAGCCTGTCTATGGATGGGTTTATTTATTTCGAGCTCCTTTGTGTTTCGGAGGGAACGTTAAGCCGTCGGTCTCGGTTGTTGTCTTTAGACACAAGTCTTGTCTTTAGACAGTTGTTGAAGCCAAGCCAGTGGCCTTTGGGCGGTTTCAAAACTCTGTCCCTCCGCCAACTCGCAGTTGAGCAGCGTGGTGGTGTATACTCTAAACCCCTTCGATTAAAAGGAGACCCGTATCCGAACTGTGGGATGATTATGGGTTGATACCAAGCGGCTGCTTGCGGAAAGCGAAGGAGCGCATTTGACGGACAGCATTAGGGTAGGAATATCTAGCAGCGAGTAGACACAGGCGTATAATTATGATGACGCTGATATACATACATGAGCTGCTCATATAGCATAATGAACTTTCTGTCAATTGTATAATATATAAACTTAAATACGATTAGTAGCTAGGGGAATTCTCGAGAATGCGCGACGATTCCCCGGAAGACGCGCGGCCTTTTTTGGCTTGTATTTAACTTTATATGTTATACAATTGACATAAAGTTCATTATACTATGAACAATTTTGTTGCAAAAATTCGCTTCCATTCCATTCCAGTTCCAGTGTAAATTGAGCCAAGTGTAAGGGTTCAAGACGAAATCTTTATAGCCATGTCAAGTCCTTGATAGAATCTATTTTTATCTGTTACGGTTATATCTCGATACATCAGTACCTACAGGCGAGCAGGGTGCTGTAAATGAGACTCAACCCTCGTAATGAGGCACCTACGAAGTCATTTTGCTGGCCTGATAACATGCGTGCTTTCCTGTCATTTACCGTGTGTTGGAAGGTTTTTCAATATACACTTTTACTTGACGAATTGATAAGAAAAAATGGGGTGTAAATGTCTCGCCATTTTTGGGACAAAGCTAAACATTGTAAAGCTAAATTATTTCCCTTAAAAGGCTGGTAACGGATCGGCGACCCCTTGGTGCCAGATCCTCGTTTGTCAGTCAGCAGGGTGTAGCCCGTTTTTTTATCATATATTTCAGCTTACTGTTTCAACATTATTTTATTATTTTTCAACTACATTTTACCGTCGTGGGTTTTTTCAAAATTTTCAATTTTGTTTATATTAATGTAAATACGTCTTTAAAATTACATCCATAGGAAGACATTTAAAAAAAACCGGCCAAGTGCATAAGTATCAAATATCAATCAAGTTTGTTGTATGGAGGTTTCACACTTTCACAGATGATGTATTTTTCTGTTGCCTGTTATAGCGGCAACAGAAAAATACATCATCTGTGAAAATTCAACTCAACTGTCTAACTATCACGGTTCATGAGTTACCTACAGCCTTGTGACAGACGGACGGATGGACGGACGGACGGATAGCGGAGCCTTAGTAATAGGGTCCGTTTTACCCTATGGGTAAGGAACCCTAAAAATCTGGAGACAGAGTTTTTATACTACGTCAGGTGTCAAAGAAGCATACGGCCCGTCTGATGACCATGAGCTCACCAGGATGGAAGAAGTTGCTGCGATTGAGGGTTGTTGTGTTCCTGCGAGTGAATGTTACTTGAATAGTTATCATCTATATTTTCGAGATATTATTTACTTTCATTTGCTTTAGAACTGCATTTATGAATTTCTGCTATTCCCGAAGGTTGACTGGTAGAGAATGCTTTTAGCGTTAAGTCCGCCTTTTGTACCCTTATATATAATTTTGTGGTCAATAAAGTTTTAAATAAATAAATGTTCGCTTGTAGAATCACAACAATCCTCAATTGTTATTTGACTACGGTATTCTCCAGTCGGGCAGCTTAAAACATACTGTGCCCTACCTCTTTTGCCAGAGCTTCGTTTGTCAGTCAGCAGGATGCAGCACGTGCAGTTGAGGTTGTCTTTTTTTGGTTGCTCAAAAATGATGATGAATTATTCACACTTCATAGTTTTTTTTTATTTATATGAGAAAGGGGCAAGCGAGCATCTGGGTTATCTGATGGAAAGCAAACACCACCGTCCATTGAAATAAGCAACACCATGGGGTTGCCGATCATAAATGTATACTTCTATTTTTTTTTTGTACTACGTCGGGTGGCAGACAAGCATACGGCCCGCCTGATGTGAAGCGATACCCATAGTCATATTAACGCTCGCAACATAAAATATCGCTCGCGCGCTGCTACCCCCACTGCCAACGCAGCATCTCCTTCCTTTATGACGGAGACGGACGGACGGACGGAGACTTTAGGACTTCCTTTATGGTGACCTCACTCACTTGCAGGAACAGAACAACCCTCAAGGTAATTGTTATTTGGCTGCGGTATTCTGTGAGGTGGAGGTACATTCCCCAGTCGGGTAGCTTACAATTACGCTCCCTACCTCTATTTTCGTTTGTCAATCAGCGTACCGGGCGCAGGTGAAGTTGGCTTTGGTTCAAAGATATTGATGAACCACTTACACCCCAGTCTAATGTCTATAATTTGCAAATGTCAGGACATTTACAATAGAACGTATCGACCGCCAGTAAATTTCATATTCAGAGCAACGTGTTCAATACGTGTAATACATATTTTCCGCTTTAATATCCTAAATCCCAAGCCATATCGATATGAATCGATATAAATCAACTTGTTATAATTACATATCGTAGTCGGTACGTGTATCGAGTTATTGTATCCACTTCTTATAAAGATAATTGCCTAAGTTCTCCTTCGGGAATCACATCCTCTATTTTCTTTGATATTGTGTTTGTAACTGAGAGTGTATTAGCTAGATGATAAACGTGAAGAATTTCAGGAAAACTAGTTTACCTGCTCGTCAATTATCGAACGACGCAGCAAGTTTATAAAATGTCATACATAACATATTGATAATTGGCGACCTACTACAGTAGGTTTCCTAAGACATTTTATACCACAAACGGTGAAACTGAGGAATCAACTTCCCTCAGCGGTATTTCCGAACAACTACGACATGGGAGCCTTCAAGAACAGAGTCTTTATTTCCTTTAAAAGGCTGGCATCGGATCGGTGACCGGTTGGAGTTGAGTGATCTTCATGGACGGTGATGATTGTTTTCCACCACCCACATGCTCGTTTATCCCCCTCTCATTAAAAATAAAAACACGATTGTTAATATGGCACATGGTAGAAAGACTCAAGATAGGTTCTTTAGCGGCAAATGAGGTCACGTGATGTAATCTCGCCTACGTCGTCAGTTGTATTTCTATGGAAAATGACAGATTTTGACAATGACGCGATGCCTACAGCTAAAATAATGCTGCCCTGTGCACCACCCTTGGTTATATAACTGGATTGCGAGTCTCTCGCCCAGTAAACCAACCAGCCCCCTTACCACCAACTCTTATTGCGATTCAATAACTAAATAGAATGCTTATTCATACCAATAAAAAAGCGACTGTATTCAATTTGAAATACAGTCGCTTATTCATTGGTATGAATAAGCATTCTATTCAGTTATTGAATCGCAATAAGAGTTGGTGGTAAGGGGGCAGGTAAGAGGACCTTTACCCGCCCCGCTATCCATTGGTGGAGCTGTTTTTGGCTGGCCACATACAACAATCAAAAAGTCCCAAGAGACTAACTACATCATGGGGTTCTTTAATGAAAGGCTTGAATAGATTTTTACAGGATCGGCAAGGCGTGAACTATGGCTCTTGTATAGCGAGCGTCCATAGGCTGAGATCACTGCATACCATCAGGCGGGTCGTATGATTGTTTTCAACTTAGCTGTATAAAAAAAACAATCTTTTAAAATTGTTAACTCCACTTGTAAACAGGCGGAAGGAAGAGTAAGACCTGCTTCCGCCTGCAAGCAGACTACTTAGGCACTCCTAAGTCGAGTAGCTCGCCACGAGCTACTCGACTTACGACGCTCGGTTTCCCAAGCATTGGATACTCGTCGAGTAGTCGGGAACAGATATTGACAATTAAATTCGTGACATGGTATTAGCAACATTCGGGAAGTTGTCCTTGTGTCTTTCTACGATGGCATGCATGCAGTTAAAAATTAGACTACCGAAAACAATTTTATGAGATTGTTTTTTTAAGCGTACGACCCGCCTGTTGGTAAGCAGTCATCGCAGCCTATGGACGCTCGCTATACCAGAGCCATGATTCCCGCGTTGCCGGTCCTGTAAAAACGCCTTCACGCCTTTCTTGAAGAACTCCATGCTGTAGTCTCATGGGTCTTTTTGGTTGTTGTATATAGCCAGCCAAAAACAGCTCCACCAATGGTCCAATTCCCGTAAAAGTTCAACTTTTACGATATCATAACGACCTAGTTTCTAAAGGATTTCTGAAAATTCCCACGGGATACATTTTGGAATTGGAATAAAGAAACTCATAAAAATACAAACACAAACATGATTTTGTTTGAAGCACATAGTGTTAAATAGCTTGAAATGATGACAATACCTAAATAGGTATACTCTTTGAAATAAAAAAAAGTTTTTTTTCAAATCGGTTTATAAATGACGTAGTAATGAAATAACAAACCTAACAGTGGATAGATACTGGCTTACGATGATGATGATGATGATGATGATGAAAAAAATATGGGACCAATGTGGAAGTTTACAATTTCAAATAAAAAAAGTATTTTTCAAATCGGTTAATAAATCAAGGAGTAATTAAGTAACAAACATTAAAAAAAATCCTTTTTTGGAGTCGGTTAAAAAAACAAACATATTAAACATTATTTTGTTTAGAGCACATCTTGAACTGACGACTATACCTAAATAGATCAGAGTAAAAAGGAAAGATAACTCAGAAAGTACTCTTATAATGCCGTCTCAGAACTCACAAAAAAGTGATGGATCGTAACACTCGGGAAAAGGTGGTAAATATAACGTGTGAGTGTGCCTGAACAATAAAACCTCCGCCGTGTACTCGCAGCGTGGATGTAAAAAGCTCGCAATGTCGCGGATATAACGGACCCATATCAGACCTGTGAATCCTGTGATACAAACTCTTACATATGAATGAAATAGGAAAATCCATGGTAACAATAGTACTTACGTATGTTATTTGTGTATAGGAAACCGTTTGAATGTAGGGATTTTGTATTGAACGGGGAAAGAAAAATGTAAATTGGAGGGCGTATCAGTTGCCAATCTATAGAAAAAAAAGTAATGGTTATCGATGTTTTTTTATATCAAATGAGAAACCAGGAATAATAGAATTAGAAATTCAGAAATTTAGAATTTGTAAATAATAAACAAATAAAATATAGGCCGTCGTTGGAGGAGCTCGTTGCGCCTGTCAGTCTAAAATCTAATAATCTTGGGGTGTAAGTGGTTCATCAACATCTTTGAATCAAAGCCAACTTCACCTGCACGCGGTGCACCCTGCTGACTGACAAATGAAGCTCAGGCGAAAAGAGAGATAGGGAGCGTAATTGTAAGCCACCCGACTGGGGAATGTACCTCCACCTCACAGAAAACCGCAGCCAAATAACAATTCCCTTGAGGGTTGTTGTGTTCCTGCGAGTGAGTGAGGTCACCAGAAAGGCCTTCCTTTTGAGGAGGAGATGCTGCGTTGGCAGCGGGGGTGGCGGCGCGCGAGCGATATTTTATGTTGCGAGTGTTAATATAGCTACGGTAACCGCTTCACATCAGGCGGGCCGTATGCTTGTCTGCCACCCGTCGTAGTATAAAAAAAAATCGAACACACAAGTTAAGCAACATCGTTTCCAATACCCTATTTGTCACTTTTTTGTCTCGTATCGCTAAGAAAAGTCAAATTCTGAAGGTTCAAAAATTTACTAACTTTCATTTTGAAAGTAAATGTCTGGAACTGTACGACTTCACTTTCACTTAATTTTTGGTGGTTTCTATATTAACGTGACTACAACGGACATAATTACATCGGCGGGAATAAGTGGTTCGCGTTTTTTTTTTTTTTTTTATATGATAGGGTGGCAAACGAGCATGTGGGTCACCTGATGGAAAGCAATCACCACCGTCCATGGAGTTCAGCAACACCAAGGGGTCGCCGATCCGTTGCCAGCCAAATTCTCTTTCCTTTCCTTCTTTCTGGTGACCTCACTCACTCGCAGGAACACAACAACCCTCAAGGGAATTGTTATTTGGCTGCGGTATTCAATGAGGTGGAGGTACTTCCCCAGTCGGGCAGCTTAAAAAATATACTATGCCCTACCTCTTTTCTTTTCGCGTCTACTGATACAGCTAATAATACTTATTTTATTTGCTTCGATACGGATATACGGGTCTCTCCACAATCGAAGGGGTATAGAGCACACTCCCAGGCCAGTGTTTTCAAGCCGCCCTAAGGCCACTGACTTGGTTAACGACTGTCACCTAACAACAACAGCCGGGATCGACGGCTTAACGTGCCTTCCGAAGCATGGAAGAGCTCGAGATAAATAACCCCATCCATGGACAGGCTACCTTCGACGTTGCTCCACTTGCGTGATCGATTAGACTGCCACGAGGATTTGATGAGCAAATATTTTTTTATTTGATTAGCTTATCCTGCTGCGACGTTAAGTGGTGTGAGACTGAGTGAATGCCCTGATTTCTTCTTGTTACAATGGAGGCAGGTAGAACGCAGCTATACGTAAAAATATCTTACCCTGTATTTATTAGTTTAATAGATTTCTCGTGTGTGAAATTGTAAAAGATAGTTGTTTCATAAATTAATGGCCCATTGAGACTGTCTCAGCGGATTGAGCAAACAGTCCAAAGCAGCTATTAAACGCATATGTGCGGGTTGAACTAGCTCAATAAATATCTTAGAATATTTTGTTCAACAGATGTTAGCTCCAAGTAACACGAGAGACGAGATTTTACTGTTTTTTGTTTTGTACCAAGTCGGGTGCCAGAAAAGCATACGGCCTGCCTGATGTGAAGCAGTTACCGTAGCTTTTAACGCTCACAACATGAAATATCGATCGCTGCCAATGCAACAACTCCTTCCTTTCCAGTGACCTTACTCACAGGAACACTACAACCCTTAAGGGAATTGTTATTTGGCTGCGGTATTCCGTGAGGTGGAGGCATTTTTATTTTATTTTTATTCTATGTCGGGTAGCAGACAAGCCAACGGCCCGCCTGATTTGAAGCGGTAACCGTAGCCATATTAACGCTTGCAACATAAAATATCGCTCGCGCGCCGCCACCCCCGCTGCCAACGCAGCATCTCCTTCCTTTCTGGTGACCTCACTCACTCGCAGGAACACCACAACCCTCACGGGAATTGTTATTTCGCTGCGGTATTCTGTGAGGTGGAGGTACATTCCCAGTCGGGTAGCTTACAATTACGCTCCCTAAAGGTGGAAGCAATTCCCCAGTCAGGCAGCTTACAATTACGCTAAACCCTACTTCTTTTTTGCCAAAACCTCTTTCACTAGTCGGCAGGGTGGACCATGTGCAGCTGAGAATGACGAGCTCGGTGGTGGAATGGTTAGCAATGGCCACTTTGACTCCGAGGTCGCGGGTTCGATTCCCGCACAAGACAAACATTTGTGTGCATGAACATGTCTGTTTGTCTTAGTCTGTGTGTTTTATATGTATAATAAGTATGTATTTACAAAAAAAAAAAATGTATTTAAGTACATTTATCGGTTGTCTAATACCCATAACACAAGCTTTGCCCAGAAATATTTATTTATTATTGACTCTAACGATCATTGTGAACCGCTTATACCCCAATTGCATTGCATTGGTCCTAATTATTATAGAGACGTGCTATTTTATTCACACATTTTTAATCTACGTCACGTACTTTAGAGATATCGTGGTCACGTAGTGGAGCTTGATGACGTTACGTATATCAGCTTTTGCGGTGTTCGAATACACAATCCAATCAACGGCGGTCGCAGCCAATCTGTGGATGAATTTATTTGTTTTTTTAGAACCCTGAGCGTGAGTGACAGTCAAAGGCGGGACCCGCCTTTACTAACAAAACACGCTGGGCCCTACCTCTCTTTCGCCAGAGCCTCGTCAGCTAGTCGGCGGGATATACTACGTGCAGATGAAGTTGCCTATAAGCTCGCAAGATGAGCTACTTACATTCCTTAGTTGATATTCTATAAAATTTAGGGGTGTAAGAGGTTCATCAACATCTTTGAACCAAAGTCAACTTTACCTGCACGCGGTGCACCCTGCTGACTGACAAAAGAAGCTCTGGTGGAAAGAGAGGTAAAGAGCGTAATTGTAAGCCGACTGGGGAACGTACCTCCACCTCACAGAATATCGCAGCCAAATAACAATTCCCTTGAGGGTTGTTGTGTTCCTGCGAGTGAGTGAGGTCACCAGAAAGGAAGGAGATGCTGCGATGGCAGCGGGGGTGGCGGCGCGCGAGCGATATTTTATGTTGCGAGCGTTAACGTGGCTACGGTAACCGCTTCACATCAGGCAGGCCGTATGCTTGTCTGCCACCTGACGTAATATCAAAAAAAAAAAATGTGAGGTAGGTGGTAATACATATATGACACTTGACTGTATAATTGACAGGATATTGTAATAGGTTCAATAGTTATTGAGGTATTTGAGAAAATAACCGCGAGGTTTCAGTTTACCGCCAACGAACGACCAACAGCCGAAATTTACAATTCTCATTTATGATTTTATTTAACTTGTTGGAAGTCCCGTGTAGCAATAACCATGAGGATTATCTCAACAATTGTAGCTGTTTTCTGTTTCTTTAAAATGGCTTGGTCTAGGATTATTTCACCTATAGATACGTTCTACCTGCCTATATTGAAAAACAATTTAAACAACATAATTTTGGACTTTCCTGAAAACGTTCTATACAGGTGGCCACCATGTTGTGACGTCACACCGTCTTATTTTCTATGCATTAGCTCAGAAAATTGTACGACAGCTATGTTAAATATTATATTTATGTGGTTGGTGCTGTAAGAGAAGTTATAGGATTTATTGTTGTATTTCTAATGATGATAAATTTTATTTTATTTATTATTTTTATTTTATTATATTAAAATGAAAACAATTGCCGGCATTTACTCAGTCCTGCGCCATGTGGCAAGACGTTTACACTAATCAAAAATAATTATTGAAAAGTGGTAGATAAAATGCCTTCCTGCGTCGATGCCATTCACGTTCTTTTCCTTTCTTTGCGTACTGCATGTATACATGCGTAAATAAATAATAATAAAGAAATAGTTCTGGACAATTTACAGAGCGCCATCTCGTACCAAATTAAGCACAAATCTTATGCTATGTACATTTTTTTTATAAATGTATACTTATAATACAAAGACAACACCCTGGCCAAGACAAACAGACATGTTCATGCACACAAATGTTTGTCTTGTGCGGGGATCGAACCAGCGACCTCAGAATCAAAGTAGCCATTGTTAGCCATTCGACCACCGGGCTCGTTGGTAGAATATTTTATTAAGTTTAAGTAAGTTCTTTGTAACAAGTGTAGACTAACCTTTAGAAAATTTAGAGGAATGGCTCTGACCCGTATGCCTATAAAATATAAATCCTTGTTTAAATTACATGGCTTGTTTTAGAACTGAAAAAAAAAACCACAAAGTAATAAATAAAATAAATAAATAAATATTGTCAGACAAATTACACAGCGCCATCTAGCCCCAAAGTAAGCGAAGCTTGTGTTATGGGTATTAGACAACTGATAAACATACGTAAATGGGTCAATCAACTTTTTTACCTCCGATGAGGTCCGCACGCTGTCCCTGTTCGATAACATAATTTATAATAATAATGACGTATTTTATTTGTATACGTTGTTTTTCTATTATTATTTAGAAACCAATCCCTATAAAACATTTCAATTTTTTTTGCAATTTATCCGTATTTCAATGGTTGTCCAAAAGACAAAAGTTCGTTTTCAGTACTATCGGAGAATGTCCCTAAGTATTATATCACCACAAAACTTTGCAGCCTGAAAAAAATCACTATTATAAAATTAATACCAATTACACAAATACATTTAAAACGATATGTATAGTGAAGAAAACGTGTCTGTTGCATATTTCACTTTAAATAATTTAAGATTTTTTTCTTTTTACTTTTGTCCCCATAATCATCATATAAGACGTCGGTCTTTCGGACAACCATAAATTAATTGTGTAATCAAAGTATAGATGGCGTTGTAAGAAAGTAGATATCAAATGTAAATTTCTAGTAAACAGATAGGCGTAACCGCGATTTTGAATTCACAAAAACCGCCGCGTCAGTCGGCCGCGTTCTGCTTGTAAGAGTGGGTGGCTTTATTGTCCGTCCATCGGATCACCGGAAAAAATACGTAAGTACTTAATATATTACAACAAATTCTAGTGCACCAAATGCTATTTCATATGTATGTTTCTGTAAATGTCAAACTAAACAAAAAAAGACATTTGTATTTATTTGACAGCTCAATATTTTAGAAATGTCCTATGGATAACCAGTCACTTGGACAACGAAGTGGTTGTCCCTAGGACAATTTTGGTTGTTCCTAGGACAACAATATTGCAATTTGCAATTTTGAAACAGATTTAAATCATAAGTTCACATCTTGACCCCAGGCGCTACCCCTTGGGGTCAAGATGCGAAGTTTTGATTTAAACCTGAGAAACTAAATAACACTGCTTAGCACAATCTTACAAATATGACATACAAGTGCTGTATTCCATGAGTCATTATTTTAATCCTATTTTTTTAGTAGCATCTGTTGCTTAATTTACATTTAGCTCTTGAAATTGCATTTCAGCCTTATATTTTTAGCCTTCCATCTTCAATTTGAATAAATTTTCCGACATTCCCAAGCCCAACAAATATACCTTTCTTCATTTCGTCCCTTCATATTATTTTTAATAAAAGCATGTAATGACCCACTACAGGATCCAAACCCAAGTAATGAAAGAATACATTAGTGGGGGCTTAGGTCTTGCAGTGGATCTGCAGTTCTGCGACAATCACCACAAACACTTACTCAATTGTTGCACCCAGCTCATGGCTTTTCATCTTTCAAATCATCTTATAGCTTTACACACTTCCATGCATTCACAGTATCGAATGCAGTATATTCAATACTTTCTGTTTTTATTTTTAGAATGGAATTATAGGAAAAAGAAGAAAAATATATCAGGACGCTATAGAGAAAGACTTAAATAAAAAAGAGAGAAAGCTATCACAAAAATAAAAAGTTGATTTCAAGTATACAGCGAGAGGAACAAAAACACTGCAGAGCTATTTAGAAATTACGTAAACAGGAACAAAGAAGACGAATAAAAGCGGTTCATAATATGCTTAACGCCACACCTCCAAGTTCTCCGTCGTTTTGCAGGAAATCAATATACCTCAAGATCAACATGAAATTATTCCACCTGCTTCATCTATAGTTGCTGGATATAAAATAAGAGGAAAAAAAATTGAAAGGGATAGAACTAAAATGTATAAAGAAAATATTAAACTACAAAGCGAGGTCAGGATGTGGAAGAAAAAATATGAAAAATATAAGAAGAGAGCTATCGCAAGGAAAAATCGATTCTTCTTCATTCGTCTTAAGTATTTCACTTAAGACGAATGAAGAAGAATCGAAGACAGAAAGTAAATTCCACATTAAAAACAAAAGTTTTAGCAATGCTGTCAAAGAAAATTACTACAAAATAAAGGCTCGATATGGAAAAAACATGTTGAAAAATATATTTGAGAACATAGACGCATCCCAAAAGAAAGAAATCATCACGGATAGTTTAGATATAAAAGGAAGAATCAGTGCAAGAATAAGTTCCCACTGTGGTGATACAGAGCTTACAAAAAATATATTTTTCTTAAGAGACGATGAGGTTATTCTTGACACATCATCTCTTAACCTAAATATTTTTAACACGGCCGGTAAAAAAGAAACCGTTAGTAAAGGCTTTGCCTTTACAAAAAGTGCAATAAGGGTTTCTTATATAAACTCAATGAAAAATTTGTTTAAAGCTGATTGTCTGAGACTCCGGGTAAAATATTCTTATTTCAATTTTACCAAACATGGTATCGACCATGTTTGGACTTTTACATTCTCAAACCAACAGTAGATGGAAGAGATATGTATCTGTGTAAAATAGATACAAATGCTGAAGATAAGATAGAAGAAAAGGCTTTATTCTTAATGCGATGGATATAAGTACATTGATTCTGGAAACAGTCTGTGATACTAATAAAATGGATTGTATGTTTGGGGCTTGTGTCCAATGTCAGGATGAAGAAATCTAAATTAAGAGAGACCAATCATACGTAAAATACAATGGTTTGAATGCGTAAGAGAAGAGGAAATCTATCTGAAAGAAGGAAAGGAAATGAAAGAAGGAAAGAAAATAAAGAATGTAAAAAAACTGAAAGAAGATACAGTACAAAACATGACTGAGAATTTTAAACGAGAACTGAGAATGTTGACAACTATTGACAATTGTTTTTGGCATGCAAAGCCTTTAAAATATACATTCTGAAACTTTCTTATTCATATTTTTTATTCGGTACTCTATTTAGATGTAAAAGTAATACTATACACAAAATAATGTAATAACTTTAACGTTCTAGTACTTCCTATGGACAACCATAATGTCCACTGTACAACTAAATTGTCCCCAGATTAAGAAACGTACAAGGATAAATATTTCTTTTTAAATTTAATTTAAATTCATTAAAAAATATAAGATCAGTAATACAATACAAAAGAAAATTTTCACGAGGTTTTTTTTTATTGTAATTACAATATTTTCCATAATTATGAAAAGTTTAGGTTGTGTGAAGTTACAATCGTTGTCCATAGGACAGCATTAGTGCATATATTTCTGAAATTATAAGAAATTTCATGGAATCAAAGACGAGGAATTAAAATGTCTGCATTAATTAATTCAGCAAAGATTTATTTTTTATTATAATTAAAATTGGTACTACTTAAAAATCGTATAGAGTTTAGTCGTCCAGGGGACAGATATACCTTTGGTTGTCAGAGGTTTCGTATAAAATTTAGTCAATTACATAAGAAAACAGTTCTGCTCTCTCTGGAATCACAAAAAATAGATAATTGTCTTTTAAATAAAATATTTAAAAGTGAACATTGAAACAACAAAATAAAAATCTAAATATTCATGATTGGGATATTTAAAAATTGATTGACCCAAATACATTTTTTTTTTGTAAATACATACTTATTATACATAGAAAACACCCAGACCAAGACAAACAGACATGTTCATGCACACAAATGTTTGTCCTGTGTGGGAATCGAACCCACGAGCGTTGGTGTCGAAGCCGCGTCATTGACCGCTACGCCACCGAGCTCGTCTCGTAAGGTAATAGGGGTTACTTTGCGATTTTTTCGTAAACATGTCGTATAACGGCAACTGAAAAAATGTACCTACCTCAATACACGAAGTTTACTGCCGTATGTATGCCTATTAGCCTGTCTATAAATATAATACGTCATGGGATTTGGTGGTACTGTTTCTGTTTTATTATTGTTTCGTATCGGGGAAACCGACCTTCGCTCGGACCATCAGGAGCTTTAAAGTTTTTTACATGCAAATTAAGAGCAATTACTATAACTGTTATCGAACCGAATAGTGTTGTTAAACTTGGCTCCTTTTGGGTGGAATTGTGTAACTAATTTCACCTGAAAATTACTTACTTTATATTATTTCGTATAGTTACGTACCATGTAGGTAATTATGTTGTTGGCTATTCAGCAAACAATATAATAAACAATAAGGATTCCGATATTATTGTCTCTAAAAGGAATTGTGGCGAAAAAAGCACTTTCGTCCCCACTCGATATAGTTACATACAAACATATATAGTTAATAAATATTTTATCTGTGCCTTTGTCTACTATATAAAAATAAGTCGGGTTTTTCTTCCTGACGCTATAACTCCAGAACGCACGAACCGATTTCCACGGTTTTGCATTCGTTGGAAAGGTCTCGGGCTCCGTGAGGTTTATAGCAAAGAAAATTCTGGAAAAATTTGAAAAGAAAAGCGGGAAAATCTTTTTTCACATACAGCGCCATCTCTAAGGAAATGGATGGAAACGAAAAGATTGAGCCACAGCGAAGCGTGGTCGGGCCGCTAGTATTTTATAATTGTATGTATGTTAGTGTCACGATAACTCTCGAACCGCTGCTCCAATTTTGATATAATTTGGTAAGTGAGTAGGAAACGTAAACACAATAAGTGCCTCGGGCAACGAAATCGGTTTGGTAACGACTGTCGTTTAACGACAACAGCCGGAATCGACGGCTCAACGTGCCGACGTGCTCAAAGCACGGTGGAGCTTGAGATAAATAAACCCATCCACGTACAGGCTTCGGTCGACGTTGCTTAACTTGCGTTTTCGTTTAGACTGACATGCGCAACGACGCCTCTAGGGGATTTTCTTTAATGGTACTAGAATTACAAAATTGTATCACTCGTTTCATCAATGGTTCTAGTCAATTGTACTACTGATTCGGAGGACCGCTATCAGTTCCTCGCGGCGTCGATAGGCCACAAAAAAAGAAAAGAAAAAAGCCTCGACGAGCTCGGTGGTCGAATGGTTAGCAATGGCCACTTTGACTCCGAGGTTGCGGGTTCGATCCCCGCAAAAGGCAAGGCAATTGTGTGCATGAACATGTCTGTTTGTCTTGGACTGGGCGTTTCTATGTATTAATTCTAAGTAGGTATGTATTCACAAAAAAATGTACTTAAGTACATTTATCAGTTGTCTACGTTGTCTAGTACCCATAACAGACAAGACAGACTCGAGCAGCTTTGCGCTTAATTTGGGACTAGATAGCGCTGTTTAAATTGTCCAGAAATATTTATTTATTTTATTTAACCCTCTTTATCGTGACGAGATCGTCGTGACATATAAATTTACTAGTATATACAAAAATTGCTTGTCTAATAGTGTAAGAATATGATATTAGCTCGTAGATACGAGGCAAATAATGAAGGAAACTATACTGCATACATTGTTAGACAATTGGAATAGGAAAGGTATATTACATCTTTATTGCTGAGTAGGTTATGGTTGTCGATTCTACAACTGGGGTTTATTGCTATTCATTAGTTAGAAAGCTAAAACTTCCTTTCTAAAAGATAGAATCGTTAAGAAACAAAGTAAAATTGATTTAGAGTTAAGAAAATTGTATCTTTTCTTACTGTATTACAATACTGTATTGGAAATGATACAAAACAACACATATATGACTAACCTGCGCCTGTGACTTTGTACGCGCATCCCATACGCGTATATCCCGCGAGAAATTTCATAAATCCTTTCATAGCGGATGCCTACGTTATTTTTCAGGACGTGGGTCCACCACACATTCCCACCACTGTGTCTCCTGTGTAGCCAGGATTAACAGCGGCGACCGCCAAAAAAGACAATGAACAATGAAGTCCATTGCAGTCCCGGGGGTAAAACTACGGCTGCCTTGGAACTCACAACGAATTTAATCAGAAGAAATTAGTAGTAGTAGGAAGCTTTTGGAATTTGACTTTCCCTCTTAGCAATATGAGAGAGACAGCAATATGGCAAATAAGGCATTAATACCAAGTCGACCGTAGCCGGTAGCGTCCATCCATTCTAAATCCAAAAATTCTGTCTTTTTTTATATGAGAGCCGGGCAAATGAGCATGTGGGTCACCTGATGGAAAGCAATACATCGCCCATGGAGATCAGCAACACCAAAGGGTCGCCGATCCGGTCACCCTATACTCCTTCCATTCTTCCTGTCTATTTTATTTGTCTGTCTTGTCTATTTTAACAATAAATAAAAATAAATCTATTTCAGTTTTAGATTTTAATTAAATACTATAAATAAAATACCGGGAATACTGGGATAAGCTTACAATCGATCAGTAGGTATTAATAAATCCCCTTGATTAAGATTTAACTCCTCTCATCAACTCATTTAATAAATTCAATACGAATATTATATAATCGTTAAGTTGCTACGTTCATTGCTTCAACATTGTTATTCCGATAATCGATTATTAATTATAATATAATCAAAATTGAATCGGTCTCAGCGGTTCCGTATTCGAAAAGTAACTCAATTCCACGGGCCTGTCCCAAATAGCTCGCTGGCCCAAATCTGGCAGCGTACTCAAATTGCATTTCATCACATTATCTCGTACAGCTGTCAATATAACATATGCAATGCCAATAATGGACATCGGAGCAATGGCTATTATTTGGCTTTCTACCAATTCTACATATCGATTTGGACAATCATTCGCTTTGGAATATTATGGATTTATTATTGGTTTATTTATTTATAACTTTGTGTTGCCAGTTTTATTTATACATTTTGAACTAAGGAAGGAAAATAATTTTTGTTTTTATTCAAATACTAGCAAACTTTGTATCGACTAACAATCCATGAATGTCGTGTTACTTATTAGCTAAACTTTAAAAGGATAAACATTATTTATGGTTACGGAAGAAATACAATGAATATAAAATACATATTTAGTTTAGTACTTTACTAAGATAATAATATGAAAAAAAAAAGAAACAAAAGTACAAATTGACAACCAATAAATATGTGTCCGAACAAACCCGACTTTGTTTTATATACTCATGTATGTTTGTATCACGATAACTCTTGAATAGCTGCTGCTGTATTAATTTTGTTGAAGTTTGTTAAGTTTGTAGGTGTGTGTAGATAATTTTTAACATCTTTGGGTACGGTTAAGGGTACGTCAGACTTCATTGCCGAAGTAAAAGGTTTAGTTGTACCTATTTTTTCGTAACATAATATAATGATCGGAGCATAATACGTAAATTAGTTTGTTTTATTTTCTATATTAATGTACAGGATAACAGTTTGGATTTATTCTTGTCGGTTGTCCCAAGCAATTTGTAAATTACTATACTTTTTAATTTCGGATTTTACTGAATAAATGTATAATAATAATATATAGATAGTAGGGGGAAATATTTCCATATTTTTTTTAATTCACTAAAACTTACGGATCATGATAAAAAGACATAATTATCTTTCAGTATGTGCCATTATTAGAATGTGACACAATGCAAAATTGACATTTACAGACAATCCGCTGGAATGGTTGTTTTCAGCACTTTTGTCGTCAGCGTTCCTGTTGCAAACATGCTCTACAAAATAAAATTAGGCCGTTTCTCTTCCAAATAATTCAAGCCAAAAGTTACTTGCCTAGTGTTTAAGTTTTAACATCTCTAAAATGCAAATATTTCACTTAAAATTAACCCGTTTATCTAAATGGGTTACCATGCACGTTTATAACGTGATAAATTTTCGCGTAAGCAACAATCTCCAGTGCTTGGCAATATTCTCTTATTCACAAGGCGTTGCCCCGATTAATATTACTGTGCTGTGTAATTGCCTACTTTGTAATATAATGTTTTGTTTATCGCAAATGCACATAACTTATAATTTAGTTCTGTAACTTCTTGGTTTTTTAAAAGGATCTACTTTTCGTGTTTGACAGATATTAATTATTACATTGACAGAATTAGTAGGTCCAAGGTGTGTAAGAGGTTCATCAACATCTTTGAACCAAAGCCAACTTCATCTGCACGCGGTGCACCCTGCTGACTGACAAATGAAGCTCTGGCGAAAAGAGAGGTAGGAAGCGTAATTGTAAGCTACCCGACTGGGGAATATACCTCCACCTCACAGAATACCGCAGCCAAATAACAATTCCTTTGAGGGTTGTTGTGTTCCTGCGAGTGAGTGAGGTCACCAGAAAGGAAGGAGATGCTGCGTTGGCAGCGGGGGTGGCGGTGCGCGAGCGATACTTTATGTTGCGAACGTTAATATGGGTACGGTAACCGTTTTACATCTGACGGGCCGTATGCTTGTCTGCCGACGTAGTACAAAAAAACATCCAAAATCTCCAATAACGGGGGGTAATTTTAACCCCATCTCTTTCGAAATGCATCGATTATTTTTTACAAGGCCAATATTACTCCATTTGTTTCTGTTTGTTTCAGTATAGACGGCCTCGCAGACAGTGGTGTTGAGCCTGGGGAACTACTACCGAAGCTGAAGCTGATTCCCTTCGAAATGTTTGATTGCAAGAATCAAACTTGGGCTTAGAGTAGTAATAATTGCGTCAAGTTTAGTTGATAAAAACCTTGACGTAGTTTGTTAATAGCTAAAACGTTAGACCTTTTTTTGGAATCTAAATATTCGATGGGAACCAGCTTTCACATAGGCGGTAAGGCCCCTGATCAGTCCTGATCATTCCGTCCCCTTGGTCTTCCCCTCGATTTTGTCAGTTTTTCGAGGTAGTCTGCACTTTTCCCGACAGTACGCCAAAATATTCGATGATTCTGCAAACGCAGGCGGTAGAAAGCGGCGAGAGAAAAGAGATTTTTAAGTTCTCAAATGTCGATGCTTTGGGCCTTTTTTATAATCGAGGGAGGCAAACGAGCATGTGAGTCACCGGAAGGTAAGCAATATCACAGCCCATGGGCAACACCAAAACTGATCGGTTCCCTAGCCTTTTTAAGGAAATATATTTTCTTGAATACTCCCAAGTCATGTTCAGGAACACCGTGAGGGAAGTTGTTTTTTTTTCGTTGTTCCCATCGGCCCATACGCGGCCTTCTCATATCATGTTCATAGGAACCATTGTTTGTCATAAGCGAGCCCAGGTAAACGAACTCATCAACAGTATACAGATTTAACACGAGCTCACCGCTGCTGTCCACCGTCATGCGTGCTTATAATATTTTTGGTCTAATGATATAACTCATAGATAAGAAAGAGATCTCGTCAGATCATTTATTTGCGTAAATAGCAAACTAATTACAACACAATACAGCGACACTGAGACGCCGAAGCTGAGGCCGATTACCAACGAATATTTTGATTCGAAAAATAGAGTCTTACGTTTTAGTTATTGACAAACATTACTTAAATTATTCAACTTAGCTAGGCTAAGGCTAAGTCGTAGAACTCCAGGGTTTCTACCAGCTAAGGAAACATAAGTGCCATAAATCTAAGTTGAAGTTTGATTTTTGAAATAAAAAAATCGGCTTCAGATTAGCCGGTAGAGCTCCAGGTATGATGCTAATTTGCCACCAACACTGTTTACCGCCTACTACTAGTTAAACCTAAGGTACCTCACCTTAGGTTTAACTATTCGGGACGGGGGCCCACCACATATTCCCACCACTGTGTCTACTGTGTAGCCAGGATTAATAGCGGCGACCGCCAAAAATGAAAATGAACAGTGAAGTCCATTGCTGTCCCGGGGGTAAAACTACGGCTGCCTTGGAACTCAACGAATTTAAGGCGATTACATCCGTCAACGACCTTGGGCATTTGGCGAGTACCACGCGCGCGGTCCCCGCACCGCCCGCACCTCACCGCAGTGTAACATCGCGTTGCGCGCTTTATGAATAGTAAAGCACAGTTGGGTCATAATTTGTCTCGTACATTTATACCTTTGCGGAACAGGTCGCTTAGAGACAAATAGAAGTACTTAACCTACATTATCTGTATTACGTACAACCTATCGACTAGCATTCGTCTGACTATTCTAAACGTTTTGATCCCTTTCTGATCATACGACAGGGAGTAATTTTCTGATAAATACTTATTCTTATAATCTAATCTATTTCTTATTTCTTCTTAGGGCATTATTGAAAGATAATCCAGAAGCCTTCTAGCTAAATTCTTATAGAGGGATTCTAAAATGTGGGTTTCGATTGTAAAGGTGTCAGGATTCTGTACTGAAAACTCTACTAGTACTGTAGGCCAATACGTAAACTACCCATTTCCGTTGTTGCTGGCGCTGCGCTGACTCTTATCTATTGCAAAGAAATGCAGTTTTTTTTATATATAGGTATATTTGATCAGAGCTAGATAAAAACGGACATGAATAACTTACCGCGTGGTTCATCATAATGTAGTGAAAAAATTTGTTTTCTTTTTTTAAATTATGAAAACATATTTTTATTAAAATGTTTTGGTAGTGAAATAAGAACCCGAATTTCGATAATAAAATCATATTCTTTTATTTTATATTAGGTAATTATAAAAAAATTAAAAAAAAAGTGTATAAGTAAGTACTTATTAAAATTGAAATAAAATATTTTACAAAATATTTTTTTCATAATGTATACCTAGGCATTGATCAGACAAAATAATAAAATCGTTGGGCGTAGCGTAAACTTGAGTTGATTGGATAGAAACACGGGCTCAACGATTTTATTATTTTGTCTGATCAATGCCTTAGGCTGATGAGGGAGAGGGGTGTGATGACTGAAACCTCGGTCCTTCGGAATTATTTTTTAGCTTTTAGTACATTACTTTCAATAAAACTGTTTAAATTAAAAATGTTTTTTTTTTTGCATAATTTTTATTATCAAGTTTTTAGTTTATAATTTCATTACATAGTACTTCTCATTCAATTAAGTTTAGATTTGACTTATGTCATTTTTTTTTTTACTTTTAAATTTGTCTTGTATTAATTTAATACCCTTAATGAAAATTGAGAAAATATGTAACCGCCAACCGGCCATTTTGTTGACGGCCATCTTGGATTTTATTATAATATTCATGAGAGCGACGAGCGACGAGCTGTGTTCTACTAGTCAAGCTCTTTCATTTAATACCCATATAGTGGTAGTCGTGACAAAATGTGTAATTCCATTTTGTAGCGGCGGCCATCTTGGATTTTCGTTTTTTTTCATGTGAACTGTGTTCTACTAGTCAAGCCCTTTCATTTGATACCCATATTGAGGTAGTAAACCGCCAGTTTGTAGCGGCGGCGGCCATCTTGGATTTACAATGAAACAGAATTTATTTAATTGTATTGTCATCAGAACTAAAGATGTGTACCAAATTTCAGATCAATCTGTCAACAGGAAGATGGTCAAATTTCAATTACTAGATTTGACCCAAAAATATAAACAAACAAATACATAAATAAACAAACAGATCAAGCTAAATAAGACCGTTTAAAAACTAAAAAACCCGACTGCTTTTTTGTGTAATTTGGAAATGAAAAACCCCTAAACAAGAAAACATGCAGCAGTCGGGTCAGGACCCATTCTAGAAAATGGAGGCTTAGTGAATTTAGAGCACATGTCCCGACTGCTACATGTTTTATTGTTTTAGAGGTTTTTCTTTTCCAAATTACACAAAAAAGCAGTCGGGTTTTTTTAGTTTTTTAAATTACCTACCGATTTTATTTTACGTTTTTTAGTTTTATTTATTTTGATATATGCACGACATTGCATATATCAAAATAAATAAAATTAAAAAACGTAAAATAAAATCGGTAATTTAAAAAACTAAAAAAACCCGACTGCTCTCCACAGTAAATACATATCTATTGACACCCCTCAAGCTAAATTTCACTGAGCCGTCCAGACTGTGGCGCGCCTTTGAATTTGAACTTGGTGGAAAAATCAGCCATTTTGATTTTTTTTTATTGACACAGCAAATACGAATCTAACGACACCTCTCAAGCTAAAATCCATCCAGCCATTCAGGCTGCAGAGCGTGCCAAACAATTATACATACATACTCTTGAAAAACATAACCCTCCTTCTGTCGCAGTCGGGTAAAAACAATGCGACGACAGGGCACAATGAAAAGTGGGATGGAGCGGCGCGCGGGGGTGGGGTCTCAAGCAACCGTTACCGTACAAAAACGTAGGTCCGTTTAGCAACACGTCTCGGCCCGCACTGATATTTTAGACGAGCGAGGGGAATTCGAACCTCGCGAAATCGATTTATCTTTCTTGATTAGTCAAAAATATTTTTTTTCGATAACTGAATAAACCAAGTTATGTAATTACATATAATGAAAAAGTATACAAAATTTTAGATGATTTCGATACATATTGTAGGAAATAAATGGTTTTATGTTGAAAATTATAGTGGTTTTTAATATATTTTTTCTATGAGTTTCTTAAATTATTTTAAATTCTGATCAAACCATGTTCTTGTGTATATCTTGCAAAATATTATATATTTTTTTCAGATCAGTAGGCTTAATATTTAGCGAGAAAAATGGTTTTATAATAACCTATTATTCGAATGTTGGCCACTGTATACGCCTTAATCAGAAGAATTAGTAAAAAAGTAAGAACTTTGGAATTTGATTCCCCCTCTTAGCAATGCCAGAGACAACCATGTGGCAAATAAGACATTAAAAACCTAAAGAGATGGCTAATCAAGTGAAGCTCAACTGCCGTGCCCCATGGATTTTTAGTATATAACACTATTGGAGACCTAAAACATTGAGTTGTTATCTAACACATCGATTCCAATAATATGAATTGGGCAAAATGGCTCCGTCTGGCATCACCACGCAAGTCTTATCGGGACACGGTGGGTTTGCCGCGTACTTGTACAGGTTCAAGTGCGCGGACGATCCATCGTGTTTCTGTGAAGCTGGCGAGGGTCAGACAGTGCAGCACATTTTGTTTCAGTGTCCCGCATTCTCCAAACAAAGATGGGAATTGGAGCAGCGTTTGGGAATGCGGGTCACTGAAGCGAACATGTCCGAGGTGATGGCTGGAAAAAGTAGATTTAAGTATATTGACTACTGTGTCAATCTAGCCTCGGCTATCATCAGGCGGAACAAGCAAAATGGCCCCGCCAATGTTGACTTGGGCGCCTATATTTTCCGATGGGCGCCTCGATCGCGGTGGCTAGGCGGGGTCATTGAGTTAAGTGTCTGCCGAGGACAGCTGTGGATGGATTAACACTAACTAGATGTAAAATTGACCAAGCCATCGCCTCAAACTCGTCGGCGTCCAAAACGTGGACATTTAATTTTAAAGTTTTAACCAAAAGGTTGTGATATATTTTATTGACAATTTTATTTAATATTGCTATTGCACCATTTATATTTTATAAGTTACTGTATGCCTTGATTAATTTTATGCTATTGCATCACTTTAATATAGCTTAATATGTATATAGGTTATAAAGTAGTTAAAATTGTAAGATAGATAAATCAATAATAATAATAGATATATAAGTGCCTTGTCCACGACAGGGGTGTGCGCTATTTACAAAGTATATCTGTAGCCGATCTGCGCATGCTCAGCGGAATCTTACACCGTTGAGCGTGCGCATATTGCGATTGGCTTTGTAAAAATAAAAAATAATATGAATTGCAAAATCGTCTGAATGCTTGGTAATTCTCCCTTGTTGCTACCAAATAAATAATATACTACCCCGGATGCGACTTGCAATGAATTCAACATGTCATCCCGCTCCTTACCTTTAGTTTATGTAGTCAAATCTAGCCCTTAGATTTCACGTATTGGCTATAACATATACACAAACTTGCTTCAACAGGCACCATTACCGCAAAAACTCTCCCAATCAAAAGTTTTAATAATGTGGCTTATTTTAAAATTGAGCTCTGCGTCATATAATTTCATACAAAACGACGGTTTTAACTAAAACGAACTCGACTCAGTCGCCACAGTCACCGCAGTTTATGATCAAAAATAATTATAAACTTCAAAGACGCTTCATTCGTCAGTTATTTCGAGATCTCTATTTATTTATCTATGAAATTCCAGTGTCCTACAAAACCAAAGACATTATTTATCACGCTGTATTTTTGCTGCACTCAACATTTTTCTGCTCAGATTAAAAATATTTTTGTGTAAACAAAGATAATGTTTATATTATGTATATATACTCGTATAATCTCATTTCTATTATAGAATCCTTTTATATGTTTTGAGTGAGAGTTTTATATTTATGTCAAAGAGGCCGTGGGCATCATATCAAAAAACTTAGTTTATTTATTTTACCTTTCTCTTTAATCCTCTCACTTATTTTATAATCCTGACTAATAATCGCAGGTTGGAGCAATCCCTTAAAGGGATAACTCCGATTTTGTATTATCAATAATTGACCGTGTAAATGGTTTATTAAAATGTCAACATGTGTAATAAGAATATTACAAACAAATGTATCATATAAAACTAAAGTACATATACACTGAAAAAGTCCTTAAACTTATCCTTACAGTCTTCGGAGATTGCGGCTAAAAGGCTAACCGAATACTAGCTTTCTTACACATCAGGCAAACAGACAAAAGTATGTGCAAATATAATTACGTCACGATCCTCATCACTGAGGAAAACGACTTGAGGATTAGGAATATAAATAAGCACACTGTACGAGAGCATCAAAATAGCAACTTGCAACTTGTGACTCGAGTGCGGATTGTTGATGGTCATAAGATGGTATTCTGACGAGAGATTTTGCGTCTCTTTGCGCATTGTACCGACAGTAGATTGGGTTGTGTCCAAAAGACTTATTTGATGTGGTACACGCTCACTGTAGGTATAACAGCACAGCCAGATTATTATTCGTTGAAATTTTATGACTGAAAAAAAAAACGATTCATAATGATTACATTATCTTAAAAAAGTAAATACAGGGAATATATAGAAAGAAAGAAAAGAAAAAGAAAAACATCGTATTCTCATAGAACAACATCTAAGTAGGTTTAGCATATATTGAAATGAATGAAATATGAGATGTTCTTTCAAAAACTCCAACCGGTTCTTGGACAGTTTAAATTAAAGTTACAAAAGGAAGTCAAGCAATTTGTTAACGAAAGATAATTGACGCCTGTTTAGAATTTTCAATGTTTTCTGCGACTACGCAGAGAGCGTCAAAGTGAAAAATGGTTCTCATAAAATTAGTTTTTATTTCATTTCACCTTATACAAAGCGTGTATAGACCGTGGCCTATAAATATTGTATTGTCATTGCCCATGTAAAAAAAATACAGACAGGTATACGAAAAAAAATCTGATAATAATTATTTTGGCTTCTTCTATTTATCAAATTTTAGGCGAATGCCGCAGAGTATATATATACTCTTACCATTATATGGATATACATCCATACTAATATTACGTGACAATACACGATATGTAGCCCTTTTTTAATCCAATATGGCGACTGTCACAAAATTCTTTTTTACAAGGTCGGCATCACCCACGCGTTGCGGACCGGGAAACCCTGTAAAAAGCCCTATATGCTTTTCATAAAGAATCTCATGCTGTACTATTTTGGAACATCTTCGGTAGGTAGTTAATTCCATAATGTAAGAGTTTGCGGAAGAAATCCGTTCTGGAACCGCACAGTTCCCGACCACTGCAGTTCCATTAAGTGCCAAGTCGCCACGAAATTGCGATCTTTAATTTTCACTTTAACCCCTACGTTAAGGGCTTGATAATTAGTAATAACTACAAAAAAGTTTGTTTCAGTACCCATAGTACAAGCTTTACTTAGTTAGGGACTAGATAGCCGTGTGTAATTTGTCCTGGAACAATGTGCCTTAATGGAATTTTGGAAGCCGTATTCGAGTTTGTCTGCTTTCCCAAAGACTGGCTGGTACAGAATTAATGTTGCCTTTTATACTTTTATTTTGTGGCCAATAAACGATCTCTATAATAAGTTCACTCACGTCCACTTATTTGTCAGTCCTTTGTCAGCAAAACTTGTAAGTATTATTTACTCCAAGGCAAGTAAGTTGATGGCAATAGGGTTTGCTAATTGGACCCTGTCTCGTATCAGCTAGAACAATCTTAGATTGTAAAAGTACTTGGTAAGCTTCGAGACTGTCGTCGACTTTATTAATTAGCATTTGACGAAGTTGGTCTCGAGGCAGAAGTTTGGTGTGATCTAATTGTTATATTTTATAAGCTATCGCAGTCATGTCATCTTAAGAAAACAAGATATGTTTTTTAAATAACACGGTTGCCTTTTATGCAAAATACGGGTACTAAAGATAGCCTGCTAATTATACCAATCGGCAGATTGCACTACCACATTGTCGATTGACGATTAAAAATTTGGTGAAAAATGTTAATGCAGAAACCTCTCGAGTCATATGGTTTATTATATAAATATAGACTAATGATCTATGGATATATAGGGCAAAGAGGATATATGCTATATACGTGACTTTTTTATAAGTGAAACTTTTTTATAAGTAAACTTGTTAGAAATTATAGTACAATTGAAACATTTTCGGATGTCGATATTCAAAAGTAAGCCATTTGGAATATATTTTGATTTTAATTATTTTCTTAAGTAATCCGTAAAGGCAATTTAAAAACTTGACAATCATGTAATTTTACGGACATTTTATTTTATTTTGCAATTTACCTACCTTTGTGCCGTACTTATATAATAAAGGTTGCGCAACGTGAGCGTCAAGCATAATCTGCTCTTAGCCTTAGCTGTACAACCATAGTGTCCGTTTTATGGTGTTCGTTTGTATTTCAGACAGAAGTTTAATAGAATTTCGTTTCGTCGAAATTATTTCATACTAACTGATCCGGTGAACTTCGTACCGCCTACGATACTAAGTCACTCAATTGTTTTGCCTTCCGGAACCTCTCCACTAACACTTGAACTTTATGGTATGGTATTAAAGTTCAAATTTACTGTTACTGTTAGTATTATTACGAATCGTTTGTATGGGAGTATAGAAAAGTGTTGTTTTTAGACTTTTAAAATTTTTCTCTGCGTAAGAACCATTCTCGTACTTCAAGGAATATTCTAAAATAAGAATTAGCGAAATCGGTTCAACTGTTCTCGAGATTAGTGCTTAGCAACACATTCAGCGATTCATTTATATATTATAGAGAAGATAATATTTGGGTCTTTTATTTGCATTTCAAATATTATTGTTTTAACTAAATTAAATTCATTACAAAGAAACATTTTTCATAGAAACAAAATTCAAAGTATTTTATATCACATCACATATTTTTATTTCCCAAAATAATCAAACTGTAGAATTTCTTTTAATGAATATTTTTAACCGACGAAAGTAGTTTAGGTTAGAATTAACGGGGGTGCTAAGGTCGGAAAACCTCGTGTGCTCGGGACGGTCGTTGACTCGTTTTAGTCCTTTGTCAGTTGTGTATAGTATTGTAGAAATTGTATAAAACAATAACAATTAGGTACCTACATATTTAAAGATATTGATACGAGTACATATATATCTCATTATCTCAAATAATCTCCCTCAAGATGCTGAAACTTGCAAAGTTTGCGTGTAACGAGGTTAAACTTGTGTAGTTTCGTAATAAATTTGTAGATAAGGTTAATTAGGAATTCCCTAACTTTGTTTTAAGTATTTCGGATTTCCAAACTAAGTTATTTGTTGTCGGCTTTTGTTAGATCACTGTCAACCCATCGTACTTGATTGGTCTCGGTAATATTGATTATGAAATTATTTTTACTGTAACTTTAGAGCAATCCATATAAGTACTCTTGTGTGTTTGTGTTTGCTGTCCTATGAGATAGCTCAACCCCGTTTTATGATTTTTTTATGTATATTTATTTGGCAGGTATGAGAATAAATCGTTAAGTATCAATATATTAATACGCGAAGCAAAAACTTTGTTCCCCTTTTTACTAAAATTGCGCAGACGAAAGTATGAAATATCGGACACTTATAGTTTATATAGAGAAGGAGTACAAAATGCTAATCATTTTTTTCAAATTATGCACAAAAATAGATTATATCAATAAAAAAATCATTACACACTGCCATGTATTTGATACACACACACACACACGCATATATACTTTTTTGTTTATTGTTAAAGTCATGTCATGTCATTATGGTCGAATTTCGACCAATGGGCGCCCACTAGTATTTCATTAATTTCTCTGGCACAACACCGTTAGCCGGGTCAACTAGTCGTCGTCAACCCTTATTTATACAATTGCTGGGATACGGGTCTCCCCTCAATCGAAGGGGTTTAGAGTATACTCCACCACGCTGCTCAACTGCGGGTTGGCGGAGGTCAGTGTTTTCAAGCCGCCTAACGTCCATTGTCTTGGCTTAACCACTTTCATCTAACTGAACAGCTGGGACCGATATAATAATAATATTAAAAAAAAAATTGTTTCATTTCTTTCGCAATCCAATATGCTAATGAAAAAGTTCTTCTTTGGTAAATGCCGACAATTTTATTCGTGACGCCTCGGGTTATTTGATATGAACATTGGAAATAAGTAGACAGTAACTTAACTGGTGACCCAAGGTCTGGCACATTCCTCGCCCAAAGCATCAGCTTAGCCATCCAGCGAGGTAATGCTGCTAGCATCTTGGAAACGATGCCACATGGGCCAAAGGTTTTACATTTATTTTAGTTTTAGATTAATTTTATTTTAATATTATTTAGTTTTAGGTAGGTACTTTACTTTTATAGTTCTATTTTATGTATTGTTCTACTAGATGTTATTATGTAATTTGAACAATAAAATAGACAGTTCGAAACTTATAAACACAACTAGTATACCCAAGAGAACATGTGCCAACACTGCAATGAAACATGCAATATGCTCATGTCTACACATTGACAACAGTTACCGGATAGTCATGGAAGTGGAACAAGCTATGGAGAAATAGATAGGCTAAGGCACAAGGAACGATCTAGAAATGTAGTATCTGTTCCGTCTAATGGACAGTTTGAAACTTGGAAATGGAACTGGAGTAGATACCAGTGGGAGAGATGTCACCACTGGTAATCTGTTTGACACACAGCTCTATAATATACGCGTTTGGTTTTGAACGGCAGTGGAATAAATTGAGCATCTGAAATTATAAAAAATCTGATATATTGGTGACTATTGTACTAATTTGGCGACTAAAGATGATATACTAAACTTAACCTAATATCACAGTATAAGTAATAGTACTACATACTAATATTCCAGTCACTCAAATATTTTTTTTTTTATCTAAAATTCTCATACAGTACGGAACGGTATGAGAATTTTTATTACCGCATATTACAGTATCATAATATCAAAATGGCGAGATAATATATAATAATAAGATAAGATAATAAATGGAGAGAATACTGTCTTTCATATTTCGCTTATCAATTAATATAAAAAGGGTTGCCTAAATCGTTCCTTCGTTTATTAACTGTAATATATAATATTTTATATATACTCGTAGCATATTAAAGACAAAACAATTTGGATCAATTTGGATCGATCGTGGAAAGCATTGGGGAAGGCTTATATCCAGCAGTGGGTAGATACAGGCTGATGATGATGATGATGATGAATTTGGATCGATGGATGATAGTTGGGAAATATCGACACTATTATGCCTGTGCGGGAAGTTAGATCGTCGCGAGTGAGAAGAGACTCGCAGAGTTGTGATCACACTGTGAGCGTATGCCGACGCGTCGCCACACCTATAGCCCATTAGATGTTTCACATTAAAAATGTGAGCTTAAACTAAAGCTTTGTCCTACACATAAAGTAAAGTGAGCCTGCTGCGCTCAAGGAAGGAATACTCCTCCTCTACTCCTATTACATAATATGTAACGTAACACGACATTGTCGCGCCCCGGCGATATTAAAACTAGTTATTTACGATACTAGTGCGTTAAAGATAATTACTATTGTAATTACATTTGCTGATTTGAATTGTACAAAATTGGACTATTCGCGCGTGATTACGCGATATATATTATTATTTAATGGCACTTTTGAATGTGCAGTACTTATATTTTATATCACATTATTCTAGATTTATATTTCTGGTAAATGCTTCATCTTATTTGTAAATCGTGACTATGACATTCTTTAGTAATTTAAAGGAAGACGTGATCACATTTTCCAAGCATGATTTAGCTATTATATGTTAGAAAAGTTAGAAACAAATATACATTTTCCCTGTTTTCCCTGTTACAAAAGGCTTGTTAACTTCTTTTCAGGACCTTCGGAATCCTTCGCGTTGCTTCAGCAGTCTTCGGGACAACGAAACAACCTTAAATTTCAACCAAAATCATTTTAGATTGATGTTACTCGTCTTCTTCAGCAAGGAGAAGAATGAGAACTATTGCTTGGAATGTTGCGACTATACTGAAGCCGGATACAAGGTTCCTATTGTGGTGATGGTATGCTTAGATAAGAATGCTTGGGCATTCCAAAGGATGCTGCGGCCATAATTGCTGTCAGTGTATCTTAATATTTGATTAAATTAAAAGTTGGCAAATTTAGATTAAAACTAGACAAATAGTCTATACTAAATTTATTTCAAATTTTAATGTTGCCAGTTGTATTTATATTACAAATACAATTGTGCTCGTTGTTTGTGATATTAATCTTCGTTTATAAATAATATTATTCAGGAGTATTAATATGTCAAACGATTTATTAGCGTTGATATATTGATGTTTTAGTTAATTAGTTTCTGAGGTATTCATATACTTAGTTATGTCAAGTTAATTGACAGGTTACCATTGGAATAAATATAATTAAAATTCACTAAACATTTAAATACAAACCAAAGTAATGATGGAGTCTATTTCGTTTTTTATTGGACCATCAGGGCTAGTCCATGTCCACTGTCGTTGCAGCTGCTTCTTGAATAATTTTAACAAAAAAAAAAACCGAATCCAAACATTAGTCTAAATTTATGTATGTACAGGCTGATGATGAAAAAAATATGAGACCAATCTGGAAGTATACTCTTTCAAATAAAAAATGATTAAGTAACATTAAAAAAAAGTCGGTTAAAAAGGAATTCCTCTTTTTCCATGAAGTCAACAGGCTGTTGTCCCCTATGGTTCCATTGCCGGATTTTAAAGAGCCCCACTCTCAACTCATCGCCTTCCTATGTGCCTAGTTTAGCGTTGAAGTTCCTCCTCAAAACTGTGTGGTGAGTTTCCGAGGAATCTATGGCTCTAGAAATATCATCATACATAGCCGGTACCTCATTACCAGGGTGTGCGAAAGTCCCAAGTTTATTTGAACTCAGTAAAATACTATCAAATAATTCGCTTAAGGAATCACTGGTAACATAGTAGATATGTAAAGTATTTAGTTACGGTAGTACTTTTTATTTAGTACAAATTTTCTTAACTGCCCCATATAGAGTTGTCAAGTAAAGGACCAAGACTTTTAATCTTAGCAAATTATTGCTATTAATAATCATCGGGGTGTGCCGAAGTGCCAAGTTTATTTCAACTAAGTAAAATACTATCAAATAATTCGCTTCTTTACGCACGGTAGACTTGGGAAGTAAGCTGGTGAATACGTGACGAGAGCGTTACGGAAAAGGCGAACGGACAGTCGTGTGGTCAAAAGCACACTCGTTTTCTAATCTTTTTATTTATTTCTTGAAAACATTTATATAACAACATTACAGCTTACATCTATGCGATGCCATAAGATAAAACAATAAATACATTGAAATATATTAATAATAAATTTGAATAAATTAATTGCTAAATCATCTCAGCAAATTATTACTATTAATAATTGAAAGGCGGAAGAATTGAACATCAATGGAATAGAATCCAACATGCGAAGTCCCGCGGGATCCGTTAGCTCAGATGTCACTAAACTTTGACAGTTAAACTTGGCTGGGAGCCAGGGCAAATCAACTTAGTTGCTAGTTATTGAATTTTACCTTACATAACATTGAAGACATTGTTATTTTAACATTGGTATTAGTCAGCTCATCTTTACTAATGTTTAAAGAGGATTGATTGTTTTGATTGTTTGTTATCGATAAATTTCTAAATTGATTTGACGAGCCCGGTGGTCGAATGGTGTATAAATATTTTTTGAAAATGGAAAAATTCACCTCAATTGCCTAGGTGGGACTTGAACCCACGACCTCTCGATGTCCGGTCGAGTGCTCTTCCAACTGAGCTACCAGGAAGGTTTTGTGTTGCATCTTTGCATATAAGATGAAAAAAATCGTCACCAACACAAAACCTTCAAAAAGTTCAGTTGGAAGAGCACTCGACCGGACATCGAAAGGTCGTGGGTTCAAGTCCCACCTAGGCAGGGGAAGTGATTTTTTCCATTTTCAAAAAATATTTATAATATTCTGGCAAGTTGGCCAAGACAACTATTTAAATAATAATAATAGGTATTATTCATCAAAAATGTTTTCATATTTTATTACGAAGTTTAAAAGCAAGCTTTTCAGCGCTATATTAGCATCCATTCGTACGAGATCCGTTTGGCATCCACTGACCCAATTATGGAGAGGTCGCATCTCAATTTATTTATCTGTGATGTGGCTTACAAAAATAAAGTTAGTTGGAAATGGAACTTGATTAGCCTTTTATTATCGTGACTATAAATAATACCTTCCTTTTTATAGATCGCATAGTTGTGTAGTGTGTAGTGTGCTAGTGCTTAGGTATTTTTTTTTTATATGAGAGGTCGGCAAACGAGCATGCGGGTCACCTGGTAGAAAGCTATCACCACCGCACATGAAGATCAGCAACACCAAGGGGTCGCCGATCCGATGCCAGAGAGAGGTGCAGAGAGAGGTATACAACTATATGTAATTGTTTCATAATCTGATTATTTAAAAAAATAAATACACAAATACATTTCTTCTTCGCCGATGGTCAATACCGAAATGCTATTAGATAAAAATAATGACAAAAAAAAAATATTAATTAAAATTTGTAAAACGTGTCTAAGTGCCCACAAGGGACCAAGGGCAGAATAAATTTAAAAAAAGAAGAGGTCGCAACTTAGAACCCCTTCAACTGCGAAGGAACTTTGGCTCGCTAAGCGTATTTTATTGTCTCTACTACTATGGTGAATGCCCTGACGAATTGTTTTCCCTTATCTCAACCTCTTCTTTCCATCATAGAGTTAAACCTTTCCATGCAGGCTTCCGATGCCAATATTCCACTGATGAGTACATTTCTTTACGTACTAAAAAGTTCGGCAACTCCTACCTCTGTCGTACTGGTAAAAACTGGACCGCATTCGCTATTTATTTTTATGTAGTATTTGTTGTTGTCAGGAGAAGGTTCTTATGAAAGAATAAAATAAGAAAGTTGCGCGGTAAATTGAAGAAAACTTAACGACTATATTAACTTTTCTAATGTAATTTTATGTCATTTGACAGAACTGCCAGTCATTTGACAGATTGCATTTAATTATTTCATGGTTCAACTTCATCGTATGTTTTTATTACTATTATCTTTCAGATTTAATGACTTATATTATATTGGACTTATCTTATTATGGCTAATAGAATGTGTGTGGAGTGAAAAGGATATATATATTTATTTATATAAAATACATAGACACATAAAGCGTCCGAAATAGATGAATTCACATCGATGTCTACTCATAAAAACACACGCCACTATCACCTCTATTTCACTAAAAAAAAACTCTTAACATAAGTTAAATTGTACATTGTGATATTTACAATTTTTGTGATAAATTTTGAATTAGAATGCATAAAATGATTTTGTCTATAATCTAGTGAAGACTAAGCCTAATAATTCACACATACCTACAACTCTTCATCAACAAAATCTTTGTCAAACGTAAAGAAATTATAATAAGCACAGATGTAGGATGTAATCAATCATTCAACTGTAGACTACCCAAAAATTCATGAAATAGCAGCATTCTTCTCTAGTAAATGTACCGTACAAATATGTATTGTAAATCTACCGTAGCTAATCAAATTCTTCCATAGCCTACTCGTAGATTACATATTATACGGTAGGCGTTTGTAGATTTCAATAATTACGAAATTATACAAAAAACAAAAAGAATCGGCGCTGTTCAGCGTTTCCAAATTTATTTTAAAATAAAGCGGAATTTTGAACTATTAAAAGTGACAAAAGCGGGACTATAAGAAAACAATACATTCATTACATTATAAAATTAACGGAAAACATAAAACTTTGACATTGCTTATATTTTCTCAAAGATTAAAATTCTAGCATTCCGTTCAATAATTTCAGTTGACGAAATGATAATATTTGGCGTCCACCGCCACAAGCGGGACATAACATCTTAGCCTAAAAAAGCGAGACGTCCCGCCAAAATCGTGACATCTGGTAACAATGGTGTCGGTATAACGCCGTGTAATGTTTAATTATACAAAGTAGCTTTTTATAAGAATGTTTGTACCGAAACTTATAAACATTTTCGATTTTAACGTCTCAAATGTCTATTATCAAAACTAAAACAGCTGCTATTATTCGACTTCGTTTAAATAAATTTGTTATGAAGTCTCTCTACAAGCTTTTGTTATATATAAACATACTAACACAATAAGCAATAAGCTTGGCATTATTTTCTGCTTTCTTTAATTTAAACTCTATTCTTTACAGCATAAGGTATACTTTTCAGTTTTTTGATGAATTAAATACCTTATCAGACAGAATATTTATTTGCAAAAAAGTAACACTTAAGTTGTAAGCTGTCTTTTCTCAGTAGTTAGGTTTATTAGCCGAATACAATTTCAAAACATTTAACTAAGTTATCTTGCTAAAGCTGCTCTAAGGTTACTTCTACACAGCTACAGCAAAAACTAAGGTGATTGTAATGTTAGTAAGTACACATTTCTAACACTTTCTAAGCATAACGTTGAATGTTTTTTTTTTTTATTATTGCACGTTGCCTTCGTGACTCAATATGAAATTGTACGTCTATTTATTATGAGATAAAAATAAATAAATACAACGTATGATCTATCTAAGTACTCGTTAAGACTCAATGGTAAATACATTTAAATTGTATACGGTTATAATAACTAAAAGTTTTTTTTTTTTATTTATTCGATGAAACTTTTGATTATTGTTAATTTAATTTATTGATATTACAAATATAATACTTTTATTGTGAAATCAATGATTGCTAATTAACTAGCAGGCTGAATCATGTTCAGGTGTTTTTTTTATTATTGTTATTAATTGAATAAATATTAATAAGAAAAAACACAATTAAAAAATAACATAAATATTTTTTTCTGTATATAAAAAAGAAAATATAGATTTACTTTATTGCCTTTCAAATTATGTTTTTACGTACTTAGTTTGTAAATGGATTTATCAACATTTAAAAGTATTAGTTCCTTCAATTATGTACCTAACCTTTTCTTTTAAGTATTGATAAGTATTTTTTACAGTCCTTTTATTTGTTTGTGTAATTACAGTAATACGTATAGGCTGATCTTTAGGTACGTATTTATACGTACGTATATTTTATGACCGTTTTAAAATTTTCCTTGACCATTATTAATTAATCATTCTTATCATCAAGGACTTCAATTTTGAGCAATTTTTTCACAATTTTAGACGAAGGCAACTGATGAAGCATATTAGTTCTATTCTAGCGTTGAAAGCGCGTTGGCATATTCTGGATTGCTTTTAGAAATATTTTATAGCTTATCAATAAATATAATGTCAAAACTCTAGAGTTAAAAAAAAAACTATTTATGTTATAAAGAAAAAAAATATAAACACAAAAAAAAATCGTGACAGTCATAAATTTTTCTGTTATTTTTTTACAATTTCTATAATTGTAAAATTTGCGAAAAATGTGTTTTTAAATTATTTCATAATAGGCTATTTGACTAACATTTTTTCTGTCTGATATGTAGAGACGTCTCCATAATATAACCATAGGCGAAAGAATTACTTCGATAGCACAAAAATCTCTCGAGATATGGTAATTTGAAAATCACAATTTTTAGACTGCCCCAAAACGCTCCATACAAAAGACTACCGAATTATGACGTCACAGGTTTGTATTTTGTATGCATCAAATCAGAAATTTGTACGACAGCTATGTTAAATATTACGTTTATGTGATTAGTATCATAATAAAAGTTATAGCATTTTTTATTGCTTCTCTAATGGAAATATTATTTTTTAATAATTTCATACTTTTAAAATGGACTTTCCCGCCAAACTTTGATCGACGCTAAAAAAAGTCTGACTGAAGATATTAGAATGAAAGTTTGCAGATCTTTATAGTTTTGTGTATTTTACGATATTGTTAAATAACTTATACAATTTTTAAACATTGGAAAATAGCCTATTGGATTTCCACAATAGGCTATTTGAGCAACATTTTTTTCGGTTTGATAATATGTAGGGACGTCTCAATAATATAGCCATAGGTGACAGAATTACTTCGATAGCACAAAAATCTTTCGAGATTATTATCTCGAAAGATTTTTGTGCTATCGAATATGTTACTTTGAAAATTTCAATTTTGGACTTTCCCGAGAACGCTCCATACAAAAGCCTACTGAATTATGACGTCACAGGTTTGTATTTTGTATGCATCAAATCAGAAATCTGTGTGACAGTTATGTTAAATATTACGTTTATGTAATTAGTATCATAATAAAAGTTATAGTATTTTTTATTGCTTCTCCAATGGAATACTATTTTTTAATAATTTCATACTTTTAAAATGGACTTTCCCGCCAAACTTTGATTGACCCTAAAATAAGTCGGACGGAAGATATTACCATGAAAGTTTGCAGATCTTTATAGTTTTGTGTATTTTACGATATTGTTATTAGTACATTGTCAAATAGCCTATTATTTTGATATTGTATTTATTATATCCAATAAATACATTACGTTGTAATCAATTAAATTTTGATATATCGTCTATGCAGATTGATTTTGCGAATATCATGAAAATTGACACAAATCCAGAATAAGCCAAATGATCCTTCTAAACACAAATATTTTGTTCACAAATCCATAAACTTACTCTTTGGTTTAAACGTGACTCGGTCTGAAATAATAAAATTGTCCATTAATCCTCGCTCTAGGGCTCGCCGTAAACCCTGAATGGTGGCTCCCGTTAGCAGGAGACTTCACATTAAGTAATAAAGTGGAACTCCAGGTTTTTAACAGCGACAGAAAGCGCTGCAAGTTAAATTATATCGTCAAAGATTCTTTGAATATTTTCCTTAGTAACTATGTAGTTAGATTAAATAAATAACATAATAAATATAAAATTTTGAATAATGAACCAAAGTAAAACGAATTTAATTGATGGATCTCATTTTGTTTCTGATTAAATATCAATTAGATTTAAACATATGATTGAGGTCCGCTGCAATCGGAATGAGTGGAATCCAGTCAGTAATCGAAGGGATTAATTCCTTTAAGAACATTATAACCAATAAAATTTAATTTATGAATATAATTATTGCAGATGAAACTTGTTTTAAATATAAATATTTGGTTCGCATAACCTGTTTACCAGAATCAAAGAAAATGTTTCCTCTTAGTAGGTATCAAGAAATAAAAGTTTCATCTGATAGATCTACTTTTTTCTTCTGCTTTCCATAACGGGTCCTATATAAGAAGAGACGAGTACGGCATTATTATGCAGTGTATGTCGTCGTGATCATTCTTACTCCTAATATATATGTTATATTTCTTACGAAGTTTATTTTCTCATTTTATAAAGTGTAGGGTACTTTGTAAAGTGTATAATAACTTACGAACAACATTTTAACATTCTGTAACGTATATGAGATTCAAAAGTTTCATGTATGAGTATTACAGTGGACCAAATAAGTGCTATATTAACTTTTAATATTTATTTATATTATTTAAAATAGGAAGGACTATTTTCGCACTTAAAAATAAAAACAAGATCAACTTTTGTAGCATTTACATTAGTTAGGAAGTTATGTCGCAAGTTTTGTAAATAGATACCACTTTCTTGGCCTACCGTACCATAAATTTCGACCGTAAGATTTTAAGATTAGAAGCAAAATTAAATTTAATCTTACATTTCTATATTTTAGCAGATTCATATAGTTTGTTATAGTGGAAACACAGTCTTTATTGCTCTTTATATAGAGTTCAATAAAAATAACATTTGAATCTCTGCATGCATTAACTTGACACCAGAGCACAATCTGCACTTTATGGCCATTTAACGACACGCAATATAAAGCCAGTAAAAGACTGCAAAGAGCCACCATTAACCCTCTGACTACAGCTACTTAACTTTGGAAGACTATGCATAGGAAAATCAATCTCTACTGAAGATCTAACTAGAACATACGCAAGCCAGTGTTTCCTAACTTTTTCAATATTGTTACCCATGACCTATAAGGGAAACTGATTTTACCCATCCTTAGATTAGATCTTATTGTAACTTTTAAACTTTCGCGTTGCATGATTTATGAAATTAACAACGGGAATTTACGCGATCATGCATAAGGGTATTATTTTACATACCTTTATTATTGCCTGACATTTCGACCAGGTTCCACCGTGTCGTGGTCACAGGCTGACTGTCTCAGCAATGTGCCTCTGCCTCCGTTACCCAAGTCGATGAATCTTCATCTCCCGCTGAGTTGTTTGATATCCATGTACCGCGACATACTACAATCACGACATCCCTATTCAGCGAAGTTATTTCGCAGAATAGGGATTTTCGCAGAAAAGGTATGTAAATACTCTTGATGATCGCGTTAATTACCTTTGTTATTTTGAGATCTTATTGGTCTGAACTCATTTGTTATCTTTTATCAGTTTTACTACCCTACAGAATACCATTTTTACCCCTGCGATGGTAATTACCCCCAGTTTTGGAAACACTGCTTTAAGGTCAGTCTATGATACATAAATCATTCATTATGAATTTTACAAATATATGTACTATATAATACTGTAGGTATGGATTGTATAATTAATATAGATAGTTAATCTACCATCTACCGGCATAACCAATATTAATGATTTACACTAATTTTTACTTGCGTATAATATCATCATCGTTTTTTCCATGTTTTTCGAAATACTCACCTTTATTGATGTAGAAGACAGGAACAAATACATGAAACAGAAATAATTACTATTTAATAATAATAATCATAATTTATTTGCTAGAACACATAATATCATAATGAGGTAGTGTCCGACCGAAACTGGTTTTTACGACCGAAACCGAAACCGAAACCGAATTTCGGCATCAGTCTCAGTTTCGGCCGAAACCGAAACCGAAACCGAAACTTTTACGAAACAATTATCTAACTGTAGGTACTTTTCTTATAATTGGGGGAGGGGGAAGGGGTTCATCAACATCTCTGAATCAAAGCCAACTTCACCTGCATGCGGTGCACCCTGCTAACTGACAAACGAAGCTCTGGCGAAAAAAGAGGT
The DNA here is from genome assembly GCA_937001555.2 of Hypsopygia costalis. Taxonomy (NCBI): domain Eukaryota; kingdom Metazoa; phylum Arthropoda; class Insecta; order Lepidoptera; family Pyralidae; genus Hypsopygia; species Hypsopygia costalis. The sequence goes on from OW443342.2 coordinate 7,617,680, forward strand.
AGGGAGCGTAATTGTAAGCTACCCGACTGGGGAATGTACCTGCACCTCACAGAATACCGCAGCCAAATAACAAATCCCTTGATGGTTGTTGTGTTCCTGCGAGTGAGTGAGGTCACCACAAAGGGAGGAGATGCTCCGTATGCAGCGGAGGTGGCAGCGCGCGAGCGATATTTTATGTTGCGATCGTTAATATGGCCACGGTAACCGCTTCACAACAGGCGGGTCGTATGCTTGTCTGCCACCCGACGTATTATAAAAAAATTATAATAATAACGCAGGAATCTTAGCTCTGGCTTGCCTTCATTGGCCGTCCAGAGAGGAGCCGCTAGAGCTATATGCTCCGGGGGTGGAAGTGTTAAAGGGCATCACGCCGCGAGTAACTTCGGAGAAAGCGCAGCACACCTCTCGACATCCCTGTCACTCACACCGGTGTTGCTCCCGGCCGTATTCCTGGCATTTCGGGGGCCCATCTAGTGAGTGGCAAGGCATCACCTGTCGCAAATAACTAGCAATAAAAGCAGTAAAGTGTGTTTGTTTGTTTGTTCTTATTTTACGTCGAACGTAACAAACGGATTGACGCGATTTTTTTTTGGGATAGATTAAGGTCTGGAGAGTGACATAGGCTACTCTTTATCCCGGAAAAACATCTTATTCTTACGGGAAAAAATAAAGTTTACAATCATTTGTCCTTCTTTCACGTCAATAGGAACCTAAGTACGGAAAGGTTTTTTTTAATGGGGATAGTTTACAGCCTGGAGAGTGACATAGGGTACTTTTTATCCCGCAAAAAGTCTTGATCCCATGGGAAAAAATAAACTTTGTAATCATCTGTTCTTCTTTACGTCGAAAGGAACCCTAAGTACCAACATGATTTTTTTAATGGGGATAGTTTATGGTCTGGAGAGTGCCATAAACTACTTTTTATCCTGGAAAAAATCTTAATCCCATGGCAAAAAATAAAGTTTGTAATAATTTGTCCTTCTATCACACCGCAAGGAACCTAAGTACCGACATGATTTTTTAACAGGGGATAGTTTCCGGTCTGGAGAGTGACATAGGCTACTTTTTATCCAGGAAAAACATTTTATTCCCACAGGAAAAAATAATAATATTGGTACTACTTTTTAACTCACGAAGTAAAAAAATTACAACAAGAAAAAATATTTTCTTTCTTTTTATTTACATAATTATATTTATTTTAAGATTAGTTTATTTTTAGTTAATTTAGTTTATATAATATAGTATAGTACCCTTTATAATTAAAATGTTATGTTACAAGAAAAAATATACACAAATCAATGGCAGCTTTCCTGAACCACGCGGGCGAAGCCGCGGGTAACAGCTAGTAGTCTATAAATTCTTTATTATTATAAAAGAGTTACTCATTAGCCAGTCAATTAAATTCGTCTTAAATATATTTCCATGTAATAATTTAAACTTATTCTGTATTTTATTATAAATTATTATAGCATTATTAAATACATTCAGTTTGAAAATATCTTTATGACACCGAGGTTGATATAGTAGGGTTAGCAAAATTTGTTCGTTTTTGACGTGGAATAAATTCACTGCGCATTTTAAAATATTCTGGATGTGCTTTGACAAAAAAGAGAGATATTTTTTATGTACGTATGCACGTTAAAAGCAATATGTGGCATGCCCTAAATAGTGGTCTAAAACTGTCCAAAAACCATGCTTTGCTTATGGCCCTCATACAACGCTTCTGTATTTTAATAATTTTAACAAAAAAAAACCGACTCCAAACATTAATCTACATTTGTCTGTAGATACAGGCTGATGATGATGATGATGATGAAAAAAATATGGAACCAATCTGGAAGTATACTCTTTCAAATAAAAAAAGTTTTTTTCACATCGATTTATAAGATTAGTGCGATAAATAATGTCGACGGCAACATCTGGTTAGGTCACTACGGATTATTATTTGGATTCGGTTTTCTGTATCGTGAAGATACTTGCCCAGTCGGGAAGGATACAATTAAGATATGCCGTACCTATAGAGAGGCTTTATATTGCTACTCCCTCTATGATCAGCAGGGTGCACCACGTGCAGATGAGGTTGACTTTGGCTCAAATACGATGATAAGCTACTTAAATCGCGAAAATATTCAAAAGAAAAAGGAGTGAGCCTTAATTCATTAAGAGGCAAACGAATAGACACAAGAATTATATAATCATAACAGTCTAGCGGTCTTTGCTGTCTTCCAATAATGATTATTTTCATTATATTTGAATCCTTGAAATTTGATCTGCGTATTTTTTGCTGGCGCCCGTCGCGTCCCTTTGGCGCCTTTCACCCCCTTTGATATCACCCCTTATTTGTGGAACAAGTTAAGAGCGGACAGCGTTAAGATACGTGTCTACTGAAATGATTTTGGAAGATCTTTTACATTGCAAACGTAAATTTTACACTGCAACCGATGCGAAATGAATGCAAGCATAGGTAGTTTTGGCTCAACTTGGCTTCAGTGAAGCCGCCTTTACGATTTAAATATCAAGAGATGTTTTATAAATATGCCTTTAAGCTAGAACAATCTACAAGAAATCATGCAAATACATTTGACATTATGCACGTATTTTTTTTATTGCATGTATTTTATATTTATTACAATATCTTGCAATGAATATAAGTATAATTTCAATCATAAAATCTAAAACTTTGGTCTGCCTAAAGGGTTTATATATAATGAACTTATAATTTTGAGAAACGCATTGAATTGTAACTGACCACATCATATTTTGTTGAATTTATTTAACAATAATGTAACTTTACTGTACAATAATGTAACTTTACTGAAATACACACATATTTTTTGTATTTATTGATGAGTTTCAAGCTCATTTATAAAAAAAAGTAACTATTTTAGTCTATCAGGATTTATTGAAATTAGAAGTAACATGATGCTGTTATAGAAATTGCTGAAAATACGCTGTACTCGCGTACTATACTACAATAATTTAAAATTTATTGTAGCACACGTACATTTTTTGTATTTATTGAAGAGCGTCGAGTTCGTTTAGACAAAAAAAAAATACGGGCTGTCAGAGAAATTGTTGAAAATACGTCGTAACTTGTGCCATACACCCAGACTCTCTACAATAGGGTTTGTTGAGCCTCCCTGAGATAAACACCCAGTTTCGATGTAAATTGTGACTTCACGTACACCAGGATGTTCTGACAAATGTGGACAAGTTACTATATTGAGCTATTTAGCTGCTTGAATTCTATTCTTGGGGTTCTACACGCTGCACTATAAAAATGTAAACGATGTGTCTGGAATTTGAATAACTTTGTTGTTTAGTGGTATTTTATGAATACTTTACTTCTTAGTGGGTTGTGGTAATGAGTTAAAGTTAGAAAATTATGAAAGTTGTGGGAGTGGAGTCCCCGCATATTAAGCTTAGGCCACGCCGGGGACGAAACGAAACGAAGGTACTTTCTTCGCTCATTTTTTTTATACTACGTCTATGCTATGACTATGTCTGATGTGAAGTGGTTACCATAGATATATTAAACCTCGCAGCATAAAATATCGCTTGCGCGCCGCCACTCCCGCTGACAACGCAACTCGCAGGAACACGACAACCCTCAAGGGAATTGTTATTTGGCTGCGGTATTCTGCGAGGTGGAGGAACATTCCTCAGTCGTAAGTAGCTTAGAATTAAATTCCCTGCCTCTCTTTTCGCCAGAGCTTCGTTTATCAGTCAGCAGGGTGCACGGCATGCAGGTGCTAACTGCAGCTGCATGCCGTGCCCTTAGTGTAGTGCTTTAGTTCAAGGATGTTGATAAACCACTTACACCCCAAATTCATCATTCTCATGTCATTACATCGTCATATCACATTTCGGTTCATTTGTTCCCGGTGTGGCCTGCCCTTTAGATGGCTTTGCCATGCGATCGTTTAAATCTTGTAGAAGTAAGTAGTACCGCACCCAGGCCATTCCATACAACTGTCGCGTCGGTAAATACTACATAAACCATGACGTCTGTGCAGAGCGTGAATAAGCGTGTGTGCGTGCGGCGCCATACAAACTGCAGATTCGTCTCAGAGGGGAGGTGAGGTCGACACGAGAGAGCGGCAGGGAATGGCCATACTGTATGTAGTACTATTACTTATAGTGTGGTAGTACTAAGTAGCCGTGCTCGCATGCTAGTTAGATATAAAAAAAAATACTTTTATAATCATAGTTACTGATTACTCATTAGTTGATTAACCCCATCGAACCATCCTTTTGAAGCTGCATGCTCACTGCATGCTGTTCAATACATACTCGTTCATACATGTAATATTGGCTACGATATGGAATAAAAGTAGGGCACGTGCAATTGTATATGTAGGTCAAAAGGGAAATAGGAATTTGTGGCAAGTGCCAGCCGACATTGTCTCCTATGTTTTATGTCCCATCGACCTATTACGTGATGCTTCTGATATAGTAAATTGGCTTTTGCGTTTTATATTGCTTGTACGTATAAATTGTGTACTGTTTATTTATATAAGCAAGTATTTAAGATTGGAGTGAATGAGGTCACCAGAAAGAAAGAAGCCGTATAGGCTGGCAACCGATCGGCCAACCTTGGTGTTGCTGATCTCCATGGGCGGTGGTGATTGTTTTTCATCACGTGACCAACATGCTCGTTTGCCCCTCTCTTACATAAAAAAAATTGGAGCTGGTCGTTGTGCGTGTGCCAATCGACCACGCAAGTTAAACAACGTCCATCGTAGCCTATGTTATCTTAATGGGTCCAAAGTCTCATAGAAGGATCGGCGATATGTCGACCAATTAGAGTCTTTTGTACTCTCCCGTATCTTTTATTTACTCATTCCACCCTGTCCAAGAACATGAGTAATGTACTCTTGTACACTGGTCAGTGAAAAGAGCCTGTAGTCCTCCAGGTTAGAATATACCTCATGGGTTTATTTAAGCCCCCGATTGTGGTCATTATATAACAGTCGTTCAGCCAAGTCTGTGGTCTTTCGGCAGCTTGAAAAAACTGGCCTTCGCTAAAACTCTCTTAAAGCCTTCGATTGGGAAAAGTTTGTTTCCCATAATTATTTAAGGATATGTGAAATAAATCCCGCATTTATGCATGCATTCATACATAATGGATTTAAAAGGAAAACTATCACAGCTAAGTAGACTTCACAAGTTAACGAGTATATACGCCATATTGCTGTCTCTCACATTGCTGAGAGGGGAAGTCAAATTCCAATAACTTCTTAGAGCTAGTTCACATTAGGTCGGACCGACAGTTTTACCGGTGGTCGGCTGTCGGGTCTTGGTGTTCACACTACAAGCTGCTGACCCGACCTAATGTGAACGCAATCGTGTCGTTACCGTCGGTTTTACCGTTGCCCAGCTCGTCACAAAGCAGTTGCGAGTTGACTTTCGTGTGCAATGGACGACGACGACGCTCTGGTTGTGATGTGGTATCTAATTAGGAGACGGGCCACAAGAAAAAGAAAATATTGGTTGCATCCAATTATTTCCGAGCGAAATGAAGATGGAACATTTCAAACGTTATTATACGAATTAAGAAGTGATGAGCTAAAGTTTTATAATATAGTGTCTAGTCGTTCTTTTGATAATCAAATGGACATGAGAAATGAATGCGTGGGTATGTGGGTAGCGGCCAGGCGGGATTCCCCGCTCCGACCGGACGAATGTGAACGGCGTAATACGAAGCAGTATGCCAATATTATATCCGACCCGACCAAAATCCCGATAAAACTGTCGGCGATGAATGTAGCGTCCGGTAGATTTACCGGACGCTATATTCATCGCCGACAGTTTTATCGGGTTGCCCTAATGTGAACAACGGTATTGAAATACATATGCCAATATGCATCCGATACATGTGTCGTTCCGGTAAAACTGTCGGTCCGACCTAATGTGAACTAGCTCTTACTCCTACATTTTTTTTTCTAAATAATTAAGTTGTGAGTTCCAAGGTTTTACCCCCGGGACTGCAATGGATTTCACTGGTCATTACCTTTTTTGGTGGTCGCCGCTGTTAATCCTGGGTACACAGGAAAGACAGTGGTGGGAATGTGAGGTTACCGCAAAAAGTTGCTTTGACGGTAACGGGGGTGGTGGCGATACTTTAGCAAATATCTATAAACTACAGTAACTGCTTCCCATCAGGCGGGCCGTATGCTTGTCTGCTACCCGTGTATAAACATTTAGTAACCATACAACACACGAAAACATTGAATATGAGTATCATAAATCCGTATTTTATGTAAAAGGTATAAATAGCGAGAATTTTATTTCACGTGGCGGGAGTTGTTTCGTGGGTCATATAATACAGGAAAGGCTATGAATATTGTATCACTGTCTGTCATGGCTGGGCAAAGTGCGGCCCGCGGGCAGGATTATGATAGGCAGTTTCTCAGTATGGCCACAATTTTGGCTTTGGAATAAATAAAAACAATTTTAGTCTATCAAGAGTTATTGAAAATAAAAATTTTGATAATTTTATCTACAATACTTTGCATGTTTCCGCCATAAGATAGTTCATGTTAACTAATCTTAATAGATGCATGGCTGCTACCATTCTCTCTGCGTGTCTTCAACATTTGAAACGGAAGATACCCAATTACTAGCTTGCGATCGGTTCAGAGACAAGCTCTTAAGATTGTCGATGACTCCAAGCACATAGACGGAACTGAGCCGTCAAGTTTGAGGAGCGACTTTGCCTCTCTTGGCGTAATTTATTATTATTTTATATAATAGGCTATTTGACTAACATTTTTTTCGGTTTGATTTATAGGGACGTCTCAATAATATGTTATAGGTGAAAAAAATACTTCGATGGCATAAAAATCACTCTAGATATGTTAATTTGAAAATCACTATTTTAGACTTTCCCGAAAACGCTCCATACAAAAGGCTACTGAGTTATGACGTCATAGGTTTATATTTTGTATGTATCAAGTCAGAAAATTGTACGACAGCTATGTTAAATATTACGTTTATGTAATTAGTATCATAATAAAAGCTATAGTATTTTTTATTGATTTTCCAATGGAAATATATTTTTTTAATAATTTCGTACTTTTTAAATGGACTTTGCCGCCAATCTTTGATCGACCCTAAAATAAGTCGGACGGAAGATATTAGAATGAATTCAAAAAAATGTTTGCAGATTTTTATTTTACGATATTATGTAATAATTTATACAATTTTTTAACATTGTGAAATATAATGTATTTTAGTTATTATTTTCATGAATAATTGCTAATAAAAATTACAACTGTAAATTGCGCGAAGTCGTTAAATGATACCTACTTGTAAAATCGGGACCAAAATATCAAGATATAAGAATGGAAACGCTGATCATCTTGACACTCAAAACCCGTAACACGACATGACACACTGTAAAGCAATGTCTCATATATCATATCGACTAATTTATTTTCATAACAACCAACAAGCCATGACACAAGCGTTTCTTGGCGTCCGTGACGTGTATGTCGTTACCGCTGCTAATTCTGCCTGGCTACATTTATTTATTATTTATTTATGTATTGAAAACATATATACCATCATTAACAACTTACACCAATGCGATGCTACAACACAATATACGAGCTCGGTGGTCGAATGGTTAGCAATGGCCACTTTGACTCCGAGGTCGCGGGTTCGATTCCCGCACAAGACAAATATTTGTGTGCATGAATATGTCTGTTTGTCTTGGTCTGGGTATTTTCTATGTATTATAAGTATTTATTTATAATAAAAAAAAAAATGTATATCAGTTGTCTAGTACCCATAACACAAGCTTTGTGCTTAATTTGGGACTAGATGACGCTGTGTAAAATTGTCCAGAAATGTTTATGTTTATTGTTTACAATATAATACATTTAGCTCGTAACAAAGGGGCAAATTTGAGCAAATTCGTTCTAGAATACGGAAGGCGCTATGTAGCGGGTTGGTGGCGTGCACCAACATACTCGTACCCATCGGGGACCTGCAGCTGAATCATTGCGAGTAGTTCTGGGTGATGCACCCATTCGCGCAAAACATTTATAATGTATTTGACCAGTGCAACATCCCTTCTCACCGCTAGCCGGTTGTACCCGACCATGCCTATGACGATAGATACATAGGAGATACCATCCACTATAAAACTAAATGTCTTCACATTGACAGAATACCTTCAATAGCACTGCTGGTAATGCCATGCCTAGGGGGAAAAGTTGCGTCTAGGCATGCAATAGTGCCTAAACCACGCGACGGATTTTGATGAAGTTTTTACTATTAATTAGGAAATCTCTTTCGGAAAGTTTATTATTTGTTATCATTTATATTAGGGTGGTAATAAACCGAGCATCTAAAATTGTAAAACTGGGCGACTGTTATACTGACTTGGCGACTAAAGTTGTTAAAACTTACCAAACCTAACCTAGTTTTTCTGTGGATCATTTAGTATGTTTTGTTGCTCGTGTTATTATTTTCCTTTGTATTACCCCACAAGGGCTAAGCCGGGGCAGGACGCTAGCAATGTTAGTGCATTTGTAACATTCGATAGAAAAAAATACAAAAATAAAAACAAAAAACAAAAAAAAGAACGACGCTTTTAAAAAATATGTCATAAATTGAAGAACATATTTCGTTATTATTTTTGATTCCATATGAAATGTTAGACAATATTATAAATTTAGAGCACAGCGAGTGAACATATTCTGTTTAGAAATAAGTAAATTAAAATATATATATATATATAGTTGCCTGCTTTATTAAATTCTAACTGGGTAGGCATGTTCTAAAAGGAGCTCGATAGCGTGAGGAGCCCGATGGCGTCATTGCACCTGTCAGTCTAATCGATCACGCAAGTCAAGCAACGTCGACTGTAGCCTGACTTTAGATGGGTTTATTTATTTCGGGGGGCACGTTAAGCCGACGGTCCCGGCTGTTGTCTTTAGATGACAGTCGTTAAGTCAAGTTAGTGGCCTTTAGGCGACTTGAAAACACTGACCTCTGTCAACCAGCAGTTGAGCAGCGTGGTGGAGCTTTAAACCGCTTCGATTGAAGAGAGGACCACATCCCAGCAGTGGGATGAATAAGAGTTGACCACGATGTTCTAATAACTCGAAAACTCCTTCTATTAAAACACAATGCACAGCAATTGCAATTCATTTGCAGAACTGAATTTGTGGTAAACATAATTAATGCTCTAAAAGGGTTCCAGGTCGCAATTAAGCGCATTAGTGCTCCGGACCGTTCACCGATCTATTGGATTGCAGACGCTTTCGATACGACGTGTAATAATACTTGTACCTACGTAGTATGTAATTTCCTTTGAGGTATAGAGTAGGAATTAGACGTAGAATTACGTAATACTAGAGTGCTGTATATAGAAATGTGTAAATATCCTATTTATATTGGACATACCTGACAATGTTGCTACTTTTATTCAATAGTGCTACTTCCATACTAATTTGGGTCACCGGCATCTTTAGAACCTAAGCCAATCTCACCTGCACGTGGTGTACCCTGTTGATTCACTGACTAGGCTCTGGTACAGAGAGAGTTATGGCAGCGTAATTATTAACTGTCCAGCTTAGACTGTACCACCACCTTGTTGAGAGACCTAAGCCGACCTCGGGTCCCATTGTGGCCATTTACCCTGCGGAGGGAGCTGCGGAGGAGTTCAAAACCGCCGATGCCACGAAAGCGGCCGTTAAAAAAGCAATTAATCCGGCGGCTCACGGCATACAAGTTGACAGGGTACGTAAAGTTGGGAACGCCGGAATTATTGTTCAAACAAGATCGAAGGAAGCCGCGGAGTCCCTTAAAAAGGCTATTCCGTCAACATTCAGGACCACTACTCCGGCCCAGCGCAGACCTCTGGTGGCACTACTTAACATCGATGGGGACCCTAAAGAAGAGGAACTGCTCATTACTATCCATGAGCAGAATTTCAGGGATTACCCAGCGTGGACACGGGAGCGCCTAATGAAGGAGGGCAAGGTCGCCTTCAGGAAGTCCCGCGTAGGCAGCCGTCGCACGACAGTTGTTTTGGACTGCTCACCGGCGCTAAGAGACGTACTCATCAACAAGGGGAAGCTTTATTACGATTGGGACGTCATATATGTCAACGATTTTGTCAGAGTCACGTGCTGCAACCGTTGTCAGCTATATGGACATCCGGAACGCCTCTGCAGAGCGGAAACAGCTACCTGCGGAAAGTGCGGAGGCAGCGGACACAGCAAGCAGGACTGCAAGAGCGAAACGACGGCTTGCGGCACGTGTAAAAAGTTTGGAAAGGCAGCGGATCACCTGACCGCATCGGTGGCCTGCCCGGCACGCAAGCATGCGGAGGAGCGGTACGTCCAAACAATCAACTATGGATAGGGACGTACCGAGAAGAAGATCTGCGCGCTCGGACATGCTGAAAGTTGGTCAGCTTAATCTCGGAGGAGCGAAGCTGTCGACGCGGGAATTGCCGGCGATATCCAAGGAGTATGGCCTGGATCTTATCCTGGTCCAGGAATTCTATCCTTCGGCCGACAACAACATCATCTCCGTGGGCGCAGGGGCCAAGGCCGGGTTGTATGTTGGGGGTGGGCGGACGCCAATCACGGTTATTGGAGACTTATGTACCACTCATTGTCTTGTGGCCCACGTTCATCCTGGGCTACACTTGGTGTCTGCCTACTTCCAATACTCGGAGGACATCGACCGGCATATCAGGCAGTTGGAGAAGGTGCTGGCGGCTCTGCCTGGCAGGGCGGTGGTGGTCGGTGCGGACTCCAACACGCACTCACCGATGTGGTACAGTGACCCAAAGCATTACCAGGGTAGAGGCCCGGAAACTGATCGCCGCAGGCGAGAACTGGAAGGTCTAATCAACTCTACGGGCCTGCGTGTCGCCAATGCACCGGGCCAACCATACACATTCAGTGGACCGAACGGGGTTAGTAACATTGACCTTACGTTACACACGGGGAGTGCGTGTATCACAGGTTGGAGAGTGCACGAAGCAGTGAGTTCATCGGATCACCAGCTGATCACTTTCGGCATTGGAGGGATGAGGGCCACTGGCGGACCCGAACGCATTGAGACAGCAGAGGAGCCGTTGCGATACAGGGATCGTGGAGTCAATTGGTCGGGTTTCGAGACGATGATTCGTGACAGAATGGGATACTTGAACGCACATCAACCAGCGGGGAAAATGTGTGAAGATTTCCTTCAAATCGTTGCCCGTACTGCAGTCGAAAAACTAGGTGTTAAAAGTGGAAAACCCCCTCAGGGTTACGAATGATGGTCGGCTGACCTCGAGGTGCTGCGTAAACAGCATAATAGGAAGAGGCAGGCCTGGCAGCGTAGGAGAAATAGGGGTGGACACATAGAGGAAACAGCAAAAGCTCAATTTCACATAGCACGTAGAGTCTATCGTAAGGCAATGGAGAAGGCGCAACTTGACTTTTACCGTAGCATCGCGGAGTCGGGTAATTTCGACCCGTGGGGTCAAGCATACAGACTGGCCAGCGGGAGGGTTAGACCTCCTGCCAACGTAATAAATGGAGCCAAATTCATTGAGGGCTACCCCGGGGGATTGGAGGAAGCCATGCATAATCTTCTGTATGGGCTGTGTCCAGATGACGATCCGTCTAAGGACACGGTCCATCAGAGGCAGGTGCGGATAGTGGCAGTCTTCACGCCCTCGGGTCAGGCTGCGTCTTCTCCGACCCGGGGGGATCTAGAGGAGATAGTTAGGGCTCTACCTAACACGGCACCGGGAATCGACGGACTCAGCGCGCGAATTTTTCAACATGTATGGAAGGCAGCGCCACAGGAATTTTACCTAGTACTGGTAAGCTGCATTGGGGAGGGCGTTTTTCCAAGTGTTCTTAAAGATGGGCGACTACATACTCTATTGAAGGGCAATGACAGGCCGCTGTCGGATCCGAAGGCGTATCGTCCGATCACGCTTCTCTCGATCTTTGGCAAAATTCTTGAGCGTCTTATACTCAAATGCGCACCGCAGATCACCAAGGGGATCTCCGACAGCCAGCACGGGTTTTCTCCTGGCAAGTCCACGGTTACCGCACTGGAGGGGATACTGAGCACGGTAACTGTATCGCAATGTAAGTATGTACAATTAGTTTTTCTGGACATCTCGGGGGCATTCGACAATGCTTGGTGGCCGATGATTTTGCTTAAGGTGAAGAGGGGGGGTTGTCCGCCAAACATCCATAAGATGTTGGTGGACTACTTCACCGGACGCCGAGTGGGCTTCTTCGTTGGTGACAGGGTGTTGTGGACGACCTCTACAATGGGATGCCCGCAGGGTTCCGTGCTCGGACCAACACTTTGGAACGTCCTCATGGACGACTTGTTGCGCCTACCTCTACCGATGGGAGTGAGCATGGTAGCGTACGCGGATGACGTGACGCTCGTGATTGAGGCCAATACTAGAGTGGCCATTGAGCGTGCTGCTAGCGCGGCATTAGAGCTTGTGCTCGACTGGGGTGCCCGCAATAGGCTGAGCTTCTCTGCCACAAAGTCGCAAACTATGACGGTGAAAGGGAAGCTCCAGCGATCCCCGGTAATAAAGTTTGGCCAGGCATCGATCAGGAGTGTCAGGTCCGCAGTGATCCTAGGAGTGGAATTGGATTCGGGCCTACTGTTCAATAAGCATGCCATTAGAATAGGAGAACGTGCCACAGCGTGTTTTGGTAAAATGGCGCGAGTTTCCGCGTCATCATGGGGCATCAAGTACCCCGCCTTAAGAATCCTGTATCAGGGAACGTATGTAGCTACGGTTACGTATGCTGCAGCCATATGGTGCCATAGAATGTGTGTTTATGTTTGTCGCAGTGCGGTACTGAGAGGTCAGCGCCAGGCACTCATTCTGCTGACCAAGGCATACAGGACCACCAGCACAGCAGCCCTGCCTGTACTGGCTGGAGTTTTTCCGGCGGACCACGAGATAACTCGTGCGGGGCGAATGGAGGCTGCGCGTAGAACCGCGACTGGACGAGAGTTGAGCAGACGTAAGCGCGATATTTGGGAGGCAGCGGCTTGTGATTGGCAAGAACAGTGGGCTAGAGAGTCGAAGGGAGAGGAGCTCCGTCGTTTCTTCCCGAACGTGCGGGCTCGACTCATGGCGACATGGGTTGAGCCTGACTATCCTACCTCTCAGATCCTCACGGGTCACGGGGCGTTTAGGAAGCGGTTGCATGATTTGGGTCTGGCGGAGCACGGGATGTGTTCATGCGGGGAGAGCTTGGAGGACAGGGACCACGTATTGTGGTCCTGTCCAAAATACGGGGATTTGCGGTCAAGTATGTTGGACGCGATTCATCGTAGCAAAACGGAAGTGGGGCCGATGTACTTTTCGAACCTTGTATCGTCGGCGGCGAACTTCGCAGCTCTACGAGGGTTCGCCCACACGTGGCAGAAGCGCAGGAGCGCGGAAGAACGGGCCGAGCGCGCTGCCGGAACCGAGGGAGCGGGAGGCACCGAAGATGATCTAGACAGTCCAGCGCAAGAGGAAAGAAGCGAAGGCGTTGCTGTGGTCGTCGCCGCCCCAGAAGGGGGAGAGGGCCAAGAAGGGACACGGATGTAGATTAAATAATTTGTAGAGAGTCAAGAATTGCCCGCGGCACAAAAGAGCCTTAGAGCAACGGTGCTGCGCGCATCTCTCGCGATTCGGCTCATATGACCGTGAGGTCGGAGGAGCCATGGGAGGTGGTGGGATTGTACCACCACCTTACAGAATACCGCAGCCAAACAACAATTCCCTTGAGGGTTGTTGTGTTCCTGTGAGTGAGGTCACCGCAAAGTTAGAAAGGACGGAGTATAGGCTGTCAGCGGATCGGCGACCCCTTGGAGTTGCTGATCTCCATGGGTAGTGATTGCTTTCCATCAGGTGACCCACATGCTCGTTTGCCCTCTCTTATATAAAAAAAATTGTTATGCTCATTTATAACTAGCAATCCGCCCCGGCTTTGCCCGAGTGGGATTTTTCCCAGTGTTTACAACTTTTTTATAATACTTTATATAGCTTACAGCCTTCTTCGATGAACTGGCGACCCAAGACTAAAAAACTTTCCAATTCGAACTAGTCATACCACAGGTTAGCACCTTCAACCAACTTTAGCTTTAGTTTTTATTATATATTATATACATTAGTACCTATAGATTGGAAAACTGAAAAGATTCATGATATTTTTCAATTAAATCTTGATTAAATTTACAAATGTGAACTGAATAAACAAAGACCTGAAGGGTCTGAACAACAAATACCACATTTACGTCTAACGTCAAACGATATTACTGAACCTCCATGCTCACCCTCAACTCTCACCCCATAAAAACATACAAAATGAAATGGTGTACGTCACAGATCTCATTAAAGTGGCCGATACGCGCATGCGTGTACACGCGACCTGCCGCGTGGCAACAAGTGGCTGCTGTCCAAAACGTAGGCACTACGATATTTCTCAATGGCAGTCACGTTGCATGGTCAAATTTATTTGGAAGACTATTAACCTAGGCAGCTCAGATGTCGTTTGTAAAGAAATCAAACACAATGCGACCAAATGCGTCGAACTCACGCTGGGTAGCGTATGCCCGTAGACCCAGCGGAGCCCTCCACTTGATCAAGTTAAGATCTAGTTAGTCGAATTATCATCGATTAGTTAGTACCTACCGATTTGTATATGTTTAAATTTCTACCTCGATAGGTTCATTGGTAAAATGAAATTTTACAGTCAGAGAAGGGCCCTTCTCCGATTGAAGGCCAAATAATTATGTATTCTTATTTTTGAATAGCCTATTATTTCTACTTTCAGATTAGCATATTATTATATTGCTGTCTTATCAGAATTCCCTAAATAAACAGCCAATTAATTCCTTTACTTTCAGCGGGGCCCTACCCGAATTAAAAGTGTATAGATTAATTAAATACATTTCCAAGGAGCCTTTTATTTCTACCTTTGAAAATAATTGTTTTTTTATAATTACCTATATAGTAACTCCGCTGGGTCTGCGGACATGGGTAGCGTGTTGGTCCAACGTAGCACGCTTAGACCAATTCTACTATACGTATTTTTAATGCACCGCTTCCTCTTAGCTTCAAGCGGTTACTAAAAGACATTGTGTTTACGCACGCTCGATTTGTTTAGTTGTTCGCCTGCAGAATTTCGCAGGGTGACATCAGAATATTTAGAAAGCGCGTTTATATATATTATAACTTCAGTACGTTTCCTAAGACATTTTATAATATGAACGGTGAAACTGTGAAATCAACTTCCCTCAGCGGTATTTCCAAAAAATTACGACATGGGCGTCTTCAAGAACAGTCTTTATTTCCCTTAAACGGCTGGCAACGTACCGGTGACTCTTAGTGTTGATGGTCTCCATGGGCGGTGATGATTGCTTACCAGTAGGTGACACAAAAGCTCGTTTGCCTCCCTCTCATATAAATAAAAAAAAAATATGTGTTATCTATAATTAAAAGTATTTTAATTATTATTAATACAGTTATGTTTTTTAGATAAGTAGTCTTTGACAAGCGCATTGGCAGCATTGGCTTGTTGTAATACTTGTCAAAAGGAACATTGTAATAAATAAACAAATAATATAGTTGTTTCTTCACTAAGCACCCTGTGAGAAAGATATATTATTTGTTTAGTTAGTTCACATGTTTCGTTATTATGTTGTTGAAAAAAAAAGGAGCAAATTGAATAGTTCTGGAGTACTGGAATTACAGAACACTGTAATTCCAGTACTCCAGACTGTATTTACGAAAAAAATATTCAAACTTTCGCCTGTAACTTAATTATTTTGAAGTTTTTATACTCGTAATTTAATAGCATTTATCAAAGTTGCGTAAAAATTTATGTCTGAAATAGATTTTTCGAGGTATGCAATTTTCAAATTAGCATAGCAGAGGTTTCTACCAATCAACCTTATAGTCATGACAGGAGCTCAATTAAGGCGAAAAAGTACACGTACTTTATGTTATTACTAGCCGAGCCAGCGAACTTTGTACCGCCATTTTTTTTGTTTTCGTGAATATTTTCGAAATTCCTGAAAGATTTGTTTAACTTTTTATACTCACCTAGAATGCCAATCTGACAATGTCTTCTTGTCAATATATTGAAGATCTCTAATAGTTTTCTGTCTCATTCTCTCACTCACTTTTCGTGTTATGAGATTTAAACAAAAACTTTTAGACTTTTTCAAATTTTCTTTTATACAAACCTTGTCCTGACAATAACAAAAAAAAATCCAATTTGGTGCAGTGGATCGGAAGTTATGGACGTACATACATTTCGGCGATTATTTTTTATTTATATATAGATAGATTATATATAGCCCGATTTCCCCCTTATAATATACAGTACAGTCCGGTTTTTTGTGTATAAATAATATTGTACTGTAGCAGAAATACTTATTTTAAAATTCATATTCAAATCGTTTATTTTCTCTCTCTATACAACAGTATAATTATAAAAAATTGAATTAAAATATATGTATTTTAATTCAATTATAAAAAATATTATTATGAGTATTATTATAAAAAATTGAATGAAAATATCAAATTCCGAAAGCTTTTAGTGTTATACAAAAAGCTTTGAAGTAAATTCCCGCTAGATTTTTTTAGCCTTCGCTACGGTTTCCGGATACCTGCATTTTGAAACGACGCACGCATGGAGTGCTTTAAATTTTAAGATTAATAAAATTATGTAAATGTTGAACACATTTTGAAGATGTAAGCAGAAAGGGAGAGCTGGAAATTGCTGTCGCGATTCCACAGATGTTGTTAACGAGCTGTGGGCTTTAGGGAGCATTCATATATTCGTGTACTGAACACCATTGGTATGCTATCCAGTTTTAGACATGTATACGGTAGCTGCGTATAAAAAGGATCCGTGTGATGCCAAAAATAACAGTGAATATTTTTTAAGTAATCGACTTAAAAAGAAGGAAAAATCCGCATTTATGTAATATTGCCATAATTGCACAGTCTTTGCACATGTTAGTCTATACCAGCTTATGAACTTGGGTGTCAAAATTCATAAGTGTATGTGTGTTTGGTTGCACACATGTCAGAAAGTATAAGTCGGATTTCAAAAAATCTTTTTAGGTGGTCTAAGTAAAGTACAACTTAGGGAATTCGCAGGAATGCAACACCAATCTAGGAATTTGTTATCCTACCGTGGTATTCTGTAAGGTGGATGGATATATTGCCCCAGTCTGACTGCTTACAAATACGCTGTACTCACTTCTCTTTTGCCAGCGCCTCTTTTGCTAGTCGACAGAGTGCACCACGTGCAGGTGTGATTGGCATTGCCTTTAAAGATCGTGGTGAGTCTCTTATACCCCATTGGCATAGCGTGGTCGTCAATGTAACGGGCAACCTGTAATTTCAACCGACTTAAAAATGAGATTATCAGTTCCACCCGCATGTATGCAATTTTGTTGGAATTGCACAATGTTTATACATGTTACACAATATTACACAATATTTTTACATGTAATCCTACCTGTAACCTAAGCTATGTAGGAAGATAGATAAATATTATCAGTGAATTGTTAGACCACGTATATATATATCTATAAACTAGAAGTAGAATTATAATGGTTTTTTTTTATTAGATTAAGTATCTTCGAACTTAACGAACAGTTCAAATTTTATCAAACTTAGTTTAATAGTTATCAAATATTTACTGTTTGTGTGCGCAATTCTAAATCGCGAAACTTGTTACTGAAGGCTCATTTTCATTGGCCGATAATGCCCGCATGCGGTATGCGGGAAATTTTCCATTTACGCATGCCAAATACCCGCATGCGGGAGCCGTCTTCTTTAATGAATAGGACCCGCATGGGCAGTGCGGGAGATTTGGCAATACGGATCAAGTTCAGGCTTGAGGGGAACACTCGCATGCTTTATATTGTCCGAACTTTGAATGACGTTTGCACTAGCTATCATTGCGCTTGAGAGGAGTGCGCGCATGCTATAATTATATCGACTGGGTTATGGACCAATCAAACTAAGCAATAACTTATGGACTTATAAAATATATTTTCACGTGATAACGTCATTTAAGCATGGCTCAGTGGCGCCTGAGACAAGCGTGCAAGCGAGAGCGCGGAACAAGCGATAGAGAGGCACGATCGGCCTAAGCTTTCGGCTAGTGATGCATTTATCTCTCTTCCACTCCATCCGCCGATGTTTTCTTATGACGTTATCACGTAAAATTATCCGTAAACCGACTCTACAGACAACCAATTGTTTTTACAATGTAAAGAAAAACCGACTTTACTGCAGTTGACGTCAATTCATGTCGTATTTTATATTTTAAAGGCGTCCATTTCGAAAATGTTGTTTTTTTTTTCTTTTTAATTACTTTATAAGTTCACATTAAAATTTAGTCTTATATTTTAATATTAGCACAAGTTTCTTGGATATCGTATGCTTGCATAGAAATAATAAATTTTATCCCGATTACGGAATCGAATCCCCGATCACAGCCTCCTTGATGTTGGAGTAATTGTACAACCGCAGATAACGTCAATAAACTGACTGAAGTATATCATAATAAATATATGTTTATATATTTTAAAACTTTTGTTGTATAACACGTCTACCTAGTTATACAGTTATTTATTCCATTGTAGCAGTTTTTGGTGTTGCAAATAACATAAAATGAAATGGAACGGTACGCAACGGAATTGAATGGAATAAAATGAAAATATGAATGGAATAAGTAAATAAAAATGCGTATTATTATTGTTAAGTTTCTTCATTCTTCTTTTATTAGATTTAGCTTTACGTGGAATAACAACTTAATATTTACAAATAAAATAGTTAAATAGAGATAGAAAACAAAAAAACCGGACAAGTGCGAGTCGGACTCGCCCACCGAGGGTTCCGTAGGTACGTAGTATCATTATTAAATTTGATATTTTTCATTATAAATAAGAAATAATGCATCGAAAAAAATAAATACAATATATTTTGCAATGTGTATATCAAGCCCTTTCATATGATACAACATTTGAACTAGTAGTTTCAATTTGAAATTTCGACACCCAATAAAAAATATAGACCCGCTCTTTTTTAAGATCTATTTACAAATGTATAGTTTTGAGATTTATTCCTGTACTTGTAGTCTATAACGATGTTACTTGCCAAATTTCATAGTTCTAGGTCAACGGGAAGTACCCTATAGGTTTTGATTCCCTTGAGTGTGTCGAAATATGCATTTTTTGCTGAATAAACGGCCGTAACTTTTTTCTACGTAAACTTAGCAGTTTGATTTTTTTTAATTTCATGGGACCGTAGACCTGAGTATACAGTTCAAATTTCAGCTCGATACCTCCACGCATTCTCGACATAGAAATTCTTGACAGACAGACAGACAGACAGACAGACAGACGGACAACAAAGTGATCTTATAAGGGTTCCGTTTTTCCTTTTGAGGTTCGGAACCCTAAAAAGACAAAGCAACAAACCATAACAAATTATAAAATATTGTTAAGTTAAATTTTGTGGACCCATATTTAGAAATAAAATTGAAGCTAAATTTTGAAGTAAGATCGGTAAACAAAGAATACTCATGAAATTTACCTAGCAAGGTTGCTTAGTCAATTTAAGAACTTCCTTTATGTACGAAACCACACAACTTTTATACGAAAAACTTCTAACAAAACCAACAAAATCCCTAACAATAACAGCTGACGTAATTTCTTACACAATTCAGCAACGATTTCAGCTTGAGTACAGATGTTGCCAAATAATTGTGAACCCAAATATACTTGTACAGCCAGCTGCCACTACTTGCTTCCCTTAATTACGTAGCCGCTATATTCTTCAATTCTACCGTGAAATAGCATGAATTTTTCCAACTTTTTCTCAACCACAAAGCGGGTTTCATACTTTAAATTGTGTAAGCACTTTTATTCTTTTATGCTCAGAGTATTAATTAATGTTTTGTATGAAAACGTCCAATTTACTTTCCAATTACGGTAGCTAGCTTTTTATTTCATTTTGCAATATCTAAGTGACGTGATTTTTTTACGGGGATAGTGTACTATTAATTCTGGAAAAACATCTTATTCCCACGAGAAGAAAAGTTTTAAATATGATTTGTAGGTTGTTTTTCTAACCATCAACATCTACAGATCGCCTGAGGATGCTTCGCGTAGAGGCGAAACTCGTGTCACAGAGACGACCACGGCAGTAGGGGTGGCAGCAGTCGCATGTTTGCATGACTACCGCAGCAGCTGGAGCAGAGACAACCAAAGCAGCCACGACAGTCACATGCATCTACTAACGGTAATGGGTGGGTACCGGCCGGCAGTAGTTTACATGAACTAATTGGTGGCGGAAAGCATGCAAAGTAGTGTAGATCAAATTGCCTGTATATTTGACTTCCGCTTAATTTCGTTCAGGTACAATTTTATCCTAAGTACATACTACTAATATCATAAACGTGAACGTTTGTGGGGATGTATATATAGATATGTGCATGTATGGATGAGTGTTTGTTACTCTTTCACGGGTAAATAGCTAAACGGATTTGGATGAAATTTGGCACACATTTAGAATATGTTCTGGATTAACACATAAGATCCTTTTTATCCATATATTACGAAGGGCGAAGTCGCAGGTAGAAGCTAGTATGTACGTACTTCTATCAATTCGCCCACACTGAGATTATCAATACAATTGAACAGCTTCATAGTTTGGGAAATCACTTCCAATTTCTGTAAGAACTTCCGTTCCAAAAACAACTTTATTGCAATCACAATAAAAACTTTTCGCATTATTAACACAATCGAGATAGTTATCAAACTCGAGATTCCAAAGTTATACAATAAATTCACATGGTCGGAAGTTATTTTTTGTTAAACTCACTCGTAAGAAACAACAAACAATGAACATTTTCAATGGTTTATTATTCTTTTACTTTATGTTCATCTTTTTAATGCTTTCTTTACTTATCTTGGACTAGCTTCTGTTTGCAGCTTCAACCCAGGTAGATACAGTTCCTTTTTACGTCAGCAATACCAATTAAGAGCCCGATGTAAAGCATCTCCTTACGCCTGGTGACCTTGGTTAGTCGCAGGAGCATAACATTTGACTGCCGTTTTTCGTGAGGTAAAGGTACCTACTTCCCCAGTCGGATTCCCCCTTCCCGATCTCTCTTAGCTTCAGTTGGCTTAGATCCTAAAGACGGTGGTGAGACACTTATGCTACAAAACTATAATAATACATTATAGTATTAAAATGTATTATTATTAAAATCTCTTTTTAATCACGGGTCAAGCCCGGTCATTTGATAGGCATGCGCGGGGATATGGATCCAACGCGTAGAGGCCCCTTTGAGAAGTTTGATGTAATGTTGTATTATTAAAATTATTGTTATAATAGTTATTTCTAACCATAAGAACATCTCTACTTCCTTAATAATATTATAAACTAGATGACCCGGTGAACTTCGTTTCACCTACATTTAACTACTTGATAAATATATACGATCTAAGATCTGTGTCTCTTTAAGAAGAGCCTACCCTGTGTGCCCGAACCTGGATGATGTGCCATTGCAAGGCTTTGTTTCCTAACTTGCCGCTTTCCATAAAATTTGACAATACCAGTATAAATGACTCTCTTGCTGTTTGCTTGCCATATCCGAGAATTCCTGACGCAGTTCTTCTACGAAACCTCGCTCATACTGCGCAGCATATTCAACTCCATGAAAGACAATACCTGTACGTGTCGCTCAAGTATTGGCGATCCTTTACTAACTTATAAAATGGTCTAATCTTGGATTTATAGATTTGTACTTTCAACTTGGCGGAATTTTGGAGTCACAGATGACACTGGTTACCTCAAGCCACTTAGTGCAAGCTACTGAAATCTCGCAGTCGATGCTATCCGATGATCGAAGAACAGATCCCAAGTACTTACACTGTCCGTGCATTCGACCATATCCTTATGTGCACGGTCGTGGTCGTGATCTGTTGTTTTGCAGCCCAAGTACTCGATCTTGACTGCATTCAGATTCAGGCCATAGTTCTCAAGTGATTTCTTCCATTATTTCACCCGTCGCACCAACTGCCCCCTATCCGCATCCGCCAGTGCAATATCATCAGCATACATGAACACCCATGAATCCACCGCAGAGGTGGTCCATGTGGATCCATGATACTACTTGACAATTCGTCTAATATCACGAATGTCAAATATATAAGAATATGTCTAATATGTACAAAATCAGACTAACGACTGATCCTTGGTGGACTCCGACGTTAATGGGAATTTTGTCTCTCCGCAGAGGTCTAAACTATGGAATTGGAATTTTGGTACATGACTCTGATGTCAATAAAAGCCCCTGGTGGCCCTTTAGACCTCAGTAAAGAAAGTTCTCGCCCAATAAATTTGGTCCTAAACGACAAATGTGAATTACAGATTTAAGTAATTTAGATTGAATAATGAGGAATCTGTTTTATGTCGTAATATATGATATAATCTTGGTCTTTGGAACATGACAGACCTATATAATATGATTTTGGTCTTACCATATGCGAAGTTATACAACTCTATGTGAATCCAAACCCCGTTCTGCTTTCTTGTTTATTGTCTGGTACTATTCGCACTGCGGACGCTGATTACAATTGCAATCATTTTTGTAATTTCCAATGCGAGTGTTTATGAAATTTGCAGATTTCCATTATTTATTCTAAAGTACTGTACAAAGTATAATTTACCATAAACAGTCACTACATATTTCAACTCCTTTCTTGATGTCTATTAGGAAATTCATATTTGACAACCAACAAATATGACGTCGATTCTTTGTGACAATGACACTATTCATAGGTAGGTTCGCCATATTTGCTGTTATGACATTCGACTATAGCAGGAACATTTTATATGGGAAATAAAAATTGTTGTTTTCACTATCTTTCTTGAATTTTTCCAAAATTTCTCACCGTTTAAACCTTCCCTGGGCTAACACAAACATTTCAAAACCAAAATCAGCTAAATCGGCCTGGCCGTTCTCGAGTTTTAGCGAGACTAACAAAAAGCAATTCATTTTTATATATAAGATTTCCAAAATTTCTCACCGTTTAAACCTTCCCTGGGCTAACACAAACATTTCAAAACCAAAATCAGCTAAATCGGCCTGGCCGTTCTCGAGTTTTAGCGAGACTAACAAAAAGCAATTCATTTTTATATATAAGATGTGAATGTGAGTTTGTTTGTTACGCTTTCACGCCGAAACTACTCAGCCGATCATCATTAAACTTTGTACATATATTCTCAAAGGTATTTATTAATTCATCAGGACGAGCTCGGTGGTCGAATGGTTAGCAATGGCCACTTTGACTCCGAGGTCGCGGGTTCGATCCCCGCACAAGACAAATATTTGTGAGCATGAACATGTCTGTTTATCTTGGTCTGGGCGTTTTCTATGTATTATATGTATATATTTACAAAAAAAAAAACTATTTAAGTATCCAGTTATCTAGTACCCATAGTACAAGCTTTTCGCTTAATTTGGGACTAGATGGCGCTGTGTAAATTGTCCAGGAATATTTATTTATCTAATTCTCGTATTAGGAAGGACATAGGATATTTTATTATTAAAAAAAAGCCGGGCGAAGACTCGGGTGGAAGCTAGTCTCTTATAAATGGCGTACCTGTGTATTTCTTGCCATGTAAATTATATAATTTGATATATACTCGTATTATAATGTTAAAACAAGTTTATGGTTCACTTTAACTAAGTATATTTTAAAGCATTCACAAAAACCCTCTTAATACATAGATTCTTTTCATGTGCAAAGTGTCACTTTCCAATTTTTGGCACCCATCTTGTACATCTCACTTCCTACTTTGATCTTAGATGTGAACACCCACTTTCAGATTCAGAATGTTCAATCAATTTAGCTAGAAAAGTTAGACATATTTCCTCCATTTAAAAAAGAAAATATTATATTGTCTAAAATCATAACCCAGAGACGAGAACACCCAGCGCTACTTTCGATAATCATAGAGCTGTCAGACGAATTAGATGGACAAACTGATAAGATTGAAAAGGAAACACAACAACCTGCAGGTTATTGTGTTACGGGTTGGTGCTCACAACTTGGGAGTGATGTGTTGTGTGTTGGCGGACATTGATTGATGGTTTGTATATAAAATTTTGCCTACTCAGAACACCTTACTATTTCGTTTTATGGGAGGATAATTTCTTTCAAAACTTTTTCATTAATCACGTGGGGCAAATAAATCTGCAAAAACCGCTTAGTTCCCTATGGTCTTGTAAAATAACACTGAGCGTACAACCAAGGCTTTATCGTTTTAAATTCAATGTTCAAATTCAAATACTTTAAAGATTTGGTAAGTTGGAAACGAATGTTTAAGTTCAGAAGTCGTTTCAAATACAATTTGCGAGTTGCCGACCAATGCAGTAAAGTAAAATCTTTTAGTCTTTTTCAATTATGATTCAGTTTATTTCTGTTGAATGGATATTGTATAGAAATGTATGGAATGTCAATTTTTATAAAATAGTTTCGTAAGAACAGCACAGAATAAATAATAGTAAAAGTAGTAGGTAAGTATGTTAGTGCGCGGATACCTATCCGCGCACTAGCATCACCCGAGTAAATAAATATACCTAGTTAAAAAAAAAACTAAAAGACATGCTTTAATGATCAATCGAACTAAAAAATGAAAAATATTTTTTAATAAGATTAAATATAATGACCACAAAATAATACACAGAGACCTTAAACTCTCTTACCAAAAAAATACACTAAACAGAAAAAAAACGAGACATACCAAAACAACAAAGTCTAAAATTACCACGTGCCTAGCTGTTTTAGACTGATTTCACTTTAAATTGTATTCAAACACCAAATATAGTGAATGATCACCAAATCTTAGCGACTAAATTAATGCATTATTAATACCAAAATAAATCACTATACTTGCCTTAAAAGGTAGACATAATACTGAATAAAGTATAATGACGTCCGACGACGAAAGTAGAATTAAGTTGCTCTCACGGCTTCGGCTAAATTATATCCAACCACCTTCCGAGGCAAGAGCTATTCCGATTGGCATGAAGCGACTACTATAATATAATACCTATTATATATTTAAAATTATTAATTTATTTTATCTTCTTATATTATATTTAAATTATCTTCTTATACCTTAAAAGCACTACTTATTATTAGTATTTGCCGATTGAGACTGATTCTTCAGTAAGAATTTTTATTAGTTATCTAGAGGACTTTTTAAGTTTGCATAAATTTTAATAAAAGGATTATTTAAATTATAATAAAAATTATGATAAAGGCCGGCAGTGCGATGGACTTGTCATTTGTAGGTTGTTGTTCTAACCATCAACATCCACAGATCGCCTGAGGATGCCTCGCGTAGAGGCGAAACACGTGTCGCAGAGACGACCACGGCAGTCGGGGCAGCGGCGGTCGCATGTATCTTCGGTTTCAGATGTTGGAGATTCGCCGAGACGACCACAGCAGCTGGAGCAGAGACGACCAAAGCAGCCACGGCAGTCGCATGCAACTACTAACGGTAGTGGGCGGGTGCCGGCCGGCAGTAGTTTGCATGAACTAATTGGTGGCGGAAGCACGCAAAGTAGTGTAGATCAAATTGCCTTACTAAAAAATATTTATTTGCAGTAATTTACTTTAATAACGTTAAGGGTAAGGTACACGAAGTGTTAAATATTTGGACAACAGTTTAAATTAAAGTGTGGTTAAAATTTTGGTGGTCATTTACTATGTTTTACTTAACAATGATTTAGTTTGGAGTCATTTGCTTTGATAGGATAGCAAAATGTAAAATTTTTGGTTACAGTTTCACATTAAAATGGGGTATAATTATATATAACTAATAATAATTAACATAGTAGTTATATCCCACAAATATTTGGTACGATCCACTTGCCTATTCATGAAATCCTCTCAGATACTCTAAGGTTGGCTGGAAGAGATCCCTGTGAGGGATAAGTCCGCCTTTGTACTTTTCCTTTAATTTACTTATATTGTAAATTTGGTTTTATGTACAATAAAGATATTACAAAGAAACAAACAAACCCCTAAACACATATCTCTTTTGTCTCTCAGTGCACATCCCATCAATCACTATTCTGTCTATTCGGTGTAAACACGCGAGCGGAGTTTTATAGAATTATCCGCTTGTAATTACGGCTATGTGCTCCGCGAATCTAAAAGATAAACTTAAAACACAAATAATAATAAAACAAGTTGTTTGTTTAAACAAAACATTAAACGTAATGAACCATAAAATCATACAATTGTCAACAAAGCGAATCAAGGTCTTATACACCCCGAAGTTGTTTGCTTTAATCTCATTCATTCGTATAATTGAAAAAGTTTTCTTTGTCTTCGCGTTGCAACTCGGTTAGTCAAATAGATGTGCTGCAATCTAATTATAGCTGCGGTTTATTTGTCGCCGTCAACGATTTCATACTGTTACTGAAACTGAAACATTAAGTTTTAGTATCCTGTCATAATCAAATGGCAGAAATCGGTATTAAATTTAAGTAATTTCACCTTTTTGAACCCTATTATTAGAGTATTGCAACGAATCAAATATGATTTAAAAAAAACATAATGTAGAAACGTATTAAAAGGTAATCGGAAAAGGGAAGTCAATTCAGAAAGTAGAAACGAGATTGATGATGTAGTAGAAGAATAGGGAAGAAAGAAATCTAATGACTTAGAATTTGACTAATACGAAGGAATGTATAAGTAAGGGCGGAGGAGTAGCAGAAGAAACTAGTTTAACGTTGAATTAGTAGTAGTAGTTAGTAGAGTATCACGAAATAAATAATAAGTAAAATGGCAGAAATTTGCATTTTTACAACAAAATTCCACTTGTCTATAAATATCGCATCCATGTCGGTTTTATAAAAAGTTCCTGTGGTTAGAGGAGATTGGGTTGGTCGGGATGACTTGATATTACTTTAGGGGAGAGTAAGAAGCGGTTAGAATAAATAATATAAGCGTTGTATGACGATATGACTCTGAAGCCAACTCCAGAAAGCAACAGCATGTTGTGTTATTAATAAATATAAAAATTAAATGAAACCACCATTACGATTGCTAGACATGAAGTGTCATATATTTTAATTATAAATCAATACCATAGTCAAACTATGAAAAGTATATAATACAACATGCCCCTTCTTAACAAAACAAATTAATTAATTACGAATATATTCTCGTAGCTTTACAAAATTAAAAATTAACTTCTAATACTTAGCTCTAATTACTGACAACAAAACCGATTAGGAGGATGTACTACTCTACCGGATGAGGTCACAAGGCATCCTTCTGCATTTCGATGCAGCACTGACTCGTCCCTAGCTTGGTCAGGTAAGGAAAGTCGCGAAGCAAAAGGAAGAGAAGGACGTGGAAGTGGAACCGCATCAGGAATGTAAAATGGAACTAAAGATATCGGTTTTATAAGAAATCTATTACGCGTAAACATTCTACCATTAGAATCAATTTTATATGTTCTCTCGTCTAATCTTAGCTTAACTTCTCCTTTTCTCCATTGCTTCCCAATTTTGAACAAAACTTTTTCACCTAAATCTAAAGGTCTCATATCCCTCTTATTTCTATCATAATTGCTTTTAGTCTTGAGCTGAATGTGCTTAAAATTTTCTCTCAAACGGTTAATTCTAGGATTAGATTGTCTGTTATATATCTCTGGTAATATTCCTCTTAGTCTCCTATTGTAAAAATTTTCAGCAGGTGATGGAATTTCGGTAGATATTGGCGTATTTCTAAATTCTAACATGGCCAAATAAGGATCTCGTTTTTCATGTATGGCTTTTTTTAGTAAATTTTTAATTGTTTGAACAGTCCTTTCTATCATACCATTTGATTGTGGATATTCAGGACTAGAGAATTTGTGGTCGAAATTCCACTCTTTAGAAAATGACGAAAACTTATCGCTTGTAAATTATGGACCGCCATCACTCACAAAGATACACGGAATACCATTTCTGCTGAAAATTCGCTTTAAATTATTAATAATGCACTCACTAGTTATACTTGACAATAAGGCTAATTCCGGAAACTTTGATAAATAGTCAATTACAAGTAAATATGATTTCCCTTCTAATTCGAACAAGTCGGCTGCAATTTTTTGCCAAACATGAGTAGGAAGCTCATGCGGTATTAAAGTTTCATGTTTGTTGTTATTGCTGTAAATTTTACACGTTTCACAATTAGAAACCGCATTTTGGATATCATTACTAATTCCTGGCCAATAAAGAACATTACGCGCCCTAAGCAATGTCTTTGTTACGCCTAGATGTGGATAATGCAAACGATGTAACATTTCCCGTCTTAACTTAAAGGGAACGACAATAGACTGGTTTCTAAAAATGATATCAGATTTTATTGTTAAATCATTTTTAACGTGCCAATATTTCCTAATCGTACATTTTTTTTATGAGACGGCCAACCTTCAAGAATAAACTTCTTGACAAGTTTTAACTCTTCGTCTTGACTGGTTAATTCCTTTATATTATTTAATTGCTGTTCGCTAGCATTAATATTATTTATGACAAAATCTATTTGAGCTTCTATTTCATCAGAATCTAGGCAGATTTCTACGGAATCGTTTTCATTAAATGATCTCGATAAAGTATCAGCTAAGTACAATTCTTTTCCTCGCTTGTAAATTAAATCGAAGTCATATTTTTGCAATTTTAATAACATTCTTTGAATTCGTGGTGTGCAAGAGTTTAACGACTTTTTAACAATACTTACAAGTGGTGAATGATCCGTTTCTATAGTTATTTTCCGACCAAAAATATACTGATTAAATCTCTCACAGCCAAACAGAATAGCAAGTAGTTCTTTTTCTATCTGAGCATATCGTTTCTGACAATCATTTAAAGCTTTTGAAGCATATGCGATAGGAAGATTATTTTGCAATAGAACTGCACCTAAACCTTCTTTAGAAGCGTCAACGGATAACGTAGTTGGAAGATTTTCATCGAAAAATTGTAAGACAGGCTCTGAAGCAAGCTTTTCCTTTAAACTTTTAAAAATATTTTCATGAGCATCAGACCATTGAAACTCGACATTTTTCTTTAACAAATCTCTCAATGGAGAGTTAACTACAGCAAAATTAGGTACAAATTTTGAAACGTAATTGATAATACCCAAGAATCGTTCTAATTCCTTCCTGTCTCTGGGACTTTTCATAGAAATAATAGTTTTAATTCTACTATTGTCTAATTTTAAACCATCTTTGCTTATAACATGACCTAAATATTTGACTTTTGACAAATTAAACTTACATTTATCTTTGTTTAATTTGACATTCTCTTGTCTTAGTCTCTGTAAAACAGTTTTTAACCTCATGTCATGTTCTTCTTGAGAACGACCCCAAATTAAAACATCATCAATGAAAACTTCTGTACCCTCTAAATTTTCCAGAATTTCTCGCATTTTCTGCTGGAAAACTTCCGATGCACTACATATACCAAAAGGCATTCTCAAAAATTTATATCTGCCAAAAGGTGTGTTAAAACAACACAAATCTGAGCTGTTATTGGATAATTTAACATTCCAAAATCCATTTTTGACATCGAGTGTACTAAAAACAACCGCACCTGACAATTTACTTGTAATTTCTTCAAAAGTTGGCAAACTGAAATGTTGTCTCATTATGGCATGATTAAGGTCTTTCGGATCGATGCATAATCTCAGATCGCCATTAGGTTTATAAACAATAACTAAAGAATTGACCCAATCAGTCGGATGTGTAACTTTGCATATCACGTTAATTTTTTCCATTTCATCCAACTTTTCCTTAAGACGAGGTAGCACAGCTAATGGAACACGTCTACTAGCATGTATGACAGGCGTGGCATTATCTTTTAATTTAATATTATATTCACCTTTAATACAACCTAAACCTTTGAATAAGTCTTGGTATTGCAGGCAAATGTCTTTATTTTGTTCAATACTACGCAAAGGTGTTACTATTCCCATGGCTGTAGCAGACTGTAAACCTAGTATATTTGAGGATCGAGCAGAAACGACAAAAAATTCAATGTTATAAATTTTGCCATTGTATTTACATGGTAGAGAATACTTACCTATACAAGGAATTAGCTCACCGGTATAAGTTGTTAATTTTATTTTTGCTGGCTTTAAATTGTTTCTATCTAAATGTAAAGAGGACAGCATGCTTTCTGTTAAAATATTTCCCTGGGCTCCTGTATCTACTTTAACCTGTAAAGGAACATTATCAATTCCTAAAGTTATTGTCCAGTCACGAAGACTATTTATAGAATCTACCAAGATCGCACCCATAAATATTTCATTAACTTCTTCAGAATCACTTCCTTCTTCAAATTCGTTCACTTGTCGAACCCAAGTGCTTTTGCATTTGAGTGAAAAATGATTAATTTTTCCGCATTTAGAGCATTTCTTTCCATATGCAGGACATCTATCACGAAGATGATTATATCCACAACGTCCACAAGAAAATTGACGATTAGTTTGATTATCACTTGACATTGATGGCTGCTGATTCGAAACAGATTGACGTTCAGCGCTTGAATTTTTATACATCGTTGAACTTTTTGAACTAAAATACTTTTTGCAGCTATTATTGGTAGCATCATTACCCCTTTTCTGATTTATCTGATTAAGTTCACTATACTCAGTCTGATTACAAATTCCACCTGAAGATGAGCATATGACCCCCATTTGTTGTTTAGTACGTTGCGACGTACAACAAATCTCAACAGCTGTGGCAAGAGAAAGATCTTTTGACCTCAATAAACGATCTTTGACTGCTACATCCAAAATTCCATACACAAGCCTATCTTTAATGAGACTTTCTGTCAAAGAACCGAATTCGCAAGTGGAACTCATATCTCTTAGTTCAACCACATAATCTTCATAACGTTTTTTTCAGGACTCTATCGATATCTGTTTTATGTTCTTTCTTTTCGAAAATGAACGTATTATATAACTTAAGAGCACGATCTCCAATAGAACTCAGTAATAGAGCATTCTTTATTTCTGCGTCCTTACCTTGACTTCCCGATGCAAGCAAAAATATACGAAACTTCTGTTCAAAAAATTTCCAGTTGTCTGCCATATTTCCATCCCAGGACAACGGATTTGGTAGATTAATGACTCCTACGCTAATATTTTCTACCTCCGACTGCGCCATGTTGTGTTATTAATAAATATAAAAATTAAATGAAACCACCATTACGATTGCTAGACATGAAGTGTCATATATTTTAATTATAAATCAATACCATAGTCAAACTATGAAAAGTATATAATACAACAAGCAGACAACTTATCGACGCGATACTACTATACATAGAGGTCTTCTGAGAAAGTTATTTTATTATTTAATTGAAATATATAGGAAAATGGAAACGTAGGAAAAGGAGAACAGAAAGTGCAAGAGCGGGGATAAAGGAGACAGCGGCAGGATAACAATATGAAAGAGAAGCTGGACATAAAATTCAGACTCTACGAAACCAACAATGAAAAAAGAAAGAAGGGGAAGGACTTATAGTAGTTACCTGGACCTTAACCTGGAGTTAATATAGTAACCATTGTTCTCATTTGTTTTTCGTAATAAAGCGGTGAGATGTACAGGTGAAAGAGTGAATGGGAGGAAAGATTAAGAAAGTATAACTGATGTATTCACATCCCATGTAACCATGTTATTAAATAACATAAAGTAACTTTAGATAGCTCATGTTATCAGGGAGATTTTAATGCTTCTTTCCCAAAGAAAATAAGTAGAGGAAACAGCAAAGGCGACATTGGGGTAAATCGGAACTGGCATAGTCAGATAGAAATTTTAAAATTTACATAAAGTAGGCACCGAACAGAATTTGACAACTGCTGTAGACATGACAAAGAACATGAAAAAGTAAATTATTACTTTATATACTAATATATTTGTCATTTGTAGGTTCTTGTTTTAACCAACAACATCAACAGATCGTAGATCAACATCTGCAGATGAAGATGCCTCATGGAGAGGCGAAACACGTGTCGCAGAGACGACCACGGCAGTCGCATGTTTCTTCTGTTTCAGATATTGGAGATTCGCTGAGATGACCGGCTGAAGCTGAAGCAGAGACGACCAAAGCAGCCACGGCAATCGCATTTACTAACGATAGTGGATGATAACGATGGTGGATTTTCATGAACTACTTGGTGGCGAAATCACGCAAGTAGTGCAGATGAATATATAATATAATGACTATATAATAACACTTTATTACATAAATTTTATTATTTACTTTTTAATCTATTGATGTAATGAAATGAAGTAATGTTAAGCTATTTAATACTCGAGAGATGTAAATGAGGAACCCAACTAAGAAACATTTGTCATTAGGCAACGGTGCACGACCTTCAGTTTAGTATTCTGGAATGAGATGTTTGTGGAATCTGCATTATTCATTCTCGGCAAAGACCCGACATAATAACGGGAGTCGCTCCATCTTTTTTACATTTGCTCTTTATTACCATTGCTTTTACAATTACAAAGATTTAAGGACTTATCTGTGGATTTCCTTGCCCTGTTGTGCCTTTGTTAGCGAATATATTGAGGGAATAGGAATTCAAATAGGATTTCAGTTCCTGGTTCCTGTTTTTGAATTTCACACGTTGCCCAAGAAAAGGGTTGTTATGTTTTCTGCATTACTCTGCGTGCGACTTTTTATTTCATTGTTATTTCCAAACGCATGAACTGATTTGGTTTCTTTTGTTCGGCATCAAACCATAATCATCTCACTGTTGGGATACGGGTCTCCCCTCAAAGGTTAGAGCATATTCCACTACGCTGTCAACTACGAGGCCAGTGATTTCAAGCCGCCTGAAGGCCACTGTCATGTAATATCAACAGCCGGGACCGACGACTCTTAACGTGCCCTCCGAAGCACGAGATAAATAAACCCATCCATAGACAGGCAGCGGCCGAGGTTGCTTAACCTGCGTGTTCGATTAGATTGACGCACGTAACGACAACATCGATCTCCTCACGACGTTCACGTGATTAATTTATTTGTATCACAGGTGTGAAATGTGTGGGCTATGTGTCGATGATGCCCAAGCAAGTTTTATGCCTCAATAGACTTAGGTACCTGCTTACCATCACAGGGACCAAATGCTTGTTTACCACTTCAGTAGTTTATAAGACACTCACAAGGTATACTTTACATTACCTTACCCGTCTTAAGATACAATACTATATCAAGCAATTTTAAAAGGTCGTAAACTTTTTGAATGTTGTTTCTTCAGTCATTTTATTATTGGTAGATAGAATCGTTTCTATGAAATTTACCTGTTTCATAAACAACATTAAAATTTTATGGTACATTATTATTTTATATCATGTTTTTATCTTACACAGATACACCGCGGCTGGATTGTTTACCACCAGAGTTAATATTATATTTGGGAGAGTCTAAAAAGTTATTTCTTTATTTAGTTATTTGTTATTTGCCCTAAATATTGATAATCAAAATTGTATTCTTATTTATTTGTTTACTTATTTGAGTAGTCATGGGTGAGTTCACACGTTAGAGTTTAGAACAGAAAGACCCTATTAACAGCCGAGATAGACTATCTATTATAATTTTACCTCGCTTACACCTGACTAATACTATCGAGACGGAACCATGTTTGACCGTCTGAAAATGTCGTAATGCAATACTTATAATAGACGCTTGATGGTGTATACTGTATGATTAAAGATTTCTCCCTCTCACAAGCAGATAGCAACAGAGGGCCAATTCTCCTAATTATTTTACGATGGCAAAATGAAAGTTGATCGAATCGAGATTGAATTATGAATTGACTAAAAATATATACTTGATTTTAATAATTAATTATTATCAATTCTTATTGTTGGCAAAATAACATTCTTAGTTTGGTTAATTCTCGGTTGTATTTCGATATAATCCCATATATTATTAAACTTTGAAGTGTCATATTGTGGTACGAGAATACCAAATTTGACATTTGTGAGAACGAATCTTGATCGGAACTGAATTTTGACTACTTTTAATTACGAGAATTGCCCCTCTGTAGTACTATATGTTGCCAAAAAAAAGTTAAATTATTATTGGTTTTGTGCACTGGATATAATTCAGTCACTGCCTAGCAGCAAAAGATTTTTGTTTTGGTAAACTTGAGAAATCCCGAGATTTCCTAGAATTCTAAAGTCCAGCAGCCATAATTTTTTGTTTATACTATCTTGGGTAACAGACAAGCATACAGCCCGCCTGATGTGAAACGATTACTGTAGCCACATTAACGCTCGCTACATGAAATAACGCTCGCGCGCCGCTACCCCCTCAAGCAGCAACTTCTTCCTTGTGTAATTCCTTACTTAGTTCTTCCTCCAGGTTCCTTCCTCCTCTAGGATAGTGATTCCGATGAAATTTGTTACAATCCCTCTTCACCTGTTTAATTTTTTTGCCAGGTGGAGAGCTGCATTTTGTAAATTTTTCGTCGCTCATCTACGGCTACGAACTGATGGTTCTTTGATAAGTACTTCATACATTGCAATTCATATTATTGGAATCGTTGTGTTAGATAATAACTCAGTGTTTTAGGTCTCCAATAGTGTTAGATATTTAAAATCCGTGGTGCACGGTAGTTGAGCTTTACTTAACTAGCCATCTCTTTAGGCTTTAATGCCTTTGCAATTTGCCCAAGACAACTATTGAAATAATATTAATTTAATGCCTTATTTGCCATATTGCTGTCTCTCACATTGTTAAGAGGGGAAGTCAAATTCCAAAAGTTTCTTACTTCTACTAATGTTTTCTGAATAAATTCGTCGTGAGTTCCAACGCAGCCGTAGTTTTCCCCCGGGACTGCAATGGACTTCACTGTTCATTGCCTTTTTTGGCGATTGCCGCGGTTAATCCTGGCTATACACGAGACACAGTGGTGAAAAACTGTGTTGGGCCCCCGTCCCGAAAACAGAAACTACTTCATACTTAGAGACATTATCCAAAATAGTTTTTACTGTAAAACAGTTAATTTGTAACGACTGTAATTGACCCTTTATAATACGTAATTAAAATGTTAATAACGTTGGCTTTTGATTACTTATTTAATCAATGTAATTAGTTTTAATGTATACTGAGAAGTTTAAACGTTTAATGATAAATAAGATTTATCATGAAAATTATTCAAAAAATGTGCAGTCACGATTTGCATGAACTCTATAAAACAGAGGCAGACCAATAGTTTTTGCAGCTCCACGTTCAATTCCAGTCCACAATGTGCACGCACCCCAAGAAAAGTAAGTTTGAAATTCATTAAAATGTTTTAATCCGCTTAAATACTTACTGAATCTTTCGTTTTTCATTGCGCATAATGTTGCTAATCGTGACTGTCGAGTTTTTTAATAATTCTCATGATAAATCTTGTTTGCAACCCTTATTCATCTCACCGTTGGCATATTGATCGTCCCTCATGCGAAGGCGTTTAGAGCGTACTCCACCACGTTTCTCAATTACAGTTTGGCGGAGGCCAGTGTTTTCAAGCCGCCGCAAGGCCAATGACTTGGCTTAACGGCTGTCAACTAATGACAACAGCTGGGACCGACGGTTAATCGTGGGGTGTGTACACATTGTAGACTATGAATTTATTCTCCGTAGCCGAGTTGCAGCGAATTGAACGTGAAGCTGCAAAAACGATTGGTCTGCCTCTCTTTAATAGAGTTCATGCAAGGCTTTCAATTTGCGTTCGAGAAATCAATCAAAGGAAGGACGGCGCACCACAACTAAAAATATCAATCGTAGAAATTTTGAACACATTTCTAGGTACTAATACAAAAGGAGATGTTATCTTTATAAAGTTCGCTGCTTTATAAATTTGTCGTTGTCGTTAGCAAGAAACAAAAACATGCAACTAGCATGCTTTTGCTACTTGCAGTCTCGACTAGCAATGTTCACGCGTATGGCGTACATGATACGCGTACGTGTCGCGTGACTCTGCTCGCGGATAATACGCACGTTGCATCTTTTGCAAACAGCACATTCGCGCCGTGATGATGTACTCTCATAAAATTACCATTACTTTTTTGTTTTAAATTTATTAGCGTTTGGCACAATCAGAAAAGGAGAAAAGGAATCAGTGCCAAAAAAATTAGAATAAAGAATCGTGGACTATTATGTCAAGACATCTTTTATACAATGTTGGATGGCAGTGACTGCAGTCTAGACCAGTGTTCCGCAAACTTTTTGTGTTTAAGGTAACGAAAGAAAACCTAAGAAAACGAAAATTTTTTGAGGTACAATAAAACAGAAAAATCTGTTTTTATTTGTGTAAGTATTTTTGTTCCGTCCGTCTATGTAGCTTTATGAGATAACCTTACTTTTTTGGAGGCACACCAGCTAATGCCCACGGTACACCAGTGTGCCGCGGCACACACTTTGCGGAACTCTGGTCTAGTCGCTTGCAACGTAAAATTATGCTCGCGCGCCGACCCCTCTGTCATTGGAGCTAACACAGAAATAGGCATGTTTTGTGCCAGCAACTATTTCCAGCCTGAAAATAAAATATTTTATTCCTGTTGCTGGATTTTTTAAAGATTCGGGACTCCTTTGGGAAATTTAATCGGAGTACAGAGTACGTGAGGTTATATGTTTGAAACCCCTGATCTACGATATCAGCGTGGGTCGAGTGCCATCACTCGTAAAAACGTGTTAGCCTATACCACAACGTGCAGATATTTGTCAGCCATTGCATAAAGTTCTTTTTAGGGTTCCGTACCCAAAGGGTAAAACGGACCCTATTACTGAGACTCTGCTGTCCGTCCGACCGTCCGTCCGACCGTCCGTCCGTCTGCCACCAGGCTGTATCTCATGAACCGTGATAGTTAGACAGTTGAAATATTCACAGATAATGTATTTCTGTTACCGCTATAACAAAAATACTAAAAAAAAAAACAGAATAAAATTGCTATTTAAGGGGGCTCCCGTACAACAAACATGATTTTTTTTTCCCTCGTTATTGCTCGATATTGATAACGGCAACAGGCAGACGCTTGAATATTCACAGAATATTTAGTTATATATTCACTTTAAAAATAAATAAGTACATTGAAATAAAATACTTATGTGGGGGCTCCCATACACCAGGTTTTTTCGAGATCGTATATGTATTGATACTATATATTTTGACGAGCTCGGTGGTCGAATGGTTAGCAATGGGTCACATGTACTACAACATTGCGGTTTAAATTTGTATGCATAAATATGTCTATTTGTCTTAGTCTGGGTGTTTTTTTATGGATCCTAAGTATGTATTTACAAAAAATAATATTTTGAATATAATATCAGTTACAATAGTACAAGCTTTGCATAGTTTGGGACTAGATGGCCGTTTGTAATTTGTCCAGGAATATATATATATATATATATATATATATATATATATATATAAATATATACATATATATATATATATATATATATATATATACATATATATATATATATACATATATATATATATATATATATATATATATATATATACAATCATACATTATATTATATTAATAATACTACTAAGATTATAGGAGTGAAAGTTTGTGACGACGGATGGATGGCTGTTTGTTAGATATCCTTTCACGCGTAAACCGCTGAACGGATTTGGTAGAAACTTCGCACTTGTATTTATTACGATCTGAATTGTTTACGGTGGACTAAGCCACGGACAGAATATAATATTTTCTTGTATAGTTCTAAGACCACTCCATACTAGTCGAGAGACTAATCCAAAATCTTCATATCATTCATACATAATATACATTTGCTTCCAATAATTCATTAGTAAAATCAAATAAAGAGCAATTACTCCGTACCAATAAACCTGCACAAATCTCAAGCAATATAATACAATACGAGTACAACCATAACTTACATAGTACGAAACATCATAATTTATGTGTGTAATAAAGCAAATATGGTTTGTTTACATTCCCGATTACTGGGTTCGAAGAATCAGGGAATTTACGATGTATGTATGCTACAAATGAATCTGTGAATTTGACCTACTTTGTAATTTGGTCAGGGTTACGCGAAGATAAAGTAAAGATTATTTTATTTTAACCAGACTGAGGAAGCATGTTAAACCTCCTTCGCACAAGCCAGCCGGGTTGCCGCGCTCAGTGGGCTTTCGTGCGCGTGCTTCCTTGAACACTACACAGCTGTGGAAATCATTCTAACATGATATGACATTATACGAGACGAGCTCGGTGGTCGAATGGTTAGCAATGGCCACTTTGACTCCGAGGTCGTGGGTTCGATTCCCGCACAAGTCAAACATTCGTGTGCATGAACATGTCGGTTTGTCTTGGTCTGGGCGTTTTCTAATTATTATAAGTATGTATTTACAAAAAAAAAAATGTATTTAAGTACATTTATCAGTTGTCTAGTACCCATAACACAAGCTTTAATTAAAGCTTAATTTGGAAATAGATGGCGCTGTGTAAATTGTCCAGAAATATTTATTTATTTATTAATATGCTCCTATCGTGATTTTAAAAAAAATTGACTTATGTATGACGACCCGGGGCCTTACCGCCGAAACTGAAGCCGATTACCACCAAAAAATTTATTGAACTAATTTCAATGTTTCATGAACACGTGAATTACATCTGTATCTAAAAAAAATAATCAAATTCGTACCAGCGGTGTACGAGTAACAATGTAATATTTATTTACACACGTTTTCAAAAACTAACTAACCAATTTCGTTGTCCCACGAACGTAAAAAAATGATTTATATTTCTTACATACCTATGAAATTTTATTAAAATCAGACCAGGAGTTCGTGACTTACCGTGATATGAACTTACATACAATCATACCACCTTGCAAACATACAAAAAATGTTTTTTCACCCCAACATGTTTTAGAGACCACGCTAAACTAATGCATTCTTTTCAGATCGACAATTCGAGGTCCTAGGAAGATCTGACATGGCATCTTGCGTAGGTGATCTTGACGCGAATGCGAAGCAGCGCGAAGCGCGACGCGGCGAAAAGACAACAGACAGTCGACGTCTATTGAAGTGTCCTACATATAGTACAGTCAAATTAGATAAAATTTTGACCAAACTTGTAAATTTAAAATTACTAAGCGGGACCTTTTGGAATATGTTCGGACACCTTCCAGGATGACGCTCGCGAAAGTCCCAGGTTTTCCCTAGTGGACAGCCGGGATATCCTGGAAAAACTGGAATTTCAAGATAATTTCTGAAACGGGCTTAACAACGTTCCCCCTCGAACAGGTTCTCGCATTGTCGTGGCGGGGGGAAGGGGGCTCACTATGTTTGGATACCTTCTGGGATAACGCTCAAAAACGTCCCAGGCCCTCCCTAGTGGGATAGTCGGGAAATCTTGGAAAAACTAGAATTTGAAAGAAATTCCTGGAGCGTGCCTAAAATCGTTATAAATAACGCTTTTTATTTTTACATTTGGTCAAATTTTTTTACACACAAGACATCTGAAACTTTAAATTTATTATCCAATACATTCCAGTGTCAAAAAACCTGGAAAAACTGGAATTTCATGGAACTGGGAGGAAAAAGCTAGGATTGGTTTAGAGCAATAGTAGGACGCCGTTTTTTTTTTTTAAATACTAAACGACTTTCTATTTTTGATGTTAACATTAAATATTTTCGGTTCCAGGATTCCAGGGCACCTGGAATTTACCTGGGAGCGAGCGTAAAATAGTTATAAAATAAGCTACTTCTATAATTTCTTATGAATTTTTGCGCTCTACGCAACCATTGATTCTATACTACTCAGATTCTGGCCCACGCTTATTGCAGTAAAGGATTCCTGGAAATCCTTGTTTGTCATGTTCATTAACTTTTCATATTACAGGATACTTATTATTCGTCTGAAATGAGTGAGGAATATAATGAAATGATATTTTATTGCAAGTAAGTAAATTCACCTAATTCTAAATGATAAAAATATTTTCTATCAGCGCGAGCAGAAGTCTACAGCACGGCTGAGTTCCATATCCGTTTCTGAAACTAATAAGATAAGTATATTACAGAGAAGCATATTAGAAAAAATAATTAACACATCCTGTAATAGAGGAAAGAGATGCGACTATGTATGTTCTTATTTTTAGCAATATCTCTAAACCAATCCTAGTTTTTTCCTCCTAGTTCCAGGAAAATTCCAGTTTTTCCGAGGTCGTGGGTTCGATTCCCGCACAAGTCAAACATTCGTGTGCATGAACATGTCGGTTTGTCTTGGTCTGGGCGTTTTCTAATTATTATAAGTATGTATTTACAAAAAAAAAAATGTATTTAAGTACATTTATCAGTTGTCTAGTACCCATAACACAAGCTTTAATTAAAGCTTAATTTGGAAATAGATGGCGCTGTGTAAATTGTCCAGAAATATTTATTTATTTATTAATATGCTCCTATCGTGATTTTAAAAAAAATTGACTTATGTATGACGACCCGGGGCCTTACCGCCGAAACTGAAGCCGATTACCACCAAAAAATTTATTGAACTAATTTCAATGTTTCATGAACACGTGAATTACATCTGTATCTAAAAAAAATAATCAAATTCGTACCAGCGGTGTACGAGTAACAATGTAATATTTATTTACACACGTTTTCAAAAACTAACTAACCAATTTCGTTGTCCCACGAACGTAAAAAAATGATTTATATTTCTTACATACCTATGAAATTTTATTAAAATCAGACCAGGAGTTCGTGACTTACCGTGATATGAACTTACATACAATCATACCACCTATGTTTGCAAATATACAAAAAATGTTTTTTCACCCCAACATGTTTTAGAGACCACGCTAAACTAATGCATTCTTTTCAGATCGACAATTCGAGGTCCTAGGAAGATCTGACATGGCATCTTGCGTAAGTGATCTTGACGTGAATGCGAAGCAGCGCGAAGCGCGACGCGGCGAAAAGACAACAGACAGTCGACGTCTATTGAAGTGTCCTACATATAGTACAGTCAAATTAGATAAAATTTTGACCAAACTTGTAAATTTAAAATTACTAAGCGGGACCTTTTGGAATATGTTCGGACACCTTCCAGGATGACGCTCGCGAAAGTCCCAGGTTTTCCCTAGTGGACAGCTGAGATATCCTGGAAAAACTGGAATTTCAAGAAAATTTCTGGAGCGGGCTTAACATCGTTCCCCCTCGAACAGGTTCTCGCATTGTCGTGGCGGGGGGAAGGGGGCTCACTATGTTTGGATACCTTCTGGGATAACGCTCAAAAAAGTCCCAGGCCCTCCCTAGTGGGATAGTCGGGAAATCTTGGAAAAACTAGAATTTGAAAGAAATTCCTGGAGCGTGCCTAAAATCGTTATAAATAACGCTTTTTATTTTTACATTTGGTCAAATTTTTTTACACACAAGACATCTGAAACTTTAAATTTATTATCCAGTACATTCCAGTGTCAAAAAACCTGGAAAAACTGGAATTTCATGGAACTGGGAGGAAAAAGCTAGGATTGGTTTAGAGCAATAGTATGACGCCGTTTTTTTTTTAATACTAAACGACTTTCTATTTTTCTTAATGATGTTAACATTAAATATTTTCGGTTCCAGGATTCCAGGGCACCTGGAATTTACCTGGGAGCGAGCGTAAAATAGTGATAAAATAAGCTACTTTTATAATTTCTTATGAATTTTTGCGCTCTACGCAACCATTGATTCTATACTACTCAGATTCTGGCCCACGCTTATTGCAGTAAAGGATTCCTGGAAATTCTTGTTTGTCATGTTCATTAACTTTTCATATTACAGGATACTTATTATTCGTCTGAAATGAGTGAGGAATATAATGAAATGATATTTTATTGCAAGTAAGTAAATTCACCTAATTCTAAATGATAAAAATATTTTCTATCAGCGCGAGCAGAAGTCTACAGCACGGCTGAGTTCCATATCCGTTTCTGAAACTAATAAGATAAGTATATTACAGAGAAGCATATTAGAAAAAATAATTAACACATCCTGTAATAGAGGAAAGAGATGCGAATATGTATGTTCGGTGACGTACCAGTACCCGGGATCGGCATAAGGTCTCCGTCCGGATCGTCGTCATTGTCCTCGTCCTCTTCTCTTAACGTATTACTACATCCATGCCCCGCGCAGTGGCCGCAGATGTTCGATCATACAATCTTGTGTCTTCTGCACAAACAGTTTCTGGTTTCGCACCCTTGTGTGCAGTTGCACGGCCGGGTACTGGTACGTCACCGAACATACATAGTCGCATCTCTTTCCTCTATTACAGGATGTGTTAATTATTTTTTCTAATATACTTCTCTGTAATATACTTATCTTATTTGTTTCAGAAACTGATATGGAACTCAGCCGTGCTGAAGACTTCTGCTCACTGTGATAAAGAATATTTTTATCATTTAGAATTAGGTGAATTTACTTACTTGCAATAAAATATCATTTCATTATATTCCTCACTCATTTCAGACGAATAATAAGTATCCTGTAATATGAAAAGTTAATGAACATGACAAACAACGAATTTCTAGGAATCCTTTACTGCAATAAGTATGGGCCTGAATCTGAGTCGTATAGAAGCAATAGTTGCGTAGAGCGCAAAAAATTCAAAATAAATTATCAAAGTAGCTTATTTTTTCACTATTTTACGCTTGCTCCAAGGTAAATTCCAGGTGCCCTGGAATCCTGGAACTGATAATATTTAATGTTAACATCATTAAGAAAAATTGAAAGTCGTTTTAGTATTAAAAAAAATTACTATACTACTGTAGGACGCCGATTTTTTTAGCAATATCTATTATAACGATTTTATTATATCTATTATATCTATTTATAACGATTTTAGGCACGCTCCAGGAATTTCTTTCAAATTCTAGTTTTTCCAAGATTTCCCGGCTATCCCACTAGGGAGGGCCTGGGACTTTTTTGAGCATTATCCCAGAAGGTATCCAAACATATTCCAAAAAGTCCCGTTTAGTAATTTTAAATTTACAAGTTAAAACCTAATTTGACTGTACTAATAACCAATAGTACGCAAGATGCGCGCGGCGCGCGGCGGCCTCTTTATATTGAAACTAGCTTTCGCCCGCAGCTTCGCTCGCGTGAAATTCGGGCATTTTAGATTATCCAAGCCAAGTCTAACACGCAACGCCACCACCTTCATGTAGCACCTCTAATTGTACTATAAAAAGTTATAAGTACGGATGTAAGAACTTTCCCGATAACTTCTACATCCGTCCCGCTCCCGCCGCGCCGCTC
The DNA here is from genome assembly GCA_937001555.2 of Hypsopygia costalis. Taxonomy (NCBI): domain Eukaryota; kingdom Metazoa; phylum Arthropoda; class Insecta; order Lepidoptera; family Pyralidae; genus Hypsopygia; species Hypsopygia costalis. Next base: position 7,661,060 of record OW443342.2, read on the forward strand.
CCGATCTCATAAGCACTGATTGACACGAAATACAAATTTAAAAACCTATTAGGATAACACAAGTCTTATTCCATCAGATAGATGTCACGTCACAGTCTCGAATCGCTTCGCTTCGTCACATCAACGCAAGACATTGCCTGGCAAGCCAATTTGGTCCTAGGACCTAGTTGGCGTGTAACGTATCTATTGTATCATCGAGCTAGTCTGTGATCACAATTTAGTAGGTGCACGTTAATTGGCGGTCATGAATTCGCACCCTATCATTGTATTGACGAGAGGCTTATTATGGGGGAATTCAATATATTGCAGACCTTGTCTATATTGCCTGTATGCCATTGCAATGGAGTTATTCGGTTCAGTAATTGAATTAATTAGTACTTCTTTATAGACTCCGTACGCGTGGATTCTCAGGGGATTGATTTTCAACAATAAAACATTGTACAATATTGATAAAATAATATTGAACAGGTAGGTAGGTTGTGAATTTTCATCTGTTTAGTTTTAGTGAGGAGTTATATTTGGTAGTGGTTTCAGATCAAAGTTACCATGTTCTTTTTGTTAATTTCGAATAGTTTGTAGACCAGTAGAAGTTTCTCATATCCATTGATAAACTCCAAAGCTTCCTACACCAACTAATTGCTTCTGATTAAATTCGCTGTGAGTTCCAAGGCATTTGTAATAATTTTACCCCTGGGAGTGCAGTGGACTTCATTGTTCATTGCCTTTTTGGCGGCAGACACTGTGATATTTTTTATATACCTAGGTAAACTAATGAAAGTCATAGTGTTTGACTTTGCATTTTTTTGGCATATATTTACTTATTATACTATGTAACTTACACTACACTTTAGAATAATATAATATTGTAAATTAACATTAATTATAAATAATCACAATAATGGATTATAATTTCTACATCACAATTGTTAATCTACTTATGATTAACATTTGCATTACTATATTTATTGTTTATCCGATCCGCTACACATTTGACATGGTCACATATATTGAGCTAATACTAAAATGAATCACGATACAATGCAATGAAGAATTAAAAAATATAAACAAAAATATACATTATTATACTAAATATACTTTGACCCCAGGGTCGCGGGTTCGATATCCGCACAAGACAAATATTTGAGTGCATGAACATGGAATCTGGGCGTTTTATAATTATTATATGTATCTATTTAAAAAAAATATATTTTACTATAATATCAGTTATCCACTACCCGTAGTACAAGCTTTGCTTAGTTTGGGACTAGATGGCCGTGTGTAATTTGTCCAGGAATATTTATTTATTTATACTTGCCAAAAACAGAGAGAGATATTAATATTTTTGAACTTATCGTACTTACTACACTAGTGGTTCTTATCCTTTCATTGATGGTGGACCACCTAACCAAATATTTATAATGTCGTAGACCATAAGTATATGGGACGGGGGCACACCACACACACACACGTTCCCACCACTGTGTCTCCTGTGTATCCAAGATTAAAAGCGGCTACCACCAAAAAAGACAATGAACAGAGAAGCCCATTGCAGTCCCGGGGATAAAACTACGCCTAACTTGGAACTCACAACGAATTTAATCAGAAGAAATTAGTAAGGAGCATAGTCCTTAAGTAGATATTTGACAAAAAATATTTTTTGAACAATAATTCTTTCAAGAGTACCAATTTGCGCAATAATAAAACAGATACGGGGAAGCAGCTGTTTATTCACAGGTTCATAAGTTTGAAAATTTTGAACAAAAGCATTGCCCGGGGGTTGCGGAACGCAGCGACCGGTAAGTTCCGGCAGACACCGCGATCTCCGGCAATTAGTAGCTAGAACATCGGTTCTTTGTACCGGTTTATTTTAGTTTTTTTAATACATTATGTTAAAAACAGTTATGTAACAGACATTATGTTAAAAATGCACATATTATATAGATATTTAGATTATATAGATGTTTAGATACTGGGGTGTAAGTATCTTTAGAGCTAAAGCCAACCTCACCTGCACGTGGTGCACCCTACCGACTAGCGAAAAGGCTCTGGCAAAAGAGAGGTAGGGTACAGCGTATTTGTTAGTTGCTGCCCGAATGGGGAACCTCCACCTCACAGAATTACAATTAACAATTCCCATGAGGGTTATTGCGTTTCTAGAGTGAGTGAGGAGAAAAAAAAAATATTGTTACGATACAAAATTTTCATCATCATCATCATCAGGTCATTTTAGTCTCCACTACAGGAGCACGACCCTCTCTCGTCCGTCCCAGACAGGAGGATTTGGCTTACACTCCCCACGCTGGCCAGACGGGTTGGGGCGGCCTGATCGATGTTTTATAATGTATTTATTTCCCTTAGTCGCCTTGTACGACATCCACGGGAAGAGCCGGAGTGATTCTTACAAAACTTTAGTTACGTTTAATAACATGGCAACAACGTCATTACTATGAGGTTTCATCTACACCTTCTATTATGAGTGTACAATAATGTATTATTGTTATTTTAGCTGGGTGCTCATCTCTCAAAACTGTGTTCATTTTTTCACAATTTTTACATAACAAACAATAGAGTTCCAGATGCTTTTGTTTTTAAAACTGCATGTGTTCTAGAATGGATAGACTGAGTTATTAATATCTCCAAATATATATGTAAGAACTATATTAGGTAGATGAGACATGAAATGTATATGTCGCAGCCAATTCGTAGAACCCGCCGCATTACATAACGGCTAATTCTATTTCTATTTCTTTATAAAGGCGGTTTGAAATAATGGCTTGGGTATTTTATAAAACAGTTAGTCGTTATGTAATGCGGCGGGTTCAACGTATCGGCTGCGACATATACACAAAAAATGGCGGATACAGTTTATTGAGGTTCTCTTACCCGCAACTTTTAGGCTAGCACGTGATGACGTCACATGTATTTGGAAATCGAAATGACTGCCGTATTGTACAAAACGTGTGCCTATCAATAAACTAATATTATTATAATAAACCATACGTTTTTTGTGCTATCCGATAAAAAACTTTTTTGATTTTCTAAAAATTTCTTTTAGATAATAAACACTATTTTATTATGGAAAACCAAACATTGGAAAGTTTCGATGGCGGATGGAAAATTGCTACTTGTAATACATTTTGTAAAGATTGGAGCGAAGGCATTGCTGTGCTGGCAGCGAGGTGGCGCGAGGGAGCGATATGTCATGTTGCTAGCGTAAGGCCCCTTGTACACGCTAAGAAAAGTCGCGAGGCCTTTGCAAGAATTCGTGTGGCTTCTACACATGAACTGTACACTGCTTCCGCGCTGACCAAGAAAAAAATCTTGTCTGCGCTAGACATGAGGCGCGATGTTTTGCTGCGGTGCGGTGGTTTTCGTGTCTGGATCCGACAAAATTCTTGTTGTGTACATGATGAATTGGTCCTATCTGCAGTAGACACGTTGAAATTTCTTATCGTGTACAAGAGACCTTAATATAGCTACACTAACCGTTTCATATCAGACGGGCCGTGTGCCTTTCTGCCACCCGACGAAGTATATATATAAAAAAAAAAAAAAATCGGTGCACTTAATTTTATACTGCAATTTATTTTGGATGCGATTGAGATTAACGGTACAGTAATTAAAATAATTCATATCCTTTAGGATTAATTAAATTTTATTCATATATTGAGAACTCGAGGTACGTTGTATTTTTGCGATATAAATCGGTTTCAATAATCCATTAAATGTGTATATTATATTTAATCGTATTTATTAAAAATATGATTTATTTCTCTTGCAGTTCCATGGAAGAACTTTTTAGTAAGTCTTTTTCAGTAGATTACGATGGACTTTAATAGAGATGCATATTTCTTCTGTTTTCCTACTCATTCTTGTTCCGTTGTCTTCTCCCTACTTCTAGATCTAACTTTATCATTCACCTAGTCTATTTCCAATATATCCATAAACGCCCACTATGCAAAGAGCTTAGTACCAAATACCTTTCCAATTGCCTATACTCACTTTATGGCGCTAAAACTGCGCAAAATGACTCCTTGCTCTTTTCTTCTGACTGCCATATCGAGTTTCTTATTTTATTATTCTATCTAGTATTCTATTTTCTTTCACCTACTTTGTGTGATTCAGGAATTTCAGCTTTAGAAATTTAAAGATCTATATTTCCTCCTGTCTTTGTTGTTTCTTCTTTTCCTCTTTCATTTTCTTCCAAACTCCACCATATCTCCCTAGCTCTCATATCTCCCTAGTATCATTTCTCTCTTGGACTGTTTTCAAATGGCATGCTTTATTTAGTTTCAGAAAAGTTGACGTTGTATTTTTGCGATATAAATCATTTTCATTATTATCATTATTGTGTTGCCGTCTTACGTTTCTTTTCATTTTTGCTCTTTCTCTCTTGTCATCTCCTTTCCAATTTCTTTTCTTACTTTCTCTAACTCTATATATTTTACTATCCTTTATTTTTAAATATTGTGCTTCTAATTGTAGAAGTTTCAATTGCATATATGTTACAAAGTCACATTTAAGTTTATTTTGGAATATACCCTCTCCTTGTCGGATATGTCTTCTATCACTAATTGATATTTTGTTGTTTTAGCTTCAGCAATTTCTATTTTGTAAACTATAATTCATTGCTAATTATTATCTTTTTACCACATCAGAGACCGGTTATCCTAAACTATTAGGTGATTATTTTCTTTGCAGAATATTATTATGTTCTATTTTCATCGGAACATAAAATTTAGTTTCCATTTTATATCCTATAATATCGTATAAAAACGAAATACTGCCTTATAAAGAGGTATCATCTTTATGTAAGATAATACAATATACATACATAAGGAAGAAAACATATTTTCAAAAGAGCCTTGAAATAAAAGGCTCTCGAAGAAAAAGTTCTTTAACAACAAATAACCTTCATTTTTCGCGAATAAAGTCGTACCTACATTGGTATCATAGATAAAGAGACGCCATTTTGAAAAGCGATATTCTGGAAAGTGCCGCTGTCGCTCTGGAGCGAGTATCGACTGGTGATTTTAAATCGAGATATGAGCGCGTCACATGTTTGCTTCGGGGCTGCTGATAAAAATTTTATGCATTATTTTACTGCTGTAACAATTTTTATAAAGTTTTGATGGTTTTAGTAATATTTCTTTATAGGATGTAAATACCTTATTTAAAAAGAAATTTACAAAAGTTTTTAGATACTTACAAGGAAACAAATTAAAGTTATGGGTTTGAAACAATGGTTTGTAAGACAAAACATGCAAGCGACCCCGCGAGGTAACTAGTAATTAGTAATTGATATGTCATTTATTATTAATTTAATAACTGTTTTAATGAAAAAAGGTATAAAAAACAATTTGTACTATTCAACTTAACTAAATTTATGTTTACCGTTACTGTTTAAATGATTTTGTTATATTAAAACTTTGAAAAAGTTCCACCAAGTGCCAACAATCACCAGTCAAAACATCCAAGTATTTAGATATACTTCTCGTTGCTACAAATCAAGGACAGAAATATAGGAATACAGTCCCCGCTACAAATACATCCGGGGGGAAGTCATTTTGTTATTCGAGAAATTTAAAAAGAAATGCGATATGGCTGTGTTCCAAAATTATCTCAAAATGGCAGCGCTTCCCCTCCCCCGCACGCGATGTTCAATAGTCCTTACTTAGCGTAATAAATTCTTTGATCCTTCATCTATCCAGTGGTGTGATTAATTTTGAATGGAGATAATAGATTCGAAACTACAATGCTATACTGTATCCCCCAATTTAGTTATCATAAGATTTTTTGGATTGCCCCCGCTTGGTAGCAAATTTAAAGACGTATTCGAGTCAAAATTTTTCTTATATGTAATATCAATGGGGATGTTTGATATTTTTTCTGACACCAGATGTCGCTAGGTAGGCGTCGGGTCCAGTTTGTCAAATTGTACTGAATTTTTTGACAGTGAAACTTCAAGACGACAAGACAACACAAGACGTCAACAAGACATTTGACAAGATGCTATGAATTGACAGATGATTGGACCCTACCAACCCTACGCTACAGTGCTGCCAAAAGACCCTCATTGCATCTTGTATCCTACTCTGACAGACATGAATTACTTATGATGAAACTATGGCTGCCATATGCTTTTAGGTAATTTATAAAATCTAAAAAATATCTGTACCTTATTTCATCCAAAGGGAACGAATAAAATTTTATTTTTGAATTTCCATGTGTTGAGACATCCGTCCACTGCACAAGTAACTCCCATCTTTTATTTTAAACTGAATGGAGGATAAAATACGAGCAATGTAGGCACACCTTGTGAACGGTTCCACATCGGTCTCAGAGGGGAGGTGAGGTCGACTAGTGAGAGCGGCAGAGTGTGGCCATACTGTACGTAGTACTATTACTTATACTGTGGTAATAGTATGTTATAATACTGTGTTACTACTTACTACAATATTTCATGCGAGTGGTCACTCACATGAAATAGTAAGATAATTCCGAAATCCGCATACTCAATAAGCTACCCCGGTCCTATCTTGACCTTTAGGTAAAGTGCCCATTTCAATTCCGATTACCCTCAAATTTAATAACTTGACCCTGACGCTAAGACCTTCGGAAGGATCTCATGTTTATCCACAACCCCGAGAAGGGCTGATCCTTTCGCAGACAGATTAAATACCCCAAAATCTTTCCCTTTCATCGGACAAAATTGACAAACCATGACATCTTTTTAATATTTTGACCAAAGAAAAGAAAGCTTTTCAGGAAGCGTTTGATACAGTAATTCCTTTGATACAGTAACGAAATGAATTGCTCTTAATGTTATTTTGTTAATGGACGACCTCAGTGGTCTGGTTTGCAATGGATACTTTAACACTATGGATCATAGTTTGATTCCTGTACAACAGAAATACATTTTTTCTTTATTTTTTTCTGTCTTTCGGTCTGAATGACCCCAGATAAAAGGAAGAAGGAAATATATATTTATTTATATCGGCATCAACCCATAATCATCTCAGTCTTGGGATACGGGTCTCCCCTCAATCGAAGGGGTTTAGAGCGTGCTCCACCACGCTGCACAACTGCGGGTTGGTGGAGGCCATTGTTTTCAAGCCACCTAAAGGCCACTGACTTGACTTAACGACTGTCATCTAATGACAACAGCCGCGATCCACGGCTTAACGTGCCCTCCGAAGCACGGAGGAGTTCGAGATAAGTAAACCAATCCATAGCTGTGGTGTGCAAGCTGCGATCGACGTTGCTTAACTTGCGAGTTCGATTAGACTGAGACGCGCAAAGACACCATGGAGCTCTTCTTATTATGTCTAAATTTAAAATATATAAATAAATATGTTAAAAATTTATATATAAGAATTCGTTCCTGTAATATATAGATACCGGGATCCGGGATACGCGCGTAAGAAGTCGTGGGCGCAGCTTGTACTAGTCAAAAAAATCGGTTGTCTGTAAAGTCGGTTTACTGACGATAGTTCAACGTGACAACGTCATAAGAAAATACTGATGGAATGTTTGCATTTTTCAAAAGAAAATTTTAAAGGAACGCCTCAGAGCGAGGTAACGCCGCATACGTCATGTTTTTTCGTGCGTGCAGCCGGCTCCATCGAAAGACGTTGTCACGTCAAAAATTAAACTAATACCTAAGTAAATTCATCGTTTTATTTATAATACAGATTAATAATAAATAATTTAATAAACTATCTAATTCCGTTACAGAATACTCCATTATCTATGTGTTCATATGTGAAAATGTTATTTTTATTAGAATTGATGATACAGATTATGATATCGCGAGTTTGCGCTAAGCGGAGTCGGGTCGGATCATTAGTCAGTGAGTATATAAGGGAGACCTCGAGTTCATCAATCATTTCGTCGTAGATAAATGACTTACAAGGAAAAACTATCTCACATACGAAGGCAGCGGTTAACTTAATTGAATGTCCCTGATCACAGCGGGGAAATATAGCGATACTGGTGAGTACGCTCGCTTCATTAATTAAATGTTCATGATACTGTTATACCGACCAAATAATTTATTATTTGGTGGGTATAACCAACAGCTCTTACAATATATTCGATACATTCAATCAAAAATCAAGAACAGTCAATATTTCCCTTAAAAGCCTGGCAACGGATCGGCGACCCCTTGGTGTTGCTGATTTCTATGGGCGGTGGTGATTGCTTTCCATCAGGTGACCCAAATGCTCGCTTGGCCCCCTCTGATATAAAAAAAGAAAAAGATATAAAATTAATAGTTTAAAAAACACGAGAAAAACACGCTTTTATTAACGCACCTGATCGCGTTCAAAGTCCATTACGTGGCCTTTCTCACAAGTACAAACACGACTATGATACGATATTCCATCATGGAATGCTAGTGCCTATCTTCCGGCTTCGTCATCTAATCTAATCTTCATCTCTAATCGTGGTCAAAGTTCATTACAAGACATTTCTAAGAAATCCAAAAACAGCTATGATACTATGTTCGATCATGAAGTTCCAGTTCATATCTTTCGGCTCCATCATCAGATCAGTTCGACGATCTGCCCCCTTACCACCATCTCTTATTGCGATTCAATAATTGAGTAGATTGCTTATTCATACCAATGAAAAATCGACTCTATTCCATTTGAAATAGAGTCGCTTATTCATTGGTATGAATAAGCAATCTATTCAGTTATTGAATCGCAATAAGAGATGGTGGTAAGAGGGCTGACCGATCCTTGGAAGATGATTAAATTAGTTACCTCAGATTCCATTACATAGTTAGTTACATACAGGTCGACCTAATAAAAGCGTGTTAATAAAGAAATAAATATTCTCAAACGAATTACACTAAGCAAAGCTTGTACTATGGCCACTAGATAACTGATATTATAATTAAATACACTTTTTTTTTTTAAATACATATATACATATACATCAAATATTTGTCTTGTGCGGGGATCGAGCCCGCAACCTCAAGAGTCAAAGTGGCCATCGCTAACCGTTCGACCACTTTGACTCTTGAGGTTGCGGGTTCGATCCCGCACAAGGCAAATATTTGTGTGCATGAACATGTCTGTTTGTCTTTACAAAAAAAATGTATCTAAGTACAATATTAGTTATCTATTGGCCGTGTGGTTTCCGACAAACTAGAATAGAATCACTCCGTCTCTTCCCGAGGATGTCGTACAAGGCGACTAAGGGAAATACAGTATAAAACATCGATCAGGCCTCCCCAACCCGTCTGGCCAGCGTGAGGAGTGTAGGCCAAATCCTCCTTCTGTCAGGGACGGACGAGAGAGGGTCGTGCTCCTGTAGTGGAGATTAAAATGACCTGATGATGATTATGATTAGTTATCTAGTACCCATACCACAGAATAATATACTCTACCCATACTACAAGCTTTGCTTAATAATAATTTGTATACGAATATTTATTTATTTACTAATTTATTAATTTGTTATCGCAAATTACTTTTAGATACATCGTTGTATAGCCTCTAAAGCCTTCATTTTGACATACTACTCATTGGGGTTAAATGAATAAATAAATAAAATTCAAGACACATATTATGACACTAAATATATGTAATATTATGAAACCAATTCGAATTAAATATTCATTGTTAAGAAGACAGGACAACGTCTGTCGGCTCAGCTAGTATTTTGTAATTATTGTGTTTCTTAGACAATTAATTAGGCTGTGTGAAAAGTGCACATTCACCCCAGCTGGGTGAAAAGTCCACATTCACCCCAGCTGGGTGAAAAGTTCATCATGGTTGGATGTGAACCTAATTGACGAGCTCGGTGGCGTAGCGGTCAATGACGCGGTTTCGACATCAATGCTCGTAGGTTCGATTCCCACATAGGACAAACATTTGTGTGCATGAACATGCCTGTTTGTCTTTGTCTGGGTGTTTTCTATTTATCATGAGTATGAATTTACAAAAAAAAAAAAAAATGTATTTACGTATGTTTATCAGTTGTCTAGTACCCATAACACAAGCTTCGCTTACTTTGGGGCTAGATGGCGCTGTGTAATTTGTCTGACAATATTTATTTATTTATTTAATGGAATCCTCAGAATTTTCCATCGAAGTTGACCCTCAGGACCGTTCTATAAGGAGCGAATGACTAAGAACAAAGAATCAGATAAATATTTTTTTCAAACGTCAAACAATTAAAACACGTTTATGCGATGAAATCAAATTAGAATACCACGCATAAATTTCGTGGAAATCGTATCAAGTTCTGTGCTAAGAAACAATAAGAAACGTGTGGGCTGACGTCGTTTCTCTTGACCTAGACGCGGGCAACAGCCTTTTCAGTCTATTTTCGTACCGCAAATTGCGGACAGATGAACATTTTTTCTATAAGAAAATAAACGCGATTTTTGCGTGAGTGTGGCGAACGGAAGTAGACAAACATGTAGTGTAAATAAATAAATATTCCTGGATAATGTTCACCGGGGTGTAAGTGGCTCACTACCGTCTTTGGAGCCAAAGCCAACCTCACCTGCACGTGGTACACCCTGCAGATAAGCGGACGAGGCTCTGGCGAAAGTCGCCAACCCGCCTGCCCAGCGTGGCGACTCAAGGGCATTTCTCTCCAATGCAGACACAATTAAATATATGGCCCCCAGTACCCGGCAGCCCTGCTATCCCGGGCCAAGGTGGCGGTCTCGGTTCCGGCAGGGCGGGGGGTGCGAACAATCTCCGGTTGGCAGGCCACCACAAACAACTGACCATTGGCACGTTTAATACACGGACACTGAGGCGTGACGAGGATGTGGGAGAGCTGGAAGTAGAATTGAGGTCAGTCAAATGCCAGATTCTGGGTCTGTCGGAAATCCGACGACAGGGAGAGGAGACCGTTATACTCGAATCTGGCAACCTCTTCTACTACCGTGAAGGAGATCAGCTCTCCCAGGGTGGTGTCGGGTTCCTCGTTCATAAAGCTCTCGTCAACAATGTAGTGGAGGTATCCAGTGTGTCGTCGAGGTTAGCATATCTTGTGCTAAAACTGACGAAGAGATACTCTTTGAAAGTAGTACAGGTATATGCTCCAACGACGACACACCAGGATGAAGAGGTCGAGGCCATGTATGAAGATATTACAAAGGCCATACATAATACCACCAAGACCCACTTCACGGTTGTTGTCGGGGACTTCAACGCCAAGGTGGGAGTACAAGAATACGATGAATCGGTCGTCGGAGGGTTTGGTTTGGGGTCGAGGAATCACAGGGGGCAAATGCTGGTAAATTTCCTCCAAAAGGAGGGGCTCTTTTTGATGAACTCGTTCTTTAAAAAGAACCCAGCCCCAGAGGAAATGGACCTGGCAAAGCCCCGACAAGGTGACTAGGAATGAGATCGACTTCATCATAACGGATAAAAAGCGGATATTTAGGGATGTCTCGGTGGTTAACAGGTTTGGCACCGGTAGCGACCACCGACTTGTACGAGGCACCCTAAATATCAGCTACAAACTCGAAAGAGCCCGCATGATGAGGTCGAATCTACGTCCAACTCTTCCTCAAATCACAGAAACTTCGGAGAAGTTCCAACTGGAACTTCAAAACCGATTCAATTCGTTGGAAACCACTGCGGATATGGACGAGGCATCAGACAGAATAGGGACAATACTACACGAAGTCGGCAGCAAACACTTTGGGCGGCAGCATAGAGCTCGAGACGCCAAGCTTTCTAGCGAAACTCTGGCTCTTATGCAGAGGAGACGAGAGGCGACAGCATCTGTTAGAGCTTCGACAGAATATATAGACATATTCCCGATACTTTTTACACAGAGTAGTATATTTCATGATAACCATATTATAATATATATTATATGAGTATCATGAGATTTATTTGATTTATTGCATGCCTGCCTCTAGGTGATAAATCATTTTGAACTTATTGTGATTTTTAGATGGAAGGTTTAACGGGAAATTTATTTTCTTTCAGTATTAATCTTCGTTACAATCAATCATAATTTGACGTTAAGTAGCTTGTTATTTGATACGATGAGTTTTCTCTTCAGAATGTTTTATTAAAAATTCTTGATACCTACTTTGTAAGTCAAAGTCGTCTTAAATTAATATTATTGAGTAAAATTCAATTTAAATCTAAATTCTTGTCAAAGAATTTTAATTCAAAATCTTCAAATTCGGTACTTCCGAGCACTTAAACAAGTCGGACACTTTCATAAATTTATTATTTGAGTAGGTTTATTTTCCCTCGTTCTTTTTTATTTACCTACCAACATTTTGGAAATGCCTAAAGAAGAAAGCCGAGAGAAATTTGTTTAATTTAGAGAATTAGGAGAATTCCCTATTCAAAACTTCATACGATAAAAAATCTATAAACCTAAATTTATTTTTGTTTTTAATATTTAAATATAATAAATTTGGTGTACATACTCGCTCGATGGTATTGTAGCGTCATGCGCCATCGTTGTGACAGTCTAATTGAATACGCAAGTTAAGCAACGTTGACCGGAGCTTGTTCATGTATGGGTTTATTTTCTTATTTAAACTTTATTGACCGTAGAATAACGGTACAAAAGGCGGATTTAATGCTAAGACCATTCTCTACCGTTCAACCTATGGGAAAAGCAGATGAAACTCGAATGCGGTTCACAAATAAACAGTAATGAAAATAAACACATTAAATACCTACCTATGAAAACATAAAATTATATACGATACATAGACATATGCATATTTATCTTGAGCTTCTTCGTGCTTCGGAAGGCATAGTTGATATTAGAAGATAGTCGTTAAATCAAGTCATTGGCCTTTAGACGGCTTGAAAACACACAATTTTGAATTTTGAGGTGTAAGTGGTTGCACCAGCACGCGATGCCCCCTGCTGACTGAGAAATGAAGCTCTGGCGAAAAGAGGGGTAGAGAGCGTAATTGTAAGCTACCCGACTGGGGAATGTACCTCCACCTCACAGAATACCGTAGCCAAATAACAATTCCCTTGAGGGTTGTTGTGTTCCTGCGAGTGAGTTAGGTCACCAGAAAGGAAGGAAGCAGCGGGGCGCGAGCGATATTTTATGTTGCGAATCGTTAATATGGCTACGGTAGCCGCTTCACATCAGGCGAGCCGTATGCTTGTCTGCCACCCGACGTAGTATAAAAAAAAACACAGCTTGAAAACAAACACACAGGTTGGGTTAAGCTTGCGATCAACAGAAGCGACTTGCTTTTGGAGAGGGAGGTGAGGAATCTTAGATTTAACTAGTCAAATCAACGAGCGCCTACATTTCGGGTATTTACTATAACATATTGGATATTCAATGAGCGAAATACAGGTGGCCAGCCTCCGCCGCTATGGCTCACATGGTGCCTGCCCTTCGTTACGGCAGGCGGGGGCTGCACTCCCTCTGCGCCTCTGGGCTTACAAAAAACACTCTAGTATCGATCCGACAAGTCTACGTGAAGTCGGGGTTGGCAAAGTACATACTTTTTAGTTATTTTCTATTTACAGCTAATAAAAGAATGATATTCCTGGACATATTACACAGCGCCATCTAGTCCGAAGCTAAGCAAAGCTTATACCATGGGTGCATATGGTAAATACATATAATACATAGAAAACACCCTAACACAAACAGACATGTTCATGCACACAAGTGTTTGTCTTGTGCAGGGATCGAACCCGCGACCTCGTAGTCAAAGTGGCCATTGCTAGCCATTCGACCACCGAGCTCGTCGCCTGTAGGTATTATTTTTTGTTTATTTATTTATAGCAACGAATTACACATAAATAGAGTCAATATTTTCTAAAAGGCTGGAAACAGTGGCAACGAATCGGCGACCCCTCGGTGTTGCTGATTTCTATGGGCGGTGGTGATTGTTTTCCATGAGGTGACCCACATGCTCGCTTGCCGCCGTCACATATAAAAAAAAGTATTTATGCAATTACGGACGAGCTCGGTGGCGTAACGATTAATGAGGCGGCTTCGACACCAACGCTCGTGGGCTCGAATCCCACACAGGACAAACATTTGTTGTGCATGAACATGTCTGTTTGTCTTAGTCTGGGTGTTTTCTATGTATCATAAGTATGTATTTACAAAAAAAATGTATTTACGTATGTATATCAGTTTGTCTAGTACCCATAACACAAGCTTCGCTTACTTTGAGGCTGGATGGCGCTGTGTAATTTGTGTGACAATATTTAAAAAAAAAATTGCAATCAAGAAAAATAATGATGCAAATCCGACAATAAACAAATTTTCCAAACGGGCATTGACTGTGAAATCCAGTAAAAGCCCGAATGCGACACGTGGTTGTTTATACCATTATTTATAAAGCGATTCGTCGCAAAACCTTGCATATTTTATGACGACGTCATTATTTTCACAAATTGCTTTTATAACCAGCGGTTTTATTCGGTGTTATGATTTGTTATACCGAAAGCAGATGGTATTACCTTAAATTAATATTTTATATCGAGTAACGTACCGAAGGTAGGATTATACATTCTATTGTAAAAACAAAACAAATGTTGTTACAAAATGTGATTGTAAGAATAAAATACAGGTAGGATGATCGTTGCGCGTGTCAATCTAATCGATCACGCAAGTCAAGCAACGTCGACCGTAGCTTGTCTATAGATGGGTTTATTTATCTTGAGCTCCTCCGTGCTTCGAAGGGCACGTTAAGCCAAGTCAGTGGCTTTGGTGGACTTGAAAATCCCCAGTTGAGCAGCGTGGTGGAGTATGATTTCGAACGAGGGGAGATCCGTATCCCAACAGTGGGATGATTATGAGTTGATGACGAATAGGTAGGATGTGGAGTGGTACGGAAATATTTTTTTTGGGGGGGCGATAGTCTGCGTGATTGCCTAGGTAAGTGCATTTAGCTTACATTGTAATTAAATTAAAGTGATATACATTTCTTAAGAAGCTATAATAAATAAGTAAATAAATATTTCTGGACAATCCAGCCATCCTATTTAGATAGCTAAATATATAAATCTTTCTCACAAAAATCAAATTCGATAAAACTACTAACGCATTCCCCCAATGGCTTTATCGGCTATATATAAAATGGTATTCGTAACGTTCGAGTACATCTGGAATGGAATATTACCTTACGTCAATACAGAATACGAATTCTTGTTTAAAAATAGCTTTAGAATTTTCCATAGGGATGCATTTTCCGAACGTGCGCGAGTTTAGGAAGTGTGGACTAGATTTATGTTGATTTATTTGACATTAATCATGGATATACAGACATGATCGTCGTTTGCTGGTAAGAGCATAGCCACAGTATAAGTAATGCTTACCTTAGATACACACGGAAATAACGTCAAATAGAAATTATATGGAAATAAATTTGTATGGCATCAAGCGTGCATAACTTACATAACGAAAGCAAGTAATAAATATTTAAATAAATATTTCTGGACAATTTACACATATACCAAGCTTTGCGCTTAATTTGGGACTAGACCCAAATTAAGCGCAAATCTTGTGTTATGGGTACTAGACAACTGATAAATGTACTTAAATACATTTTTTTATAAATACATACTTATATAACATAGAAAACACCCAGCCCAAGACAAACAGACATGTTCATGCATACAAATGTTTGTCTTGTGCGGGAATCGAACCCGCGACCTCGGAGTCAAAGTGGCCATTGCTAACCATTCGACCATCGAGCTCGTCATGGTTAATATGAGTTTACTAATAATAACTTCCGTGTTGTTATTGGTTGAATTTGGTTTTATAGTACTGTGTCATAAAAGCATAAAGCAGATTAAAGCATATAAAATCAATTTACCACGATTTATTACGTACGCGACTAACAGAAATTCATGCTAAATTAAGCGCTCGAACTCTTACTATATACTATTACACGTGCTCCACGCATACATCCCGTGTCTACTATATACTTGGTCTGAGTGGTTAATTTTTTTTTTTTTTATACTACGACGGGTGGCAGACAAGCATACGGCCCGCCTGATGTCAAGCGGTTACCGTAGCCATATTAACGCTCGCAACATAAAATATTGCTCGCGCGCCGCCATCCCCGCTGCCAACGCAGCATCTCCTTCCTTTCTTTCTGGTGACCTCACTCACTCGCAGGAACACAACAACCCTCAAGGGAATTGTTATTTGGCTGCGGTATTCTGTGAGGTGGAGGTACATTCTCCAGTCGGGTAGCTTACAATTACGCTCCCTACCTCTCTTTTCGCCAGAGCTTCGTTTGTCAGTTAGCAGGGTGCACCACGTACAGGTGAAGTTGGCTTTGGTTCAAAGATCTTGAGGAACCACTTACACCCCAAACTTAAGTTAATGCGAGTTTTTGGTCACATGCGAACGTGTTATCGTTTACAAGCCACATAGTTGTGGTCAAGTCACTTCAAGCTATAATTTAATTTTGATAATAATAGATGCAGGTAAAAAGTAGGTATTTTATTAATGTATGTAAGTACTGTTTAACAAGGGGGGGGGGGGGGGGGGCAGGTGTCATGACCCCCATGACCTTCCCCCTGGATCCGCACTGCATATTTTTTGCAGGATTAATCTTACCGAAGAAGTAATGGCACAAACATTGCGTATAGGAATACATTGAGTTATAGAACATTTGCAGTCGATAGTTACCATCGACGAGTCATTGAGTGTCGCCGACGACACGTTGACAGCAACCGATGCAATCGACGGCTGTCGTTGACGTACCGTTGACAGCCGTCGACGGTTGCACTTGTCTCTGCCGTTGGAAATGTGCTCGTGTGTCAGAGCCCTAACAGTCCATTTGGCCGTTGTAGGGTTCCCTACATGATCAACTCGAATCAAACCTCATTATTTACAAAATGTGGATGAAATAGGCTTCAAAAAATTAAAACAAAAGTAAGTAGGAGTAGTGGTTCATTATCATTTTTGAGTCGTAGCCAACCTCATCTCCGCGTGGTGCATTCTGCTGACTAAATAACGAGACTCGGGCTACAGAGAGGTAGGGCAGAGCGTAATTGTAAGCCACACAACTAGTAGGTACCACCATCTCACATAAAACAATTCCAGGGCACCTACAGGGTTGTTCTGTTCCTGTGAGTGAGTGATGTTACCACAAAGGAGATGCTGCGGTGACAGCGCGCGAATGCAAGCGTTTATTCGTAACGGTAACCGCTTCAAATCAGGTGGGCCTTATGCTGGTCTGCCACCCGACGCAGTCTGGTAAATTTAGAAATAACCTCAACACACATTAACCATGTGATGCTTGTCAGCAACCTAAAATATAGTTTTATATAGTGGGCTAGAATATGAGCCCAAGTTGGACACGGAGATAACATAATCGCACCAGGAACGCCGCCACATAGACGTAGAGTAGGAATACCGGTGGCTTTTTAGTCGGTAGATAAGTCTGTCCGATGGGGTTCACTAGGGAAGCGTCCCTAGTGAGACAACGAGCTGAGGTAGCGACCTCAGTACTTTGTCATCCTCATCCCCTTTACAGAGTGGGATGCATACATTTTTTCATCGAGAACAAACAAAGGTTACTCTTACAATGATGTATTCAATAACGTGGCTTTTCAAATTAAAAGCAGTACCATAAAATGTACTGAGTCGTAAAATTACCAAGCCACGCTCTACTCTGTTTATTTGTAATACATTTTGGCCTCTTAACATAAAATAAGCACACAACTCGCCTCATGCGGTTGTATCATCATGTAGCGGTTACTGTAACTTACAGCACAGTACTCATTTTTTTTAATATGTGAGAGGGGGAGGGGGGGGGGGGGGGGGGGCAAGCGTGCATGGGGGTCACCAACACCAAATCAGCAAAACCAAGGGGTCGCCAATCCGTTGCCACCTTTTAAGGGAAATAGTGACTCTGTTCTTTAAAGCCCCCATGTCGTATTTATTTGGGAATACTGCTGAGGGTAGTTGCTTCCACAACTTAACAGTTCATGGTAGAAAATGTCTTAAAAAGCGTACTGTAGTAGATCGTTAAATATGAAGATGATGTGGATGGAACTTTAATTTATGGCGAGTTGTACGATAGTGGAAGATATATAAAAAGAGTACCGAAACTCTATACAAACGAAATCGACGCAGTTACACGCTTACTCAGAAACTCGTCACGTCACTATACGAGCATCGCTATGAGCCGCATTTATAGATAGCGATTCGAATCGTGTAGCGGGTGCCATCTGACTCCGCCGGTTTCGAACTTAAGTCCTCTGCCTCACCGGGACGCCATGGCTACGTCGTCGGCCATGATATCCAAGAAGTTTTTATATAAATGTATAGCGGCTAACTCACTTGGCGACGGTGTAGCAACGTAGCCAACTTGAAAATTTCAATACAAATTGTTCGTATACGTGGCCAACGACGCCGCCATGACGTCCCGGTGGGACAGAGCTCTTAGGCTTTGAATATGATTTGAAATGTTTAGTTGTCAACATTTTTGTCTTAAAATAAAATATGAGTTATTTTTCGTATTAATCTATGGAATAAATATAAGCCTTTGATTCGTCAAAGATATTTTCAGTAATATTTCATGACATTTCTAAAAACATAATCGAAAGATGTAAGGAATAAATAACACTAAAATCCATTTATTGTATGAGTGTATTGAGAGTGTTGTATATTTTTTTTATATAGGTACGATGATGCAGAATTTAATAATTTTAATAATAATTTATTTATTTATTCTCATCTCACACAGTCTTCGTATTACAAAGTAAGATAGCCATTTAACAGTATAATATTGTGTGAGAAGCTGGTGCCTGATGTAGGCTTTAAGAAGCCTGTATTTAGAATAATTAATGTGTTCAACAATAATCTATTTGATCATCGAACAATTTTTCAATTCGGTAAAATTATTGAATTAAGTGACATTTCTTGCAATGTGCCGGAGGCTAGCAATTTCTATATACAAAACTGTCTTATCTGCTGACGTTCCTTTAAGATACTGTGGTTTGTATGTGTACTGTGCCCCTATGGGAATATGCATGGGTCTATACCTATTCAATAAATATAGATAAACGCTAACCCCACTGCTGAGGCAACGTATCATCAGTCCTTTTCTCTCAACAAAAGCGCTGATTTTCATACAAACACCCTTGAAAACGCGAAAGTAAATCTACGTGAAACTTATAATTCTGAATGTAAAATTTGTTTACGGATTGTCTTTAGCTTATTAACATAACTGGGGAGAAATTTGGCTTACAAAAGCACTTTTCAAGGGTTCGTGCTCGTGGCGGCATCCCCGGCAATTGTTTAATATTTAAATTGAATACAAAATGCTGAACTAACGAAACGAAAATGAAGGCTTTGTGGTTACATTTAGGTGAGACTATTTACATAAGTTTTTATGAGATACAAATATTTTGCATTTCAATTTTTTTTATATCACTCGGGTACCGTTCCGTCGATAAAGGAAAAGTCGGTCAATTTACAAAGTACAATTAATAAATAGAAGGAATGTGCTTTATTTTACACAATAAAAAGTACTGAGAATACAATTTAAAACTGAAATGATTAACAAAAACTTTCGGGCGCAACAAGGTGGCCTTTTTGTTGAAGGCAGCCTTTAAGTAACTAAACAATGCACGGAATAATAGGGTTGCGAACCCTATCTACTCCATGCATTGTTAAGTTACTTAAAGGCTGCCTTGAAAAGAAAGAAAATGATAAATTTTAAGTTAAGTATAAATTATTTTCATTGCATTAATTAAATCAGTGGCCTTTGGGCGTTTTGAAAACACTGGCCAACGATAACCCGTAGCTGCCCCCTTACCACCATCTCTTATTGCGATTCAATAACTGAATAGAATGCTTATTCATACCAATGAATAGGCGACTCTATTCCATTTGAAATAGAGTCACTTATTCATTGGTATGAATAAGCATTCTATTTAGTGATTGAATCGCAATAAGAGATGGTGGTAAGGGGCTTATTCATACCAATGAATAGGCGACTCTATTCCATTTGAAATAGAGTCGCTTATTCATTGGTATGAATAAGCATTCTATTTAGTTATTGAATCGCAATACGAGATGGTGGTAAGGGGGGTGAGCAGCGCGCAGCTGAGCAGCTTGGTGAATGAAGCACGCACTAAATCTCTATTTGAACCCGTATGCTAGCAGTAAGTAAAATGAATATGAGTTGTTGTCAGTGTTGTCTATAGATGTATGTGATATAATGATTTTTTCTGCCAGGGGGTCTGTAAGTTATCAATTTTATAGAACAAAATTAAAAACATAATATGCCATAATGATTAAAAATTTGATATGAATAAGATTTAGACATTTCTAATATTTGGACATTTGAAAAATGTTCAATATTTGTCAAAAATTCGTTATAATTTCAAATTTTATTTATTAACTATTACTAACATTAATAAATATTAAGTACTATTTATTAATACTAGTAATGTATAAACATTTTTTTAAATTTCGATTCATATCACTGATCATTACGCACTAAAATAATATTTTTATGGAACGAGGGAAGATAAACTGCCACCAAATTCCACTCATATCGGGACCTAAGAAAACTCATAAATAATTCAAAGTTATGATCTATAAAGAGTAGCCCGTCTGTTTAGTTTCAATTATGCAAAAATAATAAAAACTAGTCTACTAAGAATTATTATCACGCTATATGATGTTAACGTTGCAAGCGCGACGTAATATCTTGGATGCAACGATTGCTACATAGTTATGTTATAACAAATACGATTGCATTGAACTCAGTAACATGACATGTTAGGTGATTCCAAGGATTGTGTATCGACGTGAGGTGCGTGGCGCACATCACCTATTTGCTATGAATTGTTGTCGGACAAACGCCGCCGGCCTGCCCCCTTACCACCAACTCTTATTCTAATTCAATAACTGGATAGAATGCTTATTCATACCAATGAATAAGCGACTCTATTTCAAGTGGAATAGAGTCGCTTATTCATTGGTATGAATAACCATTCTATCCAGTTATTGAATCGCAATAAGAGATTGTGGGAAGAGGGATGCGCGCTCACTTGAGTCGTCGCCTTCTCGACAGTAACAATAAAATGTTTAGCAATATTGACATATTTAAGTTATCATTGGGTCAATATAGAAAAGCAATAATTCAAACTATGATTGATGAACACTATTTTCGATTTTTCGATTTATAAAAGCAATGTTGCATTCACCAATCATTAATTCACACTCATCACCTTGTTTTTTGTCTTGTATTTTTTCTTTATCTTCATAGTCTCCTAAACTTCACGTCAGTGTGAATATTTTTGTGGAGATTCCGCCCATATTTAAGAAATTAACCAGTGGATAATGTTATTGGTTGTGCATTTATATAGATTATCAAATTAAGGACTTAGATGTAAGTTTAATGTACAACTGTTTGTTTTCCCAAACAAAGAAAATAAAAAATAAACTACTCACCAAAAGATATGAGGCCACTGTTCAGCATCGTCAGCTTGATGCTATTGGGAATCGACACCAAACTGGTAGTGCCTGTAGTCCTTTCATGCATCGCTTTTTTCTTATCATATCTGGTGGTAGACCGCGAGCGGTGCTTCCTCTGGCTGGTAGCCACAGAGGTACCGCGCTGTCCCGTCCGCGTAGACATTGTGACGACCACACACCTACACCCACAAATTTATCCCAACACACCGCGGATACGCTAGTCACATAACCATTTTATGACTATTTTATACGATATATCCCGCACACACACTATTACTTGTAAAAAAAAAATACACTGGACTATAAAGCGTTTTATAATTAACTAACTATTACGCGTATAATTAAGTATATCAAAACATTAATATTTACACTTTATACAATTTGACATGGTTTAACACAAGATTTTATTGGCAATATGGGATGAGAAATTTTGCGATATCATAATATGGCAGACATCTTTTCGACCACCTGGAACAAGAAAAAATACTATTAAAAAACTATAAATATTCGTAAAAAAATAGGCACTTTAATTGTCTATCCAATAGTTTGAGTACCTATGGATTGCAGCTATTTTATCTCACAAATTATAATAAATTATCATTATAATGCGATATTGAATAAAAAATAAATTAATATCAATTTTAATTTGATTTAAGACATTAACGCAAAAAAAAATTAAATGGATACATCTTTAATTGAAAAGAGAATGTGAAAAATAAAGAAATTGTAAAACATTTAAAGACAGGCCTTATAAATTATAATTATGTTACATTTACACATTATATATAAGCAAATCACACTTAAAAAATCGAAATGCGTTTTCGATATTCAATAATAATTACCATATAATAAAAAAAAAATGAAATGCAATTCAGAAATGAATTGGCAATTCGCGCAATTCTTTTATTACATTTCGTCCGATCGCTTTTGGCGGTTGGTTCGACCGCGGCCGCGGGATGACTGGGAATATGCTGGGAATACAGTTGGCAAACGGGTGGGTTTTTCTTGAATGATATTTTACAAACAGTCTATTTTTATATTTCGCTTTTCAATAATGTAGTATTGTATAGTCTAAGAAACGTAAAGTTTAACTTTAAACTTTGATATTTATTTTATATTAGCTATTGTCTGCGTATTAGTTGGCTAAAATAAACTTAATGAAAAAATAAGCAATTTTTTTTACTATTTTTTTAATTTTTTTATACTACGTCGGGTGGCAGACAAGCATACGGCCCGTCTGATGTGAAGCGGTTACCGTAACCGTATTAACGCTCGCAACATAATATATCACTTGCGCGCCGCCACCCCCGCTGCCAACGCAGCATCTCCTTCTTTTCTGGTGACCTCACTCACTCGCAGGAACACAACAACCTTCAAGGGAATTGTTATTTGGCTGCGGCATTCTGTGAGGTGGAGGTACATTCCCCAGTCGGGTAGCTTACAATTACGCTCCCTACCTCTCTTTTCGCCAGAGCTTCGTTTGTCAGTCAGCAGGGTGCACCACGTGCAGGTGAAGTTGACTTTGGTTCAAAGATGTTGATAAACCACTTACATCCCTAAATTCGACTCATCCGTAAAATAAAGTCCGATGTGATTTCTTAGTAGTTCACTTCGTGCGTTTTTATGATGAACTTGCTGACCCGACCCACGTTGCCCTGTCTTCCTAACTATGAATATTAAATTCCAATTGGTTTCGCGCACACTGTCAAATGACTGACAGTTTTGTCAAACGCCATGAAGTTATACTTAAAAAGTTAATATTGTGATTCAGTTTTCTTAAATTTTCTAATCTTCCGCTCAATTTTCTGTTTTTTTTTTCTTTCGAAAGAACCTTCTCCTGATAATAACAAATACAACAGAAAAAAAAAAAAGAATTAGCACCATAGTTTCATCCGTTCACGAGTGATGCGAGGACATTCGGGAAATAGACATTCATATTTATATAAACTCGTATAGATTAACTAATGTCAGACTGAACGTTATTCGTTTCTAAATATCGGAAGATAAAATGACATAAGAAAATACTAAAAATGTATAACTGTAGAATATGTATTTCTTATCTCGTTTAGCGGGTCAACTCGTTTTTGTTCCATGATCACATCGGATTCTGTTGTAGGGAAGAATCAAAATATATATACATTTTTTTTATATTACGTCGGGCGGCAGACAAGCATACGGCCCGCCTGATGTGAAGCGGTTACCGTAGCCATATTAACGCTCGCAACATAAAATATCGCTCGCGCACCGCCACGCCTGCTGCCATCGCAGCATCTCCTTCTTTTCTGGTGACCTCACTCACTCGCAGGAACACAACAGCCCACAACGGAACCGTTATTTGGCTGCGGTATTCTGTGAGGTGGAGGTACATTCCCCAGTCGGGTAGCTTGCAATTACGCTCCCTACCTCTCCTTTCGCCAGAGCTTCGTTTGTCAGTCAGCAGGGTGCACCGCGTGCAGGTGAAGTTGGCTTTGGTTCAAAGATGTTGATGAACCTTTTACACCCCGAAATACTTTAAATTACTTGTATCTTCTAAATTATCGAAAATGCTTTCGGAATGAAAAATATCCTACGTACACATCTATAAATTCCTTAACCTTACCGGGAGATTTCCAATATCCAATATCATTTTAACCGTTCCGACTATGTTCCGGACAAATAAAATGTATTTGTCAATTTTTATCTATGTATAGACTCGTATAAGAAGCAATAACATAAGTTTTGAACAACTCCATATCAAAAAAAAGAAATAATTCAGTTACAGTGAAATATATGGATCTGAAAGATCTGAAATAAGCATCCAACGAGGAAATTAATCAAGAATCCTTATGGGCCAGTTTTATGTACGCAATAAGATGAGCAAATGTTTATATCCTATAAAACGATTGATTTATTCTAAGAGCCGTCCTATCAATCTGAGTGCCCATAAATAAGTTAAACAATTTTCTGCACGATTAGTCTACAAATAGCTAACTAAACAAAGTTATTGTAATTTTTATTAGCGTTAGCAACGTTACGATTTATTAGTATTTAGAACGAAAACAAAACAATTTATATCGGTAATCTGGGGTGTATATTACCGCCGCCGGGGTGAGCAACACGTGTATAGGTCAACCCAAAGTGCTGCCAAGACAAAATTTTAAACTCGTTTCAATCGTAATTTCGGTTCATTTCGAAAGTGGCCGAACTAGTACCGAACTAGTAGTGTTTTCGAGTAAGAACTGACCTGGGGCCCTACCGCCGAAGCTGAAGCTGATTACCAAAAAACATTTTGATTTGAAAAATAGGTCTTACTTTTTAGTTGTTGACAAATATCTTCAGCTTTGTAACACATTGGTAACCTACAAGTTCGGCCACTTTCGAAATCAAACTGAAATTTCGAGTGAAACGAGTTTAAAATTTTGTCTTGGCAGTACTTTGGGTTGACTGCATGGGTTGCTACTCACCCCGGCGGCGTTGACATACACCCCAGATTACCGATATAAATTATTTTGTGTCTGTTTTAAATACTAATAAATCGTAACGTTGCTAACGCTAATAAAAATTACAATAACTTTGTTTAGTTAGCTATTTGTACTTAGAATAATCGTGCAGAAAGTTGTTTTACTAACAGGGCCCCTGATAGTAGTCATCAACTATCGATTCCTTACTCCAACGATATACTTATTCTTTCAGCAAAAAGTATTCTCAAGATTTTAATTACGATGGGCATCAGAAACGTCGATGCAAAAATAACAAAACGTTAAGAATGTAAACTAAACAGCTGTGCGTATTTACAAAAACATTGATATTGGCAGAACAGGTGGTCGATATCAGAGTTTTACAGTCCGTCTGTATACGTCGTACGTCTCAATCTCGTCGTGTGCCAAGGCGGATTTTAAATGTAATGACGAATTTATTCGGTGTATATATCATCAAGTACTTCTTTAAAAACTATTTAGTTATCACTCACGAGTTGTAATGACTGAATCGCTAGAGGATGTCAGTCGAATGCTTAACAACATACTCGTAGGTCTCAAAATCAGCAAGCTGCAGTGGCAGTGGGCCGGCCGCATCTGTCGAGTCAGCGACAACAAATGAAGGAGGCAAGTCTATGAAGCCGCGTATGTGGCAAAGAATACTATGACGGATAAAAAGTATATCTTTTTTTATTTTTTTATGTGGGATAAAAACGAGCATGTGGGTCACCTGGTGGAAAGCAATCACCACCGCCCATGGAGGCCAGCGACACCAAGGAGTCGCCGATCCGTTGCCAGCCTTTTAAGGAAAATGAAAACTCTGTTATTGAAGGCACCCATGCTGTAGTTTTTCGGAAATACCGCTGAGGGAAGTTGATTCCACAGTTTCACTGTTCGTGGTATAAAATGTCTTAGGAAACGTACTGTAGTAGATCGCCAATTATCAAGATGATATGGATGGAATAATTGATGGCGAGTTGTACGACAGTGGAATTCAGCGGCAGGTATCAAATCAAACAGCACATCCGAGCACTACCCGTGATATAATTTGTATATAACGCAAAGAGACGCTACATCTCTGCGTGTAGAGAGAGAGTCCAATCGATCCGAGAACATAACAGTAATATCAGGGCCAAAGGCCTTTCTTGAAAACTTATGCTAGAAAATGTAAAAGAAAATTTTGGGCATATAGTAAGACATGGTACATGTTACATAAATATCGGAGAGCGTCTCCGATATTTATGTAACATGTACTATGGTACATGTTAGAGTCCAAAATAAAATTAACCAAGTAGAGAACAAAAAAATGGTTGTCTGTAAAGTCGGTTTACGGACAATAGTTTTACGTGATAACGTTATTAACAAAACATTGGCGTATGGAGTGGAAGAGAGATAGATGCGTCTCTGGTAGGGTTGCCAACCATACTGTTAAAAACAGTATTATACTGTTTTCTATGCTTTAATACTGTTGAAAAAAACTTCATTAGACCATAGCACTGTTTATTGTACTGCTTCGCATGCACTGCCTTACTATTTGTTTTATACTGTTTGTTTTGCTACGCAGCTTTTAATATTCTGTTTTTCTTGTAAATAAAAGTTGGCAACCGTAGTCTCTGGTTCCTCTGTCTCGCATGCACGCTTGGCTCAGGCGGTACGCGACAATGAGTCATGCTTTTCCGCGCGTGCAGCCGTTCATCGATTTATAAGAAAAATACCTATTATGTTTATATATAGATTTGACAGAAAACATATTCATGGCTTCACTCAGGAACTAAAATTCAACGGTTGGTTGGAAGAAATTCCTCGAAATAAGAAATCATAGTTTGCTATGTATTATGTGTATCTACAAATGTTTATGATTATATTTATTTATGATTATGAGTATATTTATTTATTTATTTAAACTCTCTATGCACAAACCAGAAACGAACTTCTTAGCTTCCATGGATTCACCGTGCGGGTGCCGGGTCCATCGTATGGCAGAGAGAGAAACCCAAGCAGATCCCGAGAATTGTGACACGGCTGTAGGTTTAAGGGGCCCCTTTCCGACGTACATCAACACTCACCTTCACTACTTGTGTTTCTCTCCCTGCCCAGCCAAATAGAAAATGTCCGGTCTGGATGTCGAAACACCCACATCCTCTGGGATTTTATAGTGCTTTTTATACGTGTCCATTAAAATAGTCCAGTCAGGTGCTGCACTCAGGATTGAGTAAAGCTTGTTCTTGGAGTTTGAAGTTAACGTTTAAAGTTAACGTTTTTTTTTTCTTTTAAGTTTTAAGTTAAGTTTATAATTGATTTTACTCAATGTAAAATCAATTATAATTTGATAATGTTATAATAAAGCACTTTTCTACCGTCTACCACTACAAAACATTTTTCTACCGTACAATTAATGACAAAATTGAACGGTAGAAAAATGAATGATGAAATGCTTTAGCGGCGAAACCGGTCGGTATAAATAAACATAATTACGTGGAACAGTATAAGTGTTTTATTATAACATTATGATAATAATGTTCCGCCAAGTGCCAACAATCAACAGTATCAACTGAAATTATAATTTAGTTATTTTTTTTGTTTTTACATATAGTTACATTACTATTCAGAATGTTCTAGTGCGAAGGAAATTATTCGCATAAAATTTTCGCGTTTCATGCAATTTGTTTCGGTGAAGTATAAATAGTTTCATGTTATTTGGGTGATGTAAGCATGCCATGTGCCGAGTTAACAGACGAACAGCAATAAACCAAAAAACATTATTTTCAAACAAGTTGTTAAAATAAATTAAAATAAAACTTACTGTATACTATATATGGCCGTGAGGTTTCCGGCAGACTAGAATAGAATCACTCCTTCTCGTCCCGTGGATGTCGTACAAGGCGACTAAGGGAAATACATTATCAAATATCGATCAGGCCTCCCCTTTGGCCAGTGTTGGGAGAGTAGGCCAAATCCTCCTTCCGTCTGGGACGGACGAGAGAGGGTCGTGCTCCTGTAGTGGAGACTAAAATGGACGTGATGACGATGATGAAAACATGCTGTATTTCACTCATCAAGCCCTATCATTTGATAACCATAACTATGACATTAAATTGCTAACGTCAACTATGATATTCGGTTACGGGGCAGAAACGTGGACCATGAGAATGGCCGACCGAGATCGCATAGATGCCTTCGAGGTGTGGTGCTGAAGGAGGATGCTGCAGATTCCTTGGACAGCCTTCCGCACCGACGCGTCTATATATCTACGGGAACTCGGCTTCAAAACCCGATTATCATCTGTTTGCCTCCGCAGAGTGCTCGAATTTATCGGTCACATTGCTAGGAAAGATGGCCACAACCTGGAACAGCTAATGGTTGTTGGCAAGATCGACGGCAGGCATCCGAGAGGCCGTAGTCCAAGCAGATAGTCTGACCAAGTCCGCTCAGCGATGGACACAAAGCTTCATGATGCCCTCCATACAGCTAAAGACCGCAACAGATGGCGCACCATTGTCACGGACAAAGTGATTCAGCGGGGGAATCACGACCCTCAGTAATGAGGAACACGACATGAGGAGGAGGAACTATGACATAGGGTTCAGCAATAACTCATAATCATTCTTCTGTTGGGATACCAATCTCCCCTCAATCGAAGGGTTTTAGAGCATACTCCACCACGCTGCTCTCAACTGCGGGTTGGCGGAGGCCAATGTTTTCAATTTGACTTGGCTTAACGGCTGTTATCTAATGACAACAGCCGGGATCGACGGCTTAACGGGCCCTCCGAAACAGGGTGGAGCTCGAAATAAATTAACCCATCCATAGACAGGCTACGATCGACGTTGATTAACTTTCGAGATCGATTAGATTTTTTTTTTTATAAATACCTACATACAATACATAGAAGACAGACATGCTCATCGTGTGGATCAGGTGAGAAATGTTTGACTTGTGCGGGGATCGAACATTCGACCACCGAGCTCGTCAAATGTACCTATGTAGATATAGTTAGAGCGCTTAATTGCTACTTTTCCGCGCCGTGATGTTTGTCTATGGTGCGACTATTAAACGTCACTGCTGCCGGCGCCAAATATAGATAAAAAGACGTATATTGAAGAAAAAAACAAAATACTCGGCAGCGATGTATGTGATTCTAATGTATTACGAGACCATTTTCAAGCTGTTATTAATTCTAATGGAATGTTACGGCATCCATAAATAGCCTAAGGAAAGTAACAAGAATTTGTTTATTGAATTCGCTCCAACGTGCGTGCGTTCCGGTTTTATGAATGAACGGCCGGTGGCGACGATATATGACTCAAAACCCATATATAAAAAACGGTTCTTTATATAGAGAAGAACTAGAATAGAACTAGAATTAGAATAAAAATAGTTTGTTTTTTATGCAATTCGTAGTTATTGTAAAATTCCTTTGAATTTCAGTATATAGTGTACTCGGGAGCGGGAATTTTGCATTATGATAATTCATTTTCATGGAATATTATTTGTATATTATTTGTATTTGGCTGTGTGGTTTCCGGCCGACTAGAATAGAATCACTTCGTTTCTTCCCGTGGATGTCGTACAAGGCGACTAAGGGAAATACATTGTCATATATCGATCAGGCCTCCCCAACCCGTTTGGACAGCGTGGGGAGTGTAGGCCAAATCCTCCTTCCGTCTAGGACGTACAAGAGAGGGGCTTGCTCCTGTAGTGGAGACTAAAATGGACCTGATGATGATGATGATGATGATTATTTGTTTATTTTTGTTCAGATTAAAAAAAAATGTTGAACTATTTAATACCGCTATATGATTTTAATAATGGGTCGTCTTTGTCAATCTTTATTCATCCCACTCCTGGTATATGGGTCTCCTCTCAATTGAAGGGGTGTAGAGCAGGAGCAACTGCAGGTCGGCGGAGGTTTTCAGTGTTTTCATCTCCAAATAACATCTCCATACAAATCGGCGATTTCTTAAGCGACTGAAAGTACCTATATAACTGTAGCTAAGTTCATCCAGCAAAATTCTACCGCTGAAGAGTCACCGCTAAAGAAAACCGCAAAAGTTTTCATTAACTCCATAGTGCCCGCTGAGACAAGCTGAATATATGTAATTACTTTCTACGCGTCTTTATTAAACATTTACTTTTGTGATGTATCTTTTTCTCGTCAATTTAGTCTATCTAGAAAACATTATATTGTAGAAAAAAATCAAAGGTGAACGAATTTGAAAATAATAGTCTTGCTTCCTCTGTCCTATAGTTTGCCAAGATTATGTTTTTTACTGTTACATTTCTGTAACTAACATAACATAAATCTTTTATAAATAATTGCAATAATAATAACAGATTTATATCTAGAATCCACCCTCGCCTTCGCCCCCGTTTACTTTATTTTTTAATACAAAGTATCCTATGTCCTTCCTAATACCTTTGAAAATATGTGTACAAAGTTTCATGACTCATGTAACAAACAAACTCACATTCACATTTATAATGTAAGTAGAGATAGTAGGGATGCATTTGAATTTAAAAGAAGTTAAAAGAAAAATACAAAGAAAATCAACTAAAGCGTCGATACTCAGTAGGTAATCCAGTTGTATTTTATATAGAGTTTGCATAGCTCCGTACAATATTTATTCGTGTTTATGTGCTCATTTACTAAGATAAAGCCACAAAGACAGCTCCGCGGGCAGGTACTCCGTACTCAGAAAACAATTCAACCACTGTTTACCTGTTAACGCTTTCGTGACAACCAAAAACATTTGCCTCCGTATTTCACCACAGCATTTCGTTAAAACATTTATCGTATGCTAGTTTTCTTACGGTTGCTTTTTAACCAACGACAACGAAGAAGAACCGACAATTACACACTGCCATCTAGTCCCAAACTAAGCAAAGCCTGTACTATGGGTGATAGCTATCTGACATTATACTTAAATACATTTTTTTTTGTAAATACATACATAGAAAACACCCAGACCCAAGACAAATAGTTCATGCACATAAATATTTGTCTTGTGCGGGTATCGAACTCGTGACCTCGGAGTCAAAGTGGCCAATGCTAACCATTCGACAACTGAGCTCGTGAAACCGACTTCAAAAATAGCAAGTAAGTAAATTGCATGTAATACTGTCAATATTGCACTTTTTCAGTATATGTTATACTATACCGGCTTCTAACCATGTATACCAAATCTTATAAGTGTATGTATGTACGTATGTTTGTATGATTGTTCGCGAATATCTCAAAAGTTATAAGACGGATTTCAAAAATTATTTAGGTATTGCAAATTTCATCAAAATTGGTGCAATAGTTTTTGAGATAGGGAGTGTGTAAATGAAAAATTTTTATTTCTCCTATTTATGTTTAGTAAATTATATATAAGAAGCCGGTTTATTTTTTTTTAAACACTATTTATTTATTTATTGAGTTTTTCTTAGAATTACTATGTTGCTATTGTTGTTATGTTATTATGTTATTAATAACCGGCTAAGCTGAAGCTGATTCCCATCTGATCGAATTTTTTGAACGCGTTAATCAAACTTCAGTTTAGATTTATGGTACTTGTGTTTAGCTCATCTACTAGAAACGCTGGAGTTCTACAGACTGAGCTGATAATGTTTGGCAATAACAAAAATGTAAGACCTATTTTTCAAATCAAATTATTCGATGAATGATCTGAATTAATGTTATGAATGATGAAAATATTTCGATAATCAGCTTTATTGAAGGTGTTACATGAACAGCAGTGTTATAGGTACAGCAACTGTGTACAGAAAGATTTCTTCTCAGATCGATACCTCCAATGAACCCTACGCCAACTCAAAACATACACATCCAGATACACACCGCTAATATGAGTTATATTTACTTAGCGGTTTGTATTTGCCGATTTTGTTGTGTCTGTGTGTCTTTTATAAATAGAATTCAGGTAGCATAATGTTACTGAAGTAATAAATCGATTTAGATAAAAAAAGAAAGCTATCGAAATTTTTGTTGGCGTAGTCTTGGAGGCATCGAATGTTCTGATTTTTTTATTG
This sequence comes from Hypsopygia costalis, assembly GCA_937001555.2. Classification (NCBI taxonomy): domain Eukaryota; kingdom Metazoa; phylum Arthropoda; class Insecta; order Lepidoptera; family Pyralidae; genus Hypsopygia; species Hypsopygia costalis. The sequence goes on from OW443342.2 coordinate 7,692,982, forward strand.
CGAAAATCAAACTATAGCTGAATGGTATATGAGTTTATCTTTACTGCTAGAAACTACTATGGAGCTCTACCGAATAAGTCGGAGATTATTATTATTTAAATAGTTGTCTTGGCCAACTTGCCAGAGTATTTTTTTTTATTAAAAAAAATATAATAAGCCTGGGATGATTGTCAATAACTAAAACCTATTTTTCGAATCAAAATATTCGATGGTAATCGGCTTCAACTTCGGCGGTAGCGCCCCTAATCTATATGCTTATCTTCTTATATATGTAAAAGAAAACTGTAATGTTATTTATTATGTAAATTTAATACATTAATCCAAAATTTATTGAGGGTGTTATATGAACAGCAGTGTCATATGTACGACAACTGTGTACAAAAAGATTTCTTCTCAGATGTTTTTATTTATTAGGCAGAAGGGAATTCCGGGAAGGTTTTCATTTTAACATTCACGACGAGCATGATGTAAATGGAAGTATGAATTACTTAGAATTCGTCAGAAAATTCATCGTAATTATGTTGTTATATATTTCCAGAATAATAATTAAAAGCAAGCTAAAATATACATTTAGGACCGCACAGCGAATTATTAATATTGTTTTTTTTTATGAGAGGTGGGGCCAACGAGCATGTGGGTCTCCTGATGGAAAACAATCACCATCGCCCATGGGGATCAGCAACACCAAAAGGTCACCTATACGTTGCCAGCCTATACTCCTTCCTTTCTTTCTTTCTTTATGGTGACCTCACTCACTCGAAGGAACACAACAACCTTCAAGGGAATTGTTATTTGGCTCCGGTATTCTGTGAGGTGGAGATACTTCCCCAGTCGGGCCTTGTTGTTGTGCTTGCTATTGTATAATACATCCTTATGAACAATATCATACAACATGGGGACACGTTCGATAGATTATAATGTTACGGTATGATAGTATAAGTCGTAATGTAATTACGTCCCTTGTGACAAGGTTACATATTGTGTACCGAAAGATACAGTCACGGGCGTTTCCTAACTATGTTATATGTACTAGGGATATAATTATAACTGAGTTAAACGATATAATAAAATTACTATAGGAAGTTAGGACGAACTAAGATGAGATGAATAAATATGTTATATGTACTTGCAACCTCTTGCATAATACTGACTATAAGGAGACAAAAGGCAACTAATCCAAACTAAGCATACTAATATTATAAATGTGAAAGTCTGTTTGTTTGTCCTTCTTTCACGTCGAAAGTAACGAACGGATTGACATGATTTTTTTGTAGATAGTTTATGGCCTGGAGAGTGACATAGGCTACTTTTTATCCCGGAAAAAGATCTTATTCCCACGGGAAAAAAATAAGTTTATAATCATTTGTCCTTCTTTTACGTCGAAAGGAATCTACGTACAGACATGATTTTTTTAACGGGGATAGTTTACGGTCTGGTGAGTGACCTAAGCTACTTTTTATCCCGGAAAAACATCTTATTTCCATGGGATAAAAAAATAACTTTGTATTTGATAAAAAAATACTTTTGTTCATTTGTCCTTCAATCACGTCGAAAGGAACCTAAGTACCGACATGATTTTTTTAACGGGGATAGTTTACGGTCTGGAGAATGATATAAGCTATTTTTTATACTTTTAATCCAGGAAAAACATACATTGTTTGCAATAACGTATAAATAATAATAATCAATTAAACAATAATATATAATAATAATATATATACGCGTAATATAATTTGTGTAAAATTAGCTATAGTGTGTTGTGTATATATATATATATATATATATATATATATATATATATTAGGTTGGGGAAAAAGTCTTTTCGTATTTTATATGAAAATTCAAAACATTTTTTAATAAAGTTTATTTACATTTAACTAAAGTATGTAGGTGCCATTTTGTTCGATAACTTTTTGCCATCTTGTAGGTACAGACATGATCCCATTACTATAGAAATTTTGGGACTTCTGTTTAAAAAACCACGATAAGTGGTTTTGGCAGTCTTCTCGTGATGTTAACCTGACATTGCCTAAAGAATTCTGAAGAGACCAAAACAGGTGGAAATCAGAAGGTGCAAGGTCAGGACTATACGGCGGATGCATTAACACCTCCCAGTCAAACTCTCTTAATTTTTGCTGAGTGGCTAAAGATGTGTGAGGTCTAGCGTTATCATGATGAAAAATCACACCCCTTCTGTTAATTAATTCCGGCCGCTTTCTCTCAACTTTTTGCTTTAATCTCATCAGTTGTTCACAGTAGAGTTCAGAATCGATAGTCCTGCCTGGCGGTAACAGCTCATAATGAATAATGCCCTTCCAATCCCACCATACACACAGCATCACCTTGTTGCGGGTTAACCCGGGTTTTGCCAGAGTCTGTGAAGCCTGACCGGCCTTTGACCACGACCTTTTTCGCACGTTCTTGTCGTACGTGATCCACTTTTCATCAGCAGTTATAAGCTTCTTCAAAAACGGTTCGCTTTCATTACGTCTTAGTAAAGAATCGCAAATGAGTACACGGTTCATTAGGTTTCTTTCAGTGAGATCGTGAGGCACCCAAATATCGCGCTTTTTAGTGTACCCAGCTTTTTTCAAATGCGCCAAAACTGTTTTGTGGTCAATTCCTAATTATTCAGCTACGTCATAACTACTGATATGCCGATCTTGCTCCATTTTTTCAAAAATGGCATCAATTTTATCCGTAACAGGGCGACCAGAGCGACGTGCATCTTTCACATCAAAATTTCCTGATTGAAAACGCTTAAACCAAATTTGTGCTACTCTCACAGACACTGCACTAGGTCCATAAACGTCACAAATTTTTTTCGCAGCTTGCGTTGCATTGTTACCTTTTTTGTAGTAAAATTTTAAAATGAATCGAATTTCTTCATTAGATTCACTCATCTTGACAGTAAAAAAAACAAATGAAAATCACACATTTACCTAATTTGAATTTGGAATTATCTTTTTTAAAATTTAAACTTTTTAAAGATATCAAAACCTGCCAGATACAAATGGTATAATCAAAGAGATTTTATTACAAGTTCATACATACTATAATGCGAAAAGACTTTTTCCCCCACCTATTATATGTTATATATGTTTTGTGTTTGGTTTTCGATCCTTCAGCGTCAGAGGTTCGCGGGTTCGATCATACTTTTGGGTGATTACACTTAATTGTATTGGTAACAAACTGAGCACAAGTTTTTTTTATATTTAATTTCTATGCACTTTATAATGCAATTTATATTTCTTTCGTCGTACTAAGGACCTATGTTTAGTAGCAATGACCGATTTTGGCAACAAAATTAAAATCCTATGTTGTTTTTGAAATTTCATTTTAATTTATTATGCCACTTTCGGCATGGCTCTAAATGTGTAACTCTATCTGCAAAAAAATACATCCATACCAAATCAAATAAAGATATTATTAATTGAAAAATAGTGCAGTCCGCAATAAAAAAGGCCATTATCGTAAAATCTTTTTACATCTTCGGTCTAGTTGCAAATAAGGATTAACAGTGTATATTAGAGTAACTGGGTAAGAAAACCATAAAATTAAAAAACTCAGGAAAATTACCCAGAATACAAAATGCAATATTTTCAAGGCAACATAAAGCAAAACAACTTAAAATTAAACGTGTATAATGTTTATATATATATAATATACTTAATATGTACGTTATGTATGTATTAGTAAATATCAAATTCTATTTATTAGTTATATTGTATGATATTACAAATTTGTTATTAGATATTTACAACTTTCCGTCCGACCGTGAAAAGATTGCTTTTAACAATTAGGCCGCCGTGTTGCACATACATATTTTAAGAGTGAATATTTTCTATATTATATTGACTAAATTATTTCTGTAAAACTCTGTAAAGATAACCAATATATGTATGAAGTGGGTTAGGCACAAAATATAACATTTGAAAATAATACTAATGATTGCCTCTGTTTAAATTGTACATTAATTTAAATAAAGAAAAGCATTTCAATTCAATAACTGTGTAACTCTTTTCTGTTTTTCGAACGTCCATTATGCAAGTGCTGCGTATATATTTACGTCTGATTTCGTCACTAAAAATTGTCTGTATTGTTCCGTAAATGTTGGGCAACAAGCCAGTGCTAATTACCACAGATAATGTCCATATGTGTCCTGCCCCAGGTCTGCCAGAATGACGTCACAATGACGTCGGGCGTGGGATGTCATTATAAATACTGGTAAGATATGACCTCTCTTGAGGTTAACTGTACAAGTGGTGTCTCTGTTGTACGTTCTATTTGGCACTTTGCCAAGCTGTTAGAAAGGGGCTATTGTACATTTCGAGAGCTGAAAATTACCTTTCAGTTGCCTATTGACAGTTAAGATGTATCGAATGATTGTGATTAATGACGTGTAGTTTTTCTTTTTTTCGTAATTTTCTTTTTCTCATTGGCGATTACATATTTGTAAACACGCATTTATTGACTGAGGGATTATTTTCACGTCTGCCCTATTGCATTTAATTATGTCACCCAACCACTTTGATTCCTAATGGTCATAACTTCTTTAAGAATTACACATACAAAAAATACAAAATCTTTATTCAATTCTCACTTAACTTAATATACTCACAGTGTTTGGGATCTCTTTTTAAGTATGACAATACCTGTGTTAGGAGATACCGCTCTTCTAAACAAGTAATATCTATCCTGTTAGTGAGACTAGGCATTTACAATGTTAACTTTATTACTAATTCTTACACAAATACAAATTCATTAAAATATGTTAAAAAAAATCAGTAATTTATAACAATATTTTTGCATTACATAATGCAAAAATATTGTTCTAAAGCAGTTACAAAACTTGCGCGTTCATATTAAACCCAATTAATATCTTTAGCTAGGTTAATATTTAAAAAAAATGCTACTATAAATAATAAAGTAGATAGTAGCAATTCATTAAAACATAAATGTTATCTAAATCATTCATTAATTATTGTAAATCCTAGACACTAAATCCTTCAAATTCGTCAAGGAATACGTATGAAATATTTTATGCGTCAGCGGGATTAGCCCAAGCGAAGCGAAGAGAGGATGGACTAGTAAAAGTTATTATTTATTTAATTCAAAATTTTCCGACTTCTCTTCTCTAATCGGAACAGGCTCACCACATATTCTCATCACTGTGTCTCTTGAGACCTATGTAGCCAACATTAGCAGACAACCAAAAAGGGAATAAACGCAAAGGGAATAAAACCAAAAAAGGAAAGTAACGCTCATTGCATCGAAAAAAGAATTTCATTGCTGTCGGGGAGGTAAAACTACGACTACGTTGGAATTTAGCTTACCTCCTTGTCAATGGGAGAGACAGCAATGAGAATTAAGGCATTAAAAACATAGAGAGATGGTTTGTTAAGTGAAGCTCAACTTACACTATGTATGATTAATTAATGATGCATGTATAAATTTATTAAATATTACATTATTAAGTGAAATTTTAATTTAATTTAAATTTATTTTTAGTTCGTGAGTATTAATAAATTTTATAAAAAAACTAGGATGATATACCCTAATATTTAAAATTAAAATACTGATGTTAATTTACCACAAATCGATATCGATATGGGGTAACTTATTTAAAAATAAGACAATATTTAGAGGTCAAGGGATATATATAATATTCTTTTTCAAATAAATAATTTGAAAATTTATTTACCTTTTAGATCTGGTTTATGAATAGTCATTAGGTATCTAACACTATTTTCCACATTCTAGTCTAGACTAGATAATGTTTTCAGCATTATATACAATCTAGATCTTCACATATCTGTGCGATATATTACAGCGCGGTCCATTCTTTGAAAGAACAGCTATAAGTGTCGTTTAACAGCTGTTCTCATTCTTTGTTTGAAAATCTTTCTAAATGGTTTTAACGTAATGCTGTTTGTTTTTAAATAGATCTTTTCAACATTAACTAAGCATACTGTAAAAATATGGTATAGAGAGATGCAAAAATTCTTACTCTTGAGGAGATAAGAGAGAGAAAAAAGGACACTATCTCTTTTTTATGATTTTCAATTTAATGTTTATATATTGCGAGGAGCTTGGTGACGTCATTGCGTGTGTCAGTCTAATCGACAACGCTTCGGAGGGGTATGCTCTAAACCCCTTCGATTGAGGGAGGACCCGTAACTCAGCAGTGGGATGAATAAGGGTTGATGACAATGATAATACTTCGTGATAACATCATTGGAATTCATTTAATGGAATTTACCTATCAAAGAGAGATACCCTTACAGATAATTTGTCAGTAACTTAAAATTGTTACATGCATTCGATGTAGTATTTAGATAGATAGATGATGTAGATTAGTATATTTGATTTTGATTATGCAATCTAAGGTATGAGCCTTACGGCTCATACCTTAGATTGCATAATCAAAATCTGAATCTGTCTGGTCTGAATATAAATATTTTTTTTTTTATCCGTTTTTAAAATTGCTTCCATAGGGAGACAATTCAAAAAAAATTATGATAACAATATTAGGAGATACAGTTTGGTATTTCAACTACATATCTATCATCTTCATCCAAAATTCAATTACACTACTGCAACTGGATAGATCAAAGAATTTATTACGCTTAAGTACGGGCTATGGAACGGGACGGGAAGCGCTGCCATTTTGAGATAATTTTAGTGCACATAACGTATTCACGTACAAACACGGCCGTGTCCATTACACAGTCATACCCCATTTTTATTATTAGTTTTTTATTATTATTATTTATTGGTATAATAATATTATATCTATGACTGAAACCAATATAAGTAGATAGATTTTTTCATACCAAAAGTCTGACTTCAATTTAACCAATTATATGACTGTGGTGTAATAATATCCGACAAATTTCTATACACAAATACATGGTTTCCAAATCTAAACCTAAATCTTTTTCATGATCATTTTCATCGGAATTGTGTACACCTTCGCTTCGTCATGCTTTCGGACTGCAAACGTTTATTGGTTCATCAAACTAATCCGACGATGGATCACCAGATTTATCGCTATTTACCATACAATGAATTTCAAACCGTACGTAATTTACACAAGATACATTATTCGGTAAACATTAAACGGTATGCGGAGCAGACTAGACGTCGACGCTATAAATACAGAATACTGTGAACAATATGCATAATATATTTTTTGTATGTTTTGTTTAACTGAAATAGATGCGTTGGTGTCGATGTATCGATAATCATTATAAAACGGCGGATGTTTTCCATAAAGGAACAGATCTTCCGTTCGACGGCTTATAAACTGTTGATGAGATGTGAAGATGACGTCAGAACAGAATATTATAGACATTTTCTTTGCTGCGAAAATAAGTTTTTAACGTGATAAAGTCTTATAAATCGACTAGCTTTCGCCCGCGGCTTCGCTCGCGTGAAATTCGGGGCAAACACGTGTCAACTCATTTAATTGTATAAGTACTCGTGTAAAGTTTAGGATAAAATAGTCCAACTAATCTCGTTTCCCCATACAAACTTCGGACCTCCGTTTCACCTTCTTAGAGGTCAAATTTGAAAAATCCTTTTAAGTAATTTCGTGTCCACTATATTATATTTTCGAATCGATGCCATTTTCGTAATTGACGTTCCAGAAACCATAAAATCAACACCCATATTGATATTATGACATTTCAACCCCATCGCACCCCACAGGGGGGATTTTATGTCACGTTAGCTACGTTTGATTAGAAAATACTTGTTATTTTCGTAATCAGTGACCCGATAAACCATAAAAAGAATACCTATGATGATTTTCAGACTTTTTCACCCTTTTTTTTTCACATAAATTCGGAGATCCAGCAAAGGTCTGGAAATTCTTAAAATCTCTTGGAATTGGGAAAAATCAAAATAGTAATCCTAAAAATATCGATGTTAATGCCCTTAACTTGCATTTCTCCTCTTCTGTTGTTATTGATAATAGCATTAAAACTGATACACTTAATCATCTTTCATCGCTCCCAACTCCTGATTATCCACCTTTTTTCTTTACTCAATTTACCGCTAGTGATGTTGAGAAGAACGTACGTTTGGTGGCATCAAATGCCGTGGGGGAGGACAGCGTTAGTCGTCTTATGATTTTACCTATCCTCGATATTATCCTTCCTATTATCACATTGATCCTAAACAATTCCATTACATCTGGAATTTTTCCCTCTGCGTGGAAAAATGCTTATGTTGTTCCCCTTCCTAAAAAACTGAATCCCATGTTACCCTCCGACTACCGCCCTATTTCCATTCTTCCTTTCTTGTCCAAAGTCCTCGAACGCCTGGTTCAAATGCAATTAAGTAGTTTTCTTGATAAATACGATATTCTCAATCCTTTTCAATCAGGTTTCCGCCCAGGTCATAGCACGACTACCGCTCTCATGAAAATTACCGAAGATATCCGGTCGGGTATGGACAATGGAGACCTTACTGTTTTGACTTTGCTGGATTTTAGTAACGCATTTAATACGGTCGATTTTGATGTATTGTTACTTCGACTGCGTTCTATCAACATATCTCCTACGGTGATTGATTGGTTTCGTTCTTACCTGTATGGACGTCAGCAACGGGTGCGTGTTGAGAATACATTCTCTACCTGGTGCCCTACTACGGCTGGCGTACCTCAGGGTGGCGTGTTGTCTCCTCTTTTATTTGCTTTGTTCATTAACTCCATTACATCTGAACTTCGCTCCTCTTGCCATCTTTATGCAGATGATTTACAAATTTATACACAGGCTCCTTTGATGCAGCTTCCAAATGCCATATCCTCTATTAACGAAGATCTATCACGTATATCTGTCTGGAGCAAGTCTCATGGCCTTATTGTAAATCCTTCGAAAACGCAAGCCATTATTATAGGTAGTTCTCGACAAATTTGTAAAATTGACTGGAATCATATCTCTTCTGTTACATTTGATGGCACCCTTGTAAAATTTAGTAATAAAGTGAGAAATCTCGGAATTCTTTTTGACAGTACGTTTTCTTGGTCAGCACAGATTGCTGACGTCAGTAGAAAATTATTCGCCGCTTCCGCTTCTATTAGAAGATTGCGAAATTTTTTGCCCACTGACACTAAAATTGCGCTTGCACAATCCTTGCTCCTCCCTATACTAGACTATGCAGATTCTTGTTATCTTGATATCACCGAAGAGCAACTAAATAAACTTGAGCGTCTTCAAAATCTATGTATACGGTTCATATTTGGACTTCGCAAATATGACCATGTCTCTGAATTTCGCCTTCAGCTCAAGTGGCTCCCCATCAGACTTCGCCGTAACTGGCATATACTTACCCTTCTTTACTCTATTCTCTTTAATCCTAAATCTCCTGTCTACCTAAAAGAACGTTTCCTGTTTCATACCGAAGTGCAGGGCCGCGCCTTGCGCAACACACTTTTGCTCCGCCTCAAAACACCGTCTCACTCTTCCCAATTTTACTCCAATTCTTTTTCTGTGCAGGCAGTGCGCCTTTGGAACGCGTTACCATCTCAGATCAGGAATGCTCAATCGCTAGCTTTGTTTAAAAATCTTGTCAAAAGCCACTATCTTTCTCTTAATGTTATCTAATTTTCATTAGTCACAATTTTAACCTCTACTTGATTAGACTCATTAGTACTATACTAGGTTTATATAATTTGTGTGTATATGTATGTATGTATGTGTATGTATGTATGTGTGTATATGTATGTATGTATGTGCATATTTATTTATTTATATAATTAAGCATGTATGTAAGTATTTACAATTTATTACTTATAGTAATTATTAATATCTGCGCCACCTACCTTGATTTCATATTATTTGTCCTCTACCCTAAGGTTGTCTGGAAGAGATCGCTCGACGATAAGACCGCCTTTGTACTAGTACTTAATGTTTTCACTGTATATTTTTCATTTATTTTGGTGCAATAAAGTATATTGTATTGTATTGTATTGTATAAATTCTGTGGGGGTCCACAGAATTTATGTCACGTCGGCTACGTTTGATTTTAATATAGTTGCTTTTTCGTAATCAGCGACCCGATAAACCACAAAAACAATACCAACGACGATTTTCAGACTTTTTCAACTCATTTGAGACATTTCAACCCCATGACACCCTCATAGGGGATGATTGTCACGTTACCCACGTTAAATTTTAAAATCGTTGTCGTTTTCGTAATCACCGACCCGGTAAACTATAAAAACAATACCCATGCACTTTTCGCACCCAATTTTACCCCTTTAGGGGTTGAATATTGATGAATCCTGAAACACGTGTTTACTCATTTATCTGTAGAAGTACTCATGTAAAGTTTCGGATAAAATAGTCTAACTAATCTTGTTTTGCCATACTAACTTTGGACTCATGTTTCACCCCCTTAGGGGATGAATTTTGAAAAATCCTTTCTTCGTATACTCCTAGACGTCATTTGAAACAAATGACAAATTTGGAATCTCTAGACCCAGCGGTTCGGGCTGTGCGTTGATATATCGGTCAGTGAGTCAGGACTTTGAATTTTATATACTCGTACGAGTATATACAGATGATCGCCGGCTCCACGCATGACTCATTGTCATGTTCCGCCTGAGCCGAGCGTGCAAGCGAGAGCGCGGAACAAGCGATAGAGAGGCACGATCGGCCTATGTTTCTTATGACGTTGTAACATAAAATTATCATCCGTAAACCGACTTTACAGACAACCAATTTTTTTTTATACTTTCGTTCATTATCGAAAACAAATCTTATTTTTCACAGTAAACATTAAGGTATTTTATTGATTATTATTAAGAAGAAATTACATAATAGGCAGACGAGCTCGGTGGTCAAATGGTTAGCAATGGCTACTTTGACTCCGAGGTTGCGGGTTCGATCTCCCCACAAGACAAATATTTGTCTTATTTTATTTACTTATTTATAATTAATTATAATTATCAATACTATTAGACACATTATGCAGAATACTAATTCAATAGAATTGTGCACATGCTGCAGTTCTGCGATTTACTGCATTGTATTTAAAGTTAATATGCATTTTGTGTAAGCTATTTTCAGATCACTTTCCTTCAGTGTTACAAGTTCGAACTTTCCTAATTGTACGTTTTGTTGTCATTCTACAGCATAAATAGAAATACACCATGATCATTGTCACCGGAGTTTTTAAAAGTCGTTACGGTTTGTAGCAATGGATCAGTAATACGTCAGTGATAGCAATGCAACTGGTTGCAATAGCCGCTATTCCATTCTAAAATGTTCGTTCAGTATATAGTTCAATCTACGTTTTATTCCGTTGTAATGTCTAATAAGATCATCATCAGTTTTTGCCCGTGACTTGGTACGCGTATGCAGTGAGAATTTTCCTAAGTCGTAACAGCTATCTACTCATATACATATGTGCATGGCAATTGAGCTTCACTTAACTAGTCTACATTCCACCTAACTACCATCTCTTTTAATGCCTTATTTGCCATATCTCTCTCATTGCTAAGAGGAGAAGTCAAATTCCAAAAGCTTGTTACTCCTACTAATTTCTTTCTGATTAAATTCGTTTTGAGTGCCAAGGCAGCCGAAGTCTTACCCTCGGGACTGCAGTGGACTTTACTGTTTATTGCCTTTTTTGGCGGTCGCCGCTGTTAATTCTGGCTACACAGGAGACACAGTGGTGGGAATGTGTCTTGGGGCCCCGTTCCGATCTGTCCATTTGTCTGAGCCGTGCGTTGATCGATTAGTCAGCCATTCAATTCCCTGTTTTATTTTATATAAATTTGGGTTTGCAGTCCATTAAACTTTTTATTTAAAACATAATAAAACTGTTTATTAGTTTGTCAGAAAGCGGCTTGATTTATTTCCGAGTTATTGCTTTATACCGCTCCAGCAATAATTTTCCCCGAAAAGTTTGCAGTGAATGACATTCAAACATTGATTTATATCGAAAATTATTGCTTCAAATGTGTTTATCATGTAAATTAAATAAACATTAACAATGGAATTTTTTCTCTGAAAAGTTTGTAATGATACACGTAAACATATTTTTGAAGTCGTAAAATGACGAGTCGTTTACGAGTTCCGACCCTCCTACTCGCACAATATTAAGGTCGAATCATACACTTCTGTATTATTTCAATATAACATTCCGTAAAGTATTTATTTTCTAAATTGAATAACCTTATTTTTGTTTTGTATTAATTAATCAAATTAATTAATAATTAGGTAATTAATGACGATGACTTATTTCTTATCTAGAGTCAAGTACTACCCTGAGGAGGTAACAACAGAGCCCCAATACAGTATATTGTGACAGAGCGGAGTGTACTTTACGCTACATTTCTCAATTTCACTTCATTTCTCGATTATGGCATGTATTTTCAGTCCAACACGCTGCGTTACGAACGTTTGAGGCTCAAGAATTCGCAGGCACTCAGGGTACCAAAATTTAAACGATATAAATTTTATTGTTATCTTTAATTGACAGAATGAAATTTATTATCATTATTTGTCAATGGAAAATAATAAAATGAGTGACTAAATATACATGGGCATACATACATAATATACATGGGCGACTGAAATTGTTGTTAATTTATTTTGTTTTCCGTCTTCTCTTTATCTAAAAAATCTTAATTGTTTAAAGCATTTTTGGTTAATTGCATTACCTACTATAATTTTGTTATATTATATTTCCAACAATGTTATTTTAGTCAAGACGAGATTAAATAAAATATTCCTGGACAATTTACACAGCGCCGTCTAGTCCCGAATTTTTTTTTATTATACCACCAGTGTGGGAAACAAGCATACGGCCCGCCTGATGGAAAGCAGTTACCGTAGCCTATGAACGCCTGTAACACCAGAGGCATCACACGCGCGTTGCCGACCCTGTAAAAACCTCTTCACGCCTTTTTTGAAGAACCCCATGCTGTAGTCCCCTGAGAAAACCTCGACAGGCAGTTAGTTCGTTCCACAGCTTGACAGTACGCGGGAGAAAACTTCTCTGGAACCGCACAGTACGTGACCACTTAGGCTCCAATGTGTGAGGATGAATTCCCTGTCGATGGCGAGCGGTGCGACTGTAGAAGGAGGCCGTTGGCATCATATCAAACAACTCCTCTGAACACACCCCATTGTACAGACGGTAGAACACACAAAGGGACGCAAAATCTCTTCTCAGACTTAACGGTTCTAAACCGTCTGTTAGTTTGGGATCGTCGACAATCCTCACAGCGCGCCTTTGAATCGAGTCACAAGGTGCAAGCTGGTATCTAGGCGCTCCCGCCCATAGATGGCAACAGTACTCCATATGCGGCCGTACTTGAGCTTTGTAAAGCATAAGTCTCTGCCGCGGATTGAAGTACTGCTTCGCCCTGTTGAGCACACCTAGTTTTTTCGACGCCAGCTTGACCTTCCCCTCCAGGTGACAACGAAACTGGACGTCGCTGGAGATTTCAACTTAAGAATTAAGCGCAAAGCTTGTCCTATGGGTACTAGACAACTGATAAATGTATTTAAATACATTTTTTTAAATACATACATATAATAATACATATAAAACACCCAGACCAAGACAAACAGACATGTTCATGCACGCAAATGTTTGTCTTGTGCGGGGATCGAACCCGCGACCTCGGAGTCAAAGTAGTCAAAGTAGCAACAACCACCGGACTCGTTAAAGGGATAATATATAATAGATAATATGATACAACATAACGTAGCAAGCAATTTAAAACACACCATAACTACAGACATTTACCTTTGTTAAAATAAGGTTGAAGGAAGAACGTATCCTGGCATGTGTGGTTAAACCACGTATTATACACCTACATATTCGCGAGCGGAATGAATGAATGAAACTGTAAACATACTGACTCATCACAATCTTGTTCTTGAACGAATGCCCTTCGCCCGATTCGAAGAATTGATTCATGTTGGAAAATTTGTTTTTGGCAAGTGAAATAAAAGCAAGCTGTACCAACATCCTTGAATGAAATCGAACAGTAGAGATTCTACATAATAATATGAACGAAATTTACTATGGAACGGAGATAGAAATAAAAAAAAAATGTCTAAAAGTGATCAGCCGATTGGACAGATTTGTACAAAGACTTGATTTTTTTAAATTTCGAAGTCTATTTTGCAATAAAGTAATACTGATGAGTATAATTATTCATTTTCGGTACGATACCGCGATACATCCTTTGTTGAATATCCTATGTAGAAAACCATCGACGAACAGAATAGCCTCCATACCACCAACTCTTATTATTGAATCGCAATAAGCGTTGGTGGTAAGGGGCCTGTATGCTCCTAAAGTCTTATCTCTGCATCGCCCTAATCTTGACTTTTTTTTATACTACGTCGGGTGGCAGACAAGCATATGGCCCGCCTGATGTGAAGCGGTTACCGTAGCCATATTAACGCTCGCAACATAAAATATCGCTCGCGCGCCACCACCCCTGCTGCCAACGCAGCATTCTCGCAACCTTGCTTTCTGATGACCTCACTCACTCGCAGGAACACAACAATCCTCAAGGGAAATGTTATTTGGCTGCGGTATTCTATTTTTTTTATACTACGTCGGGTGGCAGACAAGCATACGGCCCGCCTGATGTGAAGCGGTTACCGTAGCCATATTGATGCTCGCAACATAAAATATCGCTCGCGCGCCGCCACCCCCGCTGCATCGCAACGCAAACCAACGCAGCATCTTCTTCCTTCCTTTCTAGTGACCTCACTCAGTCGCAGGAACACAACAACCCTCAAGGGAATTGTTATTTGGCTGCGGTATTCTGTGAGGTGGAGGTACATTCCCCATTCGGGTAGCTTAAAATTACGCTCCCTACCTCTCTTTTCGCCAGAGCCTCGTTTGTCAGTCAGCAGGGTGCACCACGTTCAGGTGAAGTTGGGTTTGGTTCAAAGATGTTGATGGACCACTTACACCCCAAAATTGATTCCAGAGTTTCACCGTTCTTATTACGTGATATGGATGGAATTTAAATTTATGGTGACTTGTATAATTTTGTAAAGATCGTATTTTTCTACTTAGGCATTTTGGTTTCTTGGCTTCTGCAATTGGCAAACTCATTATGCATTTGGAGGCAAACTGCTTTCTAGTCAAATTTCGGGCTTAAAAAAATTAAGACATATCTGAATGAAGATATGTCTTCATTGGCATTTATTAAGGCAACTCGATCGAAAAGGAACGGCACAAAATATTTTTTTGTGGAATCTCTTTGAAAATGCTAAGTCGAACCGAACCGAACATTTGACATGTCTGTCAGTTCAAACAGTTGAGCAGCTCGATGTCACTCATAGAGGAAATGATGCCGCAACCAGAGCCACCCTGCAATGAATGAAAGTCTGTCAGATTTTTTGCTAATCCCGTTGATTGCATTTTGACAAAAAATGGATAGATGGAGCACACAATTCGTGAAACTAATATTTTACCGTGAGTTGGTTCACATAAAACAAATACTAGATGCGAATACAAATAATATATGATAGATAGATGAAATATGCTTTATTTGCAGTTTACATCACAACGAAAAGAATTAAAATTATTAAACAACTGTACTGTAATACTATGTGACTATGTAAGTATTCTTGCAAATAAATTGAATTGAATTGAATTGAATTAATTTGTTACTTCATGTGAATGCAACAAGGCGGCCTTATTGCTAAAAGGAATCCTTTCAAGACAACCTTTAGGTGACGGATATGTGTATGAACATAGACAGGAAGGAAAGAGACATACAAATTTTCAACTAATGGATTTTCATACTTTCAATACAACTTTAAAATATGAGTTGCACGTACAAAATTCACTGAAGTACCTACCTACTTTAATTTAATATCAAAAGTTGGGTCGGGTTAAATGATTTATATCTAAAATTTTGGGCAAATAAGGCGTGTTAAATATTTAAATGCGTAAGGTTATATAACGTGTTCATTATCTCATGTGGGCCGGTAATTCGCGAAGGATTTCAATTATCTCCGGGTTACAATATTAAAATTTGGGTTAAGCGCCCGCAAACCGACCGGAGGTTACAAAAATGTACCCTCTGACCTTACATAAGGACCTCTACAGATAGTACTACTAATTAGTTTAAAATATAATAAATGGAATTTAATTAAATAATAAAATCTTTGATTAATATTGATTAAGATATTATTAAAAAAGTAGACTGATCGATCAACCATCTAGATGGTCTGTGAACAGATCAAAAATTATCGAATGGACTATGAAACAATGACTAACATAATTACAGCTCATGTAATTATGTTAGTCATTGTGACGAAGGTCGCCGTGTACAGCTTGTGCAAAAATTCTTATGGTTCTAAAATTGTATTAGTTCCATATATTAAAAAATTAAAGAAAAAAAAACCTTTTTAAAAACAAGCTTTTATTATTTGTTTATAAAATGAACTCAAAATTTAAAAATAAATTAACTCTAAAAAGAAATATAACACTTTGTAACTTGATTGTAACCTTTAACGACAAATAAGCGTCTTCGTCTAGGACAAAATAATTCCATATTGTACAAATTTATTTAATTTTAACACTAAAACTTTTCACCATACATAATTATTCAATCTCGTCCCCCCTCTTTATCATAGTCCCCATTTATAAATGAAAGCGTGTTACATTGTGATAGCTTGAGGAAAATGTTGTGTTGTATTAAATGTAACACGCTTTCATTTATAAATGGGGACTATGATAAAGAGGGGGGACGAGATTGAATAATTATGTATGGTGAAAAGTTTTAGTGTTAAAATTAAATAAATTTGTACAATATGGAATTATTTTGTCCTAGACGAAGACGCTTATTTGTCGTTAAAGGTTACAATCAAGTTACAAAGTGTTATATTTCTTTTTAGAGTTAATTTATTTTTAAATTTTGAGTTCATTTTATAAACAAATAATAAAAGCTTGTTTTTAAAAAGGTTTTTTTTTCTTTAATTTTATTTTTAACTTTTTAGTACCTCTATTTTTAATTCGAGATTTACTACGACGTAGTTCGCAGCGCGTAGCAGCGTTATTCCGTTATGAAGTCCGTAGTTCGTTCACATGATATGTAATATGTACTGATTTAAATATCAATAATGTTGAAATTATGTAATCACTTGTTAGTTATTTGTAACGTTTCTCATTCTATCCATTTCTTTTAATGCATCAACATTACAAGGTTTCTTCGACGTCAACTTGGAGCAGTCAAGTTCTTCGATTTGAAGACCTGCTAAAGACCTAACTCGGCTTAAAGCTACATAAGCTTGACCAGCAGCGAACAATTTGGAGCCTAGATAAATAACAGCATGATCTACAGTAGTTCCCTTTAACCCTAGATAGCTAACGTTCCTCGACTTCCATGAAAAGCTGACCATTCGACTTTTTGACGATGAATTTTATATGTGTACATTTTATTGCAATATAAAGATATTTAAATTAGTTTTATTGTGTTTTAGGTTATTTGGGATGTAAATGAAATATAATGATAGAAAAAATTTACTTTTATTTTACTTATAATTAATAAATCACAATTTTCACATGGCACTTATATTTCTGAGATAATTTTGGTACTTAAACTTAAATGACTAAATTAGGAACTTTTAATTAGAAAAAAAATTTTTTTTTGGCAACATAAATAATAAACTCTAAAATTAAATAAAAAATATAAAAATATTTATATTTTCAAAGCGCATGTTGGACAAAAGTCAACTGAATGTTCTCCACAAATGGGCGCCTTACAACTATTGCAGTTATTTTTTGTCATTCGTCTTTTCTTGTAATTACACAAACTACAGCTTTTTCTGGTATCTCACCAGGTACAATAGATCAGAACCTATTGTCTTTCTTGTAGTTGTTCATTGTCAGAAGGCTCATCATGATAGTCACTCTCCACGTCATCAACCAATAATTCATCTTCATTTTCACTATCAGAAATAGCATTTGTCTCGCTCCTCTCTTCATTATCTAATGCCTGAATAGTTTCTTCATCTGTGAGAACCGAACCTGCTGCCATTCTAGACATTCAAGGTAATAACTACAAAAAATAAAGACAATATGAACGCATTAGAACAGTCACAAAAGTTACTTATAAGCTAACCATTCGTAAAAATGACGAACACATAGTAGGTATCTCAAAAATGAAATTACTTACCAACTAAATACGACTGCCACACAACGCGGCTTAGAGGTCACTGAGTTGGCGCAAACGCGCGAGCACGTGAGTGCAACGGTTGGAAAGATACAGAGAGTTAAATTTCAATGTTCGTAAATTTGACGTACGTTAGCTTTCTAGGGTTAATTACGGAGTTCCTATGGCCACCTTCCGGCTCCAACATCAGACCCTGGTTACCATATAGTATCAAAGTACTCGTCAAGACTAATCCAATGAGCCCAAACTCGATGGGGTTGCGTCGTTTAATTACGGAGTTCCTATGGCCACCTTCCAACTCCAACATCAGACCCTGGTTACCATATAGTATCAAAGTACTCGTCAAGACTAATACAATGAGCCCAAACTCGATGGGGTTGCGTCGTTTAATTACGGAGTTCCTATGGCCACCTTCCAACCCCAACATCAGACTCTGGTTACCATATAGTATCAAAGTACTCGTCAAGACTAATCCAATGAGCTCAAACTCGATAGGGTGGCATCGTTTAATTACGGAGTTCCTATGGCCACCTTCCGGCTCCATCATCAGACCCTGGTTACCATATAGTATCAAAGTACTCGTCAAGACTAATCCAATGAGCTCAAACTCGATAGGGTTGCATCGTTTAATTACGGAGTTCCTATGGCCACCTTCCGGCTCCATCATCAGACCCTGGTTACCATATAGTATCAAAGTACTCGTCAAGACTAATCCAATGAGCTCAAACTCGATAGGGTTGCATCGTTTAATTACGGAGTTCCTATGGCCATCTTCCGGCTCCATCATCAGACCCTGGTTACCATATAGTATCAAAGTACTTGTCAAGACGAATCTAATGAGCTCAAACTCGATAGGGTTGCATCATTTAATTACGGAGTTCCTATGGCCACCTTCCAGCTCCATCATCAGATCAGCTCTATGTCACAATAACATTGCATTGTCATCCGATTTATACATGCATTCTAAATTTCAGCTCAATCGGAAACCGGGAAGTGGATCAAATTTAAGTTGCAAGATTTGATTACAGACAACGGGACAGGTGAAAGTAAATAAAAGCTTGTAATATGTACTTCTTATAGATTTTTTATTTTTCAAATCGTCATTATATTAAACTAACATTTATTTCTATAGAGCATATTGAAATCTACTTCATAAAATGTTGCACAGTACTTATATCATATACTTTGACATACATATGCAGACTACGCGATTTTCTTATTGGAGTGTGTCACCGATGTTATATTTTATGCATATCCATGCTAAATTGCATCAGAAACGGTTCCCTCTGTTGCATGGACAGCTACCTATAAATAGTTATACAAATTATTGCCTTATCATAGCGATTTAATAAACTTGCTATTTCTTTTCTTCACCGAACGCAAAATGGCGCCAATTCTGCTAGCAAAAACTAAAGTACGTATTAAAATCAATGATTATTGTGTACTTTCATATGATATGTGATCTTTTGGGTTTTCATTACTTTATCAATATAAATTAGTTATGCATTTTGAAATACAGAAGACAGCAATTTTACCTATTATAATAAATTGCCACAAACGTCAGATTCGTCGGCTGAGCGAATGAACACTTGGGTTACTTTTCGAGAGTCAGTTGTTGACACTTAGTAAGTAGCATATCTCTAGACATGTAACATCATTGGGTGGTATACTTTGAGAATATTTTTATATTTTATTCGAGTAGAATGCGACCTTTTTTTCTACCACTCGGGTGACAAACAACTTTATTTGTAAAATATTATTGTGCAATTTTGTGATGTACTTTGAACAACTTCGATAACTGCTTACTTTAAGAACAACTCCGTTCGGTCATTGCGACCACATCATGATTGTATTTTTTTTATTGGATTTGGATGTTTCGAATAAGTACTAATAAAAAAGTTGTTTATGTCAGACAACAGGAATCAATATAAATGTTAGTAAACTTAGAGATATATTAGTAAGTAGTTTGGTAATTGTATTTCTAATTTAAATATTTTTCATAGCAGATTTATCAAAAGAGCCAAGACACTGAGGATGGTCATAGAAGCGTGTGAATTTCCATAATTACCCTCTACCACCATTCTCCTCTGATGAACTGCACTAATAAACAGCACGTTTTTTAACAAGTTTATTCAAAATCGAATTAGCTATTCCAGAATATTAATGAAATTTTTATAAGATCAATATCTCATAAACAGATTTAATTACTCAAACAACTTAAAAATTGTGTTATCAATATTCCACAGTTATATATTTTACAAATATTTACCTCTAATAACTACGAGTATGTATTTATAATTTTAATTATTAAAGAAATTGTCGCCAGGTCTACAATTGTCCTTATTTGGCATCTCATGTTTTGCAAAGGTAGTAACAGAGATGGATGTAGGTACTACCTTCGAATGTTTGGCATACGTCGAGCGAGACGCAAACCCTGTAACATTTGGGTCCGTAATGGAATTTGCGACCTTTGGGTATGCTCAGCGTGAATGCTACTTAAGATGTTATATATTATGTACGGAATAGTATATTATGCACAGATAAGATTGTTGTGGTGCAAAGATTCTTACGCAAATCTCTCTTGTGCGATGTCTCTGAAACTTTACAAACTAAAAGCTTACGCACAAGTTGTACGTGTTTATAAGATTCTTGACTTCTAATCTCTTTATCTATTAAAATTTTGATTTTAATTTAATAATATGAACGTATTCGTAACTTAAAAAATTAACAAATAATAAATTTAGATGCTGAAGTAGGCATCTAAATTTATTATTGTTTCATTTTTTAGTACGTATTCGCAGATACTATTTCACAATTTTTTTATATGTGTATTCGAGTAGAATGTATGTTTTTATTAATTTAAATTTTACTACAACTGTACTATGTACGTGAATGTTTTAGTAAAATATTTACTGTAAATTAATATTATGTTCTGAAATAAATAAATAAAGAAGCGTGATGCGTGCCTTATACGGTCACACCTGCTGAATAAGTGATCGCAGATGGGGAGAAAGGTATTAGAGAGGAGGCAGCGCGTAGGACGACGAAACGTTGGACGCCCTCCTTCTAGATGGTCCGATGACCTGGAAGCGGCTGGATGCGGAAGGCGGGTGATCGTATTTGGTGGCAAGCATTGAGGAAGGCTTATATCCGGCAGTGGATAGATACAGGATGATGATGATGATGTGCCTAATACAACTAGTATTTTAATTTAAAAATTCAGTACACTTTTTATAAGCATTAAAATAATGTACTACCTACAAATTAAATTATTTCCTTTATAAAGCGAAAACACTATAAGTCTGCCACTCCCAAAGGAAACGAAAGATAAAATTAAAAAGGTATTTCAACCGCCCGCAGACAGCGCGATAAGCGAGCAACATAAATAAAGAAAATAAGATTAAAGAGAAATGCCTACAAAAAGTTTCGGCGTGTCCCATAGGTAAATAAGGTCTGAAGATTTTAAATGGCTCGGACGGAGGTACTTACGCGTTTATTTGTTGTATGTAGATCAAATGGAGATAGTTTCAGTGTTGGTGTTTAAAAATTTAATTAATGAAAAGGTTATTTGAGACCTCAGAAAATAGACTTATTTATTTATTTAAAAACTTTATTAACCACAAATTACATACTTACAAAAGGCGGACTTGACGCTAAAAGCATTCTCTACCAGTCAATGTCTGGGACAAGCAAAAAATCACGAATACCATGAACTCTACTTACTATGTATAACGATTTAATGTATTGACGAGCTCGGTGGCGTAGCGCTCAATGACGCGGCTTCGACACCAACGCTCGTGGGTTCGATTCCCACACGCGACAAACATTTGTGTGCATGAACATGTCTGTTAGTCTTGGTCTGGGTGTTTTCTATGTATCATAAGTATGTATGTATTTACAAAAAAAAATGTATTTACGTATGTTTATCAGTTGCCTAGTACCCATAACACAAGTTTCGCTTACTTTGGGGCTAGATGGCGCTGTGTAATTTGTCTGACAATATTTATTTATATAAAAAACAGCAGCATAAAACAAAGTCACTTCCCGCAGTGTATACGCTTAACTTTTCTAATCTACGCAATTGATTTTAATACCATTTTCATCAATAGACAGTTATTGTAATCTCTTTATTGTACACACACAATTATACAAACATTGAAAAAAAATATATGTGTGACCGTGTCATGGATGAACTAAAATTATCTTAAAATGGCAACGCTTGCTCCTGCCCCGCACGCGATGTACCATAGTCCTTATTTAGCGTAATAAATTCTTTGATCCTTCATCTATACAGTGGTGTGATATAATTTAGGATGGAGATGATAGAAACTGCAACACCAAACTGTATCCCCCGATTTTGTTAACATTCGTTTTTAGGGTTCCGTACCTCCGAAAAATAGTAATACTGTGCCTCCGTTGTCTGTCTGTCTGTAAAGACCCTCTAAGTCGAGAATGCGTGGAGCGTATACTCAGGTCTACGGTCCCACGAAGTTGTAAAAAAATGAAACTAGGGGGTTAGATTCCTGAACTATTTATAATGATCCTACGTACGGAACCCTCGGTGGGCGAGTCCGACTCGCACTTGTCCGGTTTTTTTTAATTAGAAGCAATTTTAAACGCGTACTCATGTAAAAAAACAACAATGTACCAGTGAGCTGTTATTACTACGTAAATAGTTCAATGCAATGTACACAGGTTAACTTATCCTTATTAGAGATCTCTTCATCATCATCAGCCTGTATCTACCTACTGCTGGTTATAAGCCTTCCCTAATGCCTTCCACCAGATACGATCCTCCGCCTTCTGCATCCAGCCGCTCCCAGCCGCTTTCTTAAGGTCGTCGGACCATCTAGAAGGAGGGCGCCCAACACTTCGTCGTCCTATGCGCGGCCTCCACTCTAATACCTTCCTCCCCCATCTGCCATCACTTACTCGGCAGATGTGACCGGCCCATTGCCACTTCAGCTTACAAACTCTGAAGGCTATGTCGACAACTTTGGTTCTCCGTCGAATTTCTTCGTTCCGGATTCGATCCCGCAGAGAAACCCCGAGCATAGCCCTCTCCATCGCTCGCTGCGCGACCTTTAGCCTGTGGACCAGTCCGATGGTCAGTGTCCAAGTCTCTGCACCATATGTCATTGCAGGGAGGACGCACTGGTTGAAGACTTTTGTCTTTAAGCACTGGGGTATCTGCGCGGCGAAGATGTGACGAAGCTTTCCAAAAGCTGCCCAGCCCAGTCGAATGCGTCTATCGATCTCTTTGTTGAAATTACCCCGGCCAAGCTGTATAGAATAGAGATCTCTTACAGCCATCCTTTTATTAGTACTTGGTATTCAAGACGAAGGTTTATATGTATATATAATGTTATAGTGGATCACAGAATATTGAAGTTACTATCTATATATCATTACTATAGATATGTATTAGCTATTTATAAACGAGATATCGCTCAGGTAGTGTCATTGTAACGATGTATGATATTGTGCAATTTAAATAATACCTAACACTATTAGAATAAAACTTTGGGGTGTAAGTGGTTCATCAACATCTTTGAACCAAAGCCAACCTCACCTGCACGCGGTGCACCCTGCTGACAGACAAACGAGACCCTGGCGAAAAGAGAGGTAGGGCATAGTGTAAATTTAAGCTGCTGGACTGGGAAAGTACCTCCACCTTACAGAATACCGCAGCCAAATAACAATTCCCCTGAGGGTTGTAAATGGGTTGTAGGATTGTAAACAAAGAAAGGAAGGAGAATAGGCTGGCAACGGATCGGCGACCCCCTTGGTGTTGCTGATCTCCATGGGCGGTGGTGATTGCTTTCCATCAGGTGACCCACATGCTCGTTTGCTACCCTCTTATATATATTAAAAAAAAAATATATTAATGCAATATTATGACTCGCATTCGGGAAATCGTTTTTGTTTAGAGATCTAATACTGGATATAAAGCGGCTATTGAAGCTTTGCAATACAATATAGATCACTCGCACGTAGTCATCTCCATTGTGAAAGCTACTTGGTCTAAGGTGAAGGCACCATGGCCGAAGGGACACTCTACAATTAAAATGTTACAGATTTTTTTTTATGCCATTAAGGTGGCAAACATGCGTACGGCCCCCCTGATGGAAAGCAGTTACCGTAGCCTATGAACACCAGTTACTCCAGGAGCATCATACTCGCGTTGCCAACCTTGTAAAAAACCTCTTCGTGTTCTTTTTGAATTACCCCATGATGTAGTCTCCTGAGAAAACCTAGACAGGAAATACATTCCAAAGCTTGATAGCACGCGAAAGAACTTCTCTGGAACCGCACAGTACGCGACCACTTAGGCTCCAATTATATTTTATAAAAAAAAAAAAAATTATACCATGCAATCACCTTTGTATCCATGATAAGTAATTAAAAGACAAAACAGGAGTTAGAGCAAACTAGAATAATTACTCGCCCGCGGCGCTCGGGCTGATTACCATCGAGATTGACTTTGTAACACAATTTCACGTCAGATCGAGACGAATTTCGCTAACGAGACCCCTCGATAAACACCCTAGAGGATGATCATATTACTGCATTTATTTCCTCATACTAAGGATGCGTTTTCACCAGAGCTATGCGACAAAACTCGTAAGAGAATGCGTAGAGCGTAGAGTTTGCATTTACACCTACACTAATGGAATCAGATCGACGTGCATTTCCCTCCGTAAACATCCTAGAGGATGATTTGGGGTGTAAGTGGAACCAAAGCCAACCTCACCTACACGTGGTGCACCCTGCTGACTGACAAACGGGGCTCTGGCGAAAAGACAGGTAGGGCATAGCGTACTTTTTAAGCTACCCGACTGGGGAAGTACCTCCACCTCACAGAATACCGCAGCTAAATAACAATTCCCTTGAGGGTTGTTGTGTTCCTGGGAGTGAGGTCACCAGAAAGGAAGGAAGGAAGGATTATAGGCTGGCAACGGATCAGCGATCCCTTGGTATTGCTAATCTCAAGGGCGGTGGTTATTGCTTTCCATCAAGTGACCATATGCTCGTTTGCCCCTTTCCATATAA
Source organism: Hypsopygia costalis (assembly GCA_937001555.2). Lineage (NCBI taxonomy): Eukaryota > Metazoa > Arthropoda > Insecta > Lepidoptera > Pyralidae > Hypsopygia > Hypsopygia costalis. The sequence continues at coordinate 7,718,207 of OW443342.2, forward strand.
AAAAATGATTATATTACGAAAGCGATCTAACCAGAGTTAAGAAACTGCTATGAGAATGCGTAGCAAAGATTTGATTACACACGAAATTAGTAGTATGATATTACTAATATACTAAATGATATTACTTATATCACTAAAGAAGCTGAGAGGAGCACAGGGTCTATGAAACTGAATCAGGTGTATGCAGTGTCTGAAATATCTTAGGTGTCTATTAGTTCCCTTAGTAGCACATTCCTCGCACGCTCCCTCGCTTGCATTCCTTACAAACATCTCTCGGGTGCTTTGTATATAGATTGTAAGTATAAGAATATTTGTTACGTTAAACCCTTACTATATTCCTTTTAAAGCAGAGCTGATCTAGGTTAGGAAAATAAAGTACTTACCTTGTTTAGTAGTTTAACAATTAATAGGTAGATGGCGCCATGCTGCTACACAGAAGTAGAATATAAAATGCAAAAATTCGTCACCATCACAAACATTCCTGGTAGCTCATTTGGAAGACCACTCGGCCGGTAATTGAGTGGTCGTGAGTTTGAACCCACGGCCACTCAAATACCGGCCGAGTGCTCTTCCCACCTAGGCGGTGGTGGTAATTTTTTCCACTATTAAAATATTTATTTACTTATGAGCCCTGTGGTTTCCGGCAGACTAGAATAGAATCACTCCGTCTCTTCCCGTGGATGTTGTACAAGGCGACTAAGGGAAATACATTATCAAACACCGATCAGGCCTCCGCAACCCGTTTGGTCAGCGTGGGGAGTGTAGGCCAATTCCTCCTTGTCTGTGACGGGCGAGAGAGGGTCGTGCTCCTATAGTGGAGACTAAAATGACCTGATGATGATGATGATGAAAATATTTATAAAAGAATGTAATTGTTGTTGGAGATTTTTCTCTTGCATATTTCACACAGTTCTGGCGGAAACGCAGCTTTACGGTGAGTTTCCATCATGGTTGGGGAGCTGGGGGTGTGAAATGGTGTCACTTTTCCATTCACGTGAAACACTAAAACGAAAAACGTAAAACAGTTTGATTTTTTCGCCCAAATTTCATACAAGAAATCTTATTGGTGTAAGAACGCAGAGCTGATGTTTCAAATTATCCAGCTGAAGAACTGTGGAGGAACACTGACCGGTGTGAGGAAATGTACGAGTAGGTTGTGATACAGAAAGAAAGGAATGGCAGAGCGCAAGCGTAATGTCTTTATATCAGGCGGGCCGTATGCTTGAAATCCACCCGACATATTTATCGCATAACATACATGGTATAAAATATTTCTTGTTTTTTAATTAAGATACCTATCATTCAAGCCTAAGTGGTCGCGTACTGTAAAGGTTCAACATCTTTGAACCAAAGTTAACCTCACCTGCACGTGGTGCACCCTGGTGACAGACAAACGTGGCCCTGGCGAAAAGAGAGTAGGGCATAACGTATTTTGTAAGCTGCCCGACTGGGAATGTACCTGTAACAGAATACCGCAGCCAAATAACAATTCCCTTGAGGGTTTGCGTATTGAGTGAGGTCACCAGAAAGGAAGGAGTTGTTGCCTTGGCAGCGGAAAAAGCGACGCGCGTATTTCATGTTAAGAGTGTTAATATGACTACGGTATCCGCTTCTCACCAGGCGGTTTGTATGCTTATCTGCCATCCGACATAATATAAAAAAATCACAAGGCAGTTACTAGGTCATTCATTCGTCCAACCTACTTAGAAAACTCCAATAATTCTCTGACAACTTTAGGCATAGACACGTAAAAGCTGTCTAGAATATTATAGTACAATAAAAGGCTCTATTGGACCGTTGAGTACCACCAGTTTCCGAGGTCAAAGGTCGACATCCTCATGATTGTAGCTGAGAATTATTTTCGTTAAAACGACTTGAGCAATCATCTTTTTATGGAGTCGTCACGAATGTTTGTCAAGAGTGAGGTATTGGTTATTTTTATTGTTATTGAGATATTCTGTAATTGATTTTGGAGTGGTTGACAGCCATTGAGCCTGTTACGTTTCAACCTATTGACTATTACAGATATATTTTTAATTTCTAATTTGTGATTAGATTCTTTTATGAAAATAATACGACGGCTTAACGTGCCCTCCGACGCACGGAGGGCACGTTAAGCCGTCGTGTTATTTTTCATGTCATCTAATGACAACAGCCTTTGACTCTTTGATGAGATGAAAATGGAGAGAGAGATACAATAATTTACCTCAGGAATTAAGAAAAATGAATATTGCTTTATTTAATTTTTTTCTTCTTAATGAAGAAATTATGGAGCCGTCGGTTCTAATGACAACAGCCAGGACGCTATTGTCATTAAAACCGACGGCTCTTTGACGAGATGAATTTGGAGAGAGAGATACAATAATTTACCTCAGGAATTAAAAAAAATGAATATTGATTTATTTAATTTTTTTCTTCTTAATGAAGAAATTATGGAGAATACTAGTTGAAAAATGCTCTTATATTGTATCTGATTATTTAAAAGAAAAAACATGTACAAGTGACATGAATATAATCTATTTTGACGTTATTAAATTGAACTATATACCTGTACTATACAATTTATTTTTTGACTATTGCATGTAATGAATCTGTTTAATAATAATTCATACGCCAGCTATTTGATGGCAGAAAATGTTGGAACATCGAACAGTTGTAAATATAACACCATTTTGTACTTACACATGTTCATGAGGTGGGGGTACATTCACCTGTCGGGTAGCTTACTTTTACGCTCCCTTCGCCAGAGCTTCGTTTGTGCACAAAAGGGTGCACCGCGTGCACAAAAGGGTGCACCCCATAATGATTTCAGAGAAGAGAAGTCGTGCAATAAAAGGCAGGGGAAAATGACGGCATCCTCCCTTTATCTACCTAGAAAAAAAGTGAGTAACTAAATAGTAAAAAGGTAGTGAGAAATTTGGACACCATTGAAATGCCTTAAATGAGAAATAGTAAAAAACAACGAAAGTGGGAAGAGAAAAAATAAGTAGCATTGTGGCAGGGTATTAAAGGTAAAGGTGAGGGGAAAGCATAATATAAACAGTAACTGTTACTAATTTAAAACCGAGTTAACAGAAGTTAGAAGTGTAATTTTAGCATAAAGGAAAAGAACGGCCGGGAGGGGTAGCCAATTGTAATTCGAAGCGTAACGAACGTTAGATAGATCACGTGACATTTGTCAATTCTCATACTAAAATGTTCGATTTTGACAAATGTCACGTGATCTATCTTACGTTCGTTACGCTATGAATTACACTTGGCTAGGGGGCTGGGGCCGTACTGCCTGATCCAAAGCCGATTCCTATTCAATATTTTCATTCCAAAAATAGTATTTAGGTTAAAGTTAATGACAAACATCTTTTACAGTCGAGCTCTGGGTTTCTATCAACTAAGTTACAACAATTTACCACCAATCTAAGTTAGAGTTTCATTTTCGCCATCAAAAAACCCTATGGTAATCGGCTTCACTTTCGGTGGTATGTCTCCGTCGGAGAAGAATATAGTAGAAGAGTTGGATAAAAGAAAAGACAAGAAAAACAATTGGTTGTCCGTAATGTTTGATTTGACGAGCTCGGTGGCGTAGCGGTCAGTGACGCGTCTTCGACACCAACGCTCGTGGGTTCGATTCCCACACATGACAAACATTTGTGTGCATGAACAAGTCTGTTTGTCTTGGTCTGAGTGTTTTCTATGTATCATAAGTATGTATTTACAAAAAAAAAATGTATTTACGTATGTTTATCAGTTGTCTAGTACCCATAACACAAGCTTCGCTTACTTTGGGGCTAGATGGCGCTGTGTAATTTGTCTGACAATATTAAAAAAAAATGTATCTGTTTACGGACGATACTTTTACGTGATAACGCCATAAGAACACATCGGAGTGGAAGAGAGATAGATGCGTGACTTGTTCCGCGCTCTCGCATCCACGCTCGGCTCGGGCGGAACGTGACAATGAGTCATGTTTTTTCGTGCGTGCAGCCGGCGGTAACCAGTTTATAAGACGTTACCACGCGAGCCAAACTGCGATACAGAAAACTTGTTTATTTATATTCAGAATCTCATGATAGGTGAGCAAATCAATGTGTGAATTTTATTGGTCTTGTTATTGAAGCGGTGAGCAGGGATCTTTGAATAGTTGATGATCGATTGAATAGCAACAACGGAGGCCAATTCGAGCCGATTCTGTCGGAATGATTCGTATACACATTCGAATTCCAAAAATGTTATTTGGTATTCGATTGTGAAGATAACTGTTATGTTCAGATTTTTCTTATACAACGTTGAGTGTATACAAATGTTCATACAAATGTCGCGTCGTGAAATACTACATAAACAACGTCACCTGTGCAGATGTAAGAATGAGTGTGTGTGCATGCGGCACCGTACAAACTGTTACATATTTGTCTCAGAGGGGAGGTGAGGTCGTTACGAGAGAGCGGCAGGGAGTGGCCTTATACATAGTACTTTGTGGCCATATTGTACATATTACTTATATTACTCATACCACCGTAGTATACCGTCTTTAGAGTCTATGCCTGCAAAAATTCACCTGCAAGTGGTACACCCTGCCGACTAACTGGCGACCCCTTTAGTGTTGCTGGTTTCCATGGGCGGCGGTGATTGCTTTCCACCAGGTGATCCCACATCTCCTAGATGCTCGTTTGCACCCTCTCATATTTTTAAATTTAACATAACTTTTAAATTTTAATATTTTATAATAAAGCATTATCTTTTAGTTACAAAATTATTAATAATAAGTATTAAGAGTTAACAAGTTTTATTTTACTCGTCTCCAGCAAAATATCGAAGAGTTGGAATTCTTTCTTGGACCAAGTAAAAGTTGTACGACTTTTATTGACCACCGGGTCGGCTACTCTGACTAGATTAAACTTTCTAAGAGTTCGCATTTCTTTATACAGACGAGTTCATTATCGTAGTTAAACCTCTTCTTTAGTCGCGATTAATTTCAATTAACATTTAATAAAATATTTAATATCACATAATTTTTTTTATATCTAACGTCCGAATTGTTTTATGGTCGAGTAAAGTGGTGGGAAAGTCCATTTGAGAAAGATGAAATTACTAAAAATATATATAAAAATGGAGAAACAATAAAAAAAAATCTCTTGTATCGATCTCAGATGAGATTTGTCACAGAGGGGAAATCTCAAATCTGAAACAGTTTATATAGCACCGCACGCACACACGTCCATTCACGCTATGCATACGAGTCATTGTTTATGTGTACCTAGTAGTTAACGCTACGTCATTTGTACGGAGTGGCCGGGGTGGTTTAACACATAGGATACTTAGTAATTTGATTATGACAGCGAAGCACTTATGCCACTAAGTAAATAGCCCATCTTCTTTTGCACTAAAATGAAAGCCCAAGCCCCACATTTACTACGGTCAATAAACAAGATGACCTGCGACACTCAACATGAACAATCATTTTATTTTATTATCCATAATAAAGACATACGGCGGGGCCTTTTTTATCTAAATGCGCCGGACAAAAATATTGTGAATAAAGATACCAGGTAAAAGCACTGCTAAAGTTAGCTGCGCTTTCAAATTTAGAAAAAAATAATATTGATGTAACAAGATCGATAAAAATTATTGCGATATTGTTGTAATTATGTGTGTGTATTTTTTTTATACCACTAAAGTGTCTTACGGTCCGCAGAACGGAAAGCAGCTACCGCAGCCTATGAACGCCTGTAACACAGGGGCGTCACACCCGCGTCGCCGACCCTGTATAAACCTCTTCACCCTTGTTGAAGAACCCCATGCTGTAGTCTCCTGGAAAGCCCTCGACAGGCAGTTCATTCCACAGCTTGACAGTACGCGGGAGAAACCTTCTCTGGAATCCAATGTGTGTGGATGAATTCCCTGTCGATGGCGAGCGGTGCGACTATAGGAGGCCGTGGGCATCATGTCAAGCAACTCCTCTGAACACATCCCATTATAAGAACAATCGGTAGAACACACAAAGGGACGCAATAGTAGTGAAAACTACTTTAGGCGCATTGTGTACTTTATTTTGTGGCCGGTAGACATGGGTAACATTGCGCTACGCTGCGAAATTGCGCTAGCTCAGTTCACTGCGCTGATAAGTTGACATACTTTTTCAAATTGTGTTAGCGCACAGCGCAATTCAAAACAAGTGTCAACACCTCCGATATCGATAGTTCTCATTCATTATCTCACTTACTCACTCACTGAGTCAACGAACCACCATAGTGCGCGCGCGTGGTTCGCAGCTGTATGCTGTATTATTAAGAACGCAGTGGCACTCTGGAATTCCCACGGTCGAGGGGTCCCTGCTGAACCGTTCGCTCGCTGGACCTTATCCTTCGGGCTGAGTGCACTCGGCATTTGCCTTCCTTCACATCATTAGGTTAGTTTTCGCTTACAAAGCCTACGGGCTAAAAGCATTCCACATCCTCATCCATTCCGAAAATAAATAAATTGGTTGTCTGTAAATTCGGTTTACGGAAGATAATTGATTACGTGATAACGTCATAAGAAAATGTCGGCCGATGGAGTGGATGAGAGATAGATGCGTTACTTATTCCGCGCTCTCGCTTGTGCGCTCGGCTTAGGCGGAACGTGACAATGAGCCATGCTTTTTCGTACGTGCAGCCGGCGTTCATAGATTTATAAGACGATATCACGTCAAAAAAGCCGCGCACGTAAGTATGCCGTGCCACCGTGTCTCAATGCGCAACAAGCAGAGCGTGCGCTGCTACGTAGCTCACTTGGCGGCCGCAAGCGCCTTGGGTCTATTGCGCCATAGAGCAATAATTATTCTGGGTTAACTCAGTGAGCCGGCGCAGTAAGTTGCGCTAGTTTTATTGAGTAACACTACTATACGTATGATACTTTATTTTATACAACATCAGAATCGTATAAAATGAAACCGGTAATATATTAATAATCAGTAATATATTATAACAAAAAAAAACCGACTCCAAGCATTACCCTACATTTAAGTATGTAGATACGGGCTGATGACGATGATGAAGAAAATATGGGACCAATCTGGAAGTATACAATTTCAAATAAAAAAAGTTTTTTTCAAATCGGTTTATAAATCACGTACTTGAGTAACAAACATTAAAAAAAATACAGCCGATTTGAGAACCTCCTCCTTGTTTGGAGTCGGTTAAAAGTGATTACAACTATTCTCTATAGAGGGTAATCTTGAAGACTCGACACAGAGCAACTATAACAGCATTATCGGGAATTTGCTTCTATTATCTGTTGTTACAACTAATTGTTGTTGGCAATTCCAATCGTTTTCAATTTCAATTCAATTGAGAATTTCAATCTTTTGAGCACGATTCACGAATAAAATATGTAATTAAATAAAAACATTTTGATACCTCACCATAAATTTCTTTGACAAAAGGCCAAAGTAAAGCAACTTAATCTTAAATGATTAAATATGGATGCTGTTCGGAAAGTGTCATAGAAGTTGGGATGAAGCCGTGATTCATGTGGGTGATTTATTAAATTTGTCCCTAGGTCGCGTCCCCGTTCTGCCAAGCTATACCGCTTGTCTCTAGGGCTGACAAATAACTTACGTAATCTTTACAAATGAGCGTTTTTAAAGGTTTTTAAAAGGTTTAGGGTGATTACGTATTACGTACATTATAGGATTTTGTAATAATTTAAATATTTTGAGAATGTCGATGTTTTTGCACCTTTAATATACTGCAGTATACTGTGAATACAAACGCCTAGTTAATATAATGTGCCTATAAAATCGAGATTAAGTGCCGTTTGAAAGATCCTGAAAAGAATAGTAATATTATATCTTTTTTGCTTGAATACGTCTTTAAAATTGCTTCCATAGGGAGGCAATAACATAGGGAGGAAAAAACCAATGATAACAAAGTCGGAGGATACAGTTTGGTGTTGCAGCTACATATCTATCCTCTCCATCAAAACATCAATCACACCACTGCACTGGATAGATAAAGGATCAAAGCATTTATTAAGTAAGGTCTATTGAACATCGCGTGCAGGGGAGGGGGAATCGCTGCCATTTTGAGATACTTTTAGTGCATATAACGTATTTACACACAACACCGTGTCCATGACACAGCTACATCCCATTTTTTTTTCTATAAAGGACAATGCCCATTCGTATATGGAAAAAAGTACTGATAATAAAATTGTTGTGTCATCACTAAATAACATTCACTTAGTTCTAAATCGTCACTAGATATGTTCTAGAAAGTTTGGAGGGCATTGGTTGCCGGAGTTCTGAAATATTTAAGAAATAAAATGCATTTGATTTTAGGTTATGTGAGATCATACCACAGAATAAGTACTAATAGACCTACGTAACCGTACATCCAGCGAATTAGCAGTATCATTTTCAAGTTAATTATTGTTAGTACTTATATTAAGTCGGGGTTTAAAAACGCAAAACACACAATGATATAATAATTAATCCTAATCGATATTATTTGATTCACGAATCAATAAGAAACCCCCCCCCCCTCCCCCATCCCTATCGTGTGACATATTTATAGTAGTGTTGCCAATTTAGCGATAATTTCACTAGAATTGGTGATTTTTATTTAAGTGTTAGCGACAGAAAAAAGATTTTACGACAAAATCGTCAGATAGAAGCGGGTTACATGTGTACGGCCTGAATGGTAATGTGGTATAAATGTGTAAAACACTGGTTTTAGCGATTTCCTAGCGATTTTCGTTAATTCTTGGGACTTGCATTTATAGATGTTAGTAACTCTCATTAGTAGGTACCGATATTATGCTTTTCTTTTAGATCGGAAGTCAACAATAAACTTAAATATTCTGATAAACTTATCCCCTAAGAGAAGTTGTATGAAAACCTACTGTAAAATCTATTTTTTATTTTAGAACTTTGACAGTAAACTTTTTCCTAAGATACAACTAATTATCTAAGAGTACTGCCCGTAGTCAATCTCCTTTTAATTATGTGCATTTAATACATACAAGAAGTGGAACTGGCTGGATGAGGAAAGTGGACGATTGCATTTGGTGGAAAGCATTGAAGGGTAGGCCTATATCCAGCAGTGGGTAGATTTTCTAGCTTTTGACTAGCTGAAGATGATGATGATGAAAATATTTGGTATTAATAAATGAAAATATTTGGTATAAATTACATAGACTATTCTATAAAAGTTTTTAATTATATAGAATAGTCTATATAATTAAAAACTTCTAATTTCTATCAATTTACACAAATAATTTAATAAATTAATGCGACTTAACTTATTGGTGCCAGCCCTGATCGCTTTCTATTCATACGTCTAGCATCGTGCGATAAAAAATGTGTTTTCCTCGGATATACGAGGGCAGAACCATGGTGGTAATTTATGGCCCAATTTCTTTACATATGTCATTTCCCCGCCTCTCTTTTATTTTAATCTAAGTTAAAAGAAATTTTAGGGAATCGGAATCGACTTACGTAGATCGTATTCCAAATCAAATAGACCATTTAGTAATTCGGTTGACAATGAAGAAACATTTCCCACGTTTTCCTTCTTTTTTTAGGGTTCCGTACCTCAAAAGGAAAAACGGAACCCTTATAAGATCACTTTGTTGTCCGTCTGTCTGTCTGTCTGTCTGTCTGTCTGTCAAGAATTTCTATGTCGAGAATGCGTGGAGGTATCAAGCTGAAATTTGAACTGTATACTCAGGTCTACGGTCCCATGAAGTTGTAAAAAAATCAAACTGCTAAGTTTACGTAGAAAAAAGTTACGCCCGTTTATTCAGCAAAAAACGCATATTTCGACACACTCAAGGGAATCAAAACCTATAGGGTACTACCGTTGACCTAGAACTATGAAATTTGGCAAGTAACATCGTTATAGACTACAAGTACAGGAATAAATCTCAAAACTATACATTTGTAAATAGATCTTAAAAAATAGGGGGTCTATATTTTTTATAGGGTGTCGAAATTTCAAATTGAAACTACTAGTTCAAATGGGGTATCATATGAAAGGGCTTGATGTACACATTGCAAAATATATTTTATTTATTTTTTTCGACGCATTATTTCTTATTTATAATGAAAAATATCAAATTTAATAATGATACTACGTACCTACGGAACCCTCGGTGGGTGAGTCCGACTCGCACTTGTCCGGTTATTTATAAAAAATATCATTGGAGCCTATGTTGTCGCGTACCTACTGTGTGGTTCCAGATAAGTTTTCTCCCGTATACTATCAAGCTGTGGAATGAACTGCCTGTCGAGGTTTTTTCAGGAGGCACAGCATTCAAAAAGGGGGTGAAGAGGTTTTTACACTATCGGCAACGCGCGTGTAATCGTTTCCCATCTGGCGGGCCGTTCGCTTATCGTATAAAAAAACGCGCGTTTTCACAATTCTCTTTCTAAAGCAGTGCAGTTCTAAATCATATAGAAATTAGAAAGAACTCAGAACCGGAAAAGACTAACAAAATTAGAAATTAACATCTTTGAACCAGTCATCCTTACCTGCACGTGGTGCACCATGCTGACTGACAAACAAGGCTCTGGCGAATAGAGCGGTAGGGCATAACGTATTTTGTAAGCCTCCCGACTAGGGAAGTACCTCCACCTTATAGCAGCCAAATAACCCCTTGATGATTGTTGTGTTCTTGCGAGTGAGTGAGGTCACCAGGTAGGAACGTTGTTGGGAATGGCACATGACTACTTACAACCAAAATCCTTTGATAAATTCGCTTGCGGATAATATACAAAATGTTTAAATATATAAGTGCTGTATTCATACATAAAGCTATCTCAATCGTCCTATCGCAGTTCAATCGGATGTGCAATGATTGGTTTGGCCGACAGCCGCGAGTGCCATCCATGGCACACATATCCATGGCACTTCATTTACACTTATTACAAAGCAATATATCCAAATCCCTATAGAATAAATTGTAGCAGTAATCTTCGGGCGAAATTTTATTATACTAAAATTGCTGTAAAAAAGAAATCATATTGAGTCGATACGAAATACTCGGTCGGTCCGAGACGAAATAGGATCATAATATTGTATCGACAGGAAAAGTAAACAAGGATTGATCATGACGCAGCGTAATTTTTATAATAAAAAATATCTGCGACAAAGAATTGCGTCGTATTTATTTAGATACGAATGCGACGACGCAATTCGACGGTCACCACGTAATAATGCCATTAAACTTCCATATATACCTACATGTAAATGTATATAAATAATAATGTTATAATCTGACTTTGAAATGCTATACCATAAAGTACCTACCTAAAAATGACTAGATATTTTACGTAGCGGCTGCCGAATTCTGCCGAATTTCTGCCTTAATATAAAGTATGTTGGCGGCATCAACCCATAATAATTCCACTGCTGGGATACGGTCTCTCTTCAATAGAAACTACAAAAAACTTCCATATATACCTGCATGTAAATGTATATAAATAATAATGTTATAATCTGACTTTGAAATGCTATACTGTAAAGTACCTAAAAATGACTAGATATATTACGTAGCGGCTGTCGAATTCTGCCGAATTTCTGCCTTAATATAAAGTATGTTGGCGGCATCAACCCATAATCATCCCACTGTTGAGATACGGATTGAATCAAAGGGGTGTGGAGCATACTCCACCAGGCTGCTTAACAGCGTAACGTATTATACCATAATATCTACACGACTCCAGCTTAGAAATATATATTATAACAGAATGTTATTAAGTTAGCAGTTATATTTTCTACTAGCTTCTGCCCGTGGCTTCGCTCCGCGTGAATAGAATACCGCCATAAAAAGTGTTTTATGTCTCAATCTAGATCATAATTCATATGTACACCGAGTTTCTTTATAAATCCTTGAATCCATTTATCCGTGAAAGAGTAACAAACTTACATAGATCATCGCAAAGTTTCACATTTATAATATTAGTAGGATATACATATATTTTCTTTCATATCTAATGTTATAAAACTGAAGTTTGTTTGTTTGCTTGAACACCCTAATTTGAGGAATAACTGGTTCGTATTGAAAAAATATTTTATATTTATATAAAGTTTATTTATCGAAGCCTATATAACTATAAGCTATATAACATCACGCTACGACCAATATAAGAAGAGAATTAAACCCTGAAAAATGCCACACGGGCGAAGCCGGTGCGGGTGGGTCGCTTTATATATATAAAAGTAGACACCAAAGCGAAGTTTTTGCAAACCACAAAAACATTCCTCGAAAATTCAGCAAGAAATATGAGAACATTTTCCAAAAATTCTTATAAGAACTAAAAGTTCAAGAGAAGCCTTTGACCAAACATTCGAAAGCGGTTTAGAAAGTCGAGGGCGAGCGCACGTGACATATTTTATTTCAAAAATATTATTTTACAGCAGTTTATTTAAAAAATACAACTTTTAACAGTTCTAACGCATGGACTGCCGTTTATAGAGTGTAAGTGCGCTTTCATACAGTAGGTCCGTCAATACAGGATCGTTCTTTAGTCATTCATCGTTACTTCATTGCTGCGATGACTGCTTTTCATCAGGCAGCTCGTACACAAACTTACCATATACCCATGCCACCCTTATGGTAAAAAAGGTCGGTAAAAGGTGTGCTAATTTATATACTGCGCAGAGACCTGAATATAAAAAGATTAATTAGATAAAATTTAATTTAATTCGAAGAAAACCCTCAACTAGAAGTACGAGAACAATCAAAATCGACTTCAGTCACGTTCAAGCTTTGTTAATAACGTAGGCCATTTAGCAGAAGTAATTGATGCGTTCTGTTATACTCCAATCGTCCTTAAAACATATCCTTATAAGATCTATAATAATTTCACAAAAATCGGGTGTCAGTGCACACGGCCGTTGGTTAACGTGAAACGTCTATATCAGCGAGTCGTTATTAGTGTTGTTTCCATTATTCCACGTAATGCCCCTCCCCTTCAGTTTAGTCGGTTGAGCTCAATCGTTTCTACCAGTTAAGCTAAACACCAGTACCATAAATCTAAGTTGAATGGTAAGGTATCATGTATTAGAGTGATTTTAAAGTCGTTTCACAACAAAATAACTTTCAATCCTTTATCATACACTACGTCACACTCAAGGTTGAGTAACTTATACTCCGTCTAATATTTACTCAGCTTGTCACTTTTGAAAACAGATACAGAAAAGAGTTGAACGTACATACCAATGAAATAATTCGCATTTCTGAACATGTATGCTCTCCGAAACTCGCAAAATGTATCTCTTTGTACATATTCACGGCTGGAACGAAAGTTGATACATAATTTGAAAATATTCTGAACAATATGTACTCGCGTACTCCACATTCTTGCCATGTGGGACAGAATTTTGCGTCGAGTTTTGCTCAGATATGTTAGACAGTTAGGCATTTGTTAGCAAAAATATTCAGTACAAAAAAGAAAGCGGAATTTCTATTTGTATTCGTCTAATTCAAATGAGTGAACATACTTAAGAAGGTAACACGTTATGTTTACTTTTATTCTGCTATTTTATTAAATAGTAAATAAAAACAACAGTTCACAATGTAATTTCTAATTTAGAAAAATATGCGCTATAAGTTGTACGAAACAAGAAACTACCCTGGACTATACATAAATAGGTACAACGGGACGGGGGCCACCACACATTCCCTCTCTTTACTGTGATTCCGGTGTAGCCAGGAATAACAGCGACGAGAAGGCAATGAAGAATGAAGTCCACTGCACTCCTGGGGCTAAAACTACGGTTGCCTTGGAACTCACAACGAATTTGGTCAGAAGAATTGCAAAATCGCTTGAACGCTTGGTAATTCTCCCTTGTTACGCAAGTTGTTCCCCAAGGAATACAACAAGTAGGTTCAGAGAAAAGCTTGCGTAGCATTAAAAATTGTAATACAAATCAAAACTCTGGCGATTAGCGTTTGATTAACTATTTGTAGCCACTTAACCAATTAAAATGATCATACATAATACATCTATCTACAACAGATTGTGTTACCAAGGCAGTATACCTTCATGAACGAGGAATTAATAACTGGATAACAAATACTGACTGTTAAAATATTTCACATCATTACATTACATATGACGCGGGACTCTGGACCAAAGGCGCTGCCCAGACAGAAACCACTGAATCAACTCGTTATAATTCACCCACATGCGGCAGCCGACCATCGCAAATATAACATACTCGTACATCTACCAACAATGCTGTTTCACGTTATTAAATACAAATATTGTTCAATCAGAATAATGTTCACAATTTGTAAGTAGACTAACTTGCATTCGCAACTTCGTACGGGCGAAACCCAGCATCCAGCCGGAATTTTCAAAAACGCTCAGCGGACGCCTACGTCATAATAGTTACCTGTACGCTAAATTTAAAAACTATTAAACGATTTACATTTATTGTTCACCAAATTCAGTGGACTGAATGATTTATCAAAATTAATTGAATTGGTTGGGAATATGACGACGTTTGTTGAAACGCGTGAGCAAACTAATAGAGTTCTACTTGATAGGAGCCGGGGCACAGGCTAGCTAGTAGGTAGATACGAAATGACTGACAGTACTTAGAAAAGTTAATATGGTCCTTCAGTTTGTCTAATTTTCTTTTTTTATAAGAAAAGACGAAACGAGAAAGAACTATCTTATTTTTTTTCATAAGAACCTTTTCGTGACAACAACAAAAAGAACAAAAAAATAATTAACGAAATTGGTCCAGCCCGATTTAAAATACATTATCGTTACGAAATCGATACAACGTAGAGATGCTATTACAAGTTGAATTTCTTGAGTAAGAAATCGTAAAATACAGATAGATTGCATTGATTTCGAGTGTAGGCCTGGTGTTTTTCAAATGAGTTTGGTTGTTGGGAGGATGGGTTGAATCGGATTTAAAATTCCAATGTGTGTGACGTAACGGACGAGATTCGTCATATCCCTTTCATGGTAATCGAGTTATCCGCGCTCGGTGTTCACCACGCGTCGATTGATGCAAATTGACACTTGTACCCGTACGACACTTTATTAACGACTTTAAAATTAGACATTACACAGAGATATATATATTCTTTGGAGATTTGACTAACTTCAATTAAAAGTTCTTAATCAAAGCTTTAACTTTAATTGAAAGTCACACAGAAATCTTTAACTTTTATGCTCGTGTACATTAAGTAAATTTAGAATGTTCCAATTTTAGTAGACAGGAGGTATACTTGCTTGGCACATCAGATGCCACCCGCCTGGTGTAAAACGGTTGCTTTAGCCTGTAGACGCTTTGGTTTTGTTGACTTCACTCACGGGCAGGAACACAACAACCCTCGTTGTGGCATTCTGTAAGGAAGAGATGCTTCGCCAGCCGAGTAGCTTTACCGTGGGGACGGGAAAACTGAGCCAAAGCGAAGAGTGGGCGGGCTGCTATATTATATTATTGATAAGGATGTAAAGCCGCGTCCACACGCTTGGCCAAATAGCATCATACACATGCCAGACAGCAAACATCCAGCACAAACACTGCTCCGCACGCTTGGTGTTTGTCGCAAACACAGTACTTACATGAGAGAGATGAGTGAAACAGATACACAAACAGCAAACAAATAACTCTCGTCCACACATATCCTTCTAAATCCTTCCTATAAAACACTACTTGACTTTGTGTCCATAGCGTATGATGGACATTGGATACATTCAGTGCTTCTGGATTTTGTACATCTTCTGTTGATGTCAACTACATTAATAGCCAGTCGACATCAGCAGAGATGTCTGATCATTAGTCGTTATAACGACATATTGTGTGAGTATGAAGACCCAGAATATCTACTCGAATGTGATTATTGCTTCTGTTTTGATTTAAAAAAAAGCAGGCTGATGTTTCTTGTTTCGCCTTTGTTTGGCAAGCGTGTGGACGCGACATTACGAAAAAAATGCTATCGAATAAACCCTTCACTTCAACATTGACGTCTGACGTCCCCTTAAAGCAGGGATTATAAAAGATAGCCTTCCGACTAGACAGTAAGAACCTTTCTCGATAATTCACTCGATTTAAAACCTTTAAAGCTTCTTTCCATTCTCGGTTTAAATCTAATTTATCTTCCCATTTGCCCATAAAGCCTTGTTCGTGAAATAGATGTACCCTACATGATACGAAACGATTACATACAACGCATAAAATACAGTTTATGTATATTGCGACAAAAGCTAGTCTTCTCTTCTATGTTCATGCCAAATTTCATTCAAATTGGTTGAGTTTTTTACATTTATGTATATAGTATAGATTGCATAGGATTATCCTCCTTTTATATATAGGCCCTTTCTTTACTTTTTGGTAGTATATGGATATGTATGTATGTATATATATATATATATATATATATATTAGGTTGGGGAAAAAGTCTTTTCGTATTTTATATGAAAATTCAAAACATTTTTTAATAAAGTTTATTTACATTTAACTAAAGTATGTAGGTGCCATTTTGTTCGATAACTTTTTGCCATCTTGTAGGTACAGACATGATCCCATTACTATAGAAATTTTGGGACTTCTGTTTAAAAAACCACGACAAGTGGTTTTGGCAGTCTTCTCGTGATGTTAACCTGACATTGCCTAAAGAATTCTGAAGAGACCAAAACAGGTGGAAATCAGAAGGTGCAAGGTCAGGACTATACGGCGGATGCATTAACACCTCCCAGTCAAACTCTCTTAATTTTTGCTGAGTGGCTAAAGATGTGTGAGGTCTAGCGTTATCATGATGAAAAATCACACCCCTTCTATTAATTAATTCCGGCCGCTTTCTCTCAACTTTTTGCTTTAATCTCATCAGTTGTTCACAGTAGAGTTCAGAATCGATAGTCCTGCCTGGCGGTAACAGCTCATAATGAATAATGCCCTTCCAATCCCACCATACACACAGCATCACCTTGTTGCGGGTTAACCCGGGTTTTGCCAGAGTCTGTGAAGCCTGACCGGCCTTTGACCACGACCTTTTTCGCACGTTCTTGTCGTACGTGATCCACTTTTCATCACCAGTTATAAGCTTCTTCAAAAACGGTTCGCTTTCATTACGTCTTAGTAAAGAATCGCAAATGAGTACACGGTTCATTAGGTTTCTTTCAGTGAGATCGTGAGGCACCCAAATATCGAGCTTTTTAGTGTACCCAGCTTTTTTCAAATGCGCCAAAACTGTTTTGTGGTCAATTCCTAATTCTTCAGCTACGTCATAACTACTGATATGCCGATCTTGCTCCATTTTTTCAAAAATGGCATCAATTTTATCCGTAACAGGGCGACCAGAGCGACGTGCATCTTTCACATCAAAATTTCCTGATTGAAAACGCTTAAACCAAATTTGTGCTACTCTCACAGACACTGCACTAGGTCCATAAACGTCACAAATTTTTTTCGCAGCTTGCGTTGAATTTTTACCTTTTTTGTAGTAAAATTTTAAAAAGTATCGAATTTCTTCATTAGATTCACTCATCTTGACAGTAAAAAAAACAAATGAAAATCACACATTTACCTAATTTGAATTTGGAATTATCTTTATTAAAATTTAAACTTTTTAAAGATATCAAAACCTGCTAGATACAAATGGTATAACCAAAGAGATTTTATTACAAGTTCATACATACTATAATGCGAAAAGACTTTTTCCCCGACCTATTATATATATATATACATGCATATATATATATATATATATATATATATATATATATATATATATATATACATATCCATATATGTATATCCTTAGGGATGTTAAATGCAAAAAATATTTTTTCTAATTCGTCTGGAAGTTCCATAGATGAATTGGTACAAAAAAAATCTTCACTATGTGTATCATATACCTAGATCAAAAGTTCCCAAACATTTTTATTGTAGTATTTTAAATATTTTACCCGCCTAAGCTGAAGCCACCACCTGATTTTTTGATTCCAAAAATTAGAAAAAAACTTTTTTTTTTGAAAGAGTATACTTACTTCCAGATTGGTCCCATTTTTTTTTCATATAATAATATTCAGTTCTGATAGTGTTTTTACCTTTTTAGTGGTGCTTACGATTGTAGAGAAATTTTTGGAGTTGGTTTTTTTTTTTTTGTTAAAATTATGTATTACGAGAATACCAAACGTGACGTTTATGTGATGAATAAATGAAACATTTATTTGTATCTCCAGGACATAATTAATTATTTCCAGTCTTATAATAATTACTTATAAGCTTAAGTGAAATATAGTGTTAAAAATACAGAACACATATACACATACACACATAATGATGTGTCGCCGTAATACAAAATGGCTGTACCTCAGCTACATGTTTTGTTGTAACGAATAAAATGCTGAATTCTGCTACAGCCAATTAAAAGCCAATAAATTGATTGAGACAAGAATCCAAGAAGAAAAGAAGTGAATAAAGAATAGAAAAGAAGAAGAGAGAGATCGAGATCAGAAATAGAATTTTGACTTTATTTTAATTACGCGAAATGACCTCTGATCTAAAGAATGAAAATTTGCGTCGTGGCTAATCTCCAACCTTAACTTCAGAGTAGTAAATAAAATTGTATACTTAATTATGTTCTATTTATTATAATCATATGATTACAGACTTAATAGAATTATAAATTAAACATTATTAACATACCATACATTAACGGTGCGATGTAAAACAATCAGCACCGTACATTTGAATCTTATTTTCAGCCATGTTTCGTATCAGTTACTTACCTGTAAAGAAAAATGTTTCTTTTAGTAATCATAAGGTGTTTTTAACATTCTATTTAAATAGAATACATCCATCATCATGATTTCAGTCAAAGGACGTCCACTTCTGAACATAGGGCCTTCCCAAAGACTGTACTCTACTCATTACTGTGTATGTATGTGTGTGTGTATGTATATGTGTATTTATCTTATATTATATGTATAAACGTGTATTTATTTTTTACTAGTGAGACTTTTTTCTCAATAGCTTATTATTTTATTTACTTTTATTACACTGCGCCGCCTACCTTTTTAGGGTTCCGAACCTCAAAAGGAAAAACGGAACCCTTATAAGATCACTTTGTTGTCCGTCTGTCTGTCTGTTCGTCTGTCTGTCTGTTTGTCTGTCTGTCTGTCAAGAATTTCTATGTCGAGAATGCGTGGAGGTATCAAGCTGAAATTTGAACTGTATACTCAGGTCTACGGTCCCATGAAGTTAAAAAAAAATCAAACTGCTAAGTTTACGTAGAAAAAAGTTACGGCCGTTTATTCAGCAAAAAACGCATATTTCGACACACTCAAGGGAATCAAAACCTATAGGGTACTTCCCGTTGACCTAGAACTATGAAATTTGGCAAGTAACATCGTTATAGACTACAAGTACAGGAATAAATCTCAAAACTATACATTTGTAAATAGATCTTAAAAAATAGGGGGTCTATATTTTTTATAGGGTGTCGAAATTTCAAATTGAAACTACTAGTTCAAATGGGGTATCATAATATGAAAGGGCTTGATGTACACATTGCAAAATATATTTTATTTATTTTTTTCGACGCATTATTTCTTATTTATAATGAAAAATATCAAATTTAATAATGATACTACGTACCTACGGAACCCTCGGTGGGCGAGTCCGACTCGCACTTGTCCGGTTTTTTTTTTTTTCTTGTTTCATTTTTAATGTATTATAAATGGTTGTCTGGAAGAAATAGCATCGCGGTAAGGCCGCCCTTTGTACTCTAATTCTGTACATGTACCTATTTTGTATTTTTTTTATTGGTGCAATAAAGTGTATTGTATAGACTTGTGGACGTGGACGTCAGTAAGACTGCCTACAACTGCCTACAAATGCCCTCATTCCTTCGTGATAGGTTCCAGTACCGGATGAAGGATTGCCCCTTGCGATGTAAGGGTGATTTGATCCTAGACATTCCACACCACAGTACAAATACCTATACCAACTCCTTTACAGTAAGGGTTGCAAAGCTTTGGAATTCTTTGCCCAATGAAGTGTGAAAGGCTTCCTCAATATTTTCACTTAATTCCGCACTGGAGAAATACTTCCGTGACAATTCCTTTAACAACAAATAATTGAGTTTGTGAATTCCACTAATAACTTACTTGTATGAGTGTGTATATGTAGTGGATTTTATATGATTCTAATTTTACATATATAAAGACAGACGTATATTATGTTAACTGTGTGTATGTATGCCAACATATAAGTTCTCCACCTGCCTACTAACTATGTCATCTCAGATGCTCAAAGCTTTGCTGGAAGAGATCCCTCTATGACAGCATTTCTTAACCTTTTCCGGTCCACGGACCCCTAGAAAATCAAGCACAATTTCAAGAACCCCCCTTAATAAAATACCACAGGAATAGATTTAAGATAATTTATTTTAGTACTGAAAACGAATTACATTGCTATAAAAATAAAAAATACTGTATTAATATGAAGGTTGGTGCTGCGTTCTTGCAAGTCTTGCTGGCATTATTTATTAATTCAAATATTCATTGATAAGACGGCGGACCCCCAGGGATCCGCAGACCACAGGTTAAGAAACACTGCTCTGATAAGTCCGTCTTTGTACAAATTTGTGTAACCATTTTATTTCTACTGTATTCTTCGACTTTTGCACAATAAAGATACTTACATCAACAACAACAATGTCTACAATGCTAAATGGCCATAAAAGTAAACTGTCTAAAAAAATATGAATAAAAGAGATGAAGACTGGTTTTAAGTAACAATCGTTGAAAATATTTTACTTCTCTCCTTTTTCGAACACTTATTTAGTTTCAACGCGATGTCTGTAATCAAATTATGCAAGTTGAAATATACTCACTTCCCAGTAGGTATCTAATTGAGCTGAAATTTGGCACTCTCGTTTAGTTCTTGTGACAATATACAATTACCAAAATTATAAAAATTTTAAATCCAATATGGTGACCGGCACAAAAATATATAATTTTTCAATTATGATCATATCAAATGAACTTACTTCATTGACTCAACGAGTCAAAGAGGATCCTGACCTCCGACACCAAAAGACGCCATCTGCTTCTGTCTTGCGCCACTTGTGGATTTGTTTGTAGAGCGTCAAGATCTTGGATACTTCATCTTTCCATCTATATGTAGGGCGTATGACAGAGCGTTTTCCATAAGATTGTCCCACAAATGCTCTTCTAGATGCCCAATCGTCTTTTATTCTGTTTAAGTGGCCAAACTAGCGAAGTCGCGCTGCCTTGTACTAGCCAATGGTATTGGACTCAGGTACAGCTGCTCCACCTCCTTGTTCTTGCGAACTCTCCATTGCCGTCTTACCGTTTGATTGGTCTCAGTATTTTGCATTGAATCTTTCTCGGATATACGGATATCTATTTTATCCTCTATACCAATGTTCCGGAATCAGGGGTACGCGAGATTGCATCAAGGGATACGCGCAGCAATCTCTTAACTAAAATATTAAATTCTTAAAAAATAATAAAGCAATAATAATTGCCAAAAAAATATTCAATTTAATTAAACGATCTGCCCCCTTACCACCAACTCTTATTGCGATTCCATAAATTGAAATAGCGACTCTATTAATAGAGTTATTAAATGGCAATATGAGTTGGTGGTAAGGGGGCAGCAGGTAAGTCATAAGAATGTCCTTTGACATTAATAAATATAAAATACACCAGATTTAATTTTTTATTTAACGTTCCTGCAATAAGGGGTACGCAAGTTTGAGGTCTTTTTTGAAGTGATACGTAGAAAATACTGATTGGGAACCGCTGCTCTATACGATTGATCTCCGTCACAATGCAACCTAGGTATTTAAATTTGTCTGAACCTTTGTATGTGGTCTCTCTGACCGCTAGGTCTTTCCGTCGTTGTCTGGTATCCATGTACCTTCTCATGTGAAGATATTTCGTTTTATCCCCGTTTATTCTGAGACCCACCCTCGAGTCCTTATCTTCCTAGATTACCGCCACTTCAGAAAGCTTTATTGCTCGTTCTCCCATGAGCACTAGGTCGTGAATCAAATGAGCATTGTTAGTAGTGTGATTTATTAATCTCAATATTTTTATAATCTGTTTTTAATTTAAGAAATTTTTACTTTTATGTTGTATATAACTATGGATAACATAATTATTTTACTTCCCTTTCTGAGCTACAGAACAATTTTAACAATTAAGAACTTCACTAATTAACTTAATTGTCGTTGATTTTACGTTTCCGACTTTTCTGAGATAATTGAGTACTGAGTTCCCGTAAATTACCAATTCGATTTGCGTGGAAAAAGGAAACTTATTCGCTTTTCGTATAAACTCTTTAAAGAAACCTGCTTCTTTAGTTAATGTTTCATTATAAATGCATGTCAAATGACAAATATTAAATTTTTTGTTTCTCAGGCCGCACATCAGGCTGTTGTTTGTCACCTTAGTGGTATAAAAAAAACTGAAGATCTAACTTAAAATCTGGTCTATGTAAAATAATAATTGTTATAATAATAAATTTTCTGAAGTGCACGTGGAAGAACTCAGGGGCGCAAATTTTTTAGTCCTATAACTATAGAGTTACATTCCCAGTACTCGAAGAACTCTCACGAAACGCTCTATCAAGGGCGAAGCAAGACACCCTATGCCACAGAATCCTATGCGTCGCGTTACCGCTTTGGCAGGGACGCGCGAGGGGTGTATGAAAAACCTTATTTAACCTTTATTTTATAATTGAGGTAGGTACATTAGAAAATTATTCTACCGTTATTTTGTGCTACCAAAAAATTTTGGTACCTATATTTTACGGTATCTATATTTAAAGGTATACCGCTTACGATTTTAACCCAAAAAAATTCGGTGTTTCAACCCCTGACTGGAGGTCATATACAGTGGTTGTAACTCATTGGGGAGTAATGCCCTTAAGTTGCCACACAGGCGACGGGTTCGCCAGGGCCTCGTTAGCTAGTCGACAGAATGCACCACGTGCAAGCGATGTTGACTTAGACGCTAAAGGTATTGGTCCTATCCTTTCTTTTGTGTTTAATAGAAAATACCCTTGGCGGTGGGTGGTTCTATATACATTTCATTAGGAACTGACTGAGACTTTCGTACCATTCATTTCCAATTTCCAGCACTATGTCTAATGTGTAGCTACCGGGATTTGGCAACCTCCAAATTGTCAACGTTGTCGTAGTCAACCCTTATTCATGCCACTGCTGGGATACGGGTCTCCCCTCAATCGAAGGGGTTCAGAGCATACTCCACCGCTGCTCAACTGCGGGTTGGCGGAGGTCAGTGCTTTCAAGCTGCGTAAAGGCCACGCTGACTTAGCTTAATGTAGCTTGAGATAAATAAACCCATCCGTGGACAGGCTTTGATCGACGTTGCTTGCCTTGCATGATCGGTTTAACTGCCACGCGCACCGATTCTATCGAGCTCCTCAATTGTCAACGTATTCATATCTTTCTTTATTTGAACTTAATTAAAGTTGGCATCTTTTTTATTTAAAACATCCTAAAATGAATGGGGAAATGAACTTGTCTAAACGAAATGAAATTTTTCTTTTAATACAATAAATCTTTCGTAAGATTTGTAGATTTTTTAGAAAATTTATTACCTTTAGTAAGTATCAAAACTGACAGACAGTGAATAAATTATTGAGTTAGAGTTAAATCTTATAGATTAACGACGTGAAACTTGAAGTTTCGACGAATTCGTTAAAACATTTTATTCCGTCGCTAATATCATTACTATTGTGATTATCTTATATGTCCCATTGCTGGGATATGGGTCTCCCCTCCATGGAAAGTATTTAGAGCATACTCCACAACTGCAGGTTTGCGGAGGCGAGAGCTTTCAACCCGACTAAAGGCCACTGACTTGGCTTGATGACTGTCATCTAATGATAAAAAACCGGGATCGACGGCTTAACGTGCCCTTCGAAGCACAAAGGAGCTCGAGCTAAATAAACCCATCCATTGACAGGCTATGACGTTCATCGACGAACGTTGAAAGACGTTGCTTAATTTGAGTGTCCGATTAAAGGAAGGAGATGCTGCGTTGGCAGCGGGGGTGGCGGTACGCGAGCGATACTTTATGGTGCGAGCTTTAATATGGCTACGGTAGCCGCTTCACATCAGGCGGGCCGTATGCTTGTCTGCCACCCGACGATACACAAAAACAATTGTCTATGCCGATTCCTTTGGATTAGTGGAGCAATTATAAATTGACGAGCTCGCTGGCGTAGCGGTCAATGACGCGGCTTCGACACCAACGCTCGTGGGTTCGATTCCCACATAGGACAAACATTTGTGTGCATGACCATGTCTGTTTGTCTTAGTCTGGGTTTTTTCAACGTATCATAAGTAAGGATACAAAAAAAAAATGTATTTACGTATGTTTATCAGTTGTCTAGTACCCATAACACAAGCTTCGCTTACTTTGGGGCTAGATGGCGCTGTGTAATTTGTCTGACAATATTTATTTACTTATTGTAATCCAGCAGCACTGAACCATTATTTATTCAACTTAACAGCTGTTAATTCCAATTACGCATAGATTATATAATAAATTAATAGTTTGTTAATTAACCGCATTCATATTGGAATATAAATTAAATTTGAATACATTTTGAGCTGGTTACGTTAATGAGCGTTGTTAACATTTTTTCTTTTTTGAGAATGGAGCAAATGAGCATGTGTATCACTTGATGGAAAGCATTCACCACCGCCCATGGACATTAGCATCACCAAAGGGTCGCCGATCTGTCAAAGTCAAAATTCTTTACTCTGTGGGCCCTCGCGGGCACTTAGACACGTCTTTTACAATTAGGTATATTATTGTAAGTTGTTGCCAGCCCATATCCTCTTTCCTTTCGCATATCACAACGACGCTCAAGGGAATCAACTCTCGCTGCGATATGTGATCTTCAACCTCAAAATAATATCTTTATGACAGAAATAAAAAGTAATTACTGCCATATTCGGCATTATTGTGTATTATAAGTATGTATTTACAAAAAAAAGGAAAATATCTAAGTATATTTATCAGTTGTCTAGTACCCATAACACAAGCTTTGCGCTTAATTTGGGACTAGATGGCACTGTGTAAATTGTTCAGAAATATTTATTTATTTATTTATATTTATATATTACTTTATATTGTACTAGCTTTCGCCCGCGTGAAATTCTTTTTCGTATTTTTTTTTTTTTTATAAAAAGTATCCTATGTTTCAACAAAGTTTCATGATGATCTATTGAGTAGTTTTCGCGTGAAATTAAAACAAACGGACATTCACATTTATAATATGAGCAGGATAGTAGGGATTACTTACCGACATAATACATAATATATACATCAACTCTCATACCTAGTAAGTAGTATTTAATTAGTTTAACTTGCTAAACATCATCATCATCAGGTCATTTTAGTCTCCACTACAGGAGCACGACCCTCTCTCGTCCGTCACAGACCGGAGGATTTGGCCTACACTCCCCACGCTGCTGGCCAGACGGGTTGGTGAGGCTTGATCGATGTTTGATAATATATATGTTTCCCTTATTCGCCTTGTACGACATCCACGGGATGAGACGGAGTGATTCTATTCTAATTCTATTTTATGAAACAAATAAATATTTCAAATAAATAAATATTTCAAATAAAGTGATTAATAGTATTTCTTTTTTTTTATCTAATATTTTTATTCAGATAAACTTAAGCTATAAACAATAAATACAATTCAACTATAAAACTAAAGTACCTAAAATTAAATAATACTTAAAATTAATAATTAAATAACTACATCAAAATTAAAACTAATCAAAATAAACCAAAAACATATATATATATATATATATATATATATATATATATATATATATATATATATATATATATATATATATATATATATATATATTCACTGGGCAGAGTTTATTACTTGACTAAACTTTACATACAAATGCATATTAGCTTATACCACACCCGGGCTAGCGGCACCATACAAACTGTTCCAGATTTGTCTCAGAGAAGAAAAGAGAGGTAGGGAGCGTAATTGTAAGCTATCCGACTGGGGAATGTACCTCCACCTCACAGAATACCCCCTTGAGGGTTGTTGTGTACCTGCGAGTGAGTGAGGTCACCAGAAGGGAAGGAGATGCTGCGTTGGCAGCGGGGGTCGCGGCGCGCGAGCGATGTTTTATGTTGCGAGCGTTAATATGGCTACGGTAACCGCTTCACATAAGGCGGGCCGTATGCTTGTCTGCCACCCGACGTAGTATAAAAAAAACTTCTTTAGTTTATTTTTGTTATAGTTCTTAACCTCTTACAGCTTTAAGTTTTTTTAATACTAAGTTAAATAAATTTAATTAATATATTGCCTATAATAAAATACTTTTAATCCCAAACAAAATAATTATTAATCTTATTAATTATAGTCCATACTCGTAGCTTTGTAGCTCCCAAGCCGATACTTTTTTATTCACAATAACAGCAATAAAGGCACGTACAATAACAGTAATATACCAACAAAATTATATGGTTTGTAGTTAATTTGGTAAATTACAATTGTCAAAGCAGTCTAATTAATTAATTAGCAGTCTAATTAATTAATTTGACGCGGTCCATAATTATGGACCGCGTCAAATACTGTTTTACGACGCATAGGTTATATGGTAAAAATACGTTGTTGAATCCGAAAACAATTTTTAGTTTATATTATTTGTATGATTTTCAATACAGCGTCTATAAAAGATTGTGTTCCGTTATAATTGCAAATTCGAACTAAAACAAATGACAAGCCACTGACATCACGCACAATATAATAAATAATAATAATAAATATTTTTGCACAATTTTACACAGCGCCATCTAGTCCCCAATTAAGCGCAAAGCTTGTGTTATGGGTAGGTACTAAACAACTGATAAATGTACTTAGATACATTTTTTTTTGTAAATACATACTTATAATACATAGAAAACAACCAGACCAAGACAAATAGACATGTTCATACACACAAATGTTTGTCTTGTGCGGGAATCGAACCCACGACCTCGGAGTCAAAGTGGCCATTGCTAACCATTCGACCACCGAGCTCGTCTACAATATGGCAATGATAGCCTGGGATTTAGTAATTATTACTTTTATTAAGAAGACTCTTTTACATTTTGCTCACATAAAAGGTATACGTGAAATTTTGATGCGATAACGTCTTATAAATCGATGAATGCGGGCTGCATGCACGAAAAAGTATGACTCATTGTACGTTCCGCCTGAGCCGAGCGTGCAAGCGAGAGCGCGGAACATCAGACACATCTATCTGTCTTCCACTCCATCGGCCGATGAAATCCTCAATCGGTCCGTAAACTAACTTTTCTATTTTTTTTATTTATAATATTGATTATCTGTAACCAATATTATAAATAAAAAATAGACATGTTTCGTACATCCTATAAATTTGATATGAGCAATAATTTTGACTACGCTAATTTAGCTCGAAGGAAAATTTGGAAAAAAAAAACATTAAATTTCGCATTCTTCCGTACCTCGCATGTGGCTGCAAACTTGTAATTATATGTAATAGGTTAATACAAGTATTCAAATAATTCGCTACAATGTACTACAAGTTTTGCCTCGGAGTCATAGGCGACAGACCATTTTATGAGTTTAGATGAGGTTCTGAATGCTGGCCCCCTTACCACCATCTCTTATTGCGATTCAATAACTGAATAAAATGCTTATTCATACCAAAGAATAAGCGACTCTATTTCAAATGAATAGAGTCGCTTATTTATTGGTATGAATAAGCAATCTATTCAATTATTGAATCGCAATAAGATATGGTGGTAAGGGGGCTGCAAACTCTCCAAATTACTTAAGAATATATGTACTGCATCACAAAACATTATGGTAAAGTTGCAACTAGTGCCACAATTTTGTTTTCGGTGTTATTAAAGAATCGGACATTTCGTCCGTTTTCATTATCTTCCGAACTTCCAAATCGGTTGCGAATCTAAGGCATTGTAGATACTGATTGTTCCTGATTTGTCTAAGAAAGGGGGGGGGGGGTGGTACTGTGATCCACCTACAATTAAAATTTGTATTCAATCCTCTCTCAGGCTTACAACAATTGTATGTTATTATTTATTTTTATTTATTTATTTGTTACGCACATTGTTACACATAAGTAGGCACAAAGGTTATTACATAGTATAACAATTTGTACATAATAAAGAGTATGGTATCTACTGGGTTGCCCACTCGAAAGTCGAAACTGACACCTATTGTAGGATTAACCTGTGTTACAGGTGCCAGTGCTCAACCCTCGGAAGGTTTTTAAAAATAATTACAGAAAAAAAAAGTAACAAAAATATTGCGAAAGAAAAGAAATTACATATATAAGAAAACTTTTTAATTTTTGGTAATATCTATCTATCTACCTTTTACTTACAGATAACAATTTAAGTTTTCAAAATTGCCGTAGGTACTCAGTTCTTTTCAAAAACTTAAAAATTATGAAGCCATTGTCTTCATTTTCAATTTCATTTCCATTGAAGACATAAAAGAGTTTCGAGGAGAAAGGCAAACGACTTCTTATCTTGTTCAGTTAATTCGTTAGCAAGGTTTACGTCCGAAACCTTGCCGGCCCTCTCGAGACACTCTAATTGCCACCCGTAATAAAGCTTTTCTGATGAGGCATCTTTTTAGAAATTCCAAACCTAATAATTGAGGCAAAAAGGTCCAGTTAATATAGAATTATATTTTATCACCAGGTTGAAATTAAAATTTGTGTTAATTTTACAAAGGTAAATACTGTTAAGGAAATTCGCTATATTTATTTACTTTTTTTTTATACTACGTCGGGTGGCAGACAAACATAATGCCCGCCTGATGTGAAGCGGTTACCATAGCCATATTAACGTTCACAACATTACGGGAGTGAGTGAGGTCACCAGAAAGAAAGGAAGGAGTACGCTAGCAACGGATCGGTGATCCCTTGGTGTCGCTGATATATATGGGCGGTGGTAATTGATTTCCATCAAGTGATCCACATGCCCGTTTGCCCTCCTGTCATATGAAAAAAAAAAAAAACCTAAAAATGAAGATTATGCCATAAAAACCTTTTTCGGTTGAAACACGAAGACTTTCAATACTTTATCTAACAAGATTTCACCTGCAATAAAGAAAATGAGGCTAGCTTTGTGATAAAATTGCTTTTGAGTCGGCGAACCTAGGTGCATCACCGCCTGTTGGTGCCAGAACGTGTGAGGAAATACCGCGTCCCGCCGCCTCCGGCCCCCGCCGCGCTTATACCACCGTAGCTCTCAACGCTCGACCAATTATTATGGGGTGCATAATATATTATTCCAAAATAATTATTTTGAGGTGTAAGTGGTTCATCAACATTTTTGAACCTAAGCAAACTTCACCTGCACGCGGTGCACCCTGCTGACTGACAAACGAAGCTATGGCGAAAAGAGAGGTAGGGAGCGTAATTGTAAGCTACCCGACTGGGTAATCTACCTCCACCTCACAGAATACCGCAGCCAAATAACAATTCCCTTGAGGGTTGTTGTATTCCTGCGAGTGAGTGAGGTCACCAGAAAGGCAGGAGATGCTGCGTTGGCAGCGGGGGTGGCTGCGCGCGAGCGATATTTTTAATGTTGCGAGCGTTGATACGGCTACGGTAACCGCTTAACATCACGCGGGCCGTATGCTTGTCTGCCACCCGACGTAGTATAAAAAAAAAAGTTATGTTTATTAAAAGTAAAGTAAGTATTATGTTACATAATAAACAATAAATGAATGCAATGTTAAAGGTAGTTAATGCATCTAATAAATAAAATTCACGTGTCACAGTGTTAGTTACCATACTCCTCCGAAACGGCTTGACCGATTTTGATGAAATTTTATATGTATATTCAGTAGGTCTGAGAATTGGATCTTGTCCATTTTTTATAGCAAAACAACGTTTGCCGGGTCAGCTAGTATCTATATATAAAACGAACCCGGTTTAGTTACACCATTTATAACTCGAGAAAGGGATCGATTTTTATGACCTTTGATTTGTTGGATTTGTCGCCGTCCGGAATAGCAGAATATGAATAGTTTTTTAAAATATTAAACTCATATAATTTCATTTTTAGGGTTCCGTATCTAAAAAGGAAAAACGTAACCCTTATAAGATCACTTTGTTGTCCGTCTGTCAAGACCCTTTTTCCGACTTATTAGTAGTTTACGTAAGTGCGTAAGAACAAAACTTTTTGACATCAATTGACGTAGATTCCCAACTCGTCACGTACCCGACAAGGGTCGTCTAATTGACGAAGTTTGAGCAGCCGGGCTCTCTTTTTACGAGACGTCACTAGTTGAAGTGTCAATTGATCCCAATATAATTATGTGATAATTAGCAATTCTGTCTCTTCACTATATATATCATTTATCGTTTGATTGTGAATATTATTTTTGCCAATATATTAACAGACGGAATCAAATATTACTAGGATGCTCCTGCATCAACCCATATTCACCCCACGCACGGTGGTACCGCCGTAGGTCAAAAATCACAAAAAGTTATAGTCACAAATCCAAATAGTAGTTTATGAAACTGTTGCATAATAAGGGTTATTAAAATACGAGTGTGAGTTTAAAACATGAGCCGAAGGCGAGTGTTTTAATAGACCACACGAGTATTTTAATACCTAATTATGTGCAGTTTCATACACTACTTTATCTAATCTCATGAAATATATGATAATAATATTTTAAATACAACCATGAAGTTAATTTAACAGCTATAATTATTACCTATAAATCTATTTGCAGATCGAGCATGCGTAGTGCGCATGCGCGACGCGCCGCGCGGCGCCGCGTTCACAGATTATGTAGAAAAATTTTGCATAGTTGCAATGCAAATAGCATTGAAACCTGTTTAAAATACCTGTATCCAGGGCTGAAGCTGTATCGAAATGGTAAAAAAGTTATTTTACGATACAGTTGTCCATAGAAGAGCTGTATCGAAAAATATCTTTTTAAATTTATTTTGACAGCTTGTGCGTAAAGATATGATTATATACTGTGTTTAGTTTTTTAATGTGTACATTATGATACTGTGTTTAGTTTTTTAATGTGTAAATTTCAGTATGAGATTAGATAAATTCATTTATACAATACGATAGCCCATTAAGCAAGCTATCCAGAGGTATATAAAAGTCGAGTATTTGTTTCAATTATCACTTCTTGACATCGGAAGTGAACGCATTGTAATTAGTGCAGTTCCCTGTTATCGGCGACTCATCTGCGAGTAATTTTTCCTAAGTGATTTCTGAGAATTCTGGTGTTTGTTGTTGTTTTTATGTTATGGATATCCAAGAACAAGGTATGTTTATTGCATTTTGAAATATTTTTTTAATTTTTACTACTTTGTTTTATGGTATAAAATTATGCTACGCCTCAACATATTTATGACAAATTTTTACAATTACCTCCATTTTGTGTTGAGATACAAAAAAGGGCAGGCATCGGCAGGCAATGGGACTTAGCTAATATTAACGGCTGAAATGTGTATTTTCAAAATATTTTAGCTTGACTACTGCCTGTTACCCCCCCTACCAACCCCAAAGCCTCTACGACTGCGTAGGCGGGCGTAGTAAGTACTACGAACCATTTGAATCACTTTTAATTTTAATTTTCAGGTACAATCGTCAAGTGTTCCTTTTCAAGGATGTATTTCTTTAAAATTTGGTCACTGAAAAGTGGGAGCCGTATGCAGAAACACCAACACGTATTAGAAAAAATTCTGTCGTCATTCGAAAACGTCGAAATTATAGACATTAAGGCTTTAGATAATCGTATACTTAATTTATGCAAAAGTTTAGGTAATTTTTGAAAAAATGTAAGGCAGAATAAATCAAAATTATTTGTATTGAATTGTCAAAAAGTGTAAGTGAGCAGCAGAGTATTCAGGAGGATGATGATATTTTACCGGGACCATCTCGGGGGCGTCCTAGGATATATATAAATCATAGGCTTAAGCAAAGATCTGATTGATCGCTGTAGTAATATATTAGAAGCTTTGTCATCGGGCTTTTACATTGACTGTGATAAATTTAGAGAATACGCTTTGGAGACGGCACGACTTTTAGTGCAGGAGTATCCGTGGTACAATCTCCCAGCTTCCGTCCACAAGATCCTCATTCATGGCTCTGATGTCATCGAAAACGCTTTGTTATCTATCGGGGAACTTTCCGAAGGAGCAGCCGAATCAAATAATAAAAACCTCAAGGCATTTAGACGAGATCATACTCGGAAAATGTCGTGCGAGCTTACAAACTCAGACTTAATAAATAGACTTTTAGTCGGTCCAGATCCTTTGATCACTAGTCTTCGGAAACTTCCCCGTAAGAAAAAAAACATGTTGTTTAGTCAGGTTTTAGAAATGTTAAGGGTTTAGCATATATCTCACCTAACAACATTAAAAAATTTTTGTATATTGAATTTTCTTAGTTTTTTTAATAATTAATTTTTATTTTTATTTTTAAAATTTATTTCACTACTTTTAGTGAATAGAAGATACACTCCACTATGAAATACTTTGATTAATTATAGTCAAATGCAATTTCTTAAAAGAAGGACAAATAATGCAACATTATATTAACATCATGTAACATATAGAATATTATTAATGACATATATATTATATAATCGACCATAATATGTATTTGTACAATATTTGAACTCGCTTTCAATAAAAAAAAATAACGAATTCAAAACTTTCATATTTATGACCGCCTTTGTTCGGGCGCCGTACCACCGTGCCACGGCACGGGTCTCCTCTCAATTTGAGCGACGGGATTAGAACTTATTCCACCTCGCTTTTTAATACAGGTCTCTAGGAATATTAGGTACCTATATGAATTAAATACTTTATAAGATCAGACTTAAGGGCTAAGAAACCACTACCCACGTTGCAAATAGTTTTTCAGAATCAAAAGAAATCCTGCATATTGGTAACACGCTCTGAGTAGTATTATTATTGTAGTACTACTATTACTTATATGGGTGGGCGGTGAATCACAAAAAATATGTGATCACGAAACAATCACTTATTTTTTGTTAGATTTTCTGGAGAAAAGCAAACAAAAAATACTATATAAGAAATTTAGTAAAAGAGTACATAGACAGTGAAAAAGACCTAGGCGGGAGAGGTCATCCAGCAGTGGGTAGGGTAGATACATGCTGATGATGATGATGATGGGAGAGGTGATGTTTGTCCATTTTTAACCGACTTCAAAAAAGGAGGAGGTTCTCAATTGGACTGATTTTTTTTTTGTATGTATGTTATTCGATATCTTCGCGAATTGTGAACCGATTTTCAAAATTATTTTTTATTTGAAAGGGTATGATTGCAAGGTGGTCCCATATTCACCAAGTCAGGATCTGATGATGGGATCCCAGGGAAATCAAGGGAAACCCTTAAATTTGCCGTGTGGTTGCCGTCAAAATAAATTTGCGCCACTCGATTGCTCTGCGCTGGATGTCGTACAAGGCGACTAAGGAATCTTGTGTGACGCAATAACTTTTCTCCCGGAAGACGTCCAGCATCGTCTCCCGGGATATTCCCCCAATGAGCTGCGCTCGCCAACTGAAGTCGGTTTTTATATTTTAAAAAAAAAATCAACTTTTATTATAAATAAATAAATACTGCTGGACAAACTACACAAGGCCATCTAGTCCCAATCTAAGCAAAGCTTGTACTATGGGTACTAGAAACTGATATAATACTTAAATACATTTTTTTTTTGTAAATACATACATACAATACATAGAAAACACCAACCATACCAAGACAAACAGACATGTTCATGCACACAAATGTTTGACTTGTACGGGGATCGAACCCGCGAACTCGGAGTCAAAGTGGCCATTGCTAACCACCGAGCTCGTAAAAATATTATTTTAAAAATATTTATATGTTAATGTTGTCGAATAACAAGACGCATACATAACAAACAATACCAAACTCAAAAAGGGCCGATATAGAGAATCACAAATATAACTAAATAAGGTACGTGATAGATTGCGCACAGTCCTTAATTTTAGGTGAGCATAGACCACTTCAGACCCACCGTACCCCTGACAGTACTTCTGGTGGTACGGTGGGTATTTTAAATTTAAACCATACCACTAGCTAATAGTGTTTTAAGCATTACAATTTAAGCTATTTCAAATAATAAAAGTTTAATATAATAGTATCTTAGAGCACTTGCTTGTAACAGAACCCCGATGCGCTCGGATCTACGTTTTGTTACAACCCGATTTCATAAACCAACTAATGAATTGACGAGCCCGGTGCTCGAATGGTTAGCAATGGCCACTTTGACTCCGAGGTCGCAGGTTCGATTCCCGCACAAGACAAATATTTGTGTGCAGGAACATGTCTGTTTGTTTTCTATGTATTATAAGTATGTATTTACAAAAAAAAATGTATTCATGTACATTTATCAGTTGTCTAGTACCCATAACACAAGCTTTGCGCTTAATTTTGGACTAGATGGCGCTGTGTAAATTTTTTCAGAAATATTTATTTATTTATAATTAGTGTAGCAAATCATCGAGCAAAAACACGAACACTTGCGACTCGAAAGTTTTCCTACATTTTAACTAACTGTAAACGTAATGTAAAAAGAATGTAACATATGTAATGCTTACTCGCCATTTGCATTACTTCGAACATAGCGTGGAGCATTTGCAAGAATGGTACATTATATGGATATGTTCGAGAAAATGCACTAGTATAGACCCACCTTTATTTAGAGTGTGCAGCCACTGCAATATTACTTTTATATTCGACAATGTTCTAATATTGTATAAATTATTTAGCAATAAATAAAATAAATAAACAAATATTACTTGACAAATTACACAGCGCCATCTATTCCAACAGTAAGCAAAGCTTGTACTATGGGTACAAAATAACTGATATATGTACATAAATACTTTTTTTTTTGTAAATAAATACATATAATTCACAGAAAACGCCCAGGCCAAGACAAACAAACATATCCATGTACACAAATGCTTGTCATGTGCGGGAATCGAACCCGCGACCTCGGAGTCAAAGTGGCCATTGCTAGCCATTCGACCACCGAGCTCGTCAATATCTTAAAATACACAAAACTAGAACGATATGCAATCTTTCATTTTAATATTATCTCGATCTCGGTGGTCGAATAGTTAGCAATGAGGTCACTTTGACTCCGAGGTTGTGGGTTCGATCGCCGCACATGTCAAATATTTATGTTCATTAACATGTCTGTTTGTCTTGGTTTGGGTGTTTTCTATGTAAATTATGTATCTATTAAAAAAAAATGTATTTTAGTATAATATCAGTTATGTAGTAGCCATAGTACAAGCTTTGATTAGTTCGGGACTATATGTGACATCATTGTTTAGTAGGCTTTTGTATGGAGCGCTGATGAGTAAGCTGAGAAAGTGTAAAATTGTGATTTTAAAGTTACAATATCTCGAGAAGCTTTTATTCTATTGGAGTATTCTTTGTATTATTGTGACTTCATAACATAACAATTTGAAAAGAAATGCTCAATAAGCCTATTATAGTTGTATACCAAACGCGGATACAAAGTATTATATACACTTCATCATCATCATCAGGTCTTTTTAGTCTCCACTACAGGAGCACGACCCTCTCTCTTCCGTCCCAGACAGAAGGAGGATTTGGCCTACACTCCCCACGCTGGCCAGATGGGTTGGAAAGGCCTGATCGATGTTTTCTAATGTATTTCCTTTAGTCGCCTTGTACAACATCCAGGAGAAAAGACGGAGTGATTCTATTCTAGTCTGCCGGAAACCACACGGCCAACGCGCATATACACTTCGATCACCGAAAATTTTACAAATCTAATATTAAAATCATATATGCATAAAGATAACACTCCACCCCATCACCCAGCTGGCGTTACATTTCCATATTCGATATTGGCTTTTAACATTTGATCAAGTACTTTTTCAATTCGATTATTGAAATTGAATTATTATATAAGGATTTTCGAACAACAATTCAATCATATTCACGTTTCAAACGACGTTATGTTAATTTACTCAAATGATAGGCTTATTTAATATATAGGTATTATCAAATACAAGGTTGGATTTCAGTAATTTAATCTAGCTTCAATTAAGAAACACAATCACTACACGTACCGAATCAGAGTCGTCTTTACATAATCCATATTAATGTTATAAAAGAGAAAGTTTGTTTGTTTGTCCGTAGAAAGAAAGCAATGTATTGACATGATTTCTTTTACGGGGGAAGTTTAAGGTCTGGCATGACATACGCTACTTCTTATTCAGGTATAGATCATCATCATCATCATCATCAGGTCATTTTAGTCTCCACTACTCCTGTAGTAGGAGCACGACCCTCTCACGTCCTTCCTAGACAGAAGGAACTCCCCACGCTGGCCAGACGGGTTGGGGAGGCCTGATCGATGTTTTATAATATATTTCCCTTAGTCGCCTTGTACGACATCCACGGGAAGAGACGGAGTGATTCTATTCTAGTCTGCCGGAAACCACACGGCCAATTTTAAAAATATTAACTATAAAATAACAATAGATCTCTATAGGTAATGGGACGGGGGCCCACCACACATTCCCACCACTGTGTCTCCTGTGTAGCCAGGATTAACAGCGGCGACCGCCAAAGAAGGCAATTAACAGTGAAGTCCATTGCAGTCCCGGGGGTACAACTACGGCTGCCTTGGAACTCACAACGAATTTAATCAGAAGAAATTAGTAGGAGTAGGAAGCTTTTGGAATTTGACTTCCCCTCTTAGCAATGTGAGAGACAGCAATATGGCAAATAAGGCATTAAAAGCCTAAAGAGATGGCTAGTCAAGTTCTCTATAAGTAGTTAAAATAGAAAAAGTAGCATTAAAATCGGTGTAGCCGTTTTCCTATGAAGCATGTTTCTGATTGTACCACTGATTGAAACTTTTCCGTGACTCAGAAGCGATTTAACGTCGGTCCGTCTCCGGCCTTTCCCAATTGCCTAAGATTGAGTTATAAATAAAGACAAACACCTGGGTTATTGCCCCGGCGATTGATAGCCGGGGCAAGGTGCGGGCAAATTGATTGCCCCATTGCAGTATCATGGTGCGCTGCGATATTTATTACGGTTTTATCAGGTTATGGTCGATCTCCAATTTCATCAACTCAATGTTTGGAAATTTA
This sequence comes from Hypsopygia costalis, assembly GCA_937001555.2. Taxonomy (NCBI): domain Eukaryota; kingdom Metazoa; phylum Arthropoda; class Insecta; order Lepidoptera; family Pyralidae; genus Hypsopygia; species Hypsopygia costalis. The sequence goes on from OW443342.2 coordinate 7,755,445, forward strand.
AGATGTATAGACTTGGAAATAGGTTAAATGAATATATTTTCGTATTTGTTTTATTCTTCAACAATAGATTTCATATTTTAGCTTAATTTGCGCGTTATAAAATCAAATAGACACATTGAATCTAATCATGTAGGTATATAGAAAAGTTTTTCTTACATTTGAAAAGTTTTTGTGGTTACATTTGACAACTATATATTTATATTTATATTTGTATATATATAAATTCAAGCGGTGCACCCTGCTGACTGACAAACGAAGCTCTGGCGAAAAGAGAGGTAGGGAGCGTAATTGTAAGCTACCCGACTGGGGAATGTACTTCCACCTCACAGAATACCGCAGCCAAATAACAATTCTCTTTGTTGTGTTCCTGCGAGTGAGTGAGGTCACCAGAAGGGAAGGAGATGCTGCGATGGCAGCGGGGGTGGCGGCGCGCGAGCGATATTTTATGTTGCGAACGTTAATATGGCTACGGTAACCGCTTCACATCAGGTGGGCCATATGCTTGTCTTCCACCCGATGAAGTAAAAAATAATAATAATAGTCAACTGATAACTCGCAATTGTTTTTCAAATCAATTTCAATTCTAAACTACTCAAGAGATTACGATTCGATTTGCCTCAGATGGGAGATGAGGTAAACTTAAGATAACTACGGGGAGTTTCCATACTACACAGAAGTACAATTTCGAACCTGTTGCTAACAAATCAATTATAGCTGCTAAGATTGAGTTTCATACTTTATGAAAAAAAATTCAACCGTAAGTAATACGGTCATTTAACCTCATTGACCTAATAATATATCTGATAAGTATACTCTTTCAAATAAAATAAGGTTTTTTCAAATCGGTTTATAAATGACGAAGTAATGAAATAACAAACCTAACAGTCGGTAGATACAGGCTGACGATCATGATGATGATGATGAAAAAAATATAGGACCAATCTGGAAGTATACTCTTTTCAATAAAAAAAGTTTATTTCAAATCGGTGTATAAATCACGGAGTAATTAAGTAACAAACATTAAAAAAAAAATACAGCCGAATTGAGAACCTCCTCCTTTTGACTTTGCAGTCGGTTAAAAACAATGTCATTGGTTGCTAAGAGTTACACATATTTTATTTAAAAAAATATTCAACAGTAAGTAATACGGTTAACGAACCTCATTAAATAGTAAAACGTTAATATCAGCATTAACGCGTGCCAAATAATTGAACGCTCGCAAATAAGCTCGACTCTCGCTATTAATCTACTAAATGAAATTTTGCCCGACATTTGCATTGTACTGACGTATTTAGACTTCAATATTATGTAAATCAATGTCGCAGAGCAAAAGTTAAATTAACACAGCAAGTGATAGAGAGAACTCGGGGTTTCTCTAAGGGATCGAATTCGGAAGGAGGAAATTTGACGGAGACCTGGTGGTTGGAATAGCTCCCGGAGTGGGGTGTAATGGGCTCAATACCATGACCACCGTCTTTAGAGTTTAAGCCAACCTGCACGTGCGGCACAATGCTGATTCTCTATGGAGGATCTAGCATAAGAATATACTTCTTCTTCTGCCCTACTGGCATCGTAAGCTGCCCGACTGGGGAAGTATCTCCGCCTCACAGCCAAACTGCACCCGATTAATAACTCGCTTGAGGGTTGTTGTGATCCCGCGAGTGAGTGAAGTCATCAGGAAGGAAAGTATAGTTGAGTTGGCAGAGGGGCTGCGGCGCGCGGGCGATATTTCTTGTCTTCGGGCATTGGTCTAGCTAGGGGAATAATTCCCTTGAGAGTAGTTGTGTTCCTGCGAGTGAATGACGCTATCAGGCAGGAAGAACTTGCTGCGAGCTGTTCATGTTCATGTTGCGAACGTTGTTAAAACGGTAACCGCTTCACATCAGGCGGGCCGTATGCTTGTCGGCTACCCGACGTAGTATGAGAAAAAAGTTAACAAGCTGAAGTGGTGGCATTACGCCACCATATGGTAGAGGAAAATCTTAGAGTAGAGGTCCAGTATGGGGTGACAAAGCGATAGGCCTTCTTCTAGATGGACCGATGACTTGAAAGGATATTGCTGGATGTGGAAAGCTGAGGATCGCATATTGAAGATTGCTGATCATTTCCGCATTAACTCTATATTCATCCCACTACACCTACAATACTGCCGCACTTACGATAAACGCATTAACTACATCTTGACACATCCCGAGAAAAACGCGGTCAAAGTTTTAATTTTCCTTTTGCTTATATCCCTGAAAGTACTTAGGATAGAAACATGAAATTTGTATCAATAAATAAAGAATATTGTTAACAATACAAATATACCACATAATAATTAACATATTCTAAGGTGTAGTATATAATTTGAAAAAGGTAATTATGGCTATAATACTTTCGGCAGCCTATAATATTTTCCATTTATGATGACTTGTCATAAACGCATTAAATATCCTAGGTGATGCATTTATGTTTAGCAAATCAATATAATGCAATTTTGTGTAGTACGCTTAAATTCAAATCTTTCAATAATACTTGCGATAAATCAACTTCCTTCTTATTGCGTTTATGTCAATGAAAATTGCTGTGATTGGGGTAATAACACACATATTCCAAATCGAAACCATTTATTTATGTAAGAAAAAAGTATTATCAAAATTAATCCTTCCCCACCCCCGCACGTCCTAAGCGCCACGTGACGCCAGGTGACGTCACGTAGCATAAACGCACTATCTTGTATCTCTAATGCGATTTAATATCTATGGCAGTACAGAAGTGTTATTCTAATTATAAGCGCATTATCTCCAGTTGTTCCTGTTAATCTAAGCATGTCGCAGATAACGAATTATGAGATTACTAGCGAAAAACGCACTAACTCAATCATAGTGCATTTATAACTAACAAATCTTTAATTACAAAACAAAATGTTAGCACTAACTTTAGATAATGCGTTCTTGATAAGTGAAATTGCAATTGGAATTCTAGATAACGCGTTTATAAAATCTTAAAAACTGTGTTGCTGATTATTCATGAATTTGTTACTTTCGGAAAGTTTTAGAACTCGTTCTTCTTATGTCGGATATATATTTAACTCATTTTGCATCAAAAGCCAAGATAATGCGTTTATCATAAGCACGGCAGTATACCGGTCTCATCTAAATCGAGGGGCTAGAACATACTCCACCATGCGCTTTGACGAAGATCATGTTTTGCCAGAACTACAGTATGTACTTCTGAAGGGTGAGGACAGCTTTATAGAGCTGGCAAAACATGAAGAGATGTTACATTAGCAGAGTACCAGTGCGCCAATTTGTACTGCAAACATCTATAGAATATGTAGATTCTCTTAAAAAAGACATTATCGTCTTTGGCCCAATCTCAATCAAAGTAGATGATAGCACTCGGCCAGCCGTGTGCTATTTCTAACTAGCACATGAATAAATTTAGCATGATGAAACTTGAATGAAGTACTTTTTTAAAATTTCAGACTTTTTTCAAGCTTTTATTTAGTTTCACCCCGGTATCTGTAATCAAATCTGTCAAGTTGAATTTGACTCTCAGTGTCCGATTGGCAATTTGGCACACTCGATTGGTTAACGTGACAATGCACAACTATCTAAATGCTGCCATTATTCATCCAATATAGCGGCCATTACAAAATTTATAATTTCCGATTTAACTATTGACGATATTTCCTCTTCAACTCTTCATATTTAACGATAAGGGTATGATAGGGCTTACTGAGCAAAACACACTTTAAAATAAAAACAATAAATAAACATTTTCATTTCTTTTTTTATTCTTATTCTTCATCGTTTTCTTCGTCGACCCTTATTCATCCCACTGCTGGGATACGGGTTACCTCTCAATCGAAGGGGTTTAAAGCATACTCCACCACGCTGCTCAACTGCGGGTTGGCGGAGGCTAGTGTTGTCAATCCGCCTAACGGCCACTGACTTGGCTTAACGACTGTCATCTCACGAGAATAACCGGGGCCGACGGCTTAAAATACCCTCCGAAGCACGAATACTGCAGACAAATAAAAAAATCCTTGAAGGTTGTGTTCCTACGAGTGAGTGACGTCATTGTTGCTGCGTGGGCAACGAGGGTAGTGGCAAACGAATGATACACCGAACGTAGTATAAAAAAAACCGGCCAAGTGCGAGTCGGACTCGCGCACGAAGGGTTCCGTAACTTCCGTACCATTACCTTAAACGGCAAAAAAAAATCACGTTTTTTGTATGGGGGGCTCCAATAAAAAAAAACGTGTTTTTTTTTTGCCGTAATCTTAATGCGGTTCACAGAATACATCTACTTACCAAGTTCTAACAGTATAGTTCTTATAGTATCGGAATAAAGTGGCTGTGACATACGGACGGACAGACAGACATGACGAATCCATAAGGGTTCCGTTTTTTGCTACGGAACCCTAAAAAGGGGTTGATTTCTAAAGATACATTATTAGTACACTTCCACACCATCTATAGAGCATACATTTGAAATTTCAAGTCTCTTACTTCAAAAACCTTTCATACAAACTTCCAACCCCCGTTTTACCCCCATAAGGGTGGAGTTTCGTAAAATCCGTTCGCGGCGTTACCGGATGTCTACACCCTATAAGGAACCTATCTGCCAAATTTCAAGTTTGTAGGTGTTATAGTTTCTGAGATTTCGTGATTAATCACTGAGTGATATTTCGCTTTTATATATATAGATTAAGATTATGATAATAATGTCCCACCAAGTGCCAACAATCCACAGTATCAACATCATAACAAAAGGAGTATAGAATACCTATACTCCTTTTGTTATTATGAATTCGAAATCGGAGCCGAACCAATCTAATTACTCTGATTACTAAATCCAAAACTGGATTCCAAACAGCAGCAAACTTAGCTAATTGAATCCATTAGCTTGTTTTTCCACGAAACAACTGTGAAATACTAATTTATCACCGTCCTAAGAGCAATATCTAAACTTTTAACGTTATTTCCGTTTACGCAAAGTTGAATTTTGTGCCACTTCGGTAATTCGCTTGGAATATGTCAGATAGTATTAAGGAGTTAGTTTTAACGATCAAAGGAACATCTCGAGTTTATTAGTAAAAAAATAAAAGAATGGTTGTCTGTAAAGTCGATTTACGGACGATAATTTTACGTGATAAAGTCATTCGAAAACATCGCCCGATGGAGTGGAAGAGGGATAGATGCGTCACAAACCGAACGCTTAGGCCGATCGTGCCTCCCTATCGCTTGTTCGGCGAGTCGCTTGCACGCTCGACTCAGGCGGAACGTGACAATGAGTCATGCTTTTTCGTGTGCAGTCGGTAGGTTCATTGATGTATAAGACGTTATCACGTCTACAATAATGATAATTTTTAGAGATGGGATTCGAATGCCAATTGAGTCGAATTATTCGAATCATGACGGTCCGAGCTCGATTTGAATGAGATTTTAAATCGAATCATTTTCTAATTCGAATTGGCTGGCTGATTTAATCTATTTCTTTGATTCAGTTCTTTTACTCTTCAGGGAGATGGAACTCATTCAAGATTAACATTTTTTTAAACTTTGTTTTCGTTACGATTGCTTTGATATAGTAAAGTTATGATTATAATGAACATTTTTATTTTTGATGACTCAAATCGATTATTAATAGTATTTTTCGATTTAAGTCCCTAACTAATAGTTGTGACCCGACTACGGCCACAGTATAAGTAAATGTAACTACATACAGTACTGCCGCTCTCTCGGTATCAACCTAACCTCCCCTCTGAGACGAATCTAGAACAGTTTGTATGGCGCCGCAAACACGCACGTTCATTCCCGCTCTGCATAGACGTATTTGTTTATGTAGTAGATAGGGACGCGATATTTGTATGGAGTGGCCGGGGTGTGTTACGGCACCAAAGTCCATTTGGACGATTTGGTTTCATTTCTGGATATTTTGCGGTTTCGTTGTTACTTTAGATAGATTAACAAAAAACAGTAATGCTTAAATATGTAGTAACTGACGTTAATAAACGAGAAATCTTGGAGTGTAAGGGCTCACCACGATCTTTAGAGCCAGAGCCAACCTCACCTGCACGTGGTACACCCTGCCTTGTTTGTCACCCGACGTAGTATAAAAAAAGAAAAATAATATTTAATCTAAGTATAATGACTTTATTGGACATCACAATATATTATCAAATGAAATGCAAAACAAAGTAGTATAAAGGCGGACTTATCCCTCCCAGTCAACCTTAGAGCGTCAAAAGGATTAAAATTAAAAGCGTGTAATAACAAAGTACAATAATCGCTGTGATGATGATCGATAACAAAAATTATAACATAATTTAAACACGAACACCCATTAAACACATATATATAACGATACGTGTATATGTATATATATAATCTGTATTATATACATATTTCTTGATTCATTAAGCTATATAAGAAAACACCGCGTTCCACATACATTTATTGTTCAAATTTACTCGAAAACACGCGTGAAAATTACTAAATGAATATAAATGATGTCACAAGACAATACAATACACGAGCAACGTTTTTAGATTGTGTCGTGGAGTGTGTCGTTTGTACTTGAGATGTTCCTTCCTTTAAGATACGTGAACATACACGAGTGATGTGATGACACAGTCACTCATTACGAATTAATATAATGTAGGAATGAAGTATTCTCAGTATCATAAAATAATAATTTGCAAGTTCGGTAGTACTGTATGATATAATGAAATAAGCAAGTACTCGGCCGGTGCGCCCCAATACTTGCTTACTTCACTTGACCGCATACAACTACGAATGGTTGGAATCGTCGGTGACCCAATGATCTCGGATCGACTGGACTCTCTCTCGACACGCAGAGATGTAGCGTCTCTTTTCGTATTTTGTCGCCGATTATACTCTATATCTATGTAAATATAATGAATGTTAAATGTGTTTGTCTGTCCTTCTTTTACGTCAAATGAACGATATTCCGGAAAAAACATTTTATTCCCACCGGGGAGGAGAAGTTTTATTAAAATAGCGATCACGTTTGCAAAGCCCGATAAATAATTTTACCCATCTATGGACGTACTTTGTACACGCGGGAAATAGTTTAACATAAATACTCTAAATTTAAAACTAATGATACAAATCCTATGTCAATTGGATCCTAAAGGTACAAATAAACTCTACTTTATCTTTCTATCCGATCTTTTTCTTTGTATACTATATTCACAAACACATACACGTGGATTGCCGCGCGTCCCAATTACCCAACCGTTTGTTCCAGGCCGGCGGCTCCACGGGAATTAGAGACCTTTCGCGCAGTAGCATGGAAACAGGACAATAGCTCACCTCGCTGCTTTCACGACATTGTTACTTACAACACACCATTTGTGGGTATACTGGGAAATATTTGAACAGTTTGCGATAGTTTTTGTACGATTGCTAAAGGGTTAAGTTTTTCGTGCATATTTGAGTACATATCAGACCTCAGATCAAATATAATATGGTTGATATTTGACGGTTCTTATCGTTGTCCTAATAGTGGTGATGTTTGCAGTGTACACGGAAAAAAAAAGAACGAAAAAGAAATGAAAAAGGAAAGTTAAGGCTTGAGGAAAGATTAAGAGCGGAATCGGAAAGGAGAGAAAGTAGAAGGGAGTTTTCTCCCTTCTACTTTCTCTCCTTTCCGACTCTTCACCTTTTTCTCCCTTCTCACTTTTTTACTATGGCTTTTTTACGCAAACGAGTTGTAAAGTAACAACTTCTATAAACTAGTATGACGTTATTTATTTATTTTTACTTTTATATAAATGCGAAGGATGGATATATGGATTGAATGCAAGGATGAATGTATGGATGAATATTAAATTTTCTTTGACGCGTAAACGGCTGAACGAAACTTGGCATACCTAAAAGGCCTTCGTGCATTAGTTGGCGATCGCGAGTATGGTCGCAGCGATCAATCATTGACATTATCTTATATGCGACACCGCACACTACGCAACCAGCAGGTTGTGCGACTCACATATATTGTCGGCCGATACGACTAAACCTTGCGGTCGCGGTTGCCTAATGCGCAGAGGCCATAAAAATATGTTATTTTTCATCCCGGTACTTGGGTTACGCGAGGCAAAGCTACGTATAGAAAATTGTTATCTGTTTTTTTTTTTGTGTCGTCTCCTTTATAAATAAAAATCAATACAAACCACAAAGAGAGCTCACAAATGCGATGAATAAAACGTCAACGAAGCTATTTTGGACTCGTTAAGATAATTTGTACAACAATACAACGGAAAGTTGGTTAAACTCAAACAATTTGGAGATGGAATTCGGCCCCCTAGTGTTTGAGGGGGAATGTCGTGACGTTTCGCTATAACAGAAATTTTGGTTTAATTAAGTCTTGGAACTAATTTGGTTGAAGTTCTTTGTCTGTTTTCGAAATTAAGGTAAGGACCTTTTACTTAATTAGCTTTTGAGGTCTAGCGGCATTTATCGGCATCTCGAATAGACTTAATGCTCAGCTCAGATTTCATGAAAATCGGTGGAGCTATTTCAGCGGAGTGCAACCACAAACACCGAGACATGAGATTTATATACACACACACATATATTCATTCATACACATGCATGCCACAATTTCTCGCTTTCTAGGAGATTTTTTTTTAATTCAACCTTACAAAGGCGTGGATAGTTGGAAGACTAACAAACGTCAAATCGTCAGATTGTCTTCGTATAATCTTGCCTTTAGGATTACGATTCCCTTATTGATCGAATGATGTTATATACTTATACTCCTTTCATCATTCATTCACATTCACACTCATTGCGCTAGTGAGGTACGGGTTTATTGTCTAGTTTAAAAAATATATAGACAAAAATATACGAAGATTACTAAAAAAACAGTAGGAGATAAATGCCTGTGAGAGACAGGCAACACACATATATGTTTTTTTTATATGAGAGGGAGGCAAACGAGCATGTGGATCACCTGATGGAAAGCAATCACCACCGCCCATGGAGATCAGTAACACTAAGGGATCACCGATACGTTGGCAGGCTTTTAAGAAAAATATAGTTGAAGAGACATGTGAGGTATTAAGGACAAACAAGATAGCCAAATTCGTAACATAATATCGAGCCATAAAACTCCAGTTTAGCATACCTCGTAATCTTTCCACGATTAAGCAAACATTTGCCAAACATTTGATTAGACGTATAGCAAACTTTATGAATCTGGATAAACCTCGTTTTCTTAAACGCAAACACCTTGCTGACTCCATATGCAAACAGCTGAGGCAACTTTGGCAGAGTCAAACTGAAGCCCAGGATGCTGTTGAAAGTCAAGCAAACTGTTGGATCCAGATTAAACGGTCTTGATACGTTGACGGGCTGTTTGTGTTTGTAATGTATGAAGTTTGAACGATGAAAACCTTTGAAGTAGTTTGATGTTTGTAATCAATTGTTGTTTAAAGCTTCTTGAGTAAACGGTTATAAGGTATATAAAAGAAAAGGGAGTAAATTGAATAGTTGTTTGGGATAGCTGGAATTACTGAAAAACTACTCAATGTATTTATGAAAAATAAAGTTATTCAAACTTTGGAATAAATAAACTATTTATATATATTGTTTATTGCATCAAATGTGTACAAAGGTGAGCTTATCTCTACAAGAGATCTCTTCCAGCCGACTCTATAGGCAGTAAGAGCTAAAACTGTTTTACGTTCTTCGCATAGATAAAGTTATACCGTTTCAAGTGAATGGAAAAGTGACACCATTTCACATCCCCAGCTACCCAACCATGATGGAAACTCACCGTAAAGCTGCGTTTTCGCTAGAAATGTGTGAAATATGCAAGAGAAAAATCTCCAACATCAAAAAATTACATTCTTTTATAAATATTTTAATAGTGGAAAAAATTACCATCACCGCCTAGGTGGGAAGAGCACTCGGCCGGTAATTGATAACAATTACCGGCCGAGTGCTCTTCCAAATGAGCTACCAGGAATGTTGTGATGGTGACGAATTTTTGCATTTTATATTCAACTTCTGTGTAGTCGCAGCATGGCGCCATCTACCTATTTATTGTTAAACTACTAAACAAGGTAAGTACTTTATTTTCCTAACCTAGATCAGCTCTGCTTTAAAAGGAATATAGTAAGGGTTTAACGTAACAAATATTCTTATACTTACAATCTACATACAAAGCACCCGAGAGATGTTTGTAAGGAATGCAAGCGAGGGAGCGTGCGAGGAATGTGCTACTAAGGGAACTAATAGACACCTAAGATATTTCAGACACTGCATACACCTGATTCAGTTTCATAGACCCTGTGCTCCTCTCAGCTTCTTTAGTGATATAAGTAATATCATTTAGTATATTAGTAATATCATACTACTAATTTCGTGTGTAATCAAATCTTTGCTACGCATTCTCATAGCAGTTTCTTAACTCTGGTTAGATCGCTTTCGTAATATAATCATTTTTTTTTTATATGGAAAGGGGCAAACGAGCATGTGGTCACTTGATGGAAAGCAATAACCACCGCCCTTGAGATCAGCAATACCAAGGGATCGCTGATCCATTGCCAGCCTATAATCCTTCCTTCCTTCCTTTCTGGTGACCTCACTCCCAGGAACACAACAACCCTCAAGGGAATTGTTATTTAGCTGCGGTATTCTGTGAGGTGGAGGTACTTCCCCAGTCGGGCAGCTTAAAAAATACGCTATCTTTTCGCTAGAGCCCCGTTTGTCAGTCAGCAGGGTGTACCACGTGTAGGTGAGATTGGCTTTGGTTCCACTTACACCCATGACGGATATTACACTATGTGAAAGAAAGAGAAGAACTACGACAGTTTCTAAATTGTTTTTTCATTCCATTCCATTTTCCATTCCATTTTCAGTAAAAGTATTTTTTTTTTCTTGACGGTGTCGTGTGGGGTATCAAATGAAAGAGCTTTGTTAGCACGTTTCAAATATATAAATATTATTGGCTGTTACTCACAGGTTTGCTTGCAATCACCTGATAATTGCAAGAATTTATAAAATCAGGCATCAAATGTGGCCCTTAGCAGACTCAGATCCATAGATGGACTGTTCATTTGTTCACTGGAACCTATTAAATTACTAAAAAATCCTCATGACCTACGATCATTTGAGGAGTTGAAAAAATTAAGAAATTGTTGATCGATTTCTTAAACCTAAATGGCGTGGAAGTTTTACTACCTACTTGAATACAATATGAAATAATAAAACCTTAACTGCTATATGAGTCTGCTCTTCATAATAATTATAATCTAACACAAATTCATATAACTCCACAATAAGTTAAATAAAAATAAAGTTGTCACCTACTGTAACAAAATAGATTCATTATATTAATGAAATTAAATCAAAGTGGCATACGACCACGGCTATCCTTTAAATATATCTCTATCAGTATGATGTATAAAAAAACTACGTTAAAATATACTACTTGTAAGTAAGTTTTTTATTTAAAAGTCGGTAATTGTGTTATAGTATATACATAATAATTTCAGCGGAAACTATTTCCTTGTTTCGTACTTTTTAGACCGTGTTTTTAGTAGTCGGGTTTTAGTATTTTAAACTTTATTTTTATATCAATCACTTATTACGGCACAAGTCAATAGGTTTTGTGTTAACAAAAACAACAAAGCCCTTATCCTCTTACATGAGCATACACCTAAGAATAATAGAGAGCTGAGTAAAGACGAACGCGTCTCAGCGGAATTCAATGAGTAGATAGCAATGATGTAATAAATACTATAGATATTATATACGCATACTCTCACACCTTCGGTTTGCCGACGACGTGATCATAATGGCTGAATCGCTGGAGGACCTCGGTCATATGTTGATCGATCTCAATGCTGCATCTCGACGTGAGGGGCTGGGAATGAATTTGGACAAGACGAAAGTCATGTACAACGATTTTGTCATCCCTAGCCCGGTTATCGTAGAGAATGCAGCTATTGAAGTAGTTAAAGACTATGTCTACCTCGGTCATTCCATACAGCTTGGCCGGGGTAATTTCAACAAAGAGATCGATAGACGCATTCGACTGGGCTGGGCAGCTTTTGGAAAGCTTCGTCACATCTTCGCCGCGCAGATACCGCAGTGCTTGAATACTAAAGTCTTCAACCACGACCACGACTATCCTTTAAACATATCTAACGGTGCGTCCTCCCTGCTATGACATATGGCGCAGAGACTTGGACACTGACCTTCGGACTGGTCCACAGGCTAAAGGTCGTGCAGCGAGCGATGGAGAGGGCTATGTTCGGGGTTTCTCTGCGGGATCGAATCCGGAACGAAGAAATTTGACGGAGAACCAAAGTTGTCGACATAGTCTTCAGAGTTTGCAAGCTGAAGTGGCAATGGGCCGGTCACATCTGCCGAGTAAGTGATGGCAGATGGGGGAGGAAGGTATTAGAGTGGAGGCCGCGCGTAGGACGACGAAGTGTTGGGCGCCCTCCTTCTAGATGGTCTGATGACCTTAAGAAAGCGGCTGGATGCGGAAGGCGGAGGATCGTATTCGGTGGAAAGCATTGGGGAAGGCTTATATCCAGCAGTGGGTAGATACAGGCTGATGATGATGATACCCATACTAAATTGCACCAGAAAACGATTCCTGTCCTACGAGATCTATGACTCTCTCTCTCGCTGACCTTAACATCTCAGTGAAGGAATGAGATAGCAAGTATTATTTTAATGTCGACAACGCATGAGTTTGTAATCAGACAGCTGCCCTCTGATGAAGATCCCTATTTTTTTAAAAACAAAGTAACCTTCAAGAAACAAAGAACCTGAGCCTTTAAGAACAGAGTCTATATTTCCCTTAAAAGGCTGGCAACGGATCGGTGCCCCTCGCTGTTGCTGATCTCCATGGGCGGTGGTGAATGCCATCAGATGAGCCACATGCTGGTTTGCCCCCCTCTCGTAAAAAACCCTATCAAAATAGACCTCAAACGGTTGAATTCCATTGCATGCAGTTTATCGCCATGCTTGGGTATCGATTCCATAATCCGCGACCCGAATGCACTTGCACGAGCTTCTAAGAAAGGATTTGTGGATGTTATTGCGGATATTGTTATATATAGATAGTTAATTGTTAAAGCTTCTTAAAGTTCTTCGAATTTTATAAAGCACCTATGTTGCCGATTGCTTATACTTTTTTAATAATTACTTAATCAACTTGAATTTGGTAGGTAGAATTTTAAAAATTTTGAAATAAAAGATAATAAATGCAACAACTCATTCTCACCTTATTATATACACTCATTGTAAAAACAAACTCATAAGGTGGACGGTGAAAAGGGACCATAAACAATAGATCATTAAACTACAAATATTTAGACACAAATGGGAGAGGCACACCACAAAATACCACCGCTGTATCTCCTGTGTAGCCAAGCTTAACAGCGGCAATCGCCAAGAAGGCAATGAACAATGTAGGACTACATTGTTCATTGCTGTCCCAGGGGTGAAACTATGACTGCCTTGTAATTCACAACGGCTGCCCCCCCCCCCCCCCCCCACCCCCCGTTTGCAACTTGAGAAGCAATATAACGAATAAATCATTAAAAGCCTTAAAAGTGTCAAGTGAAGCTCGAATGCCTTGCACCACGGACTGTTAAATATACACTGTTGGGGACCACAAAAGGAATGAATTAGTTTAGACTGAAAATAATTACATTCCTCACTATTACTCAAACTTAAAACAAATTCGAAACCTACATTCCAACAATACGCATAATGTCAGTTTCGTTCGGAACTTACCGCCAAACTTCTATCCAAAATGTACGAAGGTTAGGTGTGAATTGGCGATGATAGAATCGAAATTATTCCATTAACCCTTTTCCCAAAATTTGAAAGTCACGACAGTAACAATCGCAAACCTGGGTTATAAATTGTCAGATCCGAATATGTCACTTCAATAATGGGGCGAAGAGTGGCAATCAATGCGGGTTCCATTACGAGCTGGCTGGGGGTTAAATGAATTGAACAGTATCTCAACTTTATAGCGAAGTGTCGAACAGTTGTTGTGTTAGTACCTACCTAAAAGCACAATATAGGTAATCTATACAAGCGATAAAGCAGTAGAAACTACGCGTACATTTAATAATTTTACCAAAAAAATATATCGAGTGTCAAGAAAAACTGTAACAGGACACAAAAACCGATAATTTTTTTTTGATCAGTCTATTTGTGTGTCTGTATGGTACACGTTATTCTCCAGAACTACTGTACATTTGTTTTTGTGGTTTTACAAATGGAATAAGCTCAGCTTAGAGCATTTAGGCTTAGTTTCATTAAAATCAGATTTCAGTAAAAAACTTTATTGTCATTTGGAGTAATTCAAATTCAGCAGCTTTAATTAATATTTGATACTCATTGTACCTAATATTTTCACTCTATAAATAAAAAGTTATTGGAAAACAAATAAATCTATTACTGCATGAAAGAAAGTCTTACCAATTCTACTGTAAGTTATGGTATGCTACGGTAAGTATCATACCGCATAATATAGTATTATACCATATCTTAAATTGGTTACTTTAAATCTCTATTCGCTTCACATCAGGCATTCCGCGGCCGCCGTCTACTCGAATCAAAAGCAAAAAAGTAAAATAAACGATGTCTTTATTGAAGTTGACTTACTGTTCTAAAGTAATTTATTTAGGAACTACGGCGTAGGGTGAAGTGGGAGTAGGTCCCCCACAAAGGGGAGTCCACGGAAATGGAGGAAAGTGTTTTGTTTGATTGTTAACGTGCGAATTGTAGTCATTGACATTTCATCGAAGTTGCATTGCCTGGAGCAGTTTACTTGATATTAGGGGGCAAAAGTGATTGTATAATTTTCAGACAATGAAAGAACGATGTTATAATAAAATGACGTAAGTGCTCATTCAATCTTCAATCCTAATTTGTTGTAAGTTATAGATAGATAATTATCTCGTTCGCACCAAGCTATCAAGCTTCTTGAGCTCACTCATGAGGAGTTCGATGGCTTCTTTGCGCGTAAGCAACGTTGACGCACGGTAAGTGGCCACCCTTGAATTACGTCACACAAATTTCATGATTTTTGACTCCTCCCCCCGTCATTGTCACAGCTGGTCACATTTGTGAGACCCCCCCTCCTCTGCTAGTGTGACATCACATATTTTGCTAATTTACATCTAGAGTTGCAAATGCTTTTGAGTTTAGATTATGACAGAGTTTGAAACGAGACGTCACGAAATTCAGGAGCCCTCCCACCCCCTTGTCACACAATATCACACTTCGTCGACCCTTAACGTGTGACGTAATTTATGGATACTAAGCAACGTTCGGAGGGCACGTTAAGCTGTCGGTCCCGGTTGTTGTCATTAGATGACAGTCCTAAGACAAGTGGGTGGCCTTTAGGCGGCTTGAAAACACTGGCCTCCGCCAACCCGCAATTGAACAGCGTGGTGAAGTTTGTAACTAAACTAAAGCCCCTTTGATTGAGGGGAAGCCCGTATCCCAACAGTGGGATGAATAAGGGTTGACAACGATGACGAGAATACCCTGGACTCCTGGTACATAAGACTTCAAGAGAATACATATTTAGAACAAGAGTGATTTACAAAACCTAATCTAGTCAAAATTAATTTATTAAGAAACATTTTACTGTGCTTATATTTATTATTCTTAAATAGTTGTTTTGGCCAACTTGCCAGAATATATTTTTTTTTTTTAATAATGGAAAAATTCACCTGCCTTGTTTAGTAGTGTTTACTTAATAGGTACTCCTAGATGACGCCACACTGTGACTCACGCAGTAAAGATATCATCATCATCATCAGGTCATTTTAGTCTCCACTACAGGAGCCCGACCCTCTCTCATCCGTCTTAGACAGGAGGATTTGACCTACACTCCCCACGCTGGCCAGACGGGTTGGGGAGGCCAGATCGATGTTTGATAATGTATTTCCCTTAGTCGCCTTGTACGACATCCACGGGAAGAGACGGAGTGATTCTATTCTAGTCTGCCGGAAAAACACACGGCCAAAAGAAAAAATATAAAATGCAAACAAAATTCGTCACCAACACAAACCTTTCTGGTAGCTCAGTTGGAAGAGCACTCGACCGGTCATCGAGAGGTCGTGGGTTCAAATCCCACCAAGGGGGAGGTGAATTTTTCCATTTCTAAAAAATATTTATAATTTTACTGTGCCTCGAATAAATATTTATAATAGCAATACAAAGCGATCATAAATTGTTTAACGTTTTAGAAAATTGCTAAACTTCAATTTGATTTTCGTTATAGTTGAAAATAAAATAACTTTTGTTTTGTCCAATATTAAATCATCATATATATGTACCTTCTTAAGAATTGTTTGATAAATTCGATAATATTAAAGTCGTTTAGATGTTGCCCTGTTGTACGTATAGGCTGGGAATATCAATTTATTATTTATATTTAAAAACTTGTAAACTAATCAACATGGGATAGAACAAAAAGAAAATCCATTGTATACAATAGGTACAATAGATTTTTTTTTATTCTATTGTACATTATACAATAAAAACTATTATATACATTACAATATACTTTTTTTGTTCTATCTCATGTCTATTACTTGTCATTTTTTAAATTATAAATATACATTGGTATTCCCAGCTTAGACATATTACACAGCGACTTCGAAACGACTTATGCTGTGGGAATATGGATACACGAAAACGACGTGGATAGACAAAAATAAAGTAGTCTATACTTACATTTTTTTTTGTAAGTAAGTACTATTCGATAGTTAATTAGTTTCTTCTGTTTCAGATATTGGAGAGTCGCAGAGACGACAGCAGTAGCTGAAGCAGAGACGACCAAAGCGGCCACGGCGCGGCAGCCGCATGCATATACTAAAAGAAAGTTTATGCTAAGCTTCTAAATAGCTTAATTCAGCACTGAGTCATCTTATTTGACATATTTATGTGTATACATATATTTATATATGTATGTATGAATGTATATGTATGTATGATAGAATATGTATGTAGTTATTTATGAATGTAATATGTATAATATGCTTAGGTAAAGTTTACGTATAGTATATTAGTCACTTTTTATGTTTCTTGTAAATTTAGTTTTAAACCGCATTCGTGGATGTCTGCACTTCCCGAAGGTTGACAGGTAGAGAATGATTTTAGCATTAAGTCCGCTTTTTGTACCATTCATCTTATTGGGGTCAATAAAGTGTTTAAATAAATAAATACTAATAGTAGTGGATGGGTGCCGTCCGGCACTAGTTTGCATCAAGTAATTGGTAGCGGAAGCTCGCAAAAATCAGATTACTTGTAAGTACTATTCGTCGTATCAT
This sequence comes from Hypsopygia costalis, assembly GCA_937001555.2. NCBI lineage: Eukaryota > Metazoa > Arthropoda > Insecta > Lepidoptera > Pyralidae > Hypsopygia > Hypsopygia costalis. The sequence goes on from OW443342.2 coordinate 7,772,783, forward strand.
TAAATAAGTGCTTTATTATTAATGTGCGCTAAGTACATCATTATTTCATCGTTTGTGAGGGGAACCTAAAGCAACTTGAGGTTGAATTAAAATTTCAAAGGCAGAAGAAATGTGAGCTTTTACTAAGTTGCCAGACAAATTAACCCTCTCTTTGCCACATTTCCAATGATGGTTAAAATACATGATGAATCTGAAGTCATCAATTCATGATATGATGAGAATGACTTATATTATCATGAGAATGACTTATAGGAAGATACGTGAAGACGTGATCGCAAATATGAAGACACATGACATAACGAAAAGCATACTTGTTAAGTATCTAAATCTTAGACTGAATTCATTGAGTGGCAAAGGAATCTTTTCCTTTGTCACTCAATGAAAAGACCTTTTTCCGAAATTAGTCAATGTTCAAATTTCGACCGGAAACCAATGTTTCAGGACAGAAGGATCATACACCGTCTCGAATGATACGGTCAGTTTTTAACACCACATGGTGAGCGCATTAAACTACCACTTTCCCGAAGACAAAGATTAGTTGGATCCGCCGGATCGGAGACAGCTCACCAATCAACGCACCGACTTTCGAGTCGAAAGGCGAGAGCGCAAGTTCGCATTGTCCGTCGCTACAAAAGGACAGTTCGAGATATTAGTTCTGATACTAGTTTACATTCCCCACAAAAATACGTGAGAGATTAATTAAATTAATTACTTTATCGTAACGTGAACTTTAATAATATCAGTGAATTTCTCGGTAAAAGGTTTTTACACCCACGTTTGCCAACAACTTCCACATTAAGAAAACTTTTCTCGTTCATAACACTTTTAGTAAAAAGCACGCTATCGTGAATCATGAAAATCCTCTGCCTAATAGAATAAATAGCTCCTTAGCGAGGGATGCTATCGAATTTAACTATGTACACAGAAAATACTAATTTCTACGAGAGAGCTCGAAGAGAGCTTCACTCTGACTTCACTAGGAAAGTTTTTACAATTAAAATAGTTACAGTTCATCGATGCATAAGTTAACCATTACGTAACTTTTTAGTTACATAGTTTTGAGGCTATATTTGAACTTGAAGTTCAGCATCAACTCATATTCATCTCACTGTTTGGATACGGGCATCTCGTCAATTTAAAGACTTTAGAGCGTACTCCATCATGATGCTCAACTGTGAGTTGTCAGAGGCCAGTGTTTCCAAGGCCTTAATGTGCCATTCGAAGAACAGAAGAGATCGAGTTAGTAAACCCGTCTAAAGACAGGCTACGATCGTCGTTGCTTAAAGCCGCATTTTCATTAGGGGACATTTGTCGTGCGACTCTGTCGCTCGACACGAAATTTACGTGCCCCGCGCGATGTCGCCCGACGTCGCCCGACGTCGCTTGGGACATTTACGGGTCGCGCAACTTGTCACTAGTCGATGCTCTGCGAGCGTCGACTCGCGCGACTTTCGTGTCCCTTGACAGTCGCCGGACAGGCTTTGAGTGGTGAAAACGTGTGTCGCTTTATGTTTTGAAAATGAAAGCTGCACTGAACAACACTACTTCCTCGGGCGACATACTGATCACGACTAGCCAATGTAAACGAGTCATATGTCGCGGGACATTGTCCCAGAACTTTTGCAGAGACAACTACGTGAATGTCGAGCGATAAGTATCTGCGACATGTCGCCTAGTGACAATGCGGCTTTAATTGCATGATCGATTAGACTGCCATACGTAACGACGCCATCAAGCTCCATTTTTTAATGATGAATTTTAAGTTAACACTAAAATATGCTTTAATGCAATAACAATATGTAATACAATCCTAACTTATTGATCTTACATATATTAGAGTTTAGTCTGCAGTTAACTACATAGATGTATTAATGTTGTTAAAATTAAGTTGAACTTCGAAGAAATTGTACTGTAATTTGCGTCTCCACAGCATTTTGAGGAAGTAACGAGGATTCAAATGTTAATAATACTTCGTTACATTCAGTTCTTGTTAAATATTAGCATACCCCGGCCATACAACATACAAATGTAGCGTTAACTACTACATAAACAATCACGTCTGTACATAGCGTAAATGAGCGTGTGTACGGTGCCATACAAACTGTTCTAGATTCATATCAGAGGGGAGGTGAGGTCCTGCATCTGTACGTAGCACTATTACTACTGTGGTACTAGCTGACCTGGCAAACGTTGTTTTGCCATATAAATTTAGGGGTTGATGGTAGAAGGGTGAAAATTTGATGTTGTATGTATTTTTGAATCCTAAATCTTATTAAAATAAAAAAAAATGACAATAAAATAAAAAAAATATTTAGGGGTGAGTCACCTTTATCATTTAGGAGTATTATGAAAAATAGATATTGCCCGATTCTCAGATGCCCATAAAATTTCATAAAAATCAGTCCAGCAGTTTCGGAGGAGTTTGGTAACAAACACTGTGATACGAGAATTTTATATATTAGAGTTTAGTCTGCAGTTAACGTAACTACATAGATGTATTAAAGTTAACGTAACTACATAGATATATTAAAGTTAACGTAACTACATAGATGTATTAAACACACTCCACAGCATTTTGAGGAAGTAACGAGAATTCAAATGATAACATTTGCATAACGTCCACACTGCAATGATATTGGTACAGTGTCATGAGATGCACCGATGATCACGAACATTGCGATATTAGGACAATACAGTATTCTCTAGCGAAATTTGCTGCATACTTAGACGTTTAGGTTTACTTTAAAAAATGAGAATTACGGAAAGCATTTTCGGCAAAAAGGTCGTCGTCAAACATTATTCAATTGATACTGTTGATTGTGGAAAATTATTATCATAATGTTATAATAAAGCACTTGTACTGTTTCACGTAATTACATTTAATTTTACCGACCGATTTCACCGGCATTATAAAGGTAAACAGATAGTGTCTGTGTTTCTACCAATACTATCTTGTATCAACCGTCCTTGCTCCGTCAGCAGCACTTACACCCCAATATTCTACATATTCATAGAATATAGGTATATATATACATACTTCATATTCTAGGAATATAATATCTCCATGTGTTTCTGTCGCAGCCAATTGGTAGAACCGCCACATTACAAAACGGCTAACTTTAGGCAGATTGTATTTAAATTATCTTTTGGTTAGGTTTGGATAGGTTTTTGTTCTGATTAGAAATAGCCAAGCTTTTTAATTCTATTATTATAGTATTCTTGGTGATGCACCAACAGGTAACAATTTACTCTTGTAATCGTATGATAAAAAGGCGGGTTGAAATAATGGCTCCGACATTTTTTAAAACAGCTAGACGTTATGTAATGCGGCGGATTATACGAATTGGCTGCGACATTAGACCACTGTTTACACGAAATTACCATATATATGTATGTACGGAGTAAAATAAACGTTTGCAATAAAGATTTGTACTAGGCCTGAATTGTCGGAGATTATTCGAAAATCATGAAAAGTTTCCTTTGATCGCGGCATTCGTAATTTCGTTTCTGTAACAAGAATCCATTTTTTGTCGAAAATCCATTAGAGCTTTTTTCATTTGCCGCTCTCAGATGGCTTTTTCATTTAAACGATGAGGTGTAAAATTTCAAATTACTTTTTAAGTTTCATACTTACTTTATTGTGGTCAAAAGAGATTATTTAAAAATGTTTCAATTTTTATTATAAATTAATTGTCACGCAATAAAATATACCTGCCGTCACAGTAATACCTACATAAATAGTATACGACGAATGGTAGAATGGCTGGCAATGGCCAATTTGACTCCGAGAACACGGGTTCGATCCCCGCACAATACAAATATTTGTGTGCATACACATATCTGTTTGTTTTGGTCTGGGTGTTTTCTATGTATTATATGTACGTATTTACAAAAAAAATGTATTTAAGTATTATAAGTGTTATCTAGTTTCCATAGTACAAGCTTTGCTTTGTTTGGGTCTAGACGGCGCTGTGTGAAGTGTTCAGAAATATTTATTTATTTATTATTTATATTTTTTCTTTCAAAAACACTGAGACAGATGCAATGCAAACGGCACAGGACCGGATCGTTGTGGAAATATAAAGAGGAGGTTCAGAAGTAAATCTCTTTAACTGAAATGATGATGATGAAAGTGAAGTGAACCTACAAAAATAAGGATATATATATATATTTATTTATTTAAAACATTATTGACCATAACAATAATGGTACAAAAAATGGACATAATTCACTTTCAAATAAAAAAGTTTTTTTCAAATCGGTTTAGAAATCACGGAGTAATTAAGTAACAAACATTTAAAAAAAATACAGCCGAATTGAGAACCTCCTTTCTTGGAGTCGGTTAAAAACTAAAAAGCATAAAATGAGATTAGATGATACTATATTTCCCTTAAAAGACTAGCAACGGATCGGCGGCCTCTTGGTGTTGCTGATCTCCATGGGCGGTGGTGATTGCTTTCCACCAGGTGACCCCACATGCTCCTTTGCCCCTCTCTTATATATAAAAAAACTAACTTATTACAATAGGTACATACGTAACGTGACCCCAAAAGCTCGTTTGCCCCCCTCTTAAAAAAAAGTAATTTATACCATATTATATTTATACAATAGGTACATACGTATCCCGTACCCAAGTGGTATAAGAGAATCTTATTCGTACTAATCTTGTATAACGGCATCTTTACAGCCATTACGTGTCTGATTCCTCTTAGACGATCCTCACATGTTGTCTTATTCATGAGTTGGAGGCTACGAATTGCCCGTACCTCTGATGTAAATAAATACAACGACTATATAAAGTATTCTAAGTGGTACGTACGAATGAATAATCCCTCAGTCTGGAAGGAAGAGTATATTAACGTTTATTATGATATATGGCTTGTAATTTCGTGTACTTGATTTATATAGCGTTCATGGGAAGAGCACTGAGTTTAAATATTTCAGATTTTATATGCTACTTTCTCTATACTACGTCGTGTGGCAAATGGGCATATGACCTGCTTGATGTGAACCTATAAGCACAGTATAAGTATTAGTAGTACTTACAGTATGCCCACTTCCTACCGTTCTCTTGTGTCGACCTCATCCCCCCTCTGAGACGAATCTGTAACAGTTTGTATGGCACCGCACGCACACATGCTCATTCTCGCTGTTTACAGACGTCATTTTTTTATATAATAGTGAAAAATTGCTACAATTGTATGGATTGGCCGGGGTGTGCTGTAACGTAAGCTATATACACTTGCAATTTAAAGGATCGCTCCCGTGCCTCCATCCCAGCTGCCATCGCAGTAACTCGGAAGGAGTTCCTGGAAACCTCACTCACTCGCAGGAATTTAACAACTTAGGCATTTAAGATTTGTTATTTAGCTGCAGTCTTTTATTTTAGCTTAACAGTAACAGTAAACAAAAACGCTCTAAATTCTCGGTTACCTCACTCACTCGAAGGAACACTAGAATCCGCACACAAAAGTATTGATAGCCTGCCTTTTTCTGTGAAGTGGAAGTACTTCTCTAATCTAATATTTTCCACCTTTCTCTATGCAGAAGCCTCTTTTAAAAGGTAGCTTTATTTATTTATTTATTAAATAGAAACAAACGGTCTTTTAAGTTCTTTATCTTAATTAGGTATAGTTTTTGTCTTACAGACCTTTAGCTTCATATATTTTCAGAAAATACTACTTTAAGCAACAATAACAAGTTCCAATCCAGACAAAATTTTTAAGTTTTATCGGTTTCTATAAAAACAGTTACTACTAAGTACTTACCTCAATTATCTTTATTCAGAACATTGTAACACTTACCTGGAAAACAAGGAAATAATTAATTAACGATCAAAAGAGAAAACTCTACAAAAATATTTTACCGTGAGTAAATTAAATTAAATTTTAACAGAATATTAAATATATAATAAAAAAAGGGTACATTTCCATTGAAACAGAGCTGAGCAAAGTGTTTTACAAACATTTCGCACACACTCTTCTCCGTTCCTCTCCGCCAAAAGAGCCTATACTAATATTAAGCTGAAGTATGTTTGAATGATAGAACGAACGAATGAATGTTTAATTGTAATTGATTTGTTTGGTTCGAGTTATATCAGTGCCTACTGGTTCGATTGAAATAAAAAATTTTAGTGCTAGATAGCTCATTTGATCAAGGAAGGCTGTAACTAATGAGCGAAGGATCAATGAAAAATATTGAAAAACTGGGGAAATCCCACACGGTCGAAGGCGAAGCGGATCGCTAGTAAAATAATGTATTGTAAAAATATTTATTTAATAGAAAAGAGCAATCATAGAACCTACTATTAAACTTCCAACAACTGCAAATGTTAATTAATCAAAAATAAGTATTTTGCAATAGTCCCAATACCTGCCGATACCTGCCTGCCTGAATAGAATGCTTATTCATACCAATGAATAAGCGACTCTATTTTAAATTGAATAGAATCGCTTATTCATTGGTATGAATAAGCAATCTATTCAGTTATTGAATCGCAATAAGAGTTGGTGGTAAGGGGGCTGTTCATGGATATATTGATTCATTGATATATCCAAGAACAAGGGGCCTACCGACGAAACTAAAGTCGATTCTTATTGGGATTTTTGTATGCTAAATGAAACTACTGCTTAGATTGTTGCTAATTATGTTTAGCTTGGCTGATAGAAACCCTAGAGCTCTACCGACTAACCTGAAAATGTTTGTTTTTTTTTTTTTTTTTTTTTTTTTTTTTATACTACTTCGGGTAGCAGACAAGCATACGGCTCGCCTGATCTGAAGCGGTTACCGTAGCCATATTAACGCTCGCAACATAAAATATCGCTCGCGCGCCGCCACCCCCGCTGCCATCGCAGCATCTCCTTCCTTTCTGGTGACCTCACTCACTCGCAGGAACACAACAGCCCTCAAGAGAACCGTTATTTGGCTGCGGTATTCTGTGAGGTGGAGGTACGTTCCCCAGTCGGGTAGCTTACAATTACGCTCCCTACCTCTCTTTTCGCCAGAGCTTCGTTTGTCAGTCAGCAGGGTGCACCGCGTGCAGGTGAAGTTGGCTTTGGTTCAAAGATCTTGATGAACCACTTACACCCCAATTACAATTACTTTAATCTAAGACTATTTTTTGGAATAAAAAAAACCAATGGTAATCGGCTTCAGCTTCGGCGGTAGGGCCCCAAGTCACGGCGGGTGAACAACATTACATTATCCTTAACACAGGGGCGTCTACGCGTTGGATCCATAATCCAGCGCACGTCTATCAAGTGACAGGGTTTAGACCTGTGATTCAAAAGAGATACATAATATATTCGGGATACTGATGGGGCTATCCCGCTTCTATACCGCGCTTGATCATTTCTTAATACTGGTATTAATGAACGAAGGTATTGTCTTATTTATTTTGATGAGCCAGGTGGTCGAATGGGTAGCAATGTCCACTTTGACTCCGGGGTCACGAGTTCGATCCTCGCACAAGACATATATTTGTGTGCATAACCATATCTATTTGTCTTGGTCTGGGTGTTTTCTATGAATTATACTGTTTAGAACCTTTAAGTCTGAGAAGAGATTTTGCGTCCCTTTATGTGTTCTACCGTCTGTACAATGGGGTGTGTTCAGAGGAGTTGTTTGACATGATGCCAACGGCCTCCTTCTACAGTCGCACCGCTCGCCATCGACAGGGAATTCATCCTCACACATTGGAGCCTAAGTGGTCACGTACTGTGCAGTTCCAGAGAAGTTTTCTCCCGCGTACTGTCAAGCTGTGGAATGAACTGCCTCTCGAGGTTTTCTCAGGGGACTATAGCATGGGGTTCTTCAAAAAGGGCGTGAAGAGGTTTTTACAACGCGCGGGTGATGCCCCTGGTGTTACAGGCGTTCATAGGCTACGGTAACTGCTTTCCATCAGGCGGGCCGTATGCTTGTTTCCCACTCTGGCGGTATAAAAAAAATATATGTAGGTATAAATTTATAAAAAAAAAATAAGTATTATATCAGTTATATACTACCCATAGTACAAGCTTTGCTTAGTTTGCGACTAGATGGCAGTGTGTAATATTCTTAAGGAATTTTTACTTATTTATTTATGTTCCTAATTTCCTACAAGTCTATACTAGATAGAAAGATAATGGATTCAAGAAGAATATTGTGTTCATGGTTTTCATACCACTTGGTTGACAACAACAACGTAAAACAAACTTGTAAATTAACCGTGAACTAAATCAACAAACAGTTTTCTGAATCAGACATGGCCGACATCTCTCCATCAATCATAAAAGTTTCAACGAAAAGTTCGCGCAACAAACTTTTTAGTTCATCTCGTAAGAGCATCAATCCGTCTCGAGTCGTTAATGTTTCCTCAGGCAATGACCACCATCGCATTTCTTGCAGTCTCTATATGTCTATACATTTAAAAAATCTAATAGGTGTGAAAATAAAAAAAAATGTTTGTCTGTCGGTTTACGGACTATAATTTTACGTGATAACGTCATAAGGACGAGCTCGGTGGTCGAATGGTTAGCAATGGCCACTTTGACTCCGAGGTCGCGGGTTCGATTCCCGCACAAGGCAAACATTTGTGTGCATGAACATGTCTGTTTGTCTTGGTCTGGGTATTTTCTATGTATTATAAGTATGTATTTACAAAAAAAATGTATTGAAGTACATTTATCAGTTGTTTAGTACCCATACATAACACAAGTTTTGCGCTTAATTTGGGACTAGATGGCGCTGTGTGAATTGTCCAGAAATATTTATTTATTATTATTTTTTTGTATGTCTTTTTAATCACGGGTCAAGCCCGGTCATTGATAGGCGTGCGCGGGGATATGGAACCAACGCGTAGAGGCCCCTTTGAGAAGTTTGATGTAATGTTGTACGTCCGCCGTGACCCGCTCCAAGATATGTCAATGGAACGACATACCCATGAGCAGGTCTCGGCAGGCTATTATTATTATTATTGTATATTATATAAGAAACATAGGCCAATCATGCCTCTCTATCGCTTGTTCCGCGCTCTCGCTTGCACACTCGGCTCAGGCGGAACGTGATAATGAGTCATGCTTTTTCGGACGTGCAGACGGCGTTCATCGATTTATAAAACGTTATCACGAAAAAAAGAAACGGTATGTGCTTGACTTCAGGACAGGAGTGCAAACTTTATCTCACTTTCCGTTTAGCTCTCACCCTGCCGACTTTACCCAAAGGAGTGTTACAGAGTCGAGCGTGACGCGTTTCATACTCGTGCATAACGGTTCAGTCTCTTCAGCTACAAAATAAAGTCCACAGCGTAACTAAAGAAGGTTTCACTTCCAAAATATTTTATTGTGGCAGCAACACAGCATAAACTCACAAAATCTATTAATCTCATATGTCCAGTGATAAATATCTCATTGGTATTTTAAACTGAATGTGAATACTAGTAGGGTTGAGAAAAAAACCAATACTGTATTCTGAACTAAGCTTGTTTATTTTGTACTACCCTAAAAATTTATACATATATGCAGAGTTGTGAGTTGCAACCCTAGTGTCAGGAAATTTTATGCCAGCGCCATCTATTGACAAACACTTGGTACTACATACGTAAAGATTTTGTTTGAATTATCGTGAACATCCAGAATATAAAGCAAACATGAGATGAGATGAATTTTAGAACAGAAGAACATGTAACAAAGAGAATAAACGTATACAGAAGGGATATGAGTGCATATACAAGAGAATAACACTATAAACGTCTGTGTTTATGCACGTGAAAAGTAAAAAAAAATATTGACTTTCAAAAATACAACTTTTAAAAACTCAGCGTCACTTGCATTACGAGTACATCCAATTGTTTGTTAGCGACACGAGTATTTTTTTATGTAAATGATTATATGGGGTTAAATGAAAAAAATCAAAACAATCCAATGACAATATTTATGTTTATTTTTATTTCCATGCAGAAGCCCTATAATTGTATTATTTTCAGGGTTAAAAAGTAAGCTGTGTGCTCAGTGTACCACAAACTTCTTTGCTTTCTAGAGAGAATAAAAAAAAATATTCCGGAAAAAATTGAATTATGGACCCATCCAGATTCAACGTTTTTCTTTAATAGGCCATAAAAACCGTACAGCAGCTATTTCACGCGGGCCAATAATTATAAGAGATCTCTGAAAGGTATTCTGAACGTTTTTCTAATAAACCAGGCTGCAGTAACTACCGCTCGGTACGCCGAGAGCTATCCTGAAACTTTAAGTAAGTTAACTGTAACTTAAAATTTAACGTACCAGTATTGACTATTTTCATTTACCGGGCCATTCTGAAAAGTTCAACGGGCCATAATTGACCCGCGGGTCGCAGGTCGAGTATGACTGCTATAGACTCACTATAAAGCTACTTTGCTATAAATGTTATAAGACGTAATTATTAAATAGATACCGATAAAATACAAACTATAACAATTTAAATAAAAAAAATATTATTATAATCTATGAACATCTATGGTCAACAATCTATGGTCATCTTTTTAGTCTGTACATATTTGTCAGAATGGTCGGGTTCATTATTGTGAATCACGATGATTGATGATCGTTGTAATACGGCGCCATTCGTAGCGGATTGCAGCTTTCCGAGTACATTCGTAAACCGAGCACTTAGTTGCGGCCTTGATCAGGGCTACCGGCTAAGCCGAAGCAGATTCCGATCGGATCTAATGATTGAAAATATCAAACTTCGATTTAGATTTATGGTACGTGTGTTTAGCTTAGCTGGTAGGTATCCGGTACCCTGGAGCTCTTCCAACTGAGCTGAAGATGTTTGTCAATAAACAAAACGTAACACCAATTTTTAGAAACCCCATTTTCGATGGCAAACAGCTTCAGCTTCGGGGGTAGGGCCCATGGTCTGTCCATCTCTTTGGTGATCTATCACGTAGTCTGGTACCTTCAAATTTTCCCTGCACTACGAGAAACTATTGAGTCATTACCACGACGAGATACATGGCCGAAGAAGGTCAGGATGCGTGACTGCACTGTGGTTGATAGACGCTATCTAATGCCGACTTTATATATAAAAGGTCTATTATATATAAAAGGTCTATGAAGCCGTTAAAAAATAAAGATAATAGTCCTATTGTGAATGTCCCAAACATTCCCGTTTACGGCCAAAAACTACTCAAAGATATAAACCTAAGGAGAGCTAACAATTGAGACCTTTCAAGTACTTTTTTATATAACAGAAAGCTAGCTAATGGCAGGACGAAGAAATTAAGGCCACAGTCATTAAATATTTAATGACAAGAGATTTAATGTTTTTATACAGTGCGCTGATTGTGAAGGACCTCGGTTTTCAAAGAAAAATATTACTTTTCTCATATAAAATCGACGTAGATTCCTCAGAATTTTCGCTTAACGAGCAAAAAAAAACATTGAATAACCTACTTTTTTGTTGTCGACGACTATAATTTTCTTCGCCATTTTCTTTGCATGTTTGAATCGTATTATGAGGACTTTATATTCATGTTATTGAAATGAGAGTCAAAATACTTGTATAACGAAATTGAATTTTACTGAATTGAGTACTTTTAGAATAATGTAAAATAAATAACTTGATAAACAAAGAAATAGCTATTTAGAAACACTACCCCGACTAATGTGGTACTCCGTTATTCCAAGGTCTTGTACTTCCTATAAGTATAAGAAATAATTAATAATGACTTTATTTATACCATTGGGATTTTGTGGACACTTTGACATGTCTTACATTTATTTTTATCTAACATATAAGTATATAAGGTTGTATTTATGTCAAGGGTGATGGCCTGACGCTGACATCCTACTTCCCTTTCAATAACTGGCTTGGTAGGACGAAACTTTGACGTATACGTCTCCATATTTGTATGATAAACCAAAATATTTATTAAATTTTGAATTTAGTTTCAATTAGTTTTATTTTTAGTAGATCGGTATTATTTTTAGAAAAGTATTTATTAAGTACTCATATGCATATTATAGATATTAAAAATAAATATTTATTCCAGCGCAAATATGTACTAAAACCTAAGATGTGTTTCCCTATAGATACGTTCTATCCTAGTCTATTGTAGTAAGAAAAAAGCAAGTAAATACCGAGTCACCATCGCGTCAAGACGTTGGCGCAAAGCAAAAGGCAATATTGAAAAGTTGTAAATAAAATGCCTTCGTGTTCACGTTCTTTTCCTTTCTTTGTGTACTGCATCTATACATGTATAGGTATTAAGTAAGCGCTTTGTAGCCAATGTTTACGACTGTGATGTTCACCCCATCAATAATATAAAAGTCATAGCTAAAAAGAGCTAAATTACGAAGATACGCCGACAAGTTAGACATCAAGTGGTCTATTTCCTACTCCCCATGAATTCATTGTCAGTATAAAACTGTGTTCCAATAACAGGCCCATTGGGGCGGAGTCTTTGATGGACGGCACCGTACTTGAGCGATAAACCGACGCCTTCTAGTACCCTCTCGTCGAACTTCTAACCCGGCCCGTTGTCGATAAACTCAAAGGAAATTCATTATAAGAAATGAGATTAAATTATGGGTGAGCGGTCAATAGTTTAGGCATGGTATAATAATAATTATTATTATTTTATACTATGTCGGATTACAGACAAGCATACGGCCTGCCTGATGTGAAGCGGTTACCGTAGCCTATTAACACGCTACGGTAACCGCTTCACATCAGGCGGGCCGTATACTTGTCTGCCACCCGACGTAGTAAACAGGCTAAGGTAACCGCTTCAGTTAATAAATCTGAACTAATTATAATTTTACACATAGGCACTTGCATAATTTCAGTAAAAAGCCTAACTAAACTAAAATTATTCCTAGCGAGTTTTTTTACGAATAATATAAAATGTGCACGATGGCACACGATGCTAGCCCTCGTCAAACCGACAAGGTGCCACTCACCCGGCCAGCGCAGTGTTGACTGAAATGGAATGTGAATAACGCAGGCCTGTAGCCTGGTCAACAATGAGAATTCACAATTATATTTTAGATAGAGAGAGATATTCGACTTTCCCAACGCCCATCACATAAAACCCAATCACATATAAAATATGAAAGTCGAATTTTATTATTTTATTAAGTAAAGCTATATAGCTTTACTTAATAAAATATATATATATATATATTTTTACAAAATATTTTGTAAAAATATTTACTAAAATACCGGTCTTATTTCCTCTTCTACATTTCTTTATTACAATACCTTTTTTTACTTTACATATTAATATGCCTATCTTATTTCAGCTTTACTTAATAAAATAATAAAATTTAATAAATGCGTTCCAATTATTAAAATTTATGTATTAATAAAATTATTTAGCTAGGTCGTTAGCCAGAAACTGACACCGCATGACATATTTTTTAAATTAATATCGCCATTTCAAAATCTACTAATCGATAATGCTCTATAATTACGTGAATTGTGTGAATACGATATATGTACTTCCCAAGTTTCATTAAAATTGAATTTTGTGTTTGTGAGTAATAGCGCGATATTTATTTTCATGTTACATGAATATCTTAAAACTACTGAAACGATTTCATTACCCAATGAACTTTAAAGTTTCATCAAAATCGGATTTCTGGTTACAATTTCAAAAATTCAAAAAATATTTTGTTGCCGCTATATTTCGCTTCGCTCAGATGCAATTGCAAATTGTAATTGTAAATAAATCATTTCTATTTGTCAATATAAAATATACTACAATAGTCTGATACATCTGTTTTACCAGAGGATCGTTAGCTAATCAGAAATATCAGAATGGTGCACCACTCACGTAGGTGAGATTGACTTTCTCTGAATGATGCTGATGCGCTCCTACATTGAAAAAAAATTGAACTGAACACTTGCCGCGAAGTCTAGTAGATAATTACGTCACCTTTTTAGGGTTCAGTACCTCAAAAGGAAAAACGGAACCCTTATCAGATCACTTTGTTGTCCGTCTGTCTGTCTGTCCTCTCTCTCTTCCTCTCTCTTCCCTCAATGACGAGAATGCGTGGAGGTATCAAGATGAAATTTGAACTATATACTCAGGTCTACGGTCCCATGAAGTTGTAAAAAAATCAAACTGCTAATTTTACGTAAAAAAAAGATACGAGTACGGCTGTTTATTCAGCAAAAAACGCATATTTCGACACATTCTCAAGGGAATCAAAACTCATAGGGTACTTCCCGTTGACCTAGAACTATGAAATTTGGCAAGTAACATCGTTATAGATTACAAGTACAAGAATAAATCTCAAAAATGTACATTTGTAATAAAATCTTAAAAAATTGGGGGTTAGATTCCTGAACTATTTATAATGATCCTACGTACGGAACCCTCGGTGGGCGAGTCCGACTCGCACTTGTCCGGTTTTTTTAGTCTGGGGATGCTCGTGTCGATTCTTTAGGTGTTTTTATTTTTCTATGATCAAACGTTTGCTTGGTTGGCACCATTGGCAGCTTTACACCCGAGTCGCATAGCCTTTCTCCTCTTACCCAACCGTGTAATTAAGTATTATATATCAGTTATCTAGTACCCATAGTACAAGCATTGCTTAGTTTGGGACTTAATTGGAAACAAAAACCCGCAAAATAACAACCTCCATAAGAAAATCAGCCATAAATCTTCTACTCTTTCATAGCTCTATGGCAAGCCCGTTGGTACTAGTACTATTCAGGAATAATTCTGGGAAAAATAACAGAGAATACGCTGGTGTGATGTGACATTCTATAGTGACCGGCTCAACGTCGACCGATATTCCTGCAGCTGGAATATTCGTTGCTGTCAATAACTCGATTTTGCTGCATTGTACGTACTGACAATACAACGAATACAGGTCACACCTGGTATATGCATTTGTGAGTGACAGGGAAACATCTAAAGATTTTTATGGCAGAAAATAATTTGATTTTGCTGTTAAGTACATCGTGGACATAAAGACAACCCGATGTTTTCTCTACTATTGAAAAGCCATCCACAGTGAAATCCAGATTAGTTTTTTTTTGTATGGGACAGGGGGGAAAATGAGCGTGTGGGTCACCCGATGGAAAGCAATCACCACCGCTCATGGAGATCAGCAACACCAAGGGGTCACCGAATCGTTACCAGCCTATACTCCTTCCTTCCTTTCTTTCTGGTGACCTCACTCACTCGCAGGAACACAACGACCCTCAAGGGAATTGTTATTTGGCTGTGGTAATCTGTGTGGCGGAGGTACTTCCCAGCCTGACTGGGGCGGAGGTACTTCCCCAGTCAGGCACCTTAAAAATACGTTATGCCCTACCTCTATCTCTTATCGCCAGAGCCTAGCTTGTCAGTCAGCAGGGTGTACCACGTGCAGGTGAGGTTGGCTTGGGTTTAAAGATATTGATTAAACACTTACACTCAATCTATCAATGAATTATCGATTGATTGATATGATTTCAATATAGATAAATGATGAGACTTGAATCATCTTGAACTGAATACGTCATAGACAAATATAATTAGAGATTAAACGAACTTACCTGTAAGTGAAGTTCTATCTTAATTATACGAGGGCTTCGTCCGAAGAGATTAGTATAAATAGACATACGTAGTAACGCATAGCACACACCATTTCACACTATTTTGAGAATAATTTCGTAATTTTTTTTTTTTTTTTTTAAGGTATCCATTTGACTTATACCTGGCAACCCCGTTTCATTTCATTTAGTTAAGAGAGAAGCCTTCCATTCATATTTTACGACTTCAGGGTAGAGTTTACAGGGGAGGGTGGGTTGCTAATCTCTTCGGACGAAGCCCTCGTATAATTAAGATAGAACTTCACTTACAGGTAAGTTCGTTTAATCTCTAATTATACTTCCGGCTTCGTCCTCGAGATTAGTATAAATAGACATACGTAGACGTTTAGAGATTGTAGTCGTATAATATGAATAAATAAAATACTATTATAATATTATTTTAGTATCTTGTATTTCTGACAAAACCAAATCTTTCTTATTGTTATAATTAGGAATAATTAACAAAAAATAAGTAACTGTAATTTAATACATTCTATTCGAGGGAATCATTCATAATGGCTATACCCAAAGAATCATTAGACGTTTGGCTAACAGGCCTATTATAAAATTTGGCAAATGTATAGGAGCCAGGGCTCCAACCTGCCGTTTTCCGGATCTGGTCAATGGTAACGCCTAACCTCTGCGCAGCCGACGAAGCAGCGTGTCGGGTACTATGCGCAGTGAACGTGGAAGTATCAATTCCGCTTTGGTTCAAAATATTCTTAATCCATCTAGACAATGTTTGTGTACAAACCGGTTTATGTGGTTTTTTAAAACTTATAAAAAGTGCGTCAGTGTTAACGCGAATTAACTCCGTTACTTGAAGATAGGATATCATAGTTCTTCCGGGACAAATCTCTGGGCGTTCGTTAAAAAATGGAAGAACTAGTAAAGGTTGGAGTGTACCAGCTCTAGATGTTTTTATAAGGTCAGGAATTTTTATTTTTATTTGAGATGAAAGAATTTGTATGTTGCACACTTTTATTTTGGACAATGTTTGTACTCTGTGAGCTGTAACCAGTGCTAATAGTGCAACTAACTTTTTTGAGACTTTTTCTAGGCTAATGTTTTCGTTTGGATACCATTTTCCAAGATAATTTAATACCAAAGATGTATCCCAGGTTTCATTATATTTAGGCAACGAAGGCCTACAACGAAAAATTCCCTTAAAAAATCGTTTGATACTGTCGTTTTGTGAAAAATTTTCAACCAGTATCAAAGCCAGAGCTGACCGATAACAATTTAAAGTACCAAATTGAGCGCCCTCGTTAAACAGTTTAGTTAAAAATGTCATAATATCTGGAATTGATACTTCATACATGTTCAATTTGTTATGTTTACAATAAATGAACCACTTTTTATAGCACACTTCGTATTGCTTATACGAATTTTCCGCAAGAGAATTTAGAACAATATCCATGGACGACAACGGAACACCTCTTCTTAGCATTGCTTCCCTGACAATACTCCTGCCGCCAGGGTAATCGTGGTATGCATCTGGCGGCGACTGGAATCAGTTGATAAAATTAAGTTTTCATTAGACTTAAATATTAACATGTCGGAGACTAAAAGGCTTTTAAACAACGGGTACCAAGGCTGCGATGGCCATAGTGGTACAACCAAAATACCCTTAGCCTCATCAGAAATAATTTTTCTTATTGATTTTAATATCATAGTAAAGGGAGGGAATGCATAGAAATAAAATCTTGACCAAGAAATTGTAAAAGCGTCAATTGCGTATGCATCTGGATCTCTGTGCCAGGAGACGTATGTTGAGCATTTATTATTTACCCGACTGGCAAACAAGTCTATATCAGGAAGACCAAATTTATATGTAATATCTTTGTAGGCGTAGTCTGCAAGTTGCCATTCAATATCTGGATGCGTACGCCTTGACTCTTTATCAGCTATATAGTTATCTGATGAGCGTATGTACGATGCAAATACAAAAATATGTCGTTGTTCACACCATTGCCAAAGTCGCTTGGTAATGTCCGTCAAATGTGGAAATTGAATACCCCCCATACGGTTAATGTAAGAAATTGCGGTGGTATTGTCAATACGAAGTAGGATCTGAGCATTACGATGTTCTTTAGCGAATATTTTTAAACCAATAAAAGCTGCCAGAAGTTCTAAATAATTAATATGTAAATTTCGTTCAGCTTCGCTCCACAGTCCACTGGCTCTTTGGTCTCTACACGCTATACCCCACCCCGTTTTTGAGGCATCTGAAAAAATTTCCAGTTCATAATTGCCGTTTTTTATTTTACAAAATGGTTGATCAATAGCTTTTTTCCACCAAGCAAAATCAGAACTTACTGTGCTTGGAATATTCATGTAACATTCATAATTATCTTTATTTGATTGTAAATTTAGGTATTTATATCTTTCAAAAAGTTTTGTGTATAGCCAACCATATTCTACGGCGGGACAAGCGGACACCAAGAGACCTGTAAAACTGGCGAAAGCTCTAATTTTACAGCGTTTTGTAGATGAAAATGTTTTGAGTTCTGTTCTGATTTTGTCAATTTTTTCTTGTGGCAAAGACACCTGGAAATTTTTTGTGTCAATAATATATCCTAAATATCTGCAAGTTTGAGATGGTTTAAATTTGCTTTTTTCCATATTTAAAACGAAACCTAATGATGTTAGGAGCATCTTTGTTGTATTTACATTTTTAATACAGGCTTGATAATTATTACCAATAATGCAAATATCGTCTAAATAAATGGAAGATATATGGCCACATGATCTTAGTAACTTAACAACAGGTTTCATTACTTTAGTGAACACAAAAGGAGCCGTATTTAAACCAAAAGGTAAGACATTGAATTCGTAGATAGAATTTTCAAATTGGAACCTGAGATACTTTCTGTCGTCTGTATGTATTTTAATTAAAAAATAAGCATCTTTTAGATCCACTGTACAAAGAAATGATTCCTTAGATACCAGTTTTAAAACTGTTCTAAGGTCCTCTAATTTGAAGTGCTTTGTTTCAATAAATTTATTCAGTGATTTTAAATTCAAAATAAATCGCATATTACCATTTGGCTTGGGTATTAAAAAAATATTTGACAAATATTGGTCAGGTCGAGGTTCGCAGTGCGAAATAGCTCCAATAGACAATAAGCTAGCAATTGCTTCATTATAGTGTATTTTATCTAATTCAGAATATTTCTGAAAAACAGGTGGTGTTAATTGCACTGGTTTTTGTGAGAAAGGAATTCTGTAGCCTTGTATATAAGAAAGAACCATTGGGTCGTTTGTGATCATTGACCACTGATTGTAGAATAAAGAAAGTCTACCTGCTATCTTTACCGTGTCTAACGATGATTGTAGGCCTGCCGTTGTTGCGGCGGATGTTGTGACTGCCTCGATGAGCCGGCTGGCCGATTGCGCGTCGATGTCGTTGCAGGCTCCTTCATCCTCGGTGGGCCCCTCAGCCTGCGAGCTGGACCCGGATTCTTCGAGTTTAAATTCCTTGAAGGAATAGAGGTATTCGTTGCTGGCTTTTTATATTGTTGTTTTGATATCGGTGGTTTCAGGTCTATTCCAGATTTATGGATAGCCCTTGCTGATTTCAATACTTCGGCCAAATTCTCGCCAAAGAGCATCTTATCTACTTTGGTGTTTTGAAGTTGTTCTCTTACTTCGCTCTTTACTGCACCTAGGAGAAAGTTTCTCCTGGTAACAGTATCAGTATGTTGGCAGTCACATATAATTCGAGCCGAATCCATCAAAAGTTTCAGCAAGGTATTATTTTTCTCCTTTGCTGTTAATAGAAGCGAAATAGCCTCTCCTAGGGAGGCAATCGCTGAGGCTACTTGTTTTTGTTTGTTTTCAATGGCTTTATCACGTTTAATAATGGCATCTGATACTGCCGCTTTTATTTCGGCATTTAATATTGGTGGGTCAATTAACTGACAGTTCTCTGGAGTCAAATATTTAGCTTTGAAATCATTGCGCACCTCTTTACTGAGGCCTGTTGTAGCACAATGTTCCAACCTGGCCGAAATATCCTTGTGAATATTTTTTCCATATGTTTTAACGGTGGTAGGATCCGTCCCTAATATGTCTAATAATTCATTATCTAAAGCCTCTGATGCTGGAAGATCATTGCTTATATTCTCAGTGCCTGATAGGATGGAGCTGGGCACTTGCTCTGCCGATTCTACTTCCGTTTGTACTACAGTCACTGTTGAACATATATCAGCATTCACAGTTGATTCCTCATCAGACAATGTCTCGTAGTCATTGAGTGCGCTGCCTGAAAATGAGACATAAAGTCTATAAGGCTCGAGTCGAGTTCTTCGACGAGCAATGAT
This sequence comes from Hypsopygia costalis, assembly GCA_937001555.2. NCBI lineage: Eukaryota > Metazoa > Arthropoda > Insecta > Lepidoptera > Pyralidae > Hypsopygia > Hypsopygia costalis. Next base: position 7,792,654 of record OW443342.2, read on the forward strand.
AGCTCATATTGTAAGAGACAGTCCCTAGTTAGTATAACACGTACTGTCCGCAAACTAGAGCATAAATCACCTTGAAACAGTCCCATTGTACTGCTCGCTGTGCAATCCATTTATATACCTAAGGCTTATATGCCTTAGGCACAATATTCTCCAAAAAAAACCAGCAGGCGTGGAAGTACTGTTTTCAAGTTAGGTTATATCATAGCAGAGAAAAAATTGCTCAACCAAACCGGTTTTTAGCCGTTTAAATATGACGTATTTCATGGTTACAAATAGTAGGTAGTAACCATGAAATACGTCATATCATTTGGCGTATAGTATATATAGTATTACGACGCCGCAGGAACATATTTGTGATTAGCAAATTCTATTAGCATTACGTGCGTAAGTAGGTCACGCACTTAAAAAGTAACCAACAAAGTAAATGTATTGTACCTTGTTTGTCCAGCGGCGAGCGGGAGTCAGCACGTGGAGTACGAGAAGTCGACGATGACTCCAACTCACTTGAATCATGGCGGTTACGGCGCCCACGCCGTTTGCGTTGTAGTTTTTTCTCTAATCTTCTGATTTTTCGTTGAATCCGATCACAATTGTCACTATTCTTCCTTTTAGGCATAGTAGACGTTTAAAACACACTTAATTTAAATGAAAAAGTTGAAAAAACGCGAACAAGATGTGAAATGGCGTAGCACTAAAACGCGAATGAAATGAAACGGGGTTGCCAGGTATAAGTCAAATGGATACCTTAAAAAAAAAAAAAAAAAATTACGAAATTATTCTCAAAATAGTGTGAAATGGTGTGTGCTATGCGTTACTACGTATGTCTATTTATACTAATCTCGAGGACGAAGCCGGAAGTATAATAGTAATAGGTCACGTCTAACGGCCTCCGCGACTGCAACAGCGACCAACAATCAGTATGACTGGTCGCGCGACCAGCTAGCGGGTCGCGTAGTGCGCGTTTTTGCATATAACATAATGTAAAGTGATGGTCGCTGCGACTAATGGTCGCGGTCGCGTCGCCTAGTGCGCGGAGGCCGTAAAAAGCTTCATTAATACACGAACAATATCATAAAATAGAAAACAATAATTATCTACCACACTATGCTCATAATGATTATTCACTCAGAACGTAATTTAATTAAATATTCATATTCAATCACGACGTGTTGTAATTAAAATGTTAATTATGTTACTGTTGTATTTGTGGCAGCCCTGTACAAAGTTTATTATAATTTAGATTAATGGTCCTTCTGACAGTAGAGGGCAATGATGTTATAAATACTATAGATATGGCATACAGTGTCGGCAACGCGCGTGTGATGCGTCTGGTGTTACAGGCGTTCATAACCTAAGGTAACTGCTTTTCATCAGACGGGCCGTATGCTTGTTTACCACTTTAGTGGTATAAAAAAACCCCATACTAAAATGCGGCAGAAAACGGTTCCTGTCGCCAGTAGAGAAAGTTTTGCCTACCTTATCGTCCCGATGCTTTATTATGTTTTGCTTGTCTTCAATGTCTTCAATCTGCACAATGATGTTATTTTTTGATGTGATAACGTCTTAGAAATCGATGAACCCGGCTGCACGCACGAAAAGGCATTACTCATTGTCACGTTCCGCCTGAGCCGAGCGTGCAAGTGAGTAAACCGAATTTATAGACAACTTTTTCCTTGCAAAAATATGAATTTAACCTAAAATACACTTTAATATAAAATATTATTGTGTGCTTTCGTGTGATTACTTTATCAAGATAAATTGTGCATTTTTGTCATAATTATAGCACTTTTATCTATTTCAACCAATTGTCACAAACGTCAGATTCGTCGGCTTGCTTGTGCGAACTAATTGCCAGCTGAGACTTATTGGGTGTACATTTTTCACGGGCATATCTATAGTATTTATAACATCATTGGTCGAGGGTAAATTCTGTGCTGTGTTCAATAACATTTTATGATAAGTACATTATTTATTATTAGCTAATATTATTTCCATGACGTTTATTTGAATTGACAAGGGTAATGTGTGTGAATAATATTCGCAGCATTTTGTAAATAAACACGTGACTAATGTTATTGATTTATCTCGATAGATATATAAAGCATAGGTAGTTTATTATTCTATGTATCATAAGTATGTATTTACAAAAAAAAATGTATTTACGTATGTTTACCAGTTGTCTAGTACCCATAACACAAGCTTCGCTTACTTTGGGGCTAGATGGCGCTGTGTAAATTTGTCTGACAATATTTATTTATTTATTTATTTATAGTTCGCTGTATTTGCATGATACAGAGTAGAAAGAATTGCAAAAATGTTTTTAATGGTACGACAAAGGTTGTTGAATTTTTTAGTACGCGAGGAAATATTCGCAGCATTGATACTATAAGATTGCAAGCCGGCACGTGAGCCGCCGAAAAGAGGAGTGTGGGAAAAGGGAAAACTGTTCTTCACAGCATTAATCATGGAATAGGTGGTAAAACGTAAAATACGTTAAGTGATTCAATGTTCCTGCAGAGTTTAAGAGGTTCAAGGTTCTTGGTAGCCATCGTCAAAAAATATAATTTCAAATTATCGGCCAGTAAAAGTGAAATCATAATGCTGAATTTATTTATCCTACTACTAATATTATATAAACGTGAAGTTGTGTTTGTTGTTGAAAAGAACCAAATGATTGATACCATTTTTTTCACGGTGTGGAGAGTTTAGTTTAGACATAGGCCACTTTTTTATAGCGGAAAAATATCTTATCCCCACGGGAAAAAAGTCTTTTAAATAATGACCACGCGGGCGAAGCCGCGTGTAACAGCTAGATTTATATAAAAGTCGAATTACTTTAAAATTTTATTCCTGGACAAATTAATTACACATCTTCATCTAGTCTCAAACTAAGCAAAGCTATGGACACAAGATAACTGATAATAAGTACTTCACTTAAATAGATACTTACTACATTATATATAGTATTACATATAATATTTCACTTACTTAAATATATATATTTTGTAAATATATACATATAATACATAGAAAACACCCAGACCAAGACAAACAGACATGTTCGTGCACACAAATATCTGTCTTGTGCGGAGATCAAACCGGCGATCCCGCAGTCAAAGTAACCATTCGACCACCGAGCTCGTTGCTATCAGAAGGGTCTATACTCATGAATTATTACATAATGAAGTCATTACTCAATCCCATACCAAGGGAACAGAGATTAATTTATGTACAAGAACCCGTAATAAAGAGATATGTAGCCCGGGCTATTAACGTAGAGTCACGTACGACGCAAGGTCGCATGAAATTAAGATATGTAATGGGAGACCTCCGAGGATTGTTGATTTTATTGTGTTTTCCAGATTTTTTTTTACAAAATATTTACACGAATAAAGATTTTTTATACTACTGAGGTGCAAAAACAAGCATACCAACCGCCTGATGGTAAGTTATGTTGAGTTCAATTTAACTTGTTGGCATACTGGCCATTTATATCAATTTCGTAATTCGAAATGTAAGTAATGACATCGGTTGACTAAAGTTTTGTCAATGTTATAAAAGGAAGATAAAATGTCTGTCTGATTTTCTATAATATATGTTGTTTCTAAAATATATAAAGTATATTCAATGGTTCTGTTTTATTAGCTCTGCTACATAATAATTACAACAAGTTATTGCAGCAATAAATAAATATTACTAATTGGTAATGTTATAATAAAACATTTGTACTGTTCCACTTAATTATATTTAATTTTACCGACCGGTTTCGCCGCTAAGGCATTATCAAGGTAAACAGATGGTATATGAGTTTAACTCATATACCATCTATACAAGTGCTTTATTATAACATTATGATAATAATGTTCCACCAAGTGCCAACAATCAACAGTATCAACTTTACTAATTGGTATCTGAACAGTAGCAACACCTGAAACATTTTTGTGTAAAGAAATTTTTTTTTTTATACTACGTCGGGTAGCAGACAAGCAAGCATACGGCCTGCCTGATCTGAAGCGGTTACCGTAGCCATATTAACGCTCGCAACATAAAATATCGCTCGCGCGCCGCCACCACCGCTGCCATCGCAGCATCTCCTTCCTTTCTGGTGACCTCACTCACTCGCTGGAACACAACAGCCCTCAAGGGAACCGTTATTTGGCTGCGGTATTCTGTGAGGTGGAGGTACGTTCCCCAGTCGGGTAGCTTACAATTACGCTCCCTACCTCTCTTTTCGCCAGAGCTTCGTTTGTCAGTCAGCAGGATGCACCGCGTGCAGGTGAAGTTGGCTTTGGTTCAAAGATCTTGATGAACCACTTACACCCCAAAATCCAACTAATAAACTAAATAAAGTAAGTCTCCAAATCCAACAACGACAACATGTCTTTCACAGTATGTTTGTAGTAAATTGATCCGTATAAAATATCATTTTGCGGCGAATACATCTTTAAAATTACTTACAAGGAGGCAATTAAAAAAAAAAAAGAATGATGTCAAAATCGGGGATACAGTTTGGTGCAGCACCAAACTATGCTACATATCTTTCAACTCCATCAAAAAATCAATCACGCCACTGGATAGATGAAGGATCGAAGAATTTATTACGCTAAGTAAGGAGTATAGAACATCGCGTACGGGGAGGAGGAAGCGCTGCCATTTTGAGATAATTTTAGTGCATATAACGTACCCGCGTAAAACACACGGCAGTGTCCATGGCATAGCCACACCCCATTTTTGACAGTTTGGGTGATCTGCATGTTGGTAAACAACAAACTAACCGCAATGATCCCAGGGCAAATCGCCAATCATGAATTTATCAAGATATCCACATCCAAAGATATTATCTAGACAAATTGCGGACATGGATGTTATACGTGTGGGCCCCAGGAAAACATTCTGTAAAACAAATGATAGAAATAAATTATTAAACCTAACAGTTGATTCACTAATCTATGTTTACTGCTAATTCTGAATTCGATCAAACAGCACACCATGTTCTCTGGGAGTGTGATCTTTGGCAGCGGGAGCGGGATGACATGTTGAATTCATTGCAAGTTGCATCCGGGGTAGTATACTATTCAGATTTGGTAGCAACAAGGGAGAATTACCAAGCGTTCAGACGATTTTGCAATTCATATTATTGGAATCGATGTGTTAGGTAACAACTCAATGTTTTAGGTCCCTAATAGTGTTAGAAACTTAAAATCCGTGGTGCACGGCAGTTGAGCTTCACTTGACTAGCCATCTCTTTAGGCTTTTAATGCCTTATTTGCCATATTGCTGTCTCTCACATTGCTAAGAGGGGAAGTCAAATTCCAAAAGCTTCCTACTCCTACTAATTTCTTCTGATTAAATTCGTTGTGAGTTCCAAGGCAGCCGTAGTTTTACCCCTGGGACTGCAATGGACTTCATTGTTCATTGCCTTTTTTGGCGGTCGCCGCTGTTAATCCTGGCTACACAGGAGATACAGTGGTGGGAATGTGTGGTGGGCCCCCGTCCCATTAATCTATGTTTATAAAAATGAATCTCTATTTCCCTAATGTCATCGCATCACGCGTGAACGGATAGTACAATTTCTCTAATTCTGTATTTTATTGTGTTTATTATTAACCGGAGAAGGTTCTTATAGAAAAAATAAGAAAACTGAACCACTATATTAACTTTTCTAATGTAACTTTATCTAATCTCATACTGAAATTTACACATTAAAAAACTAAACACAGTATCTTAATGACAGTCTTTACGCACAAGCTATCAAAATAAATTTAAAAAGTTATTTTTCGATACAGCTCTTTTATGGACAACTGTATCGTAAAATAACTTTTTTACCATTTCGATACAGCTTCAGCCCTGGATACAGGTATTTTAAACAGGTTGCAATGCAAATACATTGCAACTTTGCAAAAATTTTCTACATAATCTGTGAACGCAGCGCCGCGCGGCGCGTCGCGCATGCGCACTACGCATGCTTGATCTGCAAATGGATTTATAAGTAAGAATTATAGCTGCTAAATTAACTTCATGGTTGTATTTAAAATATTATTATCATATATTTCATGAGATTAGATAAAGTAGTGTATGAAACTGCACATAATAGGTCTTAAAATGCTCGTGTGATGCTATTATCACATTCGCCTTCGGCTCATGTGATACACTCATACTAGTATTTTAATAACCCTTATTATGCAACAGTTTCATAAACTACTATTATAGCACCTGACAGAACTGTCAGTCATTTGACAGCGTGCGGGAAATCAATTCGAATTCAGTATTCACAGTTACGAAGACAGGACAACGTCGGACGGGTCAGCTAGTATGACAATATTAAAATCACCGCAAACTATTATGTCCTTTTTACTTTTAGAAACCTTTTTCAAAATATCATTCATTACTATTTCAAATTGCATATAATCACTATTTGGAGGTCGGTAAACACAAACAATTCTGTATTTATTTAATTCAGCTCATGACACTATACATTCCATAAATAAGTAGCAAAAGTTTACTTTGAAAACTAACACGTTATTTGGCATACAGAGATAAACCCCACTTGTGCTAGCCAGCCATGCATACATGGCTGAACTCGTAAATGCGCTCATTTCAGTTGCATATGTACAATCTTATGACTGCTGTCACATTAAGAACCTTAATCCTGTACTATTACGAGTCATTCTTGTTAAATATATTATCAAACATAATATATGACACGACGATTTCGCAAACGGCTCTAACGATTTCGTTGAAATTTACAATATTGGTATCAAGCTGTGGAATGAACTGCCTGTTGAGGTTTTCCCTGAAGACTACAGCTGGGGTTCTTCAAACAGGGCGTAAAGAGGTTTTTACAGGGTCGGCAACGCGCATGTGATGCGAACGAAAAAAAAACTATGATTTTTATGATGTCCGACATGTCGGATAGACTGGACACACTCTCTCTCTCTCGTGTCTGTACGTTCTATACAATTTATATCACGGGAAGTGCTCGGTTGAGTTGTTTGATTTGCCCCCACTGCTGAGTTCCACTATCTTACAACTCAATTAACATTCCATCCATATCGTCTTGATAATTGGCGATTTACTATATTACGTTTCCTAAGATATTTTAACCACGAACACGGTGAAACTGGGGGTTCAACTTCTCTCAGCGGTATTTCCTCACAATAATGTGTCACAAATCACATGGGAATCTTCAAGAACAGAGTCGATATTTCCCTTAAAAGGCTGGCAACGGTTCGGCGACGCGTTGGTGTTGCTGATCTCCATTGGTGATGATGATTGTTTTCCACCAGGTGACTCACATGCTCCTTTGTCCCCCCTTTTATATAAAAAAAAACTATCTTTGAATGTTTTTATTGAGGTTAAGAAACCCAGACAAAACTACGTAGCAATGGCACGATGCGGCAGAATGAGACCAAATACTGTTTTTAAATAAAAATAATATTAACCATAATTTATTCCTTACATAATTATGAGTTTATCTTTTTGCATAAATATATTAAATAAAGGGTGAGTAAGTACAATTTTGCCTAGGGATTCTCAACCCGTCAAGCATTCACAGACGACATAACCGACCTTGAAGGAATGGTGTTTATTTTTTCACATATCACCTGTTGTTTAGATTTTAATAAACGGATTCTAAAAACCCTTTAGTCCACAAAACAATAACACAAAAACGCAAACGGACACTTTAGCACCGCCATATTTGTGACAACATTCGCTCCGCAAACATTACGAACGAGACTCTACCCTACTCTGTGGATTTAATAATATCCCGTCCTCATTTACGTCTGTTTGTTTATTTGTCTCCCATGTTTCATTAATGTTGATTAGTATCTACTTTGTACAGCAACTCCATCAACTTGTTTTATTTGTACTTACAAGCTTTTATTATTACTTCTTAAATGTTAGGTATGTAGGTAAGTAATTACAGCTGAAAGCGGCCATGCGGAAAGCGGAGCATCGCATATAGTGGACAACGACCCTATGCCTACTATAAGCAAGGCAGATGAACATGCTCAACCTCATAGCTAAACCACATGCTAGTGACTGATTACACTCTCAGAAAGCTACCTGGAATCTAGACCCATCACTGGCACAAATTATGGGCATGTCAGCGAGTACACTGTAGCACATAGCCCCGAGGTACCCTGATCCAAACAGCCGGACCCGTAATCCCAGCACATTGGTGAAAGCCTTTATCAAGGAGTGGAAAGATGATGATAATGAAGTAATTTCTGTATATCGGATCTCGGTGGCCGACATAACATTTATTTTTTCAGCCAAAACTAACTTAACTTGAGCTTAGATAACTTCACACATGGCGAATTAGTTATTGTAGTAAATTGAAAAAAAAAAATCGGATGTTCTGCTTAATTGAAGTTTAATTATAATGACAATGTGTTCTCCTGAGGAATGAAGTGTATTAATATTATTTATTGAATTTCAGTTGCCGTTGTTTAGGCCAAAACTTGTTAGTTAATTTTGAAGAAATTAAAATGATCGTGATTTAGAAAGAGATATAAATATTGAATGTCTGTGGTAATTTATTATATTTAAATAATACAAGATGCCAGTATTACGAGGAATTAATACGATAGTAACGAAATTATCGTTATTTTTTTGTGTAAATAAACTATCATGTTTTTGTGTAATATTTTTTTAAAGTCGCGTCTATTTCCGTAATCATCATAAAATATTATCTTTAATTTTCTTTTTATTTACTGGCAACCACTTCATTTGGATTTCTTAAGCGGGAATTCCTTTTATTGCCGGCATGCCTGTCTGTTTGCTCTATAATATATAAATCTAATGGTTTGTTCAGCATCCGATTCGGATACTATACCTACGTCAAATATTGAATCTGTAGGTTGCAATTTGGCGCAACTATAAAATTAAGTTACCCATGCCCATAAAGCAAACGTTAGAAACGTTTGCTTTTAGTCTCAGATCTACAAATAAACTGCAAGTAAATAGATAGATACAAATGTAAACGTATTTGCAGTAAAGTATATTTCAGTGCAAAGATCTACGTTGTTAGTGAAATTGCACTTCGTAGTTTACTAGAGACGAGACGCCCTTGCAACGTCTCGCCGTGGAAGGTTACCCTAAGGTTACTCGGGGCAAGCACAATGGACATAAAACATATAAAACGTTGTCTGTTTATTTTTCTGTAACTTTATCATATTAAAAGATGATTTAAAAGAAAATCGCACATTGATCTAAAAAGTTCTAACCGATAGTTCCGGCTGTTGCTATTAGATTTTATTTAATATCAATAAGGTTACAAACAAACATACGGCCCGCCTGATGGAAAGCAGTGTCTGTAGCCTATAGATGCCTTCAACACCAGAGGCATCACATGACGACCCTGAAAACATCTTCACGCCCTTTTTGAAAAACCCGATACTACACATATAGAAGAGATGCCAGTTGTTAAGCCAATCAAGTCTGTGGTTTTTGAGGCGTTTGAAAAAATAAAGGTTCATCAACATTTTTGAACCAAAGCCAACCTCACCTGCACGTAGTGCACCCTGTTAACGGACAAACGAGGCTCTGCCGAAAAGAGAGGTAGGACATCTCATATTAAAAAAAATATTGATATGTCAGTGTTATATGGCCCGTTCGTATAACTGTTTAGCTTTATTTAGTTTTCCCTAGAAACAACAAACACGTGATGCGAAACAAAAAATCATGTCAATATATGTATAAAAAAATATATATGTATAAAAATAAAAACATCATTTTTTTTATACTACGACGGGTGTCAGACAAGCATACGGCCCGCCTGACGTGAAGTGGTAACCGTAGCCATATTAACGCTCGTAACATTAAATATCGCTTGTGCACACCCGCTGCCAACGCAGCATCTCTTTCCTTCCTGATGACCTCATTCACTCGCAGGAACACTACAACCCTCAAGGGAATTTGGCTGCGGTATTCTGTGAGGTGGAGGTACATTCCCTGGTCGGGTAGCTTACAATTACACTCCTTACCTTTCTTTTCGCCAGAGCTTCGTTTGTCAGTCAGCAGGGTGCACCGCGTGCATGTGAAGTTGGTTTTGGTTCAAAGATGTTGATGAACCACTTACACCACACCCCATGATGATGGCGTAAATTGCTCATTTTCTAGTGTGAATAATAAATAATAACTATTAAACATCGTCAACCAAATAAACTATCAAACGCAATGAAGCCAGTAAGCTAATTGGGTGCTGAATATTTGTTGCGTATTTCGAAATCCAATCTCAAAGTTGCGGCGTGAATCTAGCATTGAAGTACGATATGAATGTTCGTTGCACTGGTATGAATGTTCATTCAATATTGAATGAATGTTGGCGGTATACTTGAAACTTCATTTATTAATGCTCCGCTGCGAGGATTATCATCACTTTTTTTTTGTAGGCGTACCTATTTAAAATTAAGGTCGTTGCGCGTGTCATTCTAAACTAACGCACAAGTTAAGCAACCTCGCCTGTAGCCTGTCAATGGATGGATTTAGTTATTTCGAGCACCTCCGTGCTTCGGAGGGCAAGTTAAGCCATGGGACCCGTCTGTTGTCATTAGATGACATTCGTGAAGCCAAGTCAGTATCCTTAGGACTGCTTGAAAACACTAGCCTTCCCCAACCCACAGTTGAGTAGCGTTATGGAGTATCTAAACCCCTTCGATTTAGGGGAATCCCGTATCCCAACTGTGGGATGATTATGGGTTGATGCCGTATTTAAAAGTACGCACATACATAAACTGTGTAACTCTGACGTTAAATTTGGGAGAAGAGACGCTATTATGTTTCTGCTAGTAACAAGAAGACCAAATTTTTTATATAAATAGAATACCCAGTGTCGAAAACACCTAAACCTCGCCTTCGTCAAACCGTAGTTTCTCTCAGATTGATAGAGTATACTCCCTTCGACCCTTACATATACATAAAAAAATTCAAGTAATGTCTGTTTGGAAAAACAAAGCTGTGCGCCTAATTTTATTATGTTCGCAAAACTGTTTGTTTCTCATTTAAATAGTGGTTACAAAATATCAGAGCCAATAAAGATGTCTAATCGCCTCGTTTCAAACTCCAAACTTTGAACATGGCAGACCGATCGGCTCATTATGGTCCGTGTCTGTATAAATTATCCCAATATTTGGAGCCACACAACAACAAACTCCGAAGTAGGTTGCACTCTCTCCTCAAATTCGATGAGGCGAGGACGATGTCTTGCAAAGTTTGTTTGTTGTGATACAAGGTCCACAAATTTTAATTTAAAACTGCGTTAAACGTAACAAAATGTCGACAAAATGAAAATAAAAATAAGAATAATTATTATTATTATTAGGGGCCAGCATATTGGGAACTTTGCCTACGGGCAGCGGTTTATTAGATTAGTTTTGGTTTTAGTGTCTAGATGTATATGATATATAATTAGTTTTAAGTTAGATGTATTTATTTAATTTTATCTATTTTAAGTATTTACTGTATATTATTATTAAATAAATAAATATTGTCAGACAAATTACACAGCGCCATCTAGCCCCAAAGTAAGCGAAGCTTGTGTTATGGGTACTAGACAAGTGATAAACATACGTAAATACATTTTTTTTGTAAATACATACTTATGATACATAGAAAACACCCAGACCAAAACAAACAGACATGTTCATGCACACAAATGTTTGTCCTGTGTGGGAATCGAACCCACGAGCGTTGGTGTCGAAGCCGCGTCATTGACCGCTACGCCGCCACCGAGCTCGTCGAATATTATTTAATCATAAGTACATTTTGCAATAAGATTTGTTAACGAATTAAGTTTATTTTTAGTTAAAATTTAGGTAATTAAGTTTAGTTAATTAGTTTAGTTAATTAGTTAATTTAGTTTAATTTAGTTTTTAGTGTAAATTTATATCATAATTATTATTTAAATAGTTGATTTCGGCGAACATAGAATATTTGATGTCAGAAAGTTATAAAAATTGAATTGACCTCCTAGACCGCCTAGGTGGGATTTGAACCCACCTCTCGATGACCAGTCAAGTGCTCTTCCAACTGATCTATCAGGAAGGTTTGTCATGCTGACGAATTTTTGCACTTTATATCTTACTGCTGTCAAGTCACAGTGTAGCGCCACATGCCTGCACTTCAAAAAACCGTCTAATCACAAAACTGGTGATCTTGACTGTCCAGCAAAAATCATGGCTCAAAAAAGGTACATCAATTCAGTAGATTATGAAGGCGCCTAGAGCGCCCTTAGTTAACTATATTTAAGAACTCTTTCTATTAATCTCAAATAAGTATGACTGACTCTATAATCAACGACCTAGATAATTTCTCCGTATCCGAGTCAAAAATGTGTGATGTTGAGGACTGCAAACAATATCTAGTCCCTTACAGTAACATCTCACTAACTATACTAACGCAAAATATTCGAAGTATTTTTAAGAACTTTGATAGTTTTAATACCCTACAGCATAGATTGAACACGGATTGTGATATCCTTATCTTAACGGAGTGTTGGCTAGGTAAAAATAGACAGAATTTGCCGACAATACCTGGCTACAATGTGTACAGCACTACGGTAAACTGCAATCAAAATAATGGGGTAGTGGTTTATGCATGAAATTCGCTAGATATTACAGTCGAGGAACCTAATATGGAAGACTGTAGTCGGCTCTTATCTAAAATTGGGTCAAATATTGCAATACTAGCGGTATATCGGTCTCCTTCCTACAAAAATTTAAATAGTTTTTGTGTGTCACTAAACAATACACTTCAAAATTTAGCAACATTTAATAGCATGATATTGATGGGAGACTTAAATATTAACATTCTTCCAGAAGACTGTGATACTATGGCACAGGAATACCTTAATCTATGTGCTTTTCATGGCTTACTGCCCGCGCACACAATGCCTACATGTACCACTGGATCCTGTTTGGATCACGTCATGCTCAGAACCAAATATCACTAACTATACTAACGGTTATAAAGATATTAGCGCCTATAATATGTAATATCCTGAACTGTTCTCTTGCGACAGGTGTCTTCCCGTTCCTGTGGAAACTGGCTCACGTTATCCCTTTCCCCAAGAATCCCAATCCTACCTCCTTCTCCAACTATCGTCCAATATCCATTCTTCCTGTCCTTTCAAAGGTGTTAGAGCATTATGTCCATCGGCGTGTCGCGGGTTACCTAAGGGAATTTGATCTTTTATCTCCGTACCAATCCGGATTTCGTAGCGGTCATGGCACTGTCTCAGCTTTGGTTAAGGTTACCGATGACATCAGGCACAATATTGATAACAAACAACTTTCAATTTTAGTTTTACTTGATTTCACCAGTGCCTTCAATTCAGTCGACTTTGATATTTTACTTGGTATTTTACAATCACTTAACTTTTCGTCGCCAGCATTGACTTGGTTCCGTTCGTATTTGGTTGGTAGGCGCCAATTGGTGCGGGTGGATGATATGCGTTCGAATTGGTGTGAGACATTGACTGGAGTGCCTCAAGGAGGAATTTTATCCCCTATCCTTTTTTCTGCATTCATCAATAACATAGTCTCTTCAATAACCTCTTCCTATCATCTTTACGCCGATGACTTACAAATATACACAGCGGCTTCTCTAGAAAACTTTTCTAACGCAGTAAGCGGCATCAATAATGATCTTGCCACTATTGCTAAGTGGTCTCGCAACTTTGGACTTTCAATTAATGCCGCTAAGTCTCAAGCTATCATTGTGGGTAGTCCACATTTTATCTCAAAACTTCAGGCTATCAACCACCCCAACATTGTTTATGATGGTAACATTATTCCTTTCACTTCTACTGTTACCAATTTGGGTGTTACCATCGACGAAACACTTTCCTGGGCTCCACAGGTTAATGAGGTTAGCAGAAAGATTTTTGGGTCTCTTCATTCACTTAAACGGCTCCAAAATTTTCTCCCAATGGCCAAAAAGATAACATTGGCCCAATCTCTCCTTCTTCCTATTATGGATTATGGCGATGTAGCATGGCTGGACCTTTCGGAAGAATTACTCGACAAGTTGGAGCGCCTCCAAAATATGTGCATCCGCTTTATTTTTGGCCTTCGCAAATTTGATCACATTTCAGAATTTCGTCAACAACTTGGATGGCACCCTATCAGAATCCGCAGGAATGTTCATATGCTGGCATTTCTTTATAAAATCTTGTTTTATACAGGCGCTCCTTCATACTTACACGAGAGGCTTCAACTTCGGGTAGTTGATGAACGACTTCGGTCTTGTGGTAATCTGCGACTCGACATACCGATGCATAACTCTAACACTTATACTAACTCTTTCACGGTTAGGGCGGCAATGCTCTGGAACTCACTTCCCACCCATGTGAGAATGGCAACCTCTGTGGACTCCTTTAAAGACCGTATTGACAAGTTCTTGAACGTGTGACGTTGAGCTTATAGTACGAGTATATATATATTTTTGTTTATGTATAATGTATTTATGTCCGTATTTTACATGTATATATAATTTATTATGTATTATTGATAAGAGTCTGTTATTGTTTTTCTTTTTTTTTTTTTTTTTTTTTCTTATCTTTGCTTATATAAATTTAAATATAACTAGGTATATTTAAAGGTATTTGTAGATACAGTACTTATTTATAATTGTTATTTTATTCATGTGTATTTAATTGCTGTATTTATTGCTACTTCTTCCCTTATCATTTCTTGTGTTACACTTTATATTTAAGGCCCTCGCCACTCACAGTTATATCCAACACTCAAAGGTTGGCTGGTAGAGATCTCTTATAGAGATAAGCCCGCCTTTGTATATCTCTATTTTTAAGTGTTTTAGTACATGTTATATTCGTTATGTACAATAAAGATAATACAAACAAACAAACAAATATCCATCAATGACGCTAGTAACAAACTCCACAATTACCGATCATAGCGCTGTCCTACTAACCCTTAACCTAAAAACACGTATGGTAAATAATGCAATGAAAACAATTTCGAAATTAAATATAAATAAACTTGAAAACGATTTGTGCAAAATCGACTTTGACATAGTTTACAATTCTGCTGACGCGGACACAAGTATGTCATACTTAATAAAAAATGTCCAGCAAGCAATTCAGAAAAATACGTCAGTGATTCGATTGAATAATAAAAACAATAATATCAAGCCGTGGGTAACGCCCGGCTTTATTCGATGTATGAGACACAGAGACAAACTGCACAAAAAGGCAAAAGCAAAGCCGGGCAATTTAGTTTTACAATTAACATATAAAAGATATCGCAACTTTTGTAATAACCTTCTAAAAAAAGTGAAAAATATGTATGATAAAAATGAATTACAAAAAGCGGGTAATGATACGAAAAAAGTATGGAGATACGTCAAAAATGTCACATACACATCTAACCAACGCGAATCGTCTTCAAGTTTATTACAATTACATTCATCTCAACCTTCAGCGGCAAATAGTATAAATAAATACTTTGTAAATATCGGGAAAAAACTAGCGAATAAAGTACAAAGAACAATACCAACACCACAAAATGCAACTAGCAACACAAACAACACTTTCTTAAAGTCATTTATGTTGTTAGGAACGGATTCTGATGAAATAGAACGAATAGTTATGGGTTTGAAGGATGACTGTTCTAGTAGTTGGGATCATATAACTAACAAAATATTAAAAAAATTCAAACATATCCTAGTACCACCGCTAACTCATATTTTCCAAAAATGTTTATCTGAGGGAATTTTTCCTAAATGTCTGAAAAAAGCCCTCGTCATTCCTGTATACAAGTCAGGCAACAAAACCGATGTTACTAATTACAGACCGATTTATTTACTACCCTCAATATCTAAGATCTTTGAGTATTAATCGACAGGAGATGCCATACGCGGGCGAACCCCTCCGGCAAAGTACATTGGTCAACTGGTCAAACACGTTATATAAAACTACTTAAAGTCGCTTCACCGGCATTTTGCATCGCTCTGTGTCGTCTGACGTTTCTCTCCAAAAATGGTGAATTGTGCAGTATTATCGTGCAAAAGGCGATCTGATAGCTCAAATTCGCAACAAGATCGCGTTTTCTATCATAGGTAAGTATTTTTACTAACTATTAAATGTTTATTAAAGTACAATCTCCATTTAAAGAAAAAACCGTTGCGATACGTAAACGACAGAAAAATGTAAACATGAATACAGTGGTACAGGGGCGAATCGGTCTTTTAGGGATGTGACAAAGCCAAAAAATCGATTCAACATTTGAATGAATCATTCACTCATTCAATTACTGCAGTTCGTATAATAGTCAGTTTTTATTTATTAGATATTGAATTAAATAGTAGGTATAGATGTATGTTACATTGAAATCTTGTAAGGTGAATTAGAAAAATTATATTTCTCTGGACATACGATGTAGAAATTTTGTCTGAAAATGAAAAGAATTGTTGGCTAAAAAAAAAGTAGGTAAAAGCAATACATTTAGTGTGGGACTATGAGTGTATACGTTATACAGATACTATTATATATAGACTTTATTTAATATATGTAATTGTATGTTCTGTTAGATTTCCAAAAGATCCCTATTTAAAAGAGAAATGGAGAAAATTTTGTAATAGCGAAAATGATTCTTGGAGACCTACACATACAAGTGTTATCTGTTCGGAGCACTTTACTCCGGAGAGCTACAAAAATAACAGAAAGACATTGATTGAAGGTGCAATACCTTCTTTGCGACTCTGTCCTTGTTTGGTGAGTCATTATTTCTTTGTTTTTCTTAAATCTTTGACTACTTCAATATAGTAGGTATACATTTAATTTTTAAACCCGTGTATTTTTCCGATAAAACCAAATGAAGGATAAAAATTTAAATATTGTCCCATTTTGCCCCATATATCCTTTTCTATTATAATATAATTTCATTACTTATTATACCTATATATATATAAATATATATGACCCTTACTTATTATAATATAATTTCATATAGGTACATAGGTTCTTACAAATACCAATCTACTTTAAATAATACTAGCTCCGCGGCTTCACCTGCGTTATAAAAGTATCCTATGCCATTCCCCGGGACTCAAACCATCTCCATACCAAATTTCATCTAAATCCGTTTAGCCGTTATTGCGTGATTGAGTAACATCCAAAGATCTAAACATCCAAACGAAGATGTTTGGATCTTTGGATGGTCACATTTAAAGTATTAGTAGGATATCTGTTAAAAAATCAATTGACAATATTTCATGTTCTCAAACATGGTTTTGTCCGATAAAATCAAATAAAGGATAAGAAATTATTTAAGCAACTGCAAGAAGGGTTACAAGTGCGTAGCTGGGTTTTTAGATGGGCGTACGCTCTTTTCTTGAAGGTTATTTTCACTGACCTCTATACTACAAGTACGTACGTAGTCCAGCGTACTTGTATTATAGAAGACAGTGGTTGTATCAGCCCGGGAAAACCGCGGGCGACAGTTCATACCGCGTTTAGTTGCACGAGAGTGCTCATGACACAAAGACACATAAATACAGACAGATATACATACAAACAAACATATTTTTTGGATAATATCTTTAATGTACAGAATTTTCACTTTTACAATTTTATAATAAATAGTTTAAGACAATTCAGTTCATTCATCACTGATTTGACTCATTCTTCAGATGTGTCCCATCACTATCTTTTTTCGAATGTGTGCTGCATAGTTACGTGAAAACTGTGTCAGTGGGCATGTAATTTTTGATGTGTTGTTTTTTTTTGTAGTGTGCGTTTATCGCAACAGCAAAATTTGTGTCTACGAGTTAATTACATCTTTTGGTGGTGTGTTGTACGTGTTTACCTCGCCCCCCGCTAAAAGTGGTGAAAAAATTTGTTCGGAGAATTTCGTTAGGGCATCTCCTGTCGATTAATACTCAAAGTCTAAGATATTAGAAAAAAATATAAACAAGAGACTGGTTGATTACTTAGAAAAACAGTCAATTTTGTCGAAAACACAATTCGGTTTTAGACCTAAACTATCAACTGCCGATGCAGTGCATCAACTGACTGACTTCATAGTGCAGGAACTAGACAAGGGTAACCAGACGGTAGGAGTTTTCCTTGACCTTTCCAAAGCCTTTGACACAGTTTCCGTTCCTATCCTGTTAAACAAGCTGGAAGCGATAGGTATAAGAGGTACTCAATATAAGTTACTGGCAAACTATTTAGATGAGCGGACCCAGTGTGTGAAGATAGGCAATGTCGTCAGCGATGATCTGAGAAATACTTCTTTTGGTATCCCGCAGGGAAGCATTTTGTCATCTTCCCTGTTCTTAATCTATATTAACGACCTCTGCAATCTTCAATTAGTAGGTGGAAAAATCATATCATACGCTGACGACACCGCGCTACTATTTTCGGCAAATACCGAAAATGAGGTCTTTGAATATACCTGTTAATTAATAATTTGGGGTGTAAGTGGTTCAACAACATCTATGTATCTAAGCCAACGTCACCTGCACGCGGTACACCCTGCTGACTGACAAACTAAGCTCTGGCGAAAAGAGAGGTAGGGTTCGTAATTGTAAGTTACCCGACTGGGGAATGTACCTCCACCTCACAGAATACCGCAGCCAAATAACAATTCCCATGAGGGTTTAATTGCGTTCCTGCGAGTGATTGAGGTCACCAGAAAGGAAGGAGCAGCTGCGTTAGCAACGGGGGTGGCGGCGCGCGAGCGATATTTTATGTTGCGAGCGTTAATATGGCTACGGTAATACAATACAATATACTTTATTGCACCAAAATAAATGAAAAATATACAGTGAAAACATTAAGTACTAGTACAAAGGCGGTCTTATCGTCGAGCGATCTCTTCCAGACAACCTTAGGGTAGAGGACAAATAATATGAAATCAGGGTAGGTGGCGCAGATATTATTAATTACTATAAGTAATAAATTGTAAATACTTACATACATGCTTTGTTTGTTTGTTTGTTTGTATTATCTTTATTGTACATAACGAATATAACATGTACTAAAACACTTAAAAATAGAGATGTACAAAGGCGGGCTTATCTCTATAAGAGATCTCTACCAGCCAACCTTTGAGTGTTGGATATAACTGTGAGTGGCGAGGGCCTTAAATATAAAGTGTAACACAAGAAATGTTAAGGGAAGAAGTAGCAATAAATACAGCAATTAAATACACATGAATAAAATAACAATTATAAATAAGTACTGTATCTACAAATACCTTTAAATATACCTAGTTATATTTAAATTTATATAAGCAAAGATAAGAAAAAAAAAAAAAAAAAAGGAAAAACAATAACAGACACTTATCAATATATACATAATATATTATATATACATGTAAAATACGGACATAAATACATTATACATAAACAAAAAAATATATATATACTCGTACTATAAGCTCAACGTCACACGTTCAAGAACTTGTCAATACGGTCTTTAAAGGAGTCCACAGAGGTTGCCATTCTCACATGGGTGGGAAGTGAGTTCCAGAGCATTGCCGCCCTAACCGTGAAAGAGTTAGTATAAGTGTTAGAGTTATGCATCGGTATGTCGAGTCGCAGATTACCACAAGACCGAAGTCGTTCATCAACTACCCGAAGTTGAAGCCTCTCGTGTAAGTATGAAGGAGCGCCTGTATAAAACAAGATTTTATAAAGAAATGCCAGCATATGAACATTCCTGCGGATTCTGATAGGGTGCCATCCAAGTTGTTGACGAAATTCTGAAATGTGATCAAATTTGCGAAGGCCAAAAATAAAGCGGATGCACATATTTTGGAGGCGCTCCAACTTGTCGAGTAATTCTTCCGAAAGGTCCAGCCATGCTACATCGCCATAATCCATAATAGGTGCATTAGAGATGCTTAATTATATAAATAAATAAATATGCACATACATACATACATATACACACATACATACACATACATACATACATATACATACATACATATACACACAAATTATACAAACCTAGTATAGTACTAATAAGTCTAATCAGGTAGAGGTTAAAATTGTGACTAATGAAAATAGATAACATTAAGAGAAAGATAGTGGCTTTTGACAAGATTTTTAAACAAAGCTAGCGATTGAGCATTCCTGATCTGAGATGGTAACGCGTTCCAAAGGCGCACTGCCTGCACAGAAAAAGAATTGGAGTAAAATTGGGAAGAGTGAGACGGTGTTTTGAGGCGGAGCAAAAGTGTGTTGCGCAAGGCGCGGCCCTGCACTTCGGTATGAAACAGGAAACGTTCTTTTAGGTAGACAGGAGATTTAGGATTAAAGAGAATAGAGTAAAGAAGGGTAAGTATATGCCAGTTACGGCGAAGTCTGATGGGGAGCCACTTGAGCTGAAGGCGAAATTCAGAGACATGGTCATATTTGCGAAGTCCAAATATGAACCGTATACATAGATTTTGAAGACGCTCAAGTTTATTTAGTTGCTCTTCGGTGATATCAAGATAACAAGAATCTGCATAGTCTAGTATAGGGAGGAGCAAGGATTGTGCAAGCGCAATTTTAGTGTCAGTGGGCAAAAAATTTCGCAATCTTCTAATAGAAGCGGAAGCGGCGAATAATTTTCTACTGACGTCAGCAAGATAGCTGACCAAGAAAACGTACTGTCAAAAAGAATTCCGAGATTTCTCACTTTATTACTAAATTTTACAAGGGTGCCATCAAATGTAACAGAAGAGATATGATTCCAATCAATTTTACAAATTTGTCGAGAACTACCTATAATAATGGCTTGCGTTTTCGAAGGATTTACAATAAGGCCATGATACTTGCTCCAGACAGATATACGTGATAGATCTTCGTTAATAGAGGATATGGCATTTGGAAGCTGCATCAAAGGAGCCTGTGTATAAATTTGTAAATCATCTGCATAAAGATGGCAAGAGGAGCGAACTTCAGATGTAATGGAGTTAATGAACAAAGCAAAAAAAGAGGAGACAACACGCCACCCTGAGGTACGCCAGCCGTAGTAGGGCACCAGGTAGAGAATGTATTCTCAACACGCACCCGTTGCTGACGTCCATACAGGTAAGAACGAAACCAATCAATCACCGTAGGAGATATGTTGATAGAACGCAGTCGAAGTAACAATACATCAAAATCGACCGTATTAAATGCGTTACTAAAATCCAGCAAAGTCAAAACAGTAAGGTCTCCATTGTCCATACCCGACCGGATATCTTCGGTGATTTTCATGAGAGCGGTAGTCGTGCTATGACCTGGGCGGAAACCTGATTGGAAAGGATTGAGAATATCGTATTTATCAAGAAAACTACTTAATTGCATTTGAACCAGGCGTTCGAGGACTTTGGACAAGAAAGGAAGAATGGAAATAGGGCGGTAGTCGGAGGGTAACATGGGTTTCAGTTTTTTAGGAAGGGGAACAACATAAGCATTTTTCCATGCAGAGGGAAAAAATCCAGATGTAATGGAATTGTTTAGGATCAATGTGATAATAGGAAGGATAATATCGAGGATAGGTAAAATCATAAGACGACTAACGCTGTCCTCCCCCACGGCATTTGATGCCACCAAACGTACGTTCTTCTCAACATCACTAGCGGTAAATTGAGTAAAGAAAAATGGTGGATAATCAGGAGTTGGGAGCGATGAAAGATGATTAAGTGTATCAGTTTTAATGCTATTATCAATAACAACAGAAGAGGAGAAATGCAAGTTAAGGGCATTAACATCGATATTTTTAGGATTACTATTTTGATTTTTCCCAATTCCAAGAGATTTTAAGAATTTCCAGACCTTTGCTGGATCTCCGTTTTCAACGGATTTGTGAATATGGCGACGCTGTGCATCCCTGCACATCTTATTGCAGATGTTGCGAGCTCGAATGTAGTGATCACGATATCTGTCAGGATTAGCCTTGTATTTAGCCTTGGCTTTATTTTTCCTCGCAATAAAACCCTTAATTTCTTCCGTCAGCCACGGCGCGGGTAGATGTTTAACCCTTACTGGTCGAATGGGAGCATGGCGATCATAGAGTTGAATCAACTTAGCAGTAAGTAGGTTAACTTGGTCATCAACAGACGGTTCCATCCCAATTTCTAACCAATCAACGCTAAATGCGTCCTCACGTAGACTATCTATATTCATGCCACCAAAATTGCGCTGCAGGAGTATTTTAGGTTTAGGTTTAGGGGCGCGAACTTTATAGGACAAGTAGATGAGGTCGTAAAAGAAAAATGGCTTCAGCAGGACACTGCCCATGCTTTGCAACATGAGCGGAGGAAGAAACAAGAATGAGGTCAAGGAGAGAGGGCTTGCAACTAGGAAAAAAATGAGTCGCATTGAGAGGCAAAATAGACATATTGCAGGCATCCGCCAGTGATTTAAGGGAATTTGATCGATTGTCGCCTTTGAGAAGGCAGGTGTTAAAATCACCCATAATTATAGTGTGATTAAACGAGGGGACAAGATTCTCGAGAAGTGTCTCAAGAGAGGAAAAATAATTAATGTTGAGAGAAGGGCTATATACAACTCCAAGAAGAATGTGGGTATGAGAGAGTGTTACATCAATAAAAAGATACTCTACTTCCTTAGAAGGATCAGAAACATGAGATGTAGAAACAATATCAAAAGCGATATGCGCACGTAAATAAATGGCAACACCGCCACCGCCCCTCCCAATCCGGTCGTTTCGTATCAATTGAAAACCAGGCAATGAATAGGACGTAGATGGTAAGCAAGGATTAAGCCAGGATTCCGAGACTAAAACAGCATGAATATCCTTACTATCAAATGTGTCTAGCAGATCATTATAGTGAGCAGGAATACTCTGAGCATTTATATGAACGATGTTAAAATTTTTGGGTACATCCTTAAAGTTTTGTTGAAGAGTTTCATTTAAAGTTATAGGCATGCTATGAAAGCTATCATCGCTCGAAGAAGAAGATGCTGAAAAGTATATATCATTTTGGTTACTCATCAGTGTGTATAATATAATAATATATAAAATAATAGATAAACAAATGTTTAAAATATAAGCTTCAAAATATTGCAATATTAAATACGATAAAAAAAAAAAAAAAAAATACACGTCTAAACCCACCCGCCAGCAGAATGGAAGATAACAGGAAAAAGAAATAAAAATAAACAAAAGAACTACAATTGTAAGAGTAAACAAGAATAGAATTTTGCCAACACGAGTTAATCAAGTCATTTTGTAAATATACCCGTACCTTGGTGACATGGAAAAATTTCACACAAGACATTAACACAAAATACAATTATATTGCCTTATAGAGAGAACTGGTTGCCAACTATTAAAAATGCGAATGAGAAAAGTCAGTGAGTCCTGTCCTGTCATTACTATAATGTAGTGTCAGTGTCAACTTGCAACGCATGACACATCGCGCTGTCCAAGACGGTGTGATTCGTGCGATTCGTGATCGTGTGATTCGTGCGTGACACTTACTATCTGTCCTAAAATAATTTACAACCGCACAGAATTATTGTGTTAATTGGTACCTAATTGATTTTATGTACCGTCTAAAATTATTAAAAGTATGGATATCAAAAAATAAAAAGAATTATGTACCGAAAACAGTCAAAATATGCAAGTCACCAAAGGTTTACAAGATGAGAGAAGAGTGGCTGTACTCCAAATCACTTCGGAATTCTTATTTTTTATTAACTCGCATTGAACGGCCACCACCGACCCTAGCAGCGGGCGCATCGTCAACAGACGGGGCCTCCGCCGGAACAGTCGCCGCCGGCAAAGTTGCGAAGAGAAGATTGACTTCGGCCACACTAAACACTCGGTGCTTCGTCCCGTCAGATTTGCAAATGATTATTTGGCCGTCGCGTGTCCAACATTTGGTAATACCAAATAGCTTACGGGCTTGCATGAATGCATCATGACGGGCTTTCGTTAGAAATTCGGATATAGTAATACCTGAATCCTTGAGGCAGGTCTTGGCAAACCAGATCTTTCTTCGAATCACAGTGTCCCGAAACTTAACCAAAATGGGTCTAGCCTTATCTTCAGAAGACTGCCCCATTCTATGGCATCGACTAATGTCACCCGCAGCGCAGTCATCGATTTTAAGTTTATCATGGATAATATTCATGACCGCCTGCGAAGTATCCTCTTTACTCTGCTCAGCAACACCATGAAGTAGAAGAATTTTTCGGCGTCCATGCATCTCTAGGTGATCCAGCTGGCGAGAAACAAGTTCTACTTGTTGTTGCAAATCACTGAGAGCGGTGTTGATGAACATCTTGAAACTCTGAAACTCAGCCGTTATAGTTGCCACAGTGGGTGTAGGGTTAGCCTTCTGTAACTCCAACCGAAAGTGCTCCATCAATTCAGTGATTGTTTTCTGCATTTGATTATTTTCCATTGTATACGAATATGGTGAAAGGAAACACTTCTGCTAGCAAGTAGGTATCAAAATGTGTATTTCAAGTGCATTAATACTGTATAAAGAATAATAAATATAATTTTAAATATTATTTTAAGAGAGAGCAGTTATTTTAATACCTAGCTTATACCACAGCTACCCTCTTTTTTTTCCATATCAGGCTTGTCTGCCACCCGACGTATTATAAAAAGTAATAATAATTTGCATCTAAGCCAAAAATGTTTGTTTAATGAAAGATCCTTCCCAACACAATGTACGAGCAATCTACCAGGATCAATCGCCTTAAAAGGAATGTGAGTGTCCTCTATACATATGTATGTACACTGTTTATGTATATTTGCGAGTTACAATTGGGTTTTCGATAAAATCTTCACAATCTGCCGTACAACATAGGCTGGGTTATGTTTTTACAATTACGAGTAAATATGGCTGCTTTTACTCGCCATTTTATCCCATTTGCTTTTACTCGATATTTTAATTTTTTCCTGATTGAGTCAATATGGGTATCAAAGGTAATTTATGCCATCTGTTAAAATGTTCAGCCAATTTTTTCTGTGCCGAACCGCTGACCGATGGAATAGGAATAGGTGTATTTTGGGGTGTAGTGGTTCATTAATATCTTTGAACCAAATCCAACCTCGCCTGCACGAGGTGCACCCTGCTGAGTGGCAAACGTCAGAGCACTGACGAAAAGAAAAGTAGGGCATAGCGTATTTTTTTAAGCTACCTGACTGGGGAAGTACCTCCACCTCTTTGTATTTCCTTTTCAACACGTGTACGATATTGATTCCTTCAAAAGAAATGTGACTGTTCACTCATTCTAGACCGGCAAAGTGGACGTGACGAGATGACATGAAGCGTTTGATTTCGTCGCTTCTATTCCTGTCTTCAGTATTCTGCGGCCCATCAGGCAGGCGTTGGTTGTAATGGTTGGCATGCTGTGTCCCAATAATAATAAAATATTTGGAATATCATTGGTTCCTCATCCTCGTGGAGTCAAACCCAACTTCACCTGCACGTGGTGCATTCTGTTGAGTGATAAACGGGGCTCTGGCAAAAGATAGGTATTTAGAAGCGGTCCGATTAGGAAAGTACCTTCACTTCACAATATACCGTATCTAAATAAGGGTCACGTACCTTGACCATTCACGAAGCACAGGGACTAACATCCGAGTCAGTGGTAATCATCAGGACATCGATGAAAAACTCTGGTGAAAGAGAGGTAATGTACAACGTATTCGTAAGATGCCCGACTGGAAAGTATCTCCACCTCACAGAATACCTCGGCCATATAACAATTCCCTTGAGAGTCGTTGTGTTACTGGGAATCAGTGAGGTCGCCAGGAAGGAATGAATTGCTGCAGTGCATTGAGGGTGGCCGTGTGGTTTCCGGCAGACTAGAATAGAATCACTCCATCTCTTCCCGTGGATGTCGTACAAGGCGACTAAGGGAAATATATTATAAAACAGATATCAGGCCTCCCCAACCCGTCTGGCCAGCGTGGGGAGTGTAGGCCAAATCCTCCTGTCTGGGACGGACGAGAGACGATCGTGCTCCTGTAGTGAAGACTAAAATGACCTGATGATGATTGAGAGTGGCAGTGGTGAAAGAAAGGAATGGACATAGGCAGACAACGGATCGGCGACCCCTTGGAGTTGCTGGTCTCCATGGGCGGTGGTGATTGCTTTCCATAAGGTGATACAAGTGCTCGTTTGCCTACCTCTTATATAAAAAAAGGAATTAGAAATACATGTCTCATACACATATCTGTCCTACTACAAACAACAAACAATCCAAGACTAAATTAATTAGATAAATTAAACGGGTCACTCACGTCTTTTTGTCGGGAAAGCCGACTAGTTTCGATCTCAAAAGGAGACCTTCTTCAGGGCGAATGTCCAGACACGTCCACCCTTTGTCTCTCGCGCCGGACACTGCGCGCCAATGCGCGCGCCGCACGACTGGAAAGGGTGGTGGGGGGTTGGTGCGTTGATTGGTGGAGCGCTGCCTTCGACGATGACGTAGTGGCAGCCGGAGTGACCCGTTTAATTTATCTAATTAATTTAGTATAATGTCTCACGTGAGTTTTAATAATATTAATCCAAGACTAGCTTCAAATATGTCCAACTTCCAAATACCAATGGAGACGACATTCCAACATCATTAGTTAGTAAAGTCCTTGGGTATTTGACTTCGACGACCTTCAAGCATAATCAAAGGGATAGTCGAGTAACAGAATCACCGCACCTGAAACTTTGGAACTTAATTAGTTTAAAATCATTGTTTGGATAGACTGTCTTGTTTGTGTAGGTTGTTTGCTGTCTACGTCAAATAAACAAAGGCTAGATCAATTTTTTTTTACTGTAATACCTACATAAATTTATCATAGACCTTGTTTAGTAGTGTAATATTACTTAATAAGTAGATGGCGCCATACTGCGACTTCACAGCAGTAAAATATTAAAATACCACAAACTTTCCTGGTAGCTCAATTGGAAGAGCACTCGACCGGTCATCGAGAGGTCGTGGGTCGACGATTATACGTGTCAAAATCGGTCGCTCGTCTTCGAAGGAATCCTCGCGCATTCTCGAGAATTCCCCTGTCAACAGATCGTATTTAAATTTATATGTTATGCAATCGAGATAAAGTTCATTATGCTATGTACAATTTCGTTTCAAAATATCGCTTCCATTAGATTCTGCGGCGGTATAAATTGAGCCTAAGCAGATACGATATATCCAGAGTGAGACACTGCTATATGCGTGTAAGAGACGGTGATATAACATCTATCGTCTCGCTTATAACAGTGCCTCTCTCTAAATATGTACCAGGGCACTCGGCCGAAAAAAAAATATATGAGGCCTTAACCGATTATATTTTTTTTTATATTTAACACGTCACTTTTTTTAGAGCTGAATTGAATTATCGTGTCTCTTTGAAAAATAGACATGCATTCCCTATGCATGTTTTCGTGTGATGACTTTTTACGGTTTTTAACGAATGTATCCCGGTATCCCGTGGAAATTTTAAAATTCCTTTCTCATAGAATGTCTACACTATAATAGCAACCTGTAAACCTACCAAATTTCTATCAAATTACACCATGATACACCATGATGATCAATTCTCGTAATTATTTTACGATCGCAGCAACAAAAGTTGACCGAATCGAGATTGAACTGTGAATTAACTAAAAATTATATACTTGATTTCATTCATTAACTATTGTCAATTCTAATTTTAAGCAAAATAACATTCCTAGTTTGTGTAATTTTCAGGTATATTTCGATATAATTCCACTTAAATTAGACTTTGAAGTTTCATATTGTTATAGGAGATACCAAATTAGACATTTGTGAGATCGAGACTGGATTGGTACTGAATTTTAATTACGAGGATTGCCCCTCTGGATCTAAAGGCATGACATGCAAGCGAGATTAGTACATCACTACAAGCATGCCTTTCCAGTGAGTACGATACGATGTATAATATAATATATTAGGACCTTACATATACAAATACAGCCTACGGACGACGGAATACTATTGCTTATAAAGACTATGGAAGTGGTAGTTAAAGGCTTAGACATTAATATCACGGTAATGTAATAAGAGAAGAATAAACGAAATAATCTGTAATTTCAGTAGTACGATGCGAAATCCAGGATAAAATATAAAGACGGTGTTAAGGCAGCGAATGTTTTCGATTTACGAAATCAATTCAGTTCGACAACTTTGATTTGGATTTAAGAAGAGCTTCACATTGCCACAAGTTCACATTTCACATGTATGTGAAATTGGACTTAGAATATTACTTTGTACATTTTTTTTAAGAGAAATAACGTGAAAATATTTTTATACCAATTCAACATCAACTTCAACTTCGCAAACGGCTTGCATGATGTAAAACTGTTACAATAAGTCACAAACGATTCACCACCTCTTCCCCTCGTTAACCTTACTGTTTCGCGGGAACAATTGTCAAGGCATATTTGGCTGCTGACTTTTGTCAGAAGTCTGTTTTCACCAGTCGGGTGATATGCCCTACCTCTCTTTCGCCAATATCGCGTTTAGTAACCAACAGGGTTCGACACCTGCAGTTCCAAGTTGGCTGTGGGTCTAAAGATAAGCTGATAATGTCTAAAGATAAAATAATATGACGATAAGCTGCTTACATCCCATATCATAATATAATATTATTTTAATTACTTTAGAAGGGCTATTACTGCACAAAATATATTACTTAGTTTCATTCCCGTCTATGTACGGTCAACCGCACATAGACCATTACATCTTACAACCAATTTTCAATATAAAATGATCTCGCGTAGCCAAGAAATAGATAACGCTACGCGGGGCCTACTTATACTGGCAACTTAGTACGAAAAATTAGAACCGCTAAAACAAAACGACAGCTTGTCTGTCTACGACGTAGACCATGACGCCTACGAAAGTCTACGACGTTCTATTAGGGGAAAGCCTCTTACAAGTATTATCAGCTTTTATTAAGTTTCGCCGCAGTATCTGTAATCAAATCTTGCAAGTTAAGATTGGTACTTCACAATGTCCGATTGCTGAAATTTGGCACACTCGTTTTTGTGTCAATGCACGATTATCCTAATGCCACGATTTTAAATCGAATATAGCGGTAGCCCTAAAATGGCGATTATAATTCCACATTAATGGTATCCTCCTATGATATGGGTATCAAATAAAAGGGTTTGATGAACGAAAAATAGTAAAAAAGTCGACCCGCGGCTTCGCCCACATTTGCTTTTTTTTTAATAAAAAGCATCCTATATTCTTCCTAATACCTTTGAGAATGTGTGTACAAAGTTTTATGATGATCGGTTGTGTAGTATCGGCGTTAAACCTTAACAAACAAACTCACATTCACATTTATAATTTTAAAAGTAAGGATTAATAAAAGCTTGTTTTTTATCTATATTGTTTTATTTTTAAAAATATATTATTAAATTCATGCACGATTTCTAATTTCTTGTAAGGTATTGGGACACCACTGTGCGGAGAGGCGCATCGAGTTAGATGATGGAGTGCACTTTTATTGCTTGTAAAGTTGGCAATTTTGTGTGTCAGAGAGTACAAGAATTTCGCATACGACAATACTGGGAATACAGCAAACATTTCGACTGACGTTATTGAAATCTTCGAAGAAATTTTAAATAATTTCTTATCTCCTCTATATGGACAGACGTACGCAGCGTTTCTGCTATTACCTATCTATTTTTGAACCATCAGTATAATTATATTTTAGACCAGTTTATACTTGTCTTGTAAATATTTTGTAATCTGTATTGATTTTATTCCATTTAAGTGATAATCGATGTTTCATTTATGTATGTACCTACACCTCACAGAATACCGCAGCCAAATAACAATTTCCTGGAGGACTGTTGTGTTCCTGCGAGTGAGTGAGGTCACCAGAAAGGATAAGATGCTGCGTTGGCAGCGGGCTGCAATATTTTATGTTGTGAGCGTTAATATGGCTGCGGTAACCGCTTCACATCAGGCGAGCTGTATGCATGTCTGCCACCCGACGTAGTATAAAAAAAAATCGAAATTAACGAGCCCGGTAGTCTAATGGTTACTTTGACTTCGAGGTCGCAGGTTGGATCCCCGCACAAGACAAACATTTGTGTGCATGAACATGTCTGTTTGTCATGGTCTGGGTGTTTTATATGTATTATATGTATGTATTTACAAAAAAAAAATATTTAAGTATTATGTCAGTTATCTACCCATAGCACAATCTTTGCTTAGTTTGGGACAAGATGGCCGTGTGTAATTTGTCCAGGAATATTTATTTATTTGTTTATTTAATCTCCGAATTTCCGCTATAAGTATTATATGAGAACTCTTTGTATTCTTTACGTATTTTTGATGCCAATATTTGCTCAATTACGCCGTCACATAGATAAAAAACCCCAGTAGTATTATTGAACATATTATATATGGAAATTTCACTAAACATCTGATTTTCATTATAATAGGTAGGGGAAAAAGTCTTTTCGCATTATAGTATGTATGAACTTGTAATAAAATCTCTTTGGTTATACCATTTGTATCTAGCAGGTTTTGATATCTATAAAAAGTTTAAATTTTAAAAAAGATAATTCCAAATTCAAATTAGGTAAATGTGTGATTTTCATTTGTTTTTTTTACTGTCAAGATGAGTGAATCTAATGAAGAAATTCGATACATTTTAAAATTTTACTACAAAAAAGGTAAAAATTCAACGCAAGCTGCGAAAAAAATTTGTGATTATTATGGATCTAGTGCAGTGTCTGTGAGAGTAGCACAAATTTGGTTTAAGCGTTTTCAATCCGGAAATTTTGATGTCAAAGATGCACGTTGCTCTGGTCGCCCTGTTACGGATGCCATTTCTGAAAAAGTGGAGCAAGATCGGCATATCAGTAGTTACGACGTAGCTGAAGAACTAGGAATTGACCACATAACAGTTTTGGCGCATAAAAAGATCGTGGTCAAAGACCGGCCAGGCTTCAGAGACTCTGGCGAAACCCGGGTTAACCCGCAACAAGGTGATGCTGTGTGTATGGTGGGATTGGAAGGGAAGATATTCATTATGAGCTGTTAACGCCAGGCAAGACTATCGATTCTGAACTCTACTGTGAACAACTGATGAGATTAAAGCAAAAAGTTGAGAGAAAGCGGCCGGAATTAATTAATAGAAGGGGTGTGATTTTTCATCATGATAACGCTAAACCTCACACATCTTTAGCCACTCAGCAAAAATTAAGAGAGTTTGACTGGGAGGTGTTAATGCATCCGCCGTATAGTCCTGACCTTGCACCTTCTGATTTCCACCTGTTTCGGTCTCTTAAGAATTCTTTAGGCAATGTCAGGTTAACATCACGAGAAGACTGCCAAAACCACTTGTCGCGGTTTTTTGAACAGAAGTCCCAAAATTTCTATAGTAATGGGATCATGTCTCTACCTACAAGATGACAAAAAGTTATCGAACATAATGGCACCTACATACTTTAGTTAAATGTAAATAAACTTTATTAAAAAATGTTTTGAATTTTCATATAAAATACGAAAAGACTTTTTCCCCAATCTAATATTTTACCAGCACTTCATTTCACTTATGTTTCTCTAACAGCCCAGAACGTACAGCTCGTATAATTTATCAGCTGCAAGCGGTCATCCATCCGCATCGAGTACCGGAACTATAGAAACCTAACTCTCATAAAAATAAATGCTGAGCACTAGAAATGGACTTGGAATTGAAAAGGAAATGTATGTCCCTGCCGTCCAATGTGGTTCAGCAATTACTGGAATACGTAGTGCTGCCATAAACGTAAATAACTTGGTATAATTTGTGCTTATAACAAACCTATCCGTTTAGGAGTAGCGTGTAGGTAACTTCTTAGATTTGGATCTCTCACGGGTTGAGTTACGGAGGGTTGAAATATGAAACCTTCCCTGAGGTCTATAGTTAACATAGTTTTTTATGTATATTGACGAACTCGGTGGTCGAATGAATAGCAAAGGCTACTTTGTCTCCGAGGTCGCGGGTTCTTGCGCTTTTTGCGCTTAATTTGGGACTAGATGGCGCTGTGTAAATTGTGCTTTCTATATATTTTTTTCTATATATATTACGGCAAAGACATTTTATATTGTAGCTACCATGATTGTAGTGTTTTCTGAATTAATTACTGTATGATTTGTCTTATTTTTTGTTCTTCTTTTTTATGCTCTTAATAGAGTGGTTCACGATATCTCGCCATTTCATATGAGTTTTTCTTGTGTTAATGTTGTATTTTCTTATGTAGACTTAGTCTAAATATAAGGAAGAAAGAATAAAGAATAAAGAATATAAGAAAGAATAGTATGTAGTTGACTATAGGTCTGGATGAAGGGAATAGTACAGAAGTGTATTATTAAGTGATACAAAAAAAAACTATACTTAATAATTTTAACAAAAAAAAACCACTCCAACCATTACTCTACATTTATGTATGTAGATACAGTCTGATGATGATGATGATGAAAAACGTATGGGGCCAATCTGGAAGTATATTCTTACAAATAAAAAAAGTTTTTTTCAAATTGGTTTATAAATCACGGAGTAATTAAGTAACAAACATTTAAAAAAAATACAGGCGAATTGGGAACCTACTCCTTTTTTGCAGTCGGTTAAAAATAAGGTATAATAATATAATGTTATTATTAAAATGAGGTGTGTTCAGTGCTTTGTTATCATGTGTTATAGCGTCTGTCCACCCTGAAGAAATTTATTGTAATCGTATGAATAGCTTTTGATATTACGTCCTAATATCATACCAACACATCCATATTTATGTATTACACCAGTTATCTAGTACCCATAGTACAAGCTTTTCGCTTAATTTGGGACTAGATGGCGCTGTGTAAATTGTCCAGGAATATTTATTTATTTATATTAAATATGGAAGCACGCAGACAATTTCATCTTGCATGGAGTCATTAAATATAAATAGCCAGATTATCTATACGCGAAGCTTAACTTCTCACATTTAGGGGTCAAATAAGGTAGCCTATATAGGAACTCGATGGCGTAGTTGCGCATGACAGTGTCTCTCCTCCATGTTTCGGAGGGCACATTAAGCCGACGGTCCCAGCCGTTGTCATTAGACTATTAGATGTTAGTCGCAGCGTGGTGGAGTATGCTCGACGATACATATGGGTGTGTGTGTGTCTGTGCGTCTGCGTGTGCATGTGCGCGTGCGTGCGTGCGTGCGTGCGTGCGTGCGTGCGTGCGTGCGTGCGTGCGTGCGTGCGTGCGTGCGTGCGTGCGTGCGTGCGTGCGCATTTATTACGCATTTATTTCTATCCAGAAAAATCTCAGATATACAACTAATAAGTAAACAATCTATATTGATTTTAACATATGAAATTGCAAGGATCCTCCACTCCGATACGAATGTTTGAAGTTTTAATAACTTTGTCTTTTCAATATAATTTTCTCAGACGATAAGATCGTTTTCATAGGATGCAATCAAATGCTTCGCAATAAGTTTGTCTGCGATATTGTTCTCGAACATTGTTAGTTGATCGCAATAAAACGTTGCAAGATTGTTTAAGTTGACGGGAGCCGGCATTACTATACTCGTCATCATCATCATCATCATCATCATCATGAATGTGCAGCGTGTGTGCGTGCGGCGCCATACAAACTGTTCCAGATTTGTCTCAGAGGGGAGGTGAGAGAGGTCGAGAGCGGCTGGGAGTGGCGATACTGTACGCAGTACTATTACGTATACTGTGCTTTAATTCAAAGATAGTGATAAACCGCTTACACCCTAAATTTCCATAAGATACAGGCATTAATTTGTTTTAAAGGTTTTAATATCTGCGTCTATTTTGTAAAATGATTCCAACAATTCCTTTTTTCTCGATTCCGATGTTAACCTAGTTTGACACAAGGGTCGACCCTTTGGACAGTTCTATAAAAGTTTTGTGAAAATTCAAGTACTGCAAAGTTAGCGAGTTATGAGTTATGAAAAACTTTCTAGTGCCGTCGATGAAGTATTATGCAATATAACAGCAAGGTCTATGACGAACAACGAAGATAACTCTTTCCAATGAACTCTAGAGCAACTTAGAACTTGGGCTCTACTGCCGAAGCTAAAGCCGACTACCATCGAATATTTTGATTCCAAAAAAAGGTCCTACGTGTTAGTTATTGACAAACATCTTCAGCTTAGAACTCCAGGGTTGCTACCAGTTAAGCTAAACTCAAATGATGGTACAACTGATCGCAAATTAGTGTCACTAGTACCATTGATGGTACTAGAGATACAAAGTTGTGTCACTTGTACCATCAATGGTACTAGTCAATGGTACTACTGATCCTAAGGGCAAATACCATTCACCTAAGCTGTAGTTTGATTTTCGCAATCAAAAAATCCAATGGGAATCGGCTTCAGCTTGGTAGTTTGCCTCCTGGTTCGAATAAGCATAGAGCCTCACAGGAACACAACAAGTCTCAAGGGAATTGTGTTTTGGCTGCAATGTTCTGTGAGGTGAAGGTATGGGGCACTTCATAAATACGATCAACCGCCTTACTTCTCTTTCGCCAGAGCATTGTTCATCAGTCAGCAGGGTGCTCTACGTGCAAGTAAGAGGTGTTAGTGAGCTAGTTACACCCCAAATCATAGATAGCGCTATAATCTCATTACAAGGACCTAACTTTATTTTTGGTATTTACTCATTCGCGAGTGACGTTTGCGGCGCCATCCGTTTGTTCCCGTGGGGCAATCGATTTCAATGAAGCATTAAAAGCCTTTCCGGTTAAGGACATCCTCCCACATGATGTTTAGAATCTACCACAAATAATATAGTTTTATAGTAAACATGAGGATCCGATACATTCCTACCGTTAAAACCTTTGCAGGGTATCCATTCTCACGTTTCAGGAATTTCAAGAACCTATATGGGACACAACTTGTTTTGAATATCAATCGAATATGACATATTATACAGTTAAGGTTCATAAATACAGGACCAACCTTACCTTTATATTTTAATAAAACACGCTGGCTGAGCCAATTGAAAGTATTCTACCTCAGTCATCCAGAGCCCTAATAATCCATGAATGAAACGATCTGTCATCGACTTTGACAAGAGCGAAGTTGACACTTCAGTCAGTCAAGAAAAGAATTTTGCCGGCTCTATAATTACGCATTGAATTTTCTTATATCTATTTTGAATTCTTGAACTTTTTAAAATAACATCTCAATCTCTAATAAAAATGTAGTATAGTGATATTTCTTTTATACGTCGGGTGGCAGTCATACATATGACTCGCCTGATGCTAAGTGGTTACCGTAGCCATATTAACGCTCGCGACATGGAATATCGCTCGCGCACTGCCACCCCCGCTACCAACGCAGCATCTCCTTTCTGGTGACATCACTCACTCGCAGGAACAGAACAACCCTCAAGGGAATGGTTACTTAGCTGCGGTATTCTGAGGTGGAGGTACTTCCCCAGTCGGGTCGCTCACAAATACGCTGTACCCTACCTCTCTTTTCCCAGAGTCTCTTTCGTTAGTCGACAGGGTGCACCACGTGTAGGTGAGGTTGGCATTGGATCTAAATATATATTCTTTATTGCATAACTAATACAAAACAATTTGATGTTACACAGATGAATACAAAGGTGAGCTTATCTCTACGAGAGATCTCTTCCAGCCAACATTAATGATTGTACACGAAACAATACATTAAGGAAGGACAGACAACGTAAAAATTATGATATAGAATTCCAGAATCTAAAGATCATGGTGAGCCAATTACACCGCAAAGAATATAATATTGTACATTACATAATAATGTTAACAAAAAAACCGACTCCACAAATTACTCTTCAATCGTAAGGACCATCAAAAACTTAAAATCAGAACCGAATTTTATAATATGAAAAAAAAGGGACCAATCTGGAAGTTATACTCTTTCAAATCAAAAAAAGTTTTTTTACAAATCGGTTTATAAATGACGGAGTAACTCAGTAACAAACATTTAAAAAAAATACAAACGTATTGAGAACCTCCTCCTTTTTGGAGTCGGTTAAAAACATGTCAATATCAACTAAAGGTTTATAAAACTGGCTTCTGGAATAAGCATCAAAGTCGCCATATATAACTACCTGCCCCCAGGGCAGAGGAAATTGCTCTTGTGAATAGGAGACTACGTAACTAGGACTTGCGTCTTTTCTATTCTGGGCGTTGACGCGACAACTCGACGACCTAACAAAGGCTTCGAAGCGAACAAGCATCTTGTGAAATATAAATCGTATTCTTGTGACGATGGGGATAATAGTCATTTTAATTAAATATTGATCTTTGCTTCCAAGATTTCGTAATAATCTATTTATGAAGCGAATTATATTTTCAATTTATATAGAAACCATAAACAGAAATAGCGATTGCCTTCCTAATTTAGTCTACTTCTTATAACGTCCTTTTTTTAAATGGTCCACTTCTAAAAGGACTATTTCCTAAACAGACCAGTTCCTAAAACGACCTGTGATAAAATGACCACTCCCAAAAAGACGCACGTCAAAGATTGGATTCAATGGCGCGATTTGGAAACAGTGGACTGCAATTTGCTGCTGCTGATGATGGACGTTTTAGGAAGTGGATTTTTTAGGAAGTTCTATTTTTGGGAAGTAGACGTTAAAGGAGTGGACAAAGGCACACATGGTGTGGTGGTATAACAGATGGTGTTTGTGTTTCTACAAAAAAACTTTTTTGTAGAAACACAAACACCATCTGTTTACCTTGATAATGCCTTAGCGGCGAAACCGGTCGGTAATATTAAATATAATAACGTGGAATAGTACAAGTGCTTTATTATAACATTATGATAATAATGTTCCACCAAGTGCCAACAATCAACAGTATCAACTTTATTTGTTTTATTTTTATTTGATTATTTATTTTAAAAGTGAACATATAACTAAATATAATATGAGTATTTCAAGCGTCTACCTATTGCCGTTATCAATTGCGAGCAAAAACGAGCAAAAAAATCACGTTTGTTGTATGGGAACCCCCTTAAAAATTATTTTATTCTATTTTTTAGTATTTGTTGTTGTAGCGGCAACAGAAATACATCATCTGTGAAAATTTCAACTGTCTAACTATCACGGTTCATGAGATACAGCCTGGTGACAGACGGACGGACAGCGGAGCCTTAGTAATTCCTTTTTACCCGTTGGGTACGGAACCCTAAAAACATCTCGTTGTAACTTTTCTTCTTCAAAATGAATTCTTTTCTCACTTCTGACAACCCCAAGGTGAGAAACAACAGTACGAGACAGGATTGGTCTATTCGTTTTGAGATTAAGAGCCATAATACATTTTGACTGTGATTTTTGCGTAAAATGGCCAATTTTGACGTTCTGGATCTCAGAAACATAAATACATTAACAATGTTGACTTTTTGAATAGTACAGAATAGGTATTCGCATAGTACATAGCAGCCTCTTTTGTAAATTTTGCTTAACTTATTAAATAAACCCAAAATTGCAGAGAAAGATTTTCAGAAAATGCGCGCATTCACTATTTTGAGCTCCTGGATTGTACTGCTGTTCCAAACAAATGAAATAAAAAAAATAGAATGTTATTTGTTATATAGTCGTATAGTACATAGCGGCCTCGGAATTTTGAAATATTATTGATTTAATATAGAAAAAAGACATTCTTTTAACCAAAAAAACTTCGAAAATCGCTTTAAGTAAACTGTTAATTTCTCGAATAAACGATAATATTATTGAGCAAAATTTATACGAGAATAATTGTTATTCTTATTCGAATAACTTCATGATGAATAAATTTTGTAGCATGAATTTATTATCTTATTTCAATAAAAACGATAAATATAACTTCAAAATTACTACAAAAAACGATGCACCGGCGGCCTTCGCGGGTTTAGTACTGCGCGAGAGCTCGTCAGCGTGCAAATGTAATAGGGCTCTTAAGTCATTTCAGTAATGGGTCCTTTTAGGACTCTGTGTCCATTTCCGGAATAGGGAATTATCGTACTAATTGTTATTTAAGATGGCACGAATATAGGCTGCGAAAATAATTCTAGGATTCGCTAGAAGAGGTGGAGGTATTGATTTGTTGCCGTTATATTTGCAATCAGCATACAATGATCTGTAATAATTTTTCAGTTTTCGCTTTGTAAAACTACAAAATATATAAGGGATGGTATCTTTTTTTGCGGGTTATATAAAATGGCTAACGGGCAGGCAGATGTCATAGCTTAACGCTAAATATTTAGAGTTCATAGAGTGGCCATACCCCATTGACCAAAAATTCGAGTTCATATACCGAAAATCGTTCGAGATTCCAAGAAGTTAATGACAGAGTTATTTTCAGCCAGCAGCTACCTAGCACCAAGTTTAGTCTGTACTCTCTCGACTCGATAACTATATATCCATTAATTGATGGATCGAGCCGTCCCATTTTTGTTGACGGAAATGGATGAGATTGGCTTACCGCACATTCTATCCACAGTATATGTAAAATCAGGGCGTGGTGGTAAAGACAGCTGCATATATTTTCCTTTAGAGCTACTACTTAAGACACTAGCATCATATACATCGTTAAATAGCAGACGGTAGAGCCGATTTTTTAGACAAGCATACCGCCCGCCTCATGTGAAGCGGTTACCGTAGCCATATTTACGCTCGCAACATAAAATATCGCTAGCGCGCCGCCACCCCCGCTGCCAGCCAACGCAGCATCTCCTTCCTTTCTGGTGACCTCACTCACTCGCAGGAACACAACAACCCTCAAGGGAATTGTTGTTTGGCTGCGGCGAGGATTTTTGGATTTGATTCTATGAGGTGGAGGTACATTCCCCAGTCGGGTAGCTTACAATTACGCTCCCTACCTCTCTTTTCGCCAGAGCTTCGTCTGTCAGTCAGCAGGGTCAGTCAGCAAGTAGGCTTTGGTTCAAAGATGTTGATGCACCATTTACACCCCAAAAAGCCGTTACAGCCGTTCACGAGTGATGCCGTGACCAAGGCATGTAATAATAGGGATTCATTGTTATACGAGTATATATAGATTTGCTTTGATTAGATTTTGATTAGATTTGCTTTGAATATAATGGGGTGCCAGTGCCACGTACGACAGATTTCTTAAGAAATAGAAAAGAACACCCAGCACTAGCTTTATGAAGCCCCATTATCATCATCTTTACATGATCATCACCCGAAGGAAGTACACTGCTGAGCCACCTCGTCCTCAGACTACCACAATGATCTATTTTGTGCCGTTTTGCATCCAAAGGCTTTCTGCGATCTTTACTAGATCATCCGTTATCTAATCTTATCTTAGAGTGGGTCCAGTGCTGCGGCACCAGTGACACGTCGATCCTCATGGATCTTTTGTGCTCTCCCTAATCCTTGCCGGCTAGGGCGTCACATTGACACATCAAGTGTTTCATGGTCATCCGTTAGTGGAGGGTAGTATTACGCTGCGCTTTCCAGTCATTGGCCGCCACTTTAGAACCTGTTTGCCCCAACGGCCGGCAGCTCTACAAGCTAAGTTACCGGCCGCCTGCCACTTCAGCGTGCTTGGGCTCTACCGCCGAAGCTGAAACCGATTACCATAATTTTTTTTAATTCCAAAAATATATCTTGAGTTAAATTTATTGACAAACATCTTCAGCTTAGTCGGTAGAGCTCTTATTATATCTTCTCTAGGGTTTTTATCAGCCAAGCTTAATTTAATTAGCAACAAACTAAGGAGTAGTTAAAAAATTCTAATTGTAATCGGCTTCAGCTTCGGCGGTAGGGCCCCTTATCCTTAAAGCTATGTCGGTTATTCTAGTACTACTACAGATATCATTCTATCATCCTACAGATTCATTTCTAAGACAGACACACTCCGAGCATAGCTCTTTCCATCATACGCTGTGCAAACCCTAACCTTTCGTATCAGACAAACCAACCTGAATACTTCATTGCAACGTTAACTAATGTAGTGTAAACATTATTCCAGCAAAATGTACTCAGAGACTAATGAATTAATGAAAACGTTCCACGGTAAGTACGTACTGAATGAACCAGTACTTACGTTTAAAATAAACATCTTCTATTATACTCCACGTTTATCAATGGCACACACCCGGAACTGAAAAGCTTACAGTTCCAAAATTAAACTCTATCAAGTACCTGCCTATATCATAGCAATAATATATAGATAGATAGATAGATAGAATATGCTTTATTTACACAATAAATTACAGAGAATACAAATAACAGTTTTCTTAACACAACTTTTATGTGCAACAAGGCGGCCTTATTGCTGAAAGCAATCTTTTCAAGGCAACCTTTAGGTAACTGAATAAGGCATGAAGTAGGTAGGGTTCGCATAAAAAAGAAAAATGTAACTAAATTATAAATTAAATGTTATATAATATGTAATATAATAATAACTAATAATAACTATATAACACATACAAATCATACATAGAACATAGATAAAAACATATATACATTGAAATATACATACACAACAATACACTATATAATATATATATACATATATATAAACATGTACACATATATACATAAATATATATACCCTCATAATATACATACATAATATAATATATAAGTAAAAATAAAGCTAATAATGTCAGTATCCATAGATGGAGTCAAAGTGAAAGCAAGTAATTTTGTACCATCTTTTTGAAAACTTCAATAGATTTAGCGGTTCTGATAGTCACAGGTAAGTTATTCCAGAGCCTTATAGCTTGAATAGTAAAGGATTGATCAAAGAATTTAGAGGAATGAGAAGGAATGCAAAGAGTAAGATTTTGACAAGAGCGAAGTGGCAGATTGTGAACTGAAGAGGAAAATTGAAAGGATTCTTTGAGGTAAGAAGGAGCTTTGGGATTAAAAAGTATAGAGTAGAGGAAAGAAAGTATGTGCATGTCTCTGCGCTGACGAATGGAGAGCCATTTAAGTTTTTCTCGGTATTGCGATACGTGATCAAATTTTCGAAGACCAAAAATAAACCTAATACAGAGATTTTGAAGTCGTTCTAATTTATTCAAGAGATCTACATTAAGGTCTGGGTAGGATATATCAGCATAGTCAAGGATTGGGAGGAGAAGGGACTGTGCAAGAACAATTTTAGTGGCAGTGGGTAAAAAGTTTCTAAGGCGTCTCAGTGACGCAGATGCGGCAAAGATCCTCCTGCTAACCTCGGCCACCTGTGACCTCCAAGATAGTGTTGAGTCAAAAATAATCCCAAGATTTTTAACCGTTCCACTGAAAGGAATGCAGATGCCATCAAACACAACCGATGGAATTTGAGAAACGTTAAGCTTTGAAATAAAAGCCGGGCTGCCTATAATAATAGCCTGAGATTTACTCGGATTTACTCTCAGCCCAAAGCGCCTACTCCAGATTGAGATGAGATTTAAATCATTGTTAGTCTGAATAATTGCCTGAGAAATATTGTTGAGTGAGGCTTGCGAATATATTTGTAAATCATCTGCATAAAGGTGATAGAATGAAGAAATATTGCGAGTTATTGAACTAATGAAAAGAGAAAATAGCAAAGGAGATAGCACACCACCCTGCGGCACACCGGCAGTTGTATCACACCACGTGGAATTAGAGTGATCAATCTTGACACGTTGCCGTCGCCCGTACAGGTAATTACGAAACCATTCAATCACCGTTGGAGATATGTTAAGAGAAGACAGAACTCCTAGCAGGATGTCAAAATCCACAGCGTTAAAGGCATTGCTGAAATCAAGCAACGTCAACACCGTAAGCTGTTGTTTTTCCATGCCACATCTAATGTCGTCAGAAATCCTGACTAATGCACTAGCCGTACTATGACCGGGACGGAATCCGGATTGGAAAGGATTATGAAGATTGTTGGAATTCAGGAAGGAACTCAGTTGCCAGTGAACTAATCTTTCCAGCACTTTGGAAAGAAATGGAAGTATGGAAATAGGGCGATAGTCACTGACTGATGAAGGACAGGCTTTTTTGGGTAAAGGAATGATGTGTGCGTCTTTCCAGCACTTGGGAAAGGAACCTGTCGATATAGAAAAGTTCAGGATTTTTGTCAGGATAGGGACAAGGAGATCAATTAAAGGAATGATCATTTTACGACTAATGCCATCATCTCCAACGGCATCAGATGAGATAGATAGAATACTTCTCTTAACATCACAATCAGTGAATGGAACGAAAGTAAATGACGAGTAATCAGGAGGGGAGATCGAAGAAAGATTATGTAATGTATCTGATTTGACGTGTACGTCAAGAGAAGAGTTAGAGGAGAAATGACGGTTTATTTGATCTAAATCAATATCAGGAGTATTTGTATTTCGAGATTTGCCCACTCCCATAGTTTTAAGAAATTTCCAAACTTTAGCTTGGTCCTCATTCTCAACTGACTGATGAACGTGGCGTCGTTGTGCGTCTCTACACACCTTATTGCAGTGATTCCTCACCTGATGATATCTATCGCGCTTAGTTGTGTTTGTTGGATCTGCTTTATAACGGGCTTTTGCACGGTTCTTTTTTTCACGGAGAAGCCGTATATCCTCCGTCAACCAGGGAGCAGGAAGATGTTTTAGCTTCACCGGACGAATAGGTGCATGTATGTCGTACAACTGTAACAGCAAGGAACTAAAAATTTGAATTTTGTCATCAATTGTGTTGGCGTTATCAATGAGCGACCAATCAACCTCTTTCGCATCATTACGTAATCGATTATGATCCATGCCACTAAAGTTACGTTGTAAAAGGATTTTCGGTTTAGGTTTAGGGGGTCGAATTTTGTAGGAAAGGAAAACCAGATCATGATAGGAGAACGCATCTGCACCAAGCTGACCGTGTTTCGCAACATGGTCCAAAGAAGTAACAATCATAAGGTCAAGAAGAGACGGTGTACAGTTAGGGAAATAATGTGTAGCATTTAAAGGAAGTAATATTCATATTGATAGAATTTATTAAAGTTTGCAAACGAAGAGCCCGAAAATCATTTTTTAGAAGACATGTATTAAAATCACCCATAACAATTGAGTGGCTATATGCAGAACTAAGGTTTTCAAGTAAAGTTTCAAAAGAAGAAAAGTAATTAATAGTCAAATTCGGGCTATAATACACACCAAGAAGAACTTTGTTTCCATTGAGATTAATTTCTAAAAAGAGATGTTCGGCGGTGTTTGGAGGAGGAGGTTGGGGGGACCTACTCACGATACTATATGGGATATGGCTGCGAAGGTAGATAGCCACTTCACCGTGGGCAGAAGTGGTCCGATCATTACGGATGAGCTGATAACCAGGAAGGGAATAGGAGGTCGAAGGTAATGATGGATGCAGGAAGGATTCGGATACCAGGATAGCATGAATGTTTTTATTACAGCCAAAAGTGATCAACATATCAGAATAGTGCGCAGGAATGCTTTGCGCATTAATGTGCACAACATTAAAATTCTTAGGAACATCTGCGAACGTGAACTCTAGGGACTGTGTGAGAGAAGAATCACCTACACTATGAAAACTATCATCATTAATTGAGCTATCAGAAAAACTTAACGACATGTAATCATCACTAACATTTCCATCATCAGTTTCAGACATGATAAAACAAAAGTATTAAAATATATATAAATATATAAATAATAGAAATAAAAAATAATTATATATATATATATATTAATAATAATAAAATAAAATAAAAAATAATACTAAAAGATTTACAATTAATTGCATATCATTGTTACCCGCCAGCAGCATAGAAAAGAAACAATGAATTACAATATTCTTTAAACTAAAAAACTAAAACTGAATAAAAAATAAAAACATTCACATTTTTACACATAACTGACCTGACATAAAATGAAAGTTAATAGTTAATAAGTCAAAAACAGAAAAGAATTGTGAAATTAACATTAGATAATATGTGGTTGCCAGCAACTAATAAAGAAGGAAACGACATATTGACAATGACAGCCCACTGACCTATTTGTTTACAATGTTTATTCAATGTCAGAAGTAGGTACAAAGAAAAAAACCTCAAAACGTAGAATGAAGAAATTGTATCTTACCTACATTAATGTACATAATAAAAAGAATTGTTCAAAATGTGGATTTTATAAGAAAATATGGCGAATTTGTGAAAACATACCTAGCAGACCAAATAATAACTAAGGACTGACGTGACTACTTCTTGCTGCCCATACCTGCTCGTTTACGTGTTTGTATGCTTGAGGGCTGTGTAGAAGACTTGTCTTGCTTATCTGCATCGGCGCTCACCTTGCTTCCTGTACCAGGCCCATCGATGCTATCCAGATCAGCAAAGGAGGCAATGCATTGTTTTTTCCCGTCAGCAGTTATGTAAAAAATCGCACCGCCACGGGTCCAACAACTGGATACACCGAGTTTTGTACGTGCAGCCATGAATAACTTATGACGAGACGCTATTAAGAACTCTGACAGTATTTTACCACTGCCCTTAAACAGTTTTTTGGCAAACCAAACTTGATCTCGCCTCGTCACATCCCTGAACTTGACCAGAAGAGGTCTCGGCTTCTCGCTGGTTGGTCGTCCCATGCGCTGACACCTGCTTATGTCTTCTGGGCCCACATCGAAATCCAAACATTCCGCAAACACAGATACTGCAGTCTCAGTAGCACTTTCCGTCTTTTGCTCTGGTACACCATGGACCAATAATATTTTGCGACGAGTATGTATCTCCAACCTCTCCACATCTTTAGCCAGGATCGCTACAATGGATTGAAGATTGTTTAGGGTGGAAATGGCATCACTCCTGAAAGATTTCAACTCAGCAGCCAGCGAGTCCAACGTGTGAGGCGTACTCGGAGAAGAACGGATGACCTCCAAGTCCGCGTCAAACTGTTCCATCCGCTTATTCAGCTGTTCTACGACATCCTCAATTGTTTTCTGCAAGGTCGCCA
This sequence comes from Hypsopygia costalis, assembly GCA_937001555.2. Lineage (NCBI taxonomy): Eukaryota > Metazoa > Arthropoda > Insecta > Lepidoptera > Pyralidae > Hypsopygia > Hypsopygia costalis. Next base: position 7,837,554 of record OW443342.2, read on the forward strand.
TTGTAGAAATTTGTGTTCTTATATTATGTCCTTGTGTACGATAAATGTATTTCACTATTAGTGTTGTGGAGTGGAAATTAAAGTATGGATAAGCTTACTGGTAGGTAACTTGCTTATATATGCATGATATTAAAAGGTTTTTGCGTTTTAACTATTTTTAATAATTATTAAAACTTAGAGCTTATACAAACACGTCTTATTACTTTAACGCCTACCCTCGTTTTAATATATGTATTACACCTAAAGATAGTTGTGAAGATTATTTTAAGTTTAGCTGGCTAAACTTAAGTGTAGACGCAGCTCCTTGAATAAAAATGTTTATTGTATAATAATTAAAATAATGTTCGGTTTATAAACATGTCATGTCTATGTCTATAAACTACTAAGCTGACTTATTTTTGGAGAGAGGTGAGGTATCCACTCTCAAAAGCAATAGAGAGTAGAACCGTGGGCATCGTGTCAAGCAACTCCTCTGAGCACACCCCATTGTAAAACCAGTATGCAAGACCGATTAAACCACGGCCGTTTTTTAGCACCTGCAGTAGCCACCCGCCAGTTTCGAATAAAAAAAAATCCATCCAAGCCAAAATCGCCTCTGCCACAGCAGATGCACAGGTGTCCATATTTCTGACTCGAAACAGAGCCGCCTCCACCAGTACGATGTATAAAATTAACGCGATACATCCCAGTCTGTTGGTTTATAGTGCCAGAAGCTAAGGCGAAGTGCGTCAGGGTCACTTGGGTCTATATAAGACACGGTCCTTAATTTTTGCTTTAGCATGGTGTATTTGTGTAAAAAATAAAGTGTCTTTACACTACTGTTGTTTGATTAAAGTAAAATAGCTCAATTAAAATTTTATAATGAAAAAAAAATTATAATTATTCCTATATGCATTTTCTTGAAATGCATACAAAGTAAAAAGCCGGTAGTTGGCACTTTTTGCCGACTAATCGTCGACTAGTCGCCGCCTACGAAAGCGGCCGGATAGTAGGCTTTACCGACTAATCGACACATCTCTATTTTTCGTAATCGGGTTGCAAATATTTAAACTGTTTCTTGATAATCGAAATTAGGTGTAGGTTTGAAGTTAAGTCTTTAATTTACTATCCTTTTATTAGGTACTACATGACTATGAATAAACAAATGGATATATCAATTTATTATTTATTTATGTTATGGCAGAACTAGTATCATACGGTGATAATAAAACGGATAGCGGAAAATGTAAAATAAATATTTGAACCGTATAAAGAAATTAAATTTAACATTTTACGAGCATCAGTTGCACAAAAGCCCTAAAAATATACGAGCACTCAAATTTTACGCGTGTGTAAAACAAAAATAACTGACGAAGCACCGCGACAGAACTTAGGGCTTCAAATAAAACGACGTCGAACACGTGTCGTAAGTGTCGCGCTGTGTGCGGTGAGCCCTAGCCTATAGTTTTCAACCGGATAGAAGTATGGAAGTTTTTTCAAGCGTATAACGTACGTATGTAATAAATAAGCTTTATTATCATATCATCAATCATCGAATTGGGGGAGATGAGTTTCTATAAAATTATTGTTAATTTTGACGAACTAAGCATCCTTTACGTTATATGGAAAAATATGCCTATTTCAGGCACCATAACGTGCGATTCGATTTCTTTTTTCACATATGTAGTTGGGTTTTAAAAACGTGCGATTCGATATTTTTTTTTAATTTTTTTTTTTACCGTAGTTGGGTTTTAGAATTGCATTGAGTATTTATTTAGTTATTTTTTCATCGTCTTTATACATACTAAATACGTGATTCCGGTGATAGTCTACCTAATAAATTCAGGTAGGTCATCCAGAATCGTGAAATTAGTAAAGATAAAAAAAAAATTCCTGGACATATTACACAGCGTCATCTATTGCCAAACTAAGCAAAGCTTGTACTATGGATAATAGATCCATACGTTTTTTTTTGTAAATAAATACATAGAAAACACGCAAATCAAGACAAATAGACATGTTCATGCACAAAAATATTTGTCTTGTGCGGGGATCGAATCCGCGAACCCGGAGTCAAATTGGATATTGCTAACCATTCGAACATCGGACTTGTCATTTCAAAAGAATTAGACATATAGCCAGAATGGCAGAGTGGTATCACACCCCGGCCACTCCATACAAATGTCGGTTCGTTCACTATTACATAAACAATGACGTCTGTACAGAGCGAAAATGAGCGTGTGTGCGTGCGGCGCCATACAGTCAGTTCCAGATCTGTCTCAGAGGGGAGGTGAGGTCGATACGAAAGAGCGGCAGGGAGAGGCCATACTGTACGTAGTACTATTAAGTAATAATAGTAAGTCACAATACCACCGCAGTATAAGTATACTGCGGTGGTATTGTGAAGAATTGATTGGAAGATGTTGAGTCACTGAGATAATGAAATTTGCATTTCAAGTATTCTGCTGAGCAAGGATTGAAAAGAATCTATTAGAGCTCAAAGTAATCTCAAAAATATCTAGTCTGCAAACTATTTTGTGTCCATTTTTGCATATAAGAACTAAATGTGGATAAGGATATTTTTGTACCAATCTAAAACTGTTTCAGTATGCATTCTCAACTTACGTATTTCTTTTATTTTTTTGGCTTCTTTAGTAGGGATTTATGAGCAAACTTTACGGAAATAACTAACCATCTTTCAAACAAACTGCACATAAACACGTGTCGTGACATATTGATAGTAATCTAATGTTTCTAACATCTCCATTATATTTACAAACATGCTTGTTAGGAAAGTTTGAAAACTATTAGGAAGTGATTAAGTTTTAAGAATTTTAACCTATAAATACATTAAAAAAATACAAAGAGTAGGTTCTTATACTCATGGAATGATTCTTATACTCGATATGTATATGTTATAGTCAAAGTAATAAATTGGGCATTATTCATAATGACCGATACCAAGTATCGCAATGTAATAAAACATGTTTTGGTTAGATTTGAGTTGATTTTTGGTTAGGTTATCGTCCCGTGACGGAGCTCCGCGGTGCGGAGCTCGGTCAACCTGGGTGATGAACGATGTGGTGCCAAGTAGGTAAGCTTAATTATTAATAATTAAAAAAATATTAAATTGCCCGGGCATTATGAATAATGCCCAGTGTATTATATTGACTATAACATATATATGACGAGCTCGGTGGTCGAATGGTCAGCAATGGCCATTTTAATTCCGAGGTCGCGGGTTCGATCCCCGCACATGATAAACATTTGTGTGCATGTGTGTTTATCTTGGTTTAGGTGTTTTCTATAATAAATATAAAGATTTGAATATAATGTAGTATTATGAATATGTATTTACGAAAAACATATATTTAAGTACATTTCATCACTTGTCTAGTACCCATAGTACCAGCTTTGCGCTTAATTTGGGACTAGATAGCACTGTGTAAATTGTAAAATATCTAAAAAACAGTCGTAGTACTTATTAATGATCGATAATTGTATGCAATGTAAGGTTGTATGTAGTTCTTGGGTTCCCTAATTTAACTCGATTAACAAAATAGCCTGGATACTCAGCGACAATGTAGCATTCGGCAATGCAATGCAATTAGTACAAACGCAACCAAAAATGGATTCAACGAACACGATATCGTAACCGTTGAACATTACGAGAATTAAACCACTATTTTCCGTCAGTCCTCATACATATTCAATGTAGGTACGATTTTCGAGATCACTACATCGGGTGTCAGATAAGCATACGGCCCGCATGATATAAAGCGGTTACCGTAGCCATACTAACGCTCTCAACATAAAATATCGCTCGCGCCCCGCCACCCCCGCTGTCAACGTAGCATCTTCTTCCTTTCTGGTGACCACACTCACACGCAGGAACACAACAACCCTCAAGGGAATTGTTATTTGGCTGCGGTATTCTGTGAGGTGGAGGTACATTCGCAAGTCGGGTAGCTTACGATTACGCTCCCTACCTCTCTTTACGCCAGAGATGCAGCAGCCAATTTTCGTTTAGAAAAAAAATATCTAAACGAAAATTGGCTGCGTTTGGCAATTATAAAATGCATTCAACACAAGTTTACCGCAGCGGACTGCAAATAGCGTCATAATTCATGAAGTTAATGGATTGCTGCAGATCACACGGTGACAAATGTGTACGCGCCAGAATGCCGTTTCATTTCAGTCAAATTGTATTATTAGACAGTAACTGGATAATAGGTTGTATATTTACATAATCTATTATTTCCACAAAAAGTCTGAAGAGTAATCAGAATAACTTCCTATTCATCTCACTGCTGGGATACGGTACTCTCAATCGAAGGGGTTTATAGCATACTCCACCAAGCTGCTCAACTGCGGGTTGGCGGTGGCCCGTGTTTTCAAGCAGATTAATCCTCACTGATTTAGTTTAACGACTGTCATCATAAAGACAACCGCCAGGTCCGACAGCTTAAAGTGCCCTTCAAAGCACTAAAGAACACGAAATAAATAACCCCATCCACGGACAGGCGACGATCTTTGTTGCTTAACTTATTTGTTCAATTGTGATTGTTACCTACTAATTATTATTTATAATGGTTTATTTTGAATTAATCTTTCTTTTTAATTGACATTTAATTTTTATGATTACTATGAATTTGTTCATAATTCTTTATCAATTTATTTGGAATACAAATTATTATTATTATTATTTTTTTGTTTTTTTGACATCTATATTAATAAAAGGCTTTGTCCTCACTGACTCACTAATCAACGCACAGCCCAAACCGCTGGGTCTAGAGATTCCAAATTTGGCAAGTAGGTTCCTTAAGAGGTCTAGGGGTACACTAAGAAAGGATTTTTCTAAATTCATCCCCTAAGGGGGTGAAACCGGTGTCCAAAGTTTGTATGAGGAAACAAGATTAGTTGGACTATTTTATCCGAAACTTTACACGAGTACTTCTATAGATAAATGAGTAAAGACGTGTTTCAGGATTTTTAAAAATTCAACCCTTAAAGGGGAAAAATGGAGTGAAAAAGTCTGAAAATCGTCATGGGTATTGTTTTTATGGTCTATCGGGTCGCTGATTACGAAAACAACAACCGTTTTATAATCCAACGTAGCCGACGTGACATAAAATCATCAGCCCTAAGGGGGTGCGCTGGGGTTGAAATGTCATAATATCAATATGGGTGTTGATTCTATGGTTTTCCGAGACATAAATTACGAAAATGGCATCGATTTGAAAATATAACACAGTGGACACGATATTACTTAAAAGTTTTTTTTTTCAATTTTTACGCCTAAGACGGTGAAACGGAGGTCCAAAGTTTGTGTAGGGAAACGAGATTAGTTGGACTATTTTATCATAAACTTTACACGAGTACTTCTATAGATAAATGAGTTAACACGTGTTTCATTTTTCAAAATTCAACCCCTAATGGTGTGAAATGGCGTCGATCAGTGCTTATACGATCGCGGGCGGCGCGGCGAGAGCGGGACGGGTGTAGTAGTTATCTGGAAAGTTCTTGCATCCGTATTTAGTACAATTAAAGGTGCTACATGAAGGTGGTTTCATTGCGTGTTAGACTTGACTTGGATAATCTAAATGCCCGAATTTCGCGCGAGCGAAGCAGCGGGCAAAAGCTGGACAATGAAAGGCTTTGTCCACACTGACTGACTGACTCACTAATCAACGCACAGCCCAAACCCCTGAAGCATAGTAAAAATAGTACTATGACTGAAGCTAGAAACCTGAAACTTTGGATATTTGTTACCTATACAATGTCTAAGACGGGATTTTCCGAAATTCCACCCCTAAGAGGTTGAAAAAATAACCCTCTTTTTGGAAATCGATTCACCTACGATTTTGAGACTTGGTGGAATGGTTATTCATAAAAAAAGGGGATGTTTATGGGTAACTGATTAGCTTTTGACCAGCGCCCAGCCAAGAAATGTCTAAAAATGTTATATTTATATTTTATTTAACTCATCACTAGATGGCGCTATACCCACCATTTATACAGCGCGCTATGGTTTCTTTATATTTATTGGAAAGGAAAGGGTATATACGAGAGATTATTTCAAACCATGGGGTTATCCATGACGTTTCATCGCTCACCTCAACCCCGTAGCTACCCCCGGAGGTTATCCATTAGGACGTAAAAAAACTGAGTCCTTCAAATGAAGCTACGTCTGGTGCCGAAAACTAATTGAAAAACCTATTCTAAGTACCAACTTTATGGGGTATGCCTACTTAATATCAGAATTTCGATATTTTTCAAACAATGACGTCAAGATTGACTAAATTTATACTAGTTTAGGGTGTGATGATGCCCCATACCATTATTGCTGTGGAAGGTGATGGAGCTGGCCTGTTCCGCTCCATCTCCTACCACTTGCATGGAACGGTTATCTGGAATCTTAATAAAAATAGACGCAAATCAGGAGTGTTCCCGTAGCGAAGCACGGGTACTTTGCTAGTCGTAAATAAATAAATAAACTACCGCCATCGAGCTTCCAAAATATACATATAATAATACTGTACGCAATGTTTGTACATAGCAGATATTTTGCGGATTAAGGACAGAGCTGTCCATGTGGGTGGCCACAGAAATTTTGCCAAACCAAAACCAGCAGTCCTCTAGGACCGCCACGCTTTATCTGCTAAAATGTTTCGGTACGCTGGTCCAAACACAAATATGTCAAGAAATTTAGAGAATTACTTTGAATTTACCCGAACCACGTTTCATAAAAAGCTGTTGTTTAAATACATGGCTAGTGCCGGCTAATCTTCACCCCAAGCATAATGAATCGACGACGGACTCAAATTAACCGAAACATTGCATTCGATGCGAATTTAGATCAGGTAAAAATTGCACACATTCATTTCCTGCCAATTTCGAGGACAACCAAATGAGACCTGTGATTGCGAACATTAATTACTTCATAACAAAATAAAAGTCAAACATTGTAAATTGATGGTCCAATGGACCGCTGGTAAAAGTCAGACATTATCTTATCTTATCTTAGAGTGGGTCCAGTGCTGTAGCACCGGTGACACGTCGACCCTCATGGATCTCTTGTGCTCTCCCTAAACCTTTAGTCACTCTCCCCTGACTGTCTGGAGACATGTTCCATGTACTTCAGTATACCGCTTATTGGGAAGAGCCTGTAGTCCTCCAGGTCCGGGTATGCCTTTCCTAGGATTTCCATTCGTTAGCCCGCTAGGGCGTCACATTGACACATCAAGTGTTTCATGGTCTCGTTAGACCCTTTGCATGTTTTGCACTCTGGGCCATCAACACGTCTCATTTTGTATAGGTGTCCTTGACAGGCATAGTGACCCGTCGTGCCCCAAGCACTAATTCAAACATTAATAAAGTAGTGATCCAATATCCAATGGAATGGACCGCTGGCATAGAACCTTTTTTTTTATAATTTCATTATTATAATCTTATTAGATTGTAGCGTACCGTAGCAAAAGATGATTAAAACTATCCTTTATCAATACACAATCAATGTATTTTTGAAAATATCCTTCAAAATAGCTTGGTTCTTAACCTGTTAAGAAAAAATATTATAAGGGGTCTTTATAATAGCTAGCTTTATAATATATAGGAACTCGATTGCGTCGTTGCGCGTGTCAGTCTAATCGAACACACAAGTTAAGCAACATCGGTCAAAGCCTGTACATAAATGGGTTTATCTAGCTCCTCCGTGCTTTGGAGGGCACGTTAAGGCTGTTGTCGTTAGGTGACAGTCGTTAAGCCAACTCAGTGGCTTTCAGGCGGTTTAAAAACACTGGCCTCTGCCAACCTGCAGTTGCGCAGCGTGTTGGCTCTAAGCCCCTTCAATTACGGGGATACCCCTATCCCAGCAGTGGGCTGAATAAGGGTTGACGACGACAGAAGAAGGTACATCAGGGCTGTCTAAACCATATACAATACCGGGCCATTACAAATTACTAAACAGATTAACTGGCCGCAGAAACAAATACCTACATGTCTTTTTAACTACCTACTTTGAAAGTTTAAGCTTAGTTATAACTAGTTAGTTATAAAACTCTAACTTTTGTAAAGATATATAATTTTCAGTTAGATTCGTTATACAAAAACAATAGCAGTAAAAAACTGTACAAAACCGATAAATAAAAACACGTCACGGGCCGCATAAATTAAGCTCGGGCCGTGCCTTGGACAATTATACAACAATTATATTTCGGATAATAGGCTATGTGCAAATTGACTTGTGCTGAAGTAGCAAAAAATTAAACCAATATTGTTTAAACCAAAATTGTTTAACTTATTTTGTATATATATACAAAATAAGTTAAACAATTTTTGAACATTGTATATATATATGAAATGTATGTATATATATATATATAAAAGTATGAAATTATTAAAAAGATATATTCTCATTGGAGAAGCAATAAAAAATACTATAGCTTATGATACTAATTACATAAACGTAATATTTAATATAGTTGTCGTACAAATTTCTGATTTTATCCATACATAATACAAACCTGTGACGTCATAACCTAGTAGCCTGTTGTATGGGGCGTTTTCGGGAAAGTCCTAAAATTGTAATTTTCAAATTAACATATCTCGAGAGATTTTTGTGCTATCAAAGTAATTGTTTCACGTGTGGTTTTATTATTGTGACGTCCTTTCATTATCAATTTTATGTCAATTTTTTGAATTGTTGAATTTTTTGAATTGAATTGTCTATTGTCAATTTTATGAACACTGACTCCTTTTATGGGCATTCGTTTAAAAAGATAGTAAATCAATTTAAAAACGAAGAACCATTTGCTATTAACATTGCAATCTTTTCACATTGAAACCAGAAATCTCTCTACTAAGATTCGAATCCACTTTTACGGAAATATTGGTTTAATTTTTTGCTACTTCAGCACAAGTCAATTTGCACAATCTAGTTAGTAGTGAAGGCGGTTTTATTGTTGGACTCAAAATGATTTTCTTTTTCATTTCTACAGCCGTATGCTTGTATGCAAACGACGTGGGACGAGTCAATAAAAAAACGGGTTGTACACCGGGAGTGCCGGCAGAAGTGATAACTCGAACATTAACGTTACTGAATATTTTGGAATTATTAGGGAATAATTTCGCACGAATTGCTTTATTTATCAGTATAAAAGTACTATCATTTATGTGGTAAAATACAATATTCATTTATTGCGCTATCGTACACAAACATGACAATTTATATTACATTAAAAATAAACAGCAGGCATACATTTTCGCCGCGCAGTAGAAAGAGAGGGGGATATCACTTCCTCTCCTACGCAGCGTCGGCGGTCTACGCTCCCTCTGTCTTACGAATTTTCGATCAGGCCACCGTGACGCGAGTTTAACATTTTTTGCGCATCTTCTGTAGCGAAAACTTCTTTAGCGGCGTTGTGCACTTTTTGGGATAAGTAAAAAATGTTAAACTCGCGCCAGGACACGTGACCTGATCGAAAATTCGTAAGACGGAGGGAGAAGATTCCAAAATATTCAAAAATGCACAACGTTAATGTTCAAGTTTTCACTTCTGCCGGCACTCCCGGAGTGTAACCCGTTTTTTTTTAAATACAAATACAATAAGGTACATATACAGTTGATACTGTTGATTGTTGGCACTTGGTGGAACATTATTATCATAATGTTATATGTATAATAAAACACTTGTACTGTTCCACTTAATTATAATAATATTAAGTGGAACAGTACAAGTGTTTTATTATAACATTATGAGATACTTAAACATATTATCTCTTGTTTGTTGCTTTATCCCAAGTTCAATAAATTAAATTCCAGGCGAAGAAGTCGCAACTTCAGCTAATAATAAAAATAATAATTGATAAATATCCTAGATATCGTAATTATCAGATAACACTTTTGTATCAATAAATATCATATTCCTCTTTCACCATTGTTCAAAGTTTTGGCATATTGTTGTCTAAATTCTCGCCGAACTGTAATATCACTCAGCCATTCCTTTTATACGATAAAGTTTTGCCAATAGAGTATTCAGATTGGTTAGAATAGACTGTAGACAGAGAAAAACTTTAGACTGATTGATTGTTTCATATTCATACGAAAAAATGGAGTATGGCTGTGTCGTGGACACGGAAGTGTTGTTGTACGTGAATATTTATATGCACCAAAATTATCTCAAAATGGGAGCGGTTCCTCCGTCCCGCACGCGATGTTCCATAGAGGACTATGGAACATCGCGTGCGGGGAAGGAAACTTAGCGCAATAAATTCTTTGATTCTTCATCTTTTGTCGAGCTCGGTGGCGTAGCGGTCAATGACGCGGCTTCGACACCAATGCTCGTGGGTTCGATTCCCACATAGGACAAACATTTGTGTGCATGAACATGTCTGTTTGTCTTAGTCTGGGTGTTTTCTATGTATCATAAGTATGTATTTACAAAAAAAAATGTATTTACGAATGTTTATCAGTTGTCTAGTACCCATAACACAAGCTTCGCTTACTTTGGGGCTAGACGGCGCTGTGTAATTTGTCTGACAATATTTATTATTATTTATTTATTATCTATCCTGTGGTGTGATTGAATTTTGGAAGGAGTTGATAGATTTGTAGATGCAATACCTAACGGTATCCCCCGATTTTGTAATTATTCGTTTTTTCGAATTGCCTGCCTATGGGAGTAATTTTGAAGAAGTATTCATGTAAAAAAAATAATAATAACTGGCGACATCATTTAAGGAAATTAGATAGTTTGATATAAAATGATTTGTTTCGCCTACACGCCGGTTTTTACGAGCTATTATTTAGTTTCACCGCGGTGTCTATAATCATTTTTTTTTTATTCTACGTCGGATGGCAGACAAGCATACGGCCCGCCTGATGTGAAGCGGTTACCGTAGCCATATTAACGCTCGCAACATAAAATATCGCTCGCGCGTCGCCACCCCCGCTGCTATCGCAGCATCTCCTTCCTTTCTGGTGACCTCACTCACTCGCAGGAACACAACAGCCCTCAAGGGAACCGTTATTTGACTGCGTTATTCTGTGAGGTGGAGGTGCATTCCCCAGTCGGATAGCTTACAATTATGCTCCCTAACTCTCTTTTCGCCAGAGCTTCGTTTGTCAGTCAGCAGGGTGCACCGCGTGCAGGTGAAGTTGGCTTTGGTTCAAAGATGTTCATGAACCACTTACACCCCATCATTTTTCCCAAGGTCCCAAGTCCCAAGAATCCACTTCCCAGAATCCGATTGCGCTGAAATTTAGCACATTCGTTTGCTGCTTGTGACAATACTTTGTCGTCAACCTTTATTCATCCAACTGCTGGGATATGAGTCTCCCATCAATCGAAGGAGTATAGTGCATACTCCAACACGCTGCTCAACTGCGGGTTGCAGTTTGGCGTGACAATAGACGATTACCTAAATGTCGTTATTTTTTGTCCAATATAGCGGGTGCTACTAAATGGCGATTTTTAATTTCCGCCTTAACTCCTATGATATGGGTATCAAATGAAAGGGCGTGATGAGCAAAATACATTAAGTAAACTTTTTAGATTTTTGTTTACTAACAACTAATATTTTTTTTTTTTTTTTGTAGACTTGTTTTTTAGTAAACTAGAACCACACCCCGACCACTTAATACAAATGTCGCGTCGTGAACTATTACATAAAACGTTTACATTTTGCACAGACATCTTCTGTGCAAAACGTAAATGAGTAAGTGTGGCGCCATACAAACGGTTTCAGATTTGTCTCAGAGGAGAGATGAGATCGATACGAGAGAGCGGCAAGGAGTGGCCATACTGTACGCATACTATTACTTATACTATGTTAGAACAATGTGCTAAATGACAGCGCTATCGGATTCTGGGCAGTGGGTAAAATTTAACTTACAAAATATAATTTTTTTTTTATATATTACTTCGGGTGGCAGACAAGCATACGGCCCGCCTGATGTGAAGCGGTTACCATAGCCATATTAACGGTCGCAACATAAAATATCGCTCGCACGCGGCCACCCCCGCTGCCATCGCAGCATCTCCTTCCTTTCTGGTGACCTCACTCACTCGCAGGAACACAACAGCCCTCAAGGGAACCGTTATTTGGCTGCGGTATTCTGTGAGGTGGAGGTACATTCCCCAGTCCGGTAGCTTACAATTACGCTCTCTACCTCTCCTTTCGCCAGAGCTTCGTTTCTCAGTCAGCAGGGTGCACCGCGAGCAGGTGAAGTTGGCTTTGGTTCAAAGATGTTGATGAACCACTTATTATTATTATTATTACAACATTCTCTATCTTATGGTGGCCACGCCAAATTAGGGTCTAATATTATACTAAGTCTATGCAACAGACAGATTTCTAGAGCCAAATATTTGTCACCGGCGTCAAACGTTGAATTCATAATTGTATTATGAAACAGCGCTCCCAGCGCGGGGTCGTAGTGCGGGGGCGTCGACGATAAAAGTCTCCTTTAAATTTATCAAACTAACTGCCAGCCGCCCCTGATTACATCGATCATTCATAATGCCTTTGTCAGACTTTGACCTAGAAGATTTTAGGCAAAATATAGATAATGATACTCCATAGATAAAGGCTCTATGGCTTCGTTGCGCGTGTCAGTACTACTTATTATATTGCAATAGGCATCTGAACAAAGTTCAAACATTATAAAAACTCTCTATCAATAACGTAAAATACATAAAACTAGAACGATCCGCGATGTCAAAATTTTTATAACTCCGACATGTTTTATGGTGGACCAAAGTTTGGTGGGAATGTCCATTTTAAAAGTATGAAATTATAAAAAAAAAAAATTACCATTGTTGAAACAATAAAAAATACTATAACTTTAGTCACGGCACTAGCTACATAAACGCAATATTTAACATAGCTGTTGTACAAATTTCTGATTTAATGCATATAAAATAGCGTATCGTGACGTCATAATACTTGTAGCCTTTTGTATGGAGCGTTTTCGGGATAGTCCAAAATTGCGATCTTCAGGTTATCATATCTCGAGTAGTTTTTATGCTATCGAAGTAATTCTTTCGCCTGTAGTTATATTATTGTGACGTCTTTAAATAACAAATCGACAAAAAATGGTTCAGATACCTATTCATACGCTTCGTATGAATAGGTATCCAACCATTGAACCATATGAACCATTTTTTGTCGATATAACTATCTACATTTCATAAATTGAAAATACTGTTGAACGACTTCATTGATGTTTCTCAACTTTACCATTATAAGAGTTTTAATAATTTCTTCGCATCTGCAGGATCAATATTTAATTAAAATCAATATTCACGGTCTGAACAAACCATCATTTAAAATTAAGAAATTTAGGTAATAAAATATGATAATATAAAATAAGGATTCCGGTCTCAAAAGACGATGTTGTCGAGCTCAGATTAAGGATCTGGATGAGATTTAAAATTAAAGATTGTGATCAGGTAGCTACACAAAAGCTCTTTGAGAGACTAATCTATAATCTATGAAAGAAGTACCATCTTTAGAAATAAGGCCAGTATGTGCGCAGTGAGATGGTAAATAATTACCTCTGGTTATTCACAATATTATACTGTGCGTCCCGGATCAAGTGTAATGAGGTGAAAATAGATAAAAAATTATCGACAAAAAATTATTTCAAAAAATAAAAATATATATTTTCCATTTTTTTGTATCGTATTCTCATTGCTTCCTAACTGACGCGATTTTTTTTTTTTTATTTCAACGAAATCGACCGATTATTTTGAAAGAAATCGATATTTCACATAGAGTCCTTAGTGAAAAATTAAAATTGTTATTCATGAAAAAATATAGAAAACATTTTTTTTTTTATATATTTTTTGTCGATAATTTTTAATCTATTCTCACTTCATCCATTTCAGGGTTAAAGTTTATTCCGGAACACACTGTATAATAAGATATAAGTCCATAATCTGAAAAACTCAACCTACGTCCATCAGAACGAGCATTCAGGCCAACTGATGATTAGTATCTCTAACTAAGCTATAGCTTAAGTTTGTGTATCAGCTTAACTATACGTATAGGGAGGAAGGGTCGATTTCCATTAAATTTGAAATAAGTGGACACGAACTATATTTCATAACTTTCATTTCTAAAACAGAGAACATCGAGGACGACAACGATACAACGAGCCCACGAGCCCAGTCGAATGGCTGGCAATGTCCACTTTGACTCCGCGGGTTACCCGCCCGCGGTTGCGGGTTGCACAAGTCAAATATTTGTGTGCATAAACAAGGCCGTGTGGTTTCCGGCAGACTAGAATAGAATCACTCCGTCTCTTCCCGTGGATGTCGTACAAGGCGACTAAGGGAAATACATTATAAAACATCGATCAGGCCTCCCCAACCCGTCTGGCCAGCGTGGGGAGAGTAGGCCAAATCCTCCTTCCGTCTGGGACGGACGAGATAGGGTCGTGCTCCTGTAGTGGAGTCTAAAATGACCTGATGATGATGATAAACATGTCTATTTGTCTTGGTCTTGGTGTTTGCTTTGTATTATATGGGTGCATTTACAAAAAAAATGTATTTAAGTATAATATTAGTGATCTAGTATCCTTAGTACAGGCTTTGCATAGTTTGGGACAGGATGGCGATGTGTAAAATGTCCAGGGATATTTATTATATTTTATAGAGGTGCGAAATCAATGAAAGGTGAACACATGTCTTCTCCGTCTGGCTCCGTGAAACTTACCCTGTCACCAGAACTCCTTGTAATCAAGTTGTAAACAAGTTAAGTTAATTCAAAAAATCAAAAAACCCGACTCCACCTACAACAGATTTATTAATCACGCGCAACAATAATATAATTCCACACAAGCAAAGCCGCAGGCAAAAACTAATATATCAAATATATATATTTGAAATCGTGTCATCGAGACCCAAATCGATATATTTAGAAGAAAAAAAAATACTCCAACGACAATATTGCGGCTGTGAGCCGCAATATTGTCGTTGGAGTAATTTTTTTTATATTATTTTTATATTTGATACAGCTTAAGTCACTCGCGTGATTAAGACGAATCTAACGACACCTCTTATGTTGAAATCTGTCAAAAGGTTTAGGCTGTAGAGCGTGCCAAATAATAAGACATACATACATATGCTCGAAAAACATAACCCTCCTTCGGCAGTCGGGTATTTAAATCTGTCTGGCAAAAGCAAAACTTCAAACTACCGAACTATGCTAATAAAGAGTATAAGTTACGGTAATGGTGCCGATGTCTATGACGTTTTTATTGATCTACTACCTGGCTGCCGAATGCACTACTACTACTATGTTTCTTATATTATATTCTTTATTGCATATGACATGGTTACATAAAAAAAAACAGTGTAAACAAGATGTACAACGGCGAACTTGAGAGATTTCTTCTTAACAATAGTGTAGAATTATTATTTGGCTGCTAGACAAAATATGCAAACATGGATATGTTGACATTTTATGAATTTATACAATAATGTAATCAACTAATTCGAGTACACTAGTACTCTGTTAATTTCTTTTTGAAAGTGGTCACTGTGACCACTTTCAAAAAGAAATTTGTGTCTTACTGTCTCGTATTTCCACTGGTAATTTATTCCAGAGCAGTACTGCACGAACAGGGAATGAGTTGCGTTGGAAGGGAGATAATTGAATGTTTTTAGCCATATAAGGTCTGAGTTTCACCAAAGCGGAGACGAGTGGAGAGGATATCGTCGTTGTCAAATCAAAATCTGCTATGTGCATTTTTTATAATTTTGATTATTTTTTGACAATTGCGACTGGTAAATGAACCAAACCATCGTATGAAAAAACTGCTATGTGCTTATACACATAGCAGTTTTTTCATACGATAGTTTGGTTCATTTAACAGTTGCAATTGTCAAAATTAAAAAAAATTAAAAATGCACATAGCAGATTTTGGTTTGACAACGACGATATGTGTTTTCATACGTTTTAAATTGCTACAGGGGTAAAGAAAATGGAAGAAGATATAAAAATGTTTTGTAGAAACACAAAAACCCGTCTGTTTACCTTGATAATGCCTTAGCGGCGAAACCGGTCGGTAAAAATAAAAATAAATGTAATTACGTGGAACGGTTCATTCTTTATTATAACATTATAAAAATGGAAGAAATTCTTTCGGCGGGTTCGGTTCGTTCGGCTCAGTCGGTTCTTTCGGGGTGGATACGATGTCTCGTTGACTTCGATTCGTTCGGCTCGAAAAATGTGCGTTCGCCATTACACCGTATGCGCTGTACAACGAGGTGTGTAATTTATAGAAACACATCTTCTAGCCTAAGACAGCATATAAGGCTAAATTTACACCGCCGCGGAATGAAATGAAAGCGTCAATTTCACCTCATGACGCGAGACAGGGCGCGAATTCGTTGGAATACTCGAGTATTCTCGCGTATTCATTTGCTGTGACTAACCCGATCGACTCCCCGTTCGCGCTACTTCCCGCAGATTTCACAGGCTGCGTCGTCAGTAGTTAAGCGAATTCTCGAGAATGCGCGAAGATTCTACAGAAAACGCGCGATCTTTTTTGGCTCGTATTTTAAGTTCCAAAAAATGCTATATTCAATTTAGTTGCAAAAAGTCGCTTCCACCCATTCCGAGGCGGTGTAAATAGAGTTTAAAGCGACAGAACGGTAGCTTAAGCCAAAGTAGCTAACGTGTTCTTAGCCTAAAAAAGAAAGCGTTGGAGGCGCCCGACAGAAGCGAAGGTTTTACGTAGTGTAGCCGAGTGGAAGGGGAGATTATCAGTGATAATGACTGTGACGCCTTTTCTCAGTTTATTCCTCGGTAACTAGGGCAGAACATCACTTTAGAAGCTTAATTTCAATACTAAAGTAGATTTAATAGTTGTCTTAATCTTACGGGGCAATAAAGGCAGGAGTTTCGCTTCGATACTTAAGTAGATTGAACTTTATAAGCCTTACGGGGCAATACGATGAATTTGGCATAATTCTACTTAATCCTTTCAGTAATTGTAATCGGATAATAGAACAATCGACTAATTGGACGCAAAGTTGAATGGAAGTGGCGGAACACGGGATTACAGCGTAATGCCCCGATAGGGGTTTCGCGGTCCCTTTGAAAGTTTTGCCTGATTAACGTATAAATATGTAATTATATAGTTACGATAATGCCTACATACATATTATTGTAACGTCATCCGTGAGGTTTTGTGAATAAATAATTGTGTAATTATTGCGGGTTTGTTTGTAATGGGAGTTGGAGGGTGAATTGTTAATTAATTCTTCCACGGATTAAACTTTGTATTGATGAAACAATCAATCAATTTTTCGTATCGAGAGAGTGAACGAATATATTTACGTAAATATATATAAATATGCATATATTTACGACAGGAAAACAACTTGGAGGAAGGCACGATTAATAGTTTGGCTATTGGCTTAACATCTGTAATCTAATGATAATACGAATCTAACGCTAAAATACGAAGGGTCTTGCCATCAATAAACCCATCCATAAATAGAATACGTTGACGTTGCTTTACTTCTTCTATTATGCACAAGCGCAGTAATCGAGTGACTAGATATGGCCACTTTGTTTCCCGAGGGTTCGATCCCCGCACAAGACAAATAGTTATGTGCATGAACATGTCTGTTGTTGCATTTACAAAAAATAAATGTGTTTATGTTATTTATCAGTTATCTAGAATCCATAATGCAGGCTTTGCTTAAATTGCAGCTAGAGTGCAGTGTGTAATTTGTCCTAGGAATAGGAATATTATATAATAGACAGTCAAAGACCCCAAGCTCCTCATAACCAAAACGAATATGTTTATTTACAATTTACATACATATAACTTCGAGTTGGTTCGGATGTAACAATAATTCAAAATGTAACACGATTACAAAAGTTCCCCGTGAGTGTGGCACGTACTTCGCTACAATACGGAATATAGGCCTGTTTAGAATATTGAAAGAAAACTTCGCACGGGCTCAGTGCTCAGTGTCAACCTTGGTTTCTCTTCACGTATCTAAAGATACAAAGGATATTTTCACGATCCCGATTCGACAAAAGCTTTACAAATATGATCATCAGAACTTTTATATTTTTTTACACTACGTCGGGTGGCTGACAAGCGTACGGCCAACCTGATGTGAGGCGGCATGACCTTAGCCATATTAACGCTCGCAACATGAAATATCGCCCGCGCGCCACTACCCCCGCTGCCAACTGCCTCCTCTCCGGTCACCCCATTCACTCATAGGAATATAACCACCCTAAAGGGAATTATTTGGGTGCAGTATTCTGTGAAGTAGAGGTACTTCCCCAGTAGGGGAAGAAAAAATACGCTGTAACCTACCTCTCTTATGCCAGACCTCTTTCACTAGTTGGCAGGGTGCATCACGCGCAGGCTTGGCTCTAAAGATTTTGATGAACGACTACACCCTTTGAGATATGTAACTTCACAAACGTGATCATCAAAGCTAGGTTGAAATATATCATTGAGATAATTGGGTCGTGCCGGGCTCGCTACATTTGTAAAATTTGTTTACGTTTATGTGCCACTCGCACATAACTTTAAACAAATTTCATCTGATTTTTACGAATAATAAATTGATAGACGGATTGTAACAATTAATTACTGAAGATCAAAGGCTGCAAAATTAAAGAGCTGTCGTGGAAAATGGCGTCAGCAATTCGTTCGTGGACTATCCTTGGTGTTTATTAACCCTAAAAGTCCAATCATATTTTACTACCTATAAAGCCCAAACATAGGTCAAATTAACCTACACGAACAAATAAGTATACTCGTGACTCAGTTTATTCTATTATATCTATTATTTTTTAATAACAACACACAGTTATGTTGTTGTTAAATGAAAAAAAAAAGGAAAATGTAATATTTATTTATTAAACTATAAAAAATAAAACTTTGTGTAATCATACAAAAAAAAATTATTTGATTTGATTTGAATACTAAATTGATTAAAAAAAAACAAATAAATATTATTACGACTAACTAATCAAGTTTTCCGTGTGGCCGTGTTTGGCCGTGTGGTTTCCGGCAGACTAGAATAGAATCACTCCGTTTCTTCCCGTGGATGTTGTTCAAAGCGATTATGGGAAATACATTATCAAATGTCGAACAGGCCTCCCCAACCCTACACTCCCCACGCTGGCCAGACGGCCAGCGTGGGGAGTGTAGGCCAAATCCTGCTTCCGTCTAGGACGGACGAGAGAGGGTCGTGCTGCTGTAGTGGAGACTAAAATGGATCTGATGATGATGAATCAAGTTTTCATAATAATATTGACAGTTTTAGAATATTATTTTCACTTTATAAACAATTCTGCTAGCTTGTGCCCGCGACTTTGTACGCGCGTATTCTGAAGGCCAATTGAACCCTGTTAAATACAGAATAGATCCAATCGACAAATAATGTCAAATTGAGAGATACACATAGCGAGAAACTTCAAATCGAGTTTTATATATTCACAACAGATTCTAGCTGTTTGATGACATATGCTTCCCTAAACTTATACTGCGTGATATTTTCAGCGAAATTCATTGAGCTTATGAAATCGTCCGGTCGTTCTGTCCGTTGCCACGAAACTCAAAATTTAGAAATTCTGACTTTGGATTCGTGTAGAGCATCAAAAAGCAGTAATGTAAAGTGACCTTGGTTTTCGGATATCAATCCGGGATTTCTAAAAAAAAAATCGCTATGGTGGCGCATGCTACGCGTCCGATGTTTTTATTCTTATTAACTTTTAAACAGCTTTAACTTAAAAGTAACAAAATGTCGGTTGGATCTATTCTGCATAACAGGGTGCAATTCTCATAATTATTTTACATCGCACACTGAAAGTTGACCAAATCGGGATTGAATCATGATTTGATTGAAAATTGTATGCTGGATTGTCATTAATTAATTAATATCAATTCTTACTGCGAGTACAGTCTTAGTTTGTTTGATTGTTTTGTTTGTTTATAAAACTTTATTGAAATAAGATACAATGGAAGTAAGCTAAAGTAAGTAAGCCGTAGACATAAAACAATATTTGCAAGGGCGGACTTATTATATATTCTTTATAGCATATACAAATGAAGTTTGTACTTATTCGGTGGTGATATAATGTAGGTACCTAACCAACACAGGCAGGAGGTGGCGCCTATCTATACATATAATAAAACAGTAAAAATAATGTGTCTGTACATTGAACATATTTACAAAAAAACAATTGGAGGCGATGGAGATATACGTCATAATAGCTACCTGTGTGCCAAACGATCCGATGCGTCGGGTGGATTGAGCTGCGTATTGATAGATCAGTTAGTAACGGTTCCCTAATATCTAGTATTGATGGTCGAAGCCTTATATAGATACACAAAACTATCTATAATCGAGTCGAAAATAAAAAATCAGGGTTACTCCTTATACTTAATATTAGTATTATTTTTGTATATATTTATAGATATGGTGTTTAGGCTATGCAACAATGTATACAGTAGTAATATTTTTTTATAATAATAATATATTATATCTACTTTGCTATCCGTTTTTAGGGTTCCGTACCTCAAAAGGAAAAACGGAACCCTTATAAGATCACTTTGTTGTCTGTCTGTCTGTCTGTCAAGACCCTCTATGTCGAAAATGCGTGGAGGAATCAAGCTGAAATTTGATCTGTATACTCAGGTCTATGGTCACATAAAGTTGTAAAAAAATCAAACTGCTAAGTTTACGTAAAAAAAAGTTACGGCCGTTTATTGAGCAAAAAACGCATATTTCGACACATTCTCAAGGGAATCAAAACCTATAAGGTACTTCCCGTTGACCTAGAACTACGAAATTTGGCAAGTAACATCATTATAGACTACAAGTACAGGAATAAATCTCAAAACTATACATTTGTAATTAAATCTTAAAAAATAGGGGTCTATATTTTTTATAGAAATTTCAAATTAAAGCTACTAGTTCAAATGGGGTATCACATGAAAGGGCTTGATGTGCACATTGCAAAATATATTTTATTTATTTTTTTCGACGCATTATTTCGTATTTATAATGAAAAATATCAAATTTATAATGATCTTACGTACGGAACCCTAGTTGGCGAGTCCAACTCGCACTTGGCCGGTTTTATTTTACAAAACATTCCACAGTACAGTTTAACTGGAAAAGGTCACTTAGAGAGATAAGCTCGTCTTTCCATAACTATATCATATATACTACCTGTACTGTATAATTCATATGCAATAAAGAATAAACAACAATATCGGCTGTCTGCCAATGATTTTTATACTACGTCGGATGGCAGACAAGCATACGGCCTGCACAATGTGAAGCGGTGACCGTAACGTGTACTAGAAGTTTGTAACATGGTCGGGGGTGGTGGGGCGTTAGAGATATAAAGGTATCGCACCGCCACCCCTAATGCCCCCGTAGTAACATTCTTCCTTTTTGGTAACCTCACTCACTCGCAGGAATATAACAGTCCTCTAGATCAGTGTTTCTTAACCTGTGGTCCGCGGAACCCTGGGTGTCCGCGATTATGTGTATAGGGGTCCGCCGTCTTATCTATGAACATTTGAATTAATAAATAATGCCAGCAAGACTTGCAAAACAGCAGCACCAACCTTCACATTAATACAGTATTTTTAATTTTTATAAAAAAAGTTTTTTTTTTCAGTACTAAAATAAATTGACCTAAATTACAAATACAAATACAAAATACAAAATAATTTATTTAGTAACTTGAGATACAAAATACAATAGTAGATGCTAGAGTCTCCTTTTAAGCAAAAGTATGCTTGTGCCAGGAGGCTCCGCTCTTTCTTAGCACTAAGATTTTTAAGATTATAAATTTATTCCTGTATTTTTTGTTAAGGGGGTCCTTGAATCTGTGCTTAATTTTCTAGGGGTTAACAGGTTAAGAAATGCTGCTCTAGACTAGAAATTGTTAATTGGTCATAACCGGTGCATATTTACGTAAAATATTCATTAGTGTAATCTACTTAGATAATCCCTCTTTCAGTTCGTGAAAACCGTATAAAAATCCGAAACCGTATAAAAACCGTATAAATGAGTTTTTGAGATTAGCCTGAATAAACAAAGTTAGCGCTGCAGAGATTTTCGTTTACAGTATGCAATGAAGTTGTTTTTTTTGTGTTCAGTACACTGGCTTTTAAAGGGAATGCAGTGAATTATTTTCCACCCTGTATACTCGTAGCTAATGGAATGAACTACTTCAAAAATAATGGTATCTATTTGATCCATATGCATATACTCGTATGAAAACATAGAATTGCTTATTTAAAAAAAATCTTGTCATAAAGTCAAATGTCTAGTCCGAACCTATTCTTTGTACTTACCCAAACCAAAGTAATTATTATAAAGCCTACTTTGCTCAAACACTGACTTTCCATCACTTGATGGAAATTCTATGAGTATGGCTTACCAATAGAGATCTCACATAGGATAATTCCGACATTGCACCAACTCTCCTTTATGTCATGTATATGACATAATAAACATTTTACAACAACAATAACCATCTTAGAAACTAGCAAACTATCACCCTTATCCATGTACGTTCGTACGTTATGAAATATTTTACTCTCTCATACAAACTTGCCTGTTGACCGAGATTCTGGAGCCAAAGAAAAATCATTCTTAACACAAGGGCTGTAGGTATAAAATTCGCTTCGCAAGGACGTTTCTTGGGATATCCACTCTACAACCTAGAGAGGAATATAATCATCTAAAATATAAACTAGTGTTGTTCTTTGCATTGTTTGTATTAAAAATTCATGTCGAACATATACGTATGGCTTAGTTTGTCCAACCAAATGTATTATGTTTTTTTTTATATATATAAAAGGGGGGCAAACGAGCATGTGGGTCACCTGATGGAAATCAATCACCACCGCCAATGGAGATCCGCAACACCAAGGGGTTACCGATCCGTTGACAGCCTGTACTCCTTCCTTCCTTTCTTTTTAGGGTTCCGAACCTCAAAAGGAAAAACGGAACCCTTATAAGATCACTTTGTTGTCCGTCTGTCTGTCTGTCTGTCTGTCTGTCTGTCTGTCTGTCTGTCTGTCTGTCTGTCTGTCTGTCTGTCTGTCAAACATTTCTATGTCGAGAATGCGTGGAGGTATCAAGCTGAAATTTGAACTGTATACACAGGTCTACGGTCCCATGAAGTTAAAAAAAAATCAAACTGCTAAGTTTACGTAGAAAAAAGTTACGGCCGTTTATTCAGCAAAAAACGCATATTTCGACACACTCAAAGGAATCAAAACCTATAGGGTACTTCCCGTTGACCTAGAACTATGAAATTTGGCAAGTAACATCGTTATAGACTACAAGTACAGGAATAAATCTCAAAACTATACATTTGTAAATAGATCTAAAAAAATAGGGGGTCTATATTTTTTATAGGGTGTCGAAATTTCAAATTGAAACTACTAGTTCAAATGGGGTATCATATGAAAGGGCTTTATGTACACATTGCAAAATATATTTTATTTATTTTTTTCGACGCATTATTTCTTATTTATAATGAAAAATATCAAATTTAATAATGATACTACGTACCTACGGAACCCTCAGTGGGCGAGTCCGACTCGCACTTGTCCGGTTTTTTTTTCTGGTGACCTCACTCACTCGCAGGAACACAACAACCCCTCAAGGGAATTGTTATTTGGCTGCGGTATTCTGTGAGGTGGAAGTACATATTTGGTCAGTCGGGCCGCTTAAAAAATACGCTATGCCTCTCTTTTCGCCAGAACCTCGTTTGTCAGTCAGCAAGGTGCACCACGTGCAGGTGACGTTGGTTTTGATTCAAAGATGTTGATAAACCACTTACGCCCTAAGGGTTTTATATAATAATAAATTAATAATTAAAACACAAAATTGAAAAAAACAAATTACGACATTACATTAAGCCTCTAAGCGTTGGATCTATATCCCTGCGAACGCCTATTAAATGACCGGGCTTGATCCGTGATTACAAAGAGATACAATTACTAATTAAATGTAGTTGAATCGGACATATTAAAAAAGCTTTCGTCATCCGCGGTCGGAAACTTCATCGTCGAAGCACAGAATAATTTCCGTTGGAGCCATAAAAAATGCGTTTATAAACAATTTTTATTACACATCGAGTTCATATTGACTTATCGCACCTAAAAATAATAATACATGGTACATGTTATTAATTCTACCAGGTTAGTCTTATTAATATATAATAAATAATTAAATTTTTCTGGACAAATTAACACGCCGTCATCTAGTCCCAAATTAAACAGAGTTTGTACTATGTATGGGTTATTACCCATACATAGTAATAACTTTATGTACATAAAGTAATTTTTTTTATTATTGGACCAATTCGTGAAATAATAAAAAGCATAATGATTATGTTTCTACATATAAAATGTTTGACAGAATGTACATAAATATATTAGCTCGTCATTGTTACCTTTAGCACTGGATAGGTAGCACAACTAAAGTAAATAAATAAATATTTCTGGATAAATTATTCACTTCGATCTATGTAGTTCTAAATTAAGCAAAGCTTCTGCTATGGGTACTAGATAACTGCCTACATAAATACTTTTTTCTTGTAAATACATATATATATACAATACATAAAAAACACATAGACCAAGTAAAACATACCTGCATAATCTTAAATACATCTATACTAATATTATAAAGAGGTAAAGTTTGTGAGTTTATGAGGTTGTAGGGGGTATCTCTGGATCTAATAAAACTGATTTTAAAAACCAGTAGACAGCCACGTTATTTGCGAGTGTCATAGGCTATTATTAATCCGAACAATTAAAAGACTCGGGCGATAAAAAAGGAAGAAGCCACGAGCCGTAGCTAGTTCATAAAAAAGAAATAAATATATTGTTAGCAATTAGCAAATGATTATAAAAATGAAAATACGAGAACATAATTATTCTCACAAAGATAACAAATTACTTCATTATTTTTACATCACCTACCCGACATTTAAAATGTAACACAAGAAAAGATTTACACAAAAAAGCCAACAACGTCCGTTTATGGCAATTATGTATGTGTAGAACTCTCCCTGTTTAAACTAGCGGCCCGCCGCGTGGTCGGTGAAGCCATGGGTCCCAATATCAATAGCCAATGTCATAGATATGCAATATTCAGAGTAATCAAAGCTGGGTTCGGCAATCCGACACTGAGGTCAAATCAGAAGCCTTTTGTGAAATCTGATATTTAAAATTAAACATTTCAGTTTAATTAAGACCGCCGCGGCGAGTGTAGTATTTTGAAAATTGTGTAATACTGAATTTATTTCTATTGGGGTGTAAGTAAATTACGAATCTGGAATAATTCTCTGAATTTACAATTGTGTTGGTATTTGCTGGTATTAATTACGAACAGTTGATTTTTTTAATACTGCTGTAGCCAACAAAGCATAGGTACGTGATGTGAAGCGGTTACCTTATACACACTCGCAATATGAAACGCACGCGCGCTGCACCCCCGCTGTCAACGCAGCAACTCGTCCCTTCCTAGTGGCATCATTCACTTGCAGAAACACAACAATCCTCAAGGGAATTGTTACTTGGCTGTGGTGTTCTGTGAGGTAGAGGTACTTCACTAGTTGATTAGCTTACAAAATACGCTATGCCCTATCTCTCTTTTAGCCAGAGCCTCGTTTATCAGTCAGCAGGGCGCACATCGTACAAGTGAGGTTGGCTTCGGTTCAAAATTGGATAATTATTTTTTTGTCGTATTCGTTATTGTTAGGACAAGGTTTGTATGATGATTAAAATCCACTGAAATGAGAACGGGAAGATTTAACGGGAAAATCTATATATGCATTTGATGTTTACAAGACTTCATAAAACCGTATAGACTATTTCGCCCTTGTTCAGCAATCAACAATGCCAGAGAGTGGGGGGGGGGGGGGGAGACCACACATTCCCACCGTTTGTCCTGTGTAGCCAGGATTAACAGCGGCGACCACCTAAAATGACAATGAACAGTGAAGTCCATTACAGTCCTGGGCGTAAAACTACAGCTTCCTTGGAACTCACAACTAATTTAATCAGAAGAAATTAATAGGAGTACCTCAAGTTTCAAGTACCTCATTAATAGGTTTGAACAGTCTAAGTAATGCCAATGCCAGAGTAATGTAAAATATATTAAATTTTTATAAAAATCGTATCGAACAGTGTAAACTCACACGTCGCCAGTCGCCCGTCGCCCGTCGCCCGCGGTCGGAAGCGTCGTCTGCCGAAGCCGGTAATTTCCGTTGGAGCCATCAATAACGCGGATTTATGTAACAGTGTTTATCTCCTTCGTTCGACCCCTTGCCCTTTCACGTCTGATCACTGCTGATAAAAGATCCTAGTGATATCCTCCCTTGGCTTTTTCGAGGGTTTACGTAATGTTTACTTGTGGGCCTCAGCTGGAAATTGTTTGATGCTTGTTTTTAGGGTTCCGTACCCAAAGGGTAAAAAGGAACCCTATTACTTAGGCTCCGCTGTCCGTTCGTCCGTCCGTCCGTCCGTCCGTCTGTCACCATGCTGTATCTCATGAACCGTGATAGTTAGACAGTTGAAATTTTCACAGATGATGTATTTCTGTTGCCGCTATAACAAAAAATACTAAAAACAGAATAAAATAAATATTTAATAGGGCTCCCATACAACAAATGTCATTTTTTTTTGCTCGTTTTTGCTCGCAATTGATAACGGCAATAGGTAAACGCTTGAATACTTACATAATATTTAATTATATATTCACTTTAACAATAAAAAATTAAATTAAAATAATACAAATATTTAAGGGGGGCTCCCATACAACAAACGTGATTTTTTTGCCGTTTTTATAGATAATGGTACGGAACGCTTCGTGCGCGAGTTCGACTCGCACTTGGTCGGTTTTTTTATTTTATATAAGAAAGTAAGAAGAATAACAATAAGCTTATTCTAAATAGGTACCTACCTATTGCATTAATTTTCTATGTTTATATTGTAGACCTTTTTCTTAAGATATAAGAGGGGGGGGGGGATGAGAATGTGGGTCACTTATTGGAAAGCAATCACCACAGCAGAGGTTTCTATAAGTAGGTAAAATTCTTTTAAATTAATAATTTAATTAAGGTTCCATTATAATTTGCCTTTACAACAATACAATTTTACAAATTTGTAACATTTTCTACACATTTAACATTCAGACTATCTTTCAGACAATCATTCATTTAGTTTACGTATTCAGTAATCGGTATTTGTAATTTCAGTAGGTGCTTCAGCGCGAGATCCAAGATCGTGACCGGAATTTGTTTCTCCCCTCAGACACTGGTTTGGGCTCTTCAATATCGAACCAATATATTATTTGGACGCACACCTACCGTTATAGGATTATATCATCCCCTGAGTTTATTTAGCAATAAGTATAATGTTGATTATGTTATATACAATTGATTTAAACTTTATTGGTTGAAGAATTACATAATAACACAGTATAAGTAATAGTACTACGTACAGTATGGACAGTCCCTGCCGCTCTCTCGTGTCGGCCTCACCTCTTCTCTGAGACGAATCTGGAACAGTTTGTATGGCGCCGCACGCACACACGCTCATTCTAACTCAGTACAGGCGTCATTATTTATGTAATAGTGAACAGCGCGTCATTTGTATGGAGTGGCCGCTAAACGCTATAATATATAATACAACGCTAAACGAGAGGGAAAGAAAACGGATAAATTAATGCGGTAACAGCAATTTATATTCTTTTCTATAATAAATATATTAGATTACCAACTGGCCGATGTCTGTACATAGAAGATATTTAAGAAAACAAATATGAAGGGTCTTTAGTTATTTGCTAATTTATTTATTTATAAAGGGTTCACAATAGAGATATAGAAATAACAATAACACGTAGGGTACAAATAATACTTACTACTTAGAACATATCTAATATACAACAACGAAATACTACAATACCAAACTAAGAAAGTCGTGTACTATGGATACTAGACAGCATATAATAATAATTATATACATTTTCTTTTATAAATACATACATATTATAATACATAGAAATCATCCAGACCAAGACAAACAGACATGTTTATGCACATAAATATTTGTTATGTTCGGATATCGAAGCCGCGACCTCGATGTCAAAATAGATATTAGATTCGACGACCAGGCTCATCAATCTAAGAAGAGATGTTAGCATTTTTTTTTCTGAAAAAAATACGACGACTGACGACGACCAAGTTGCAGGCCAACTAATTCCTAACAAATGCAATACACGATCTAGATTTGCCCGTTCACAATCATATGATTATTAATCTAGCTTTATAGACATAAAGTTAGATATACTAATGAGATCTAATGAGATTTCGTAGAATCTGGAGCGTTTCATGTTTACGAATGCAACCTTGTGCGCAGATGCAACTATATGTGATTGCATTTGGATTCTTGCACGTACTGTATGCAGTTTACGATAACATTACTGTTCACGACGTGAATTAGAATTTTCCCGACAACCATTTGCAGTTAAATAGCAAGAAATGGTTAAGGAATAATTAAATTCTTGTAATAATGTTACCTATATTGCAGATTGAAAGTTGATCGATAAATAATACATTACTGTAGCGGTCAGAAAAAGAGGCATTGATGGACGAATGTGAAAATGTGGGCCGAGGCGAGCCGAGGCACACATACGTAAGTCCATCAATACCTAGTTGTGGCCAAGGCTTGTATAGTACTTTTCTCAAATAATGCGCGGACATTAAAACTAAGTAGTACTATGTATGTGAAAATACAGTTATGTGAATGTACAATTATTGAAATGTAAAGTGGACTTTCTGGGGATTATGTTGGTTTGAGACAATTCTAACGAGGCCGAAGTTTGTTGCATAGTAGCCTCTTCGAGGGATTTCGATGGTCGAGATTGGATACTTTCGTTGGTTTTACGTGTAATGTTACTTTTATAAAAAAAAATAATTAATTTAAATGAAATAATTAACACTAACACTCACTGTCTTCATTTGAACTCATTTTAAGTCAAATACAATACTTTTAAAAATCATTATTATTTAAATAGTTGTCTTGGTCAACTTGCCAGAATATTATAAATATTTTGAAAAATGGAAAAATTCACCTGTTATAGTAGGTTGGAAGAGCACTCGACCGGTCATCGAGAGGTCGCGGGTTGGGAGGTGAATTTTTCAATTTTTCAAAATACTTTTTAAAATCAATGACGAACAACGAAATAGTAGTTTATGAAACTGTTGCATAATAAGGGTTATTAAAATACGAGTGTGAGTTTATAACATGAGCCGAAGGCGAATGTTATAATAGACCACAGGACCACACGAGTATTTTAATACCTAATTATGTGCAGTTTAATACACTACTTTATCTAATCTCATGAAATATATGATAATACTATTTTAAATACATCCACGAAGTTAATTTAACAGCTATAATTCTTACTTATAAATCCATTTGCAGATCGAGCATGCGTAGTGCACATGCGCGACGCGCCGCGCGGCGCCGCATTCACAGATTATGTAGAAAAATTTTGCATAGTTGCAATGTATTTGCATTGCAACCTGTTTAAAATACCTGTATCCAGGGCTGAAGCTGTATCGAAATGGTAAAAAAGTTATTTTACGATACAGTTGTCCATAGAAGAGCTGTATCGAAAAATAACTTTTTAAATTTATTTTGATAGCTTGTGCGTAAAGACTGTCAATAAGATACTGTGTTTAGTTTTTTAATGTGTAAATTTCAGTATGAGATTATATAAAACATTTGTTCTTTTTTTTTTCATTATCAAACAGGTTTATTTTTGCAAGCCAGTTCGAAATTTAAATAAAACTCTGATAAGTTGTCTCCTTGGTTGCCTGTGTGTGTGTCATGTTTTGGAGTAACAAATCGTTCCATTTTTAAAATACACGATAGAATATGAATTTACGGGTTAGAAGCTATAAGACTACTTCTCGATAAAACTATATGCACGGTATGACTAAATTTACATGTATATTTATTTGGCCGCTAAAACATGACAGATAGGGATTTTCTTACATTTTTTGCCGGCCGCTGCTCGCATGGCATGTATTTGGTCAGTACAGTAATTTCGATTTATCTCGAAGAAGGTTATCAAAATAATGCTCAAATTTCCAAGCATGTTTGAGAAAAATATATATATTTGGACCATTCATTAAATAATAATGAATGGAAGTATGCAATTTTAATAATTTTAATAAGTGTGCTTATATTGAGATATATTCGGAAATTAGGGGGGTGGGGGGCTATATAGGAATGAGAATTGATAACTTTTAAACTTTCGTGTTGCATGATTTATGAAAATAACAACGAGAATTAACGCAAAAAATAAGGTTATTTAAATTCACTAATTATTACCTGACTTTTCTTTTAAATAGATAGCTCTTTTAGTCGTTGACATTGGTATTTCGAGCCGGATTAACTGCTTGAAGACAACTATGTTGACCATTGCACGAAATATTGTAAAATTAATGTATTATTTTATTATAGTATTTTCAGGTAAATTTTGGCTTTTAAATTGTCCACTCATCGTCGTTAAGAGTACTTTTATATTTAGTTACATGTTTTTCTTTATTATTTTTACACCTTAAAAGGATGAAATATCTTGTCCGTTTGTCAATATCTTTTTTCTCACGATGGCTTGTTAGTTCAGGAAAAGACTTGTTCTTTATTTAGAACATACATTACATTATTTTATTATAATTTTAGTTTTTATTGTACCTAGTTGTATTAATTTTATTATAAATTTCATTTCAAGATATTTATAAATTATTTTAGTTTTGTAATTTAATTAAGTTTTGTATAGTTAGATTGTATTTAATTAATTAAATACATACATACTCGTATAATAGAAAACACCCAGACCAAGTGAATTTGCCGTTCCAATTACATAGTTATAGCTTTCGTATTTTCACAAACATTCTGTTTTAAAAGTAAAAAAAATATTTATTTAGTGGAAACAATAAATCTAACTTACATTGTAAACAACATTATATTATATAATTTTAACAAAAAAAAACCGACTCAAAAATCTAATCTACGTTATGAAAAATTACCCCAATGCTTGAAGACTAGTCTTCATAGATGCGGAAGGCGGAAGATCGTATTTGGTGATGAAAAAGATATGAGTCAAATCTGGAAGTATCCTCTTTCAAATGAAAAAAGTTTTTTTCAAATCGGTTTATAAATGACGGAGTAATGAAGTAACAAACATATAAAAAAAATACATTCGAATTGAGAACCTCCTCCTTTTTTGAGTCGGTTAAAAAGACTCCGTAGCTGACAGATCTATTAACGCACTGCTGAAATCCTGAAACCACTGAATGGATCGAGTTGAAATTTGGCATACAGAACTGAAATCTCATAAACAAGTCAAACTTTTAGATCAATGCAGTCAAAATGCGGCCTTTGCTGTTTGGCTCTCGAATTGAAATTAAAACCTATAAGGGCACTTTTCCCTTGACCTACAATCATGAAATTTGGCAAGAATAAGGTTTCATAGGACAAGTTCTGAAAAAAAAAAAAATACAATTTCAAATATCATGTGAAAATATGGTTTCAATTTAGTCCCAAACTAAGCAAAGTTTGTAATATGTATTTTTTTTATAAATATATGTATATAATACATAGAAAACCCAGACCAAGACAAACAGACAGTCTATATATAATATAATGTATACAAGACTTCATAAGATTGTATAGATAGAGAGTATCTTGCTTTTTTTCTGATGTGATGGGATTGGGAAGATTGAACCACAGAATAGCCAGTGCGAGCCGATTAAATAAATAAATAACAGTATTACCTATGTTGCTATAAATGTCCTGTGGTTTCGTTCTCCGCAACGCTTCAATAACAGAAAAGCACTTAGGTGGTGGTCCTGACAACTCCATTGCCCAAAGCACTCGCCCCTAACGCCCTTAGGAAAATAATTATCGGAGTATAACACCTGCGAGCGAAAGCATTATTCATTTTATAATACCAATAAACGATTACTCATGTTTGGACAACGTTAATAATTTAGAGCTGCCAGTATAAATTGTCTGTTGTAATTGTTTTAATAATGAACATTGAAATTCCCACAAATTGTTGATACTAGTGATTTTTTTTTATACTACGTCGGGTGGTAGACAAGCATACGGCCCGCCTGATGTGAAGCGGCTACCGTTGCCATATTAACGCTCGCAACTTAAAATATCGCTCGCGCGCCGCAACCCCCCCTGCCAACGCAGCATCTCCTTTCTTTATGGTGACCTCACTCGTAGGAACACAACAACCCTCAAGGAAATTGTTATTTGGCTGCGGTGTTCTGTGAGGTGGAGGTACATTTCTCAGTCGGGTAGCTTACAATTACGCTCCCTTCCTCTCTTTTCGCCAGAGCTTCGTTTGTCAGTCAGCAGGGTTTGGTTGAAAGATGTTGATGAACCCTTACACCCCAAATTGATTGCTGGCACTTGATAGAACTTTATAGACATTTTGTATGAATGAAATCACTTGTAATAAATACTCTTTTGACAGCGATGCGGAGGAATTTTTTGATGCGTTTTATATTAGGTGTATAATAATTTGTACATATAGCGTTTTTATTATTTTTATATATACTTGCTCATTTTAAGATTAGTTTATTTTTATTTACTTTAGTTTGTAGTATATATTTATACATATAATTTAATATGATACATTTTGTAAAACTAATCTGAAAAACAATTTGTACTGTTCCATTTATTTAGTTTACATACTCGTAATAGCTCACCATAATGGGTCCATTTCGCCTGATGTCAAGCGTGAAGATTTTATTTTTACCTATCGATTTCGCCTTATGGCATCCAGGTAAAGAACTAGATATTCTCGTTTTCTCACTAGATACTCACAGACAATCAAGTTACAATTATTTCGTAATAGTAAAAAACCGGCCAAGTGCGAGTTGGACTCGCGCACCTAGGGTACGGAACCATAATCTATAAAATCGGAAAAAAAACACGTTTGTTGTATGGGAGCCCCCCTTAAATATTCATTTTATTATATTTTTTAGTATTTGTTGTTATAGCGACAACAGAAATACATCATTTGTGCAAATTTCAACTCTGTAACTATCACGGTTCATGAGATACAGCTTGGTGACAGACGGACGGCCGGACGGACAGCGGAGCCTTAGTAATAGGGTTCCTTTTTACCCTTTGGATACGGAACCCTAAAAATGGTACTGAAACGGTACTCCCTTTTCAACGAGTGCCTACACCTTGTGACTTTTTTGGATTGTAAGTGACTTACCACGTTCTTTAGGGGGTATAAATAGCTCACCATGATCTTTAGAGCCAAAGCCAACCTCACCTGCAGGTGGTGCACCATGCCGACTAGCCAGGTTATTATAGCGGATTAGTAAGCTGCCCGACTGGGTAAGTACAGTCGGCAGCGGGGGTGGCGGCGTGCGAGCGATATTTCATCTTGCGAGCTTTAATATGGCTACGATAGCCGCTTCACATCAGGTGGGTTGTATGCTTGTCTACCACACGACGTACGTAGTAAAAAAAAAGTGTTTTATTAAAAGTTCGAAACTACCCGCATGCAACCCGCGTATACATGCATGTTTACGTTTCCATTAGTCAAGTTGTATGCAACTTGCACCTTTCATGCAGGCTACTTGCATAATGGAAACGCGCCTTAAGGTACGATATTCATTACATCATTGTACCATTAATACCATTAAATCCCACTCAGAACGCCTACAATTTAGCTTCAAGGCCAACAAGGTCGTAAAAATAAAGTTAGTTATGAAACAAAAGTCCCAAGAGTGCAGTGTTGTGTTTTCAGACACGTATTCTTCAGATTATAGCGTAAAAAGTAATGTCTACACATTTTATGATTAATTTTGAATATTCTAAAATGTACATATATTATTTTTTATGACGAGCCTGGTGTGGTCGAATGGCTAGCAATGGCCACTTTGACTCCGAGGTCGCGGGTTCAATTCCCGCACAAGACAATAATTTGTGTGCATGAACATGTCTGTTTGTCTTGGTCTGGGTGTTTTCTATGTATTATAAGTATATATTTACAAAAAAGTACATTAAATGTACTTAAAACATTGTTTTTGTAAATATATACCAGTATATATCAGTTGTCTAGTAGCCATAACACAAGCTTTGCGCTTAATTTGGGACTAGATGGCGCTGTATAAATTGTCCAGAAATAATAAAAAAAAAATATGGACCCTGATATGCAGAATAGATCCAACCGATAAACTATGCCAAATTGAGAGATATACATAGCGAGAAACTTCAAATCGAGTTTTATATATTCACAACAGATTCTAGCTGTTTAATGACATATGCTTCCCTAAACTTATACTGCGTGATATTTTCAGCGAAATTCATTGAGCTTATGAAATCGTCCGGTCGTTCTGTCTGTCCGTTGCAATGTAACTCAAAATGTTGAAATTTTGACTTCGGATACGTGTAGAGCATCAAAAAGTAGTAATGTAAAGTAACCTTGGTTTTCCGAAAAAAGTCATTCTTTCTGTCCGTCCGTTGCCATGAAACTCAAAATTTCAAAATTCTTACTTCGGATCGTGTAGAGTATCAAAAAGTAGTAAGGTAAAGTGACCTTGGTTTTCCGATATCAATTAGGGATTTCGAAAAAAAAAAAAAAATTCGCTATGGAGGCGCATGCTGCGCATCGTATGTTTATTCCTATTAAACTTTAAATAGCTTTAATTAGTTAAAAGTAACAAAATGTAAGTTGGATCTATTCTGCATAACTGGATCCAAATACATAAGTTGTAGCAGCGCCGCCATTTAGATTTTATATACAACGTCGGTACAGCATCCTGATTTGGGGTGTAAGTCGTGCATAGGCACTTTTCAGTCAAAGTCAACCTCAACTGCACGTGGTCCATCCTGCAGACTAATAAACGAGGCTCCAGCAAAAGGGAGGTAGGTCACAGCATTATTTACAATCTGCCCAACTGGGGATGTACCTCCTTCTTGCAGAATATCGCTGCCATATAACAATTCCCTTGAGAGTACCGCAACCGAATAAGAATTTGGAAGTTTTCCGAATGTTCCGAATAAGAAGCGAATTGAATAAAACTTCTTCCTAGATAATTTCTTATTATATTGTTGAATATCTACTTCATCGATTCAGATATTTAAAAGTAGGTACAGTAATTTACAAATCGCGTGATTGTAATGTTACAGTCTTTAAAATATTATTTATGTTACCGGAAATGTATGTAATCCGTCATTGTATACAATTCCTAGGAAATGTATGTAATTCATAAAATCGCTCGGAAATGTGTGAAATAAATTATATTATACACATTTCCTAGGAAATCTATACATTTCCTAAATAGCAATCGGAAATGTAAAACATGATCGTAAATGTAAAATTTGATCATCAAAATAATATCTAGATCTGTCACCTAATAAATAGATCAGTTCCTTAATTTAATGAAAAAATGGCTAACAGGGGCGTAGTCAAATTGGCGTCATATTCACTGACGAGTCTTACCAATACTTGGCCAATGTAATAAATCATGTTTTGGTTAGATTTGAATTGATTTTTGGTTAGGTTAGGGTTTTCTTGTATACTGTCATCGGAAATAGGAGCTCCGCGAAGCGGAGCTCCGTCAACCTAGACCACGAATGATGTGGTGCCAAGTACATTTCCTAATATGATTATATACAATTTCTAGGAAATGTATACATTCTAAGAAATGTATACATTTCCTAGGATATGTAGGTATTAATAATTTTTTTAAACAATATTTTATACATTTCCTTAATAGCTTCGGAATTGTATACATTTCCTAGGAGTTGTATAAAATTCCTAGATTTCATACATTTCCGGAAACATATATATACGTTTTCATAAAGGAATCGCTTGAAGCTATGCAGGTACCATAGAACGATACAGAATATATCTCCGATTGTCTTTACCAGCCTTAACATCTACTATACAGATAAACGATATACATGGACAATAATTTTTAGCAAGTCTTCTTCGTCAAAATTCAGACATATCCAAAATGCTTGTAGAGTTTTAACTCAATTTTTTTAAGTTTAAACATCTTGCAGATCATTTTTTTTTTCGAGTTTTTTGATTTTATATTCGAAAAAAAGAAGACAGGTCTTTATACACTCGAATATTAACATATATTAGGTATATTATTATGTTATTGTGATATGTATGTGTGTGTATGATCTGGAAACTTGTTAATAGCTCATTGACGTTGATAATATTATTTATATTTTACTAAAAAGAAATTAAAAATAACTAAGAGATTGATCATGTCAAATCATGTAACGTTATTATAATATAAATAAAAAAAGGATATACGTGAAGAATTGAACGAATCAAACAAATGGGCTCCATCATTTCTGCCCGACTCTACATGAATCTAGATCACGAATGGAGGTCGTAAATATTGCTACTGATTTCTATACAAAACTCTATATCTATCCTTTCATCGAAACCAACCAGTATAGTCAATCGAACCAGCAATGCGTAGTCAATTGAAAACTTCGCTGAGCAAGCAAGCATCGCTCGATAGTTTTAAGACAAAACGAACGACAATTTTTCCGATTACTGAGACTTGG
The DNA here is from genome assembly GCA_937001555.2 of Hypsopygia costalis. Classification (NCBI taxonomy): domain Eukaryota; kingdom Metazoa; phylum Arthropoda; class Insecta; order Lepidoptera; family Pyralidae; genus Hypsopygia; species Hypsopygia costalis. The sequence goes on from OW443342.2 coordinate 7,874,202, forward strand.
GAACCCACCGGCTAAGCTGATGCCCATTGCCATCGAGTTTTGTTGTTGATTGCGAAAATCGGACTTGTTCTTAAGGATTGTTATGTTCCTGCTAGTGAGTGAGGATATCAAAAGTGAGGTTATACTGCGTTAGCAGCGGATGTGTAATTGTTCTTGTATTGCAAACGTCTATCTATACAGTAACTTCAACAAACAGTAACTTTTGGGGTGTAAGTGGTTCATCAACATCTTTGAATCAAAGCCAACTTCACCTGCACCTGCCCTGCTGACTGACAGACGAAGCTCTGGCGAAAAGAGAAGTAGGGAGCGTAATTGTAAGCTACCCGACTGGTGAATGTACCTCCACCTCACAGAATACCGCAGCCAAATAACAATTCCCTTGAGGGTTGTTGTGTTGCTGCGAGTGAGTGAGGTCACCAGAAAGGAAGGAGATGCTGCGTTGGCAGCGGGGGTGGCGGCGCGCAAGCGATATTTTATGTTAAGAGCGTTAATATGGCTACGGTAACCGCTTCACATTAGGCGGACCGTATGCTTGTCTGCCACCCGTCGTAATATAAAAATAAAAAAAAACTTCACATCAGTTGGGCCGTATACTTGTTAGTCACTCGATGTAATAAAAAACATATTATTTTTTGAACTACAAGTCGCTAAACCTCATCCATTGGCAATAATTACGAGTATGTTTCTTATAACTGTTCTTTGTAAAAATTGTAAAAGCAACAGCCGTAGAAAATTCATTTCTGACTGTACTTTTATATTTTTTATCGAGTATAAAATTTATAATAATATAGTATAGTCACTATTGTTATTAAAGTACTAGTACCCGTAATGAATAAGTAGAGGTAAGTAACCTATGTTTTTCTGTAGAGTTCAAACGTAATTTATAAAAATCAGAGCTACAATATTCAAGATTTACCCTGACAAAAATCCTTAAAATTAAATAGATATAATAAAAAAAAAAAAATATTATATGCTTAGTAGAAGTTATTTATATAGATTTTTCTGCAAGTTTCTCTCTTTCTATCTCTTTCGTTGAAGTTCCTAATAGAGTAATTAATGCTCTGTCTTCCTATACATAGAAAAACCAATAGAATCAAGAGTAACTCCGCCGAGGGAAGACCAAGCTAGTCATTAAAATAACAAGGTACTGAACCTTGACATCATTCTGTTCTTGTTTTCGTACACTCCCAGAATATTAATCGTCAGCCTGGCCCTAAACAAGCAGCCGATGATTTATTCTTAATGAAATTCTTCAACCGCTATTTTTAAACGCTAGATTTCATAACGGGACGTTAAAAATTAGTGTGTAAAACAACCAAAATACTGACGAGTCAAGGTTTCTGTAATGGCCGTAACATCTCGACGGGTGATTAAGAATGCTACTTCGAAGTTGTCAGGTGGTACTTACAGAGTTAGATCTGCGTCTGGTGGAAGTTGTAGCACTCACAATTGTTCACAATTCACTATCAGTGGGTCAACCAGTGCGAGCCAGTAGGCAGAGGCGTGTAAATTTAGCGCGGATGGGCGCTACGCGAGGCGACGAAGCTGGGCGAACGGCGGGCGGTGACTAGGGCGACTCGGCGGCGCCCGCCATGTCGCCGCCGCCCGCCCGCCCCGCTCCTTATCACACGAATAAAATTTATTTAATGGATAACCGCCCGACGATGGGATATCCATTGAAATTTTCCGTTTTACGACGAGATTATTAATGACTTAAGTGGTGTTTGTCGTATTTTTTCCATGCTCCCTTTACGATTATGGTTGTTGTGTGTTTAATTACAGCTTTTACAAACAAATGGGTGTTGTTTTGATTAGAGTTGAGCACATAAATGAGATGTTGAATTGTTTGCATATATATCGAGATACCCGTTACTGATAAGGTATAATGCTATCAGATATTAGCTATCGATTTGTCGTCGTCCGATATTATGATGTCCCCGGGGCATAACACGATAGCGGCATAATCAGGTTCATATTAATTTTGATGGTACAATTTTATCTGAACTACGATGTATGGAAGTTACTAAACTGTACCAACTATTTATATACAATGTGGCAAGTGTTCATCAAGAGGTAAGCTTTTGTATTTAGATCAGGGCCATTAAGATTGTTATATTGTATATTCAATATAACAATCTTAATGCTTTTGACAGCTTTCCATCAAGCGGGTCGTATGCTTGTTTACCATCTTAGGTGTAAAAAAAAACCACGTAATTGAAGAAGATTGTATGTATAAGTTATACTTTAGTGAAATTCATATTTTTATACCTCTAACAGGCTCTAACATGAAAAACAACCACGTCCGCCTGATGGGAAGCAGTCATCGCGGCCTATGGACATTTATAACACCAGGAGCATCACACGCGCTTTCAACCCCGTAAAAACGTCTTCACGCCGTTTTTGAAGAACCCCATGCTGGTGATGCCTCATATCTGCATCAGCCCATACTTATCCTACTGCAGAGATACGGCTTAATCGAAGGGGGTTATAAAGTATAGTCCTTCACTCTGCTCAACTGTAGGTTAAGGTAACTCAACTTAAATACTAGATAAAATAAAATACGATGGCATCATTTGACGAACTCGGTGGCGTAGCGGTCAATGACGCGGCTTCGACACCAACGCTCGTGGGTTCGATTCCTACATATGACAAACATTTGTGTGCAAGAACATGTCTGTTTGTCTTAGTCTAGGTGTTTTCTATGTATCATAAGTATGTATTTACAAAAAAAATGTATTTACGTATGTTTATCAGTTGTCTAGCACCCATAATACAAGCTTCGCTTACTTTGGGGCTAGATGGCGCTGTGTAATTTGTCTGACAATATTTATTTATTTATCATTGCACGTGACAGTCTAATCGATCACGCAAATAAAGCAACGTCGACTGTAGCCTGTCCATGGATGGATATATTTATCTCGAGCTCCTCCGTGCTTCGGAGGGTAGGTAAAGCCGTTGGTCCCGGCTGTTGCCGTTAGATGACAGTCGTTAAGCTAAGTCAGTGGCCTGTAGGCGTCTTGAAAACACTGACCTCAGCCAACCCGCAGCAGAGCAGCGTGGTGGAGAACGCTCTAAACGCCTTCGATTGAGGGTAAGCCCGAATCCCAGCAGTGGAATGAGTAAAGGTTGACTACGACGACTCAACTAAAAGATACAACAGTTGTTACGTACTCGTAATGCGGTTCAAAATAAATAAGTCCCAAGTTAAGCGCAAAGCTTGTGTTTTGGGTACTAGACAACTGATAAATGTACTTATTTTTTTTTTAAAATACATACTTATAATACATAGAAAACACCCACACCAAGACAAACAGACATGTTCATGCACACAAATGTTTGTCTTGTGCGGGAATCGAACCCGCTACCTCGGAGTCAAAGTGTCCGTTGCTAACCATACAACCACCGAGTTCGTCATAATGGGGTCAAACTTTTGAATTTAAGTCGGAGCTTCTAATAACATTCGTAATGAATTTTGAAGATAGAGTTGCGATCTACAAAACTATTATACTCAATTATACTAACTACTCGTATGACCATATTTTAAGCATTTTTTTTATACATATCGGGTAGGGAAACAAGCATACGGCCTGCCTGATATGAATCGGTTACCATAGCCATATCAACACTCGGAACATGTGCCGGCACACCTGCTGACGATGCAGCAACTCCTTACTTCCTGGTGACCTTTCTCACTCGCAGGAACATACCCTGCTGACTGACAAACGAAGCTCTGGCGAAAAGAGAGGTAGGGAGCGTAATTGTAAGCTACCCGACTGGGGAATGTACCTCCACCTCACAGAATATCGCAGCCAAATAACAATTCCCTTGAGGGTTGTTGCGTTCCTGCGAGTGAGTGAGGTCACCAGAAAAGAAGGAGATGCTGCGTTGGTCGGGGGTGGCGGCGCGCAAGTGATATATTATGTTGCGAGCGTTAATACGGTTACGGTAACCGCTTCACATCAGGCGGGCCGTATGCTTGTCTGTCACCCGAGGTAGTATAAAAAAAAATTGGCTGCAGTATTCTGTGAGGTGGAGGTATTTGACCAGTCGGGCAGGTTACAACTACCCTACCCTACCTCTCTCTCTCTGTTCCATCTGTGACCTCTTTGTTATAGTTGAGAACATCATCCGTGTATCAGTAGTGAGCATCACCTGAAGGTGAGGTGGGCTTAGGCTCTAAAGATGGTGGTGAGCTACTTACACCCCAAATATGTTGTTCGTATTAATTTTGAAGATACAGATACTTAACTATTAATAATTAAGAAGATACAGATGTTGCTTTCAGCAAAAAGTTCGCCTTTTGTACCCTTATGTCATTTTGTGGTCAACACAGTTGAAATAAATAAAATATAAATTAAAGAAAGGTGATAAACCAAACTCTACAACTATTTTCACCGAGTGCAATTCAACAAGAAGGAATTTAAATCAGAATCCACATAAAATTTGATAACTTTACTATATACATTTAAAATATATCTATACTTTAGTACATTATGGATATAGAACAAAAAATAAGCCTTTATATATTAATGAGAGTCCTAAGTAAGAATACTGTTATTTTGAAGATACGACACTGTTATTTTGAACAACTAAAACTACAAATTTAAGAAAAGTGTTTTATAAATCTATACCTAGAACTTTTTTCTGTAAATTGCAATCGAAGAGCTAAGCTTCTATTTTTAAACCAGAATTAATTTTTATATTGTGTATCGAAATAATAAAGAGTTATTACATTCATGAATATGCATAACATTTACGCGATATGAAAGCATGGATACTGATACATGAAAAAAGCGCCTAGTAACGCCGACAGTGGACTACAAAAGCCCCATCTACTGTGAGGGTGTCAGAAGCTAATTAAAACATCTAGAACACAGCGTGCTACTATAGGCTCTCGTTTATTCATAGCTCCATGGTTTTATTTGTGAGCTGGACGAACTCGTTGGTCGAATGGCTAGCAATGGATACTTTGTCTCCGGGGTCGCGTGTTCGATCTCCGCACAAGACAAACATTTGTGTGCATGAACATGTCTGTTTGTCTTGGTCTGGGTGATTTTTGTGAATCATAATATGTATGTATTTACAAAAAAAAATGTATTTAAGTACATTTATCAGTTATCTAGTATCCCATAATACAAGCTTTGCTTAGTTTGGGACTTGATGGCCGCGTGTAATTTGTCCAGGAATATTTATTATTTGTCTTTTGTTCCATTATCTGCGTAAACTCTACCATTATAGTTACATAAAAATCTGTTTATTACTAATGATATTAAGGTGAAGTGAGTCCAGGAAACACGCTTATTGAAAGAATTGTTCTATTAAACTATTTCAATTTGGTTCCTAGAAATTTAACTATGAAATCTTAAGTTCTTTCTGCAGGGCACAAAGCTATTGAAAACACAATTAATATTTTTTGGCTCGATAGAAAAAAATCGCGAACTTACTCTCTAAATTTGCACTAAATAAAAATTGTAACTATTTAATACAATTTTTTTATACGGAAATTATACCAAAATTTTCATAATTTCAATTACGAGAGCAATAAGCTATTACTTTTAAAAATAAAATAATTTAAATAAAATTATTAAAAGAATAACGATTTGCGGTCGCGCACCCTCCCCGACTCTCGATCGCTCTCAACGTCAGTGCTCTAGGAGCTGCGTTCGAGGTAGGACCTATGCCGCGCGTCCGTTCAACGCGTTGTCAATAAACACGTTGAAATAAACACAGTGTAGGAATATCAGTAAGACAACAAAACAACGATGATGATACATTTTTTTTTTACCCGGACTTTCAGACCCGGTTTTTTTTTCTCATGCTAGATGTTTCTTTTGAAAAGTTTATTATAAATCTTTCTTGGAATATCTGTAAACCCACATTGAAATTCGTTCAGTAGCGATTGAGTTTATCGCATACATGTAGGTACGCGATCATCGAAATCGGTTTGGCCGTTTAGGCGTCATAATTTTTATTTTTTATACTTCGTCGGGCCGTAAAAACATACGGCCCGCCTGATGTGAAATGGTTACCGTAGTTATAATAACGCTCGCAACTTAAAATATTGCTCGCGCACCGCCACTCCCGCTACCAACACAGCAACTCCTTCTTTTCTGGTGACCTCACTCACTCGCAGGAACACAACAACTCTCAAGGGAATTGTTATTTGGCTGCGGGAATTATTATATTCTGTGAGGTGGAGGTAAATTCGCCAGTCGGGTAGCTTACAATTACGCTCCCTACCTCCCTTTGCCAGCGCTTCGTTTGTCAGTCAGCAGGGTGCACGGCGTGCAGGTAAAATTGGCTTTGGTTCAAAGATGTTGATGAACCACTTACAACCCCAAAGATAGTGGAACAAACAGACATCCATACTTTCGCATTTATAATATTAGTAGGTAGGTATGATACGATGAAAAATACTTAGATAGTTAATTGATTCAGGTGTTATTTTGCGGAAGTCAAATTTACAGGCAATTTGATCTACACCTACACTACTTTGCGTGCTTCCGCCACCAACGTTTTTGGTGTAGGACACGACTTACGCTTAATATTTTTTTGGTGTAGGAGCTAGGACGTTGGATCATTAATATTTTAGGGTGTAAGTGGTTCATCAACATCTTTGAACCAAAGCCAACTTCACCTGCACGTGGTGCATCCTGCTGACTGACAAACGAAGCTCTGGCGAAAAGAGAGGTAGGGAGCGTAATTGTAAGCTACCCGACTGGGGAATTACATGCACCTCACAGAATACCGCAGCCAAATAACAATTCTCTCAATCAATCATGAAATCAAATCAATATATTTTTTTGTAAATACATACATACTAACTGTTACCCGTGGCTTCGCCCGCGTGGTCCAGGGGAGCTGCCATTTTTGCCTGCTGATATTTTTTTCTTGTTGTCATTTTTTTACTTGATGGGATAAAAAGTAGCTTATGACACTCTCCAGACCGTAAACTATCCCCGTTAACAAAAATCATGTCGGTACTTAGGTTACTTTCGATGTAAAAGAAGGACAAATGATTACAAAGTTTATTTTTCCCATTGGATTAAGATGTTTTTCCGTGATAAAAAGTAGTTTATGTCACTCTCCAGATCGTAAACTATCCCCATTAAAAAAATCACGTCCGTACTTAGGTTCGTGTTTGACGTGAAAGAAGGACAAATGATTAACTTTATTTTTTCCCGTGGTAATAAAATGTTTTTCCGGGATAAAGAGAGCCTATGTCACTCTCCAGGCCTTAAACTATATCCAAAAAAAAAAAACATGTAAATCCGTTTGTTACTTTTGACGTGAAAGAAGGACAAACAACCTTTTACCTTTTACATATATTGCTATAGTGATTTAATCTTAAAAGATAGGCATATGCGCAAATTTACGCAGCGCACGCAACGTAAGCCCTCAAAAGGAATATTTTTTTCCCGTTTTTTATCGGTGCTCCGCTCCTATTGGTGTTAGCGTGATGTTATATAGCCTATAGCCTTCCTTGAAATATAGGCTAACACTAAAATATTTTTTCAATTCGAACAAAGAAACGAACAAACTCTTCAGCTTTATAATATTAGTATAGATAATACATAGAAAACACCCAGACCAAGATAAACAGACATGTTCATGCACACAAATATTTACTCGTATCTTGTGCGGGGATCGAACCCACGACCTCGGAATCAAACTGGACATGGTTAGCCATTGGACCACCGGGGTTGTCAAATATAAATACTGTTAATATCAATACCGCTGTATGCTCGGGCATAGTAGCTAGGGACAGACGCGTGCTGTACGGCACATATCGATTCCTAGAAGGATGAAGAATGGTGTATGCTGGCGCGTGATAGTTAGTTAGTCTAAGTATGTACCTATTTTAGTTTGACCAATAATAAATATAATTATTGAATAGTTTTCTTTTTATTTTGAATTCTTTACTTTTTCATAATATACCAAAACATCACTTGTTTGCATGTTGAATATTATATACTTCATTAATAAAAAAAAATGTATTTTTACATGTGGTTTATTTATTTTCATATAATTATATTTCCAGTAAGTACTTTTAACTATTGTATTGACGGGTGTAATACTACACGGGTGTAGGTAGTCGCTTCGCTATACTGTGGCGTCTCGGCAGCGATCGCGCGCTTGTAAGCGAGTACCCCGCGCCGGCTCCTCTCAAGCCCCGCACCTCACCCCCTCGAAAACGGCCAAGCCCTGGACTCACGTCACCTTAAATACTATTTCGACTGCTATTTACAAATTTTGAAATGACCAGCAGAAAAGAAGAAATAGTTCAACATAAATATTTTTTTAAACTAAGTTAATACGAAAGCACTTGTATTGTCCCATGTAATTAATAATTCAGGTGTTTAGGTGGGTCACTAAAAAATTATGAACCAAATCCAACCTCAGCTACACGTTGTGGTACACCCTGCTGGCGGTAGGGAGCATAATTGTAAGCTGCCCGACTGGTGATGTACATCCACCTTACAGAATACCGCAGCCAAATAATTTAGGCTGCTCGACCGTCCTACGTTGCCGTTTGCCGCTGCGTTTTCTGGTTTGTGGTCAAAATTTCAAAACCTTCCTGCCAGCTATGTGGCCTAGTCACAGCCACTTCAACTTGCTGATCATTGAAGCTATGATAATGCTAGCTTTACTAGAGATATCTATATCAATAAAGGTGAATTTATCGTATAGAGGTCAAGCATAGTCCTCTCCATCTAGGTCCTTAGCATATTTTTAACATACCATAAATATCGTTTTTTCCTAGGAGACTACAGAAAGGTTCTTTAAAAAGGGCATGAAAAAGTTTCAATAGGTGATGCTCCTGGTGTCAAGCTACAAGCGGGCCATATTTTTGCTTGCCAAAGACTAACTAATTTTTTTTTTCTTTTTATACTACGTCGGATGGCAGACAAGCATACGGCCCGCCTGCCCGCCGGCCGCTGCCAACGCAGCATCTCCTTCTTTTCTGGTGACTTCACTCACTCGCAGGAACACAACAACCCTCAAGGGAATTGCTATTTGGCTGCGGTATTCTGTGAGGTGGAGGTACATTCCCCAGTCGGGTATCTTACAATTACGCTCCCTACCTCTCTTTTCGCCAGAGCTTCGTTTGTCAGTCAGCAGGGTGTACCGCGTGCAGGTGAAGTTGACTTTGGTTCAAGGATGTTGATGAACCACTTACACCCCAAAACTGATTTCATTTGATTAAATTCCTGAGATCCAAGGCAGGCGTAGTTTTACCCTTGGAACAGCTATGAATTCCATTGTTCATTGCCTTTTTGGTGGTTGCCACTGATATTCCAGGCTAAACAGGAAACAGAAAACGGCCCTGTGGTTTCCGGCAGACTAGAGTAGAATCACTCCGTCTCTTCCCATGGATGTCGTGCAAGGCGACTAAGGGAAATACATTATCCAACATCGATCAGGCCTCCCCAATCCGTCTGGCCAGCGTGGGGAGTGTAGGCCAAATCCTCCTTCCGTCTAGGACGGACGAGAGAGGATCGTGCTCCTGTAGTGGAGACTAAAATGACCTGTTGATGATGATGATGAAACAGGAAACTGAGACTCTTCGGTGGGAGCCCTATTCGTACTTGCCACCTAAGTATAAAAAAGTCATTATCAAAACTTGTTCATCTTCACAAGTGTGTTGTTACCACAAGTGAAGTTTTACTATCATGAAGGTAAACATAATTCCGTTAGCAGAATTGCTTTTTCATGGGCAATAACGGTACCGGTATTCAGGAACTTCTCTAATAATCGTAGAGTAAACAACTACGTGTATCTTTTATTAACCACTTGATACTAAATAGAACACCTGTTTTGTATGATAATCATTATCATTTATTTGCATAGACAATTGCCAATGAATGCAGAATATAGAAAATATATAACACAGACTATTATTTTGATATTAAGGAATTGCTATACGCCAACACAATATGTATAGTATGTCCATGTGTATCATATGTGATAGTACTTTGTTTCTATTTGGGGAGGGTGTGAGTCACTATAAGAAAAGTATAAGATACATGTCTAAATTGTTTGACATAATGCTCACGGCCTCCTTCTACAGTCGTACCACTCGCCATCGACAGGAAATTCACCTCTACATCATCTAATTCCTGAGATTCTAATCTAAGGAAATCTGCTTTATCTATAAAGCAGTGTATGAAACTGCACAGTAGAGCGTCGATTATCTGAACTAATTGGGGGACATGGGTGTTCGGAAAACATAATAGGTCTTAAAATGCTCGTGTGATGCTATTATCACATTCGCCTTCGGCTTATGTGATACACTCATACTAGTATTTTAAGAACGCTTATTATGCAACAGTTTCATAAACTCCGAGTGACCTCCTCCTACAGTCGCACCACTCGCCATCGACAGGAAATTCATCCTTACACATTGGAGCCTAAGTGGTCGCGTACTGTGTAGTTCCAGAGAAGGTTTCTCCCGCGTACTTACTAGCTGTGCAATGAACTGCCTGTCGAGGTCTCCTCAGAAGACTACAGCATGAGGTTCTTCAAAAAGAGCGTGAACAGATTTCTACAAGATCGGCAACGCGCGTGTGATACCTCTGGTGTTATTAGAATACGGTGCTTAACGTCAAACAGGCCGTATGCTTCTTTGCGACTTTAGTGGTATAAAAAAGTGCCCATAAGGAGTCAATGGCAGAATAAAGAATCTATCTATATATTAATACGTGCAGCAAAAACTTTATACGTCTTTTTACGAAAATTGCGCGGATGGAGAAATATGAAATTTCGCACACTTTTAGTTTATATAGAGAAGGAGTGCAGATTGCTAGTATTTTTTTTTTAAATTAGGCATAATAAATTAAATCATTAAAAAATCATTATACACACTACCATATATTAAACACACGCACGCATATGTTTTGCATATGTTATAAATATTCTCTTTTGTTTATAGTTAAAGCCATAATTTAAATTAATTATGGTCGAATTTCGACCACTGGGCAACCACTAGTATCATTGAATTTCATAAATGATAAAATAAAATTATAATAACTGAACTTAATGCTAAAACATTGCCTGATTACCTTTGAGACCTTAATGAAAGTCACAAATAAAAGAAGAGTAACAACATCATTCATCAAATTAATTAATTAATTAGGGCCACGGGTTCGATCCCCGCACATGACAAAAATCCATTTCCATTCGTGAATATATATGTTTTTCTTAGTCTGGTTATTTTCAATGTAATTATTACATGTTTTTGAAGTAAAACTTCTATACTCACGCGTTACTTGGGGAGTAAGCTGGTGAATGCGTGACGAGAGCGTAATAGCCCTGCCATACACTCGTCGAGTGGCGAGGGAAGTAGCGAGGGAAGTAGGCAGGAACGTAGTGTGGCCACGTTACTCGTCTTGCCGCTCGTCTTGCTCCTCGCCTTGCCCATCATTCCCTGTTTTGTCGGTTTTTTGGGCGCGAGTCAAAGGGACCGGCAACGTGAATGCGAGTGACCGGCCACATAATCGCCTCGGACGCATTCCGCATCGAGCGCTCGGGCGCGTAACACGCGTCATATTTTTTAAATCATTTTTTTTTAAATCATGTCTGTCATGAACATTTCCCTATAAGAGTTGGTAGCAAAAAAGAAATGTTTGATGGCATCTTTTAGACCGTTAGTCCATAAAAAAAAGCTTCGTTTCGCTATAATAAAAATGCATATCGCGGACGCTGCCACAGCTTCAACGTCCATTGTATAGCAAAGGCGAATGTCCATGTGCGGAGCGTCGCGAATAATTGCGCGAGTAGAGCAGTGTGTGGGCAGTGAGGGAAACATCGCGGCAGCGCGAGGAGCAAGGCGATGAGCAGCGCGAGGAGCATAGTGTGGCGGCGGGGTTACGGAAACGGCGAACGGAAGTTGAGAGGGAGATATAAGTTAGTAGAGCTAAAGAAGTTTTACTTCAGTCGTGTGGTAAAGCACACTCGTTTTTTTGTTCAGTGTTCATTTACACAAAAAAGTACTTATATGTGTATTATATTTATCTAGTTTGTCTGTGTGGTTTCCGGCAGACTAGAATAGAATCACTCCGTCTCTTCCCGTGGATGTCGTACAAGGCGACTAAGGGAATTACATCATCAAACATCGATCAGGCCTCCCCAACCCGTCTGGCTAGCGTGGGCAGTGTAGGCCTAATCCTTCTGTCTGGGACGGACGAGAGACTGCAGTGGAGACTAAAATGACCTGACGATGATGATGATGATGATTTATTTAGTACAAGTTTTGCTTAGTTTGGTACTAGATGGCGCTGTGTAATTCGCCTACGAATATTTATTTAAATATTCGTAGGCGAATAAATCGAGCTCCTCGTACGAGTAAATGCGTATGTATCTCTCTTAGAAACGTCATACAAATTAAATATAATTCTCTGCGGATTTAGAGTAGTAATGATTTATACATGTTCATGTATAAATCATTACTACTCTAAATCCGCAGAGCTTAGATTCACTTTCATCACACTATCTTGAATGTGAAAGTGAATTTAAGTGCCAGTTCCGGCGACGGGGCTTCTTGAGAAGAACTGGCAAGAAACTCAAGGCCGACTCTTTTAATTGCCAATATTGTTACATTAAATACAAATACAATCATTAACATATCGACAAACGGAAAACAGTTTGCTAGATACAAACTGTACTCTATCGACAAACGGAAAACAGTTTACATCTAGCAAACTGTTTACCGTTTGTCGATAGAGTTGGTCCACTGTCATTAAAACTTGGTGCAAACACTAGCTCACATAATTATGAGGGTTCTCTGGTGTAATAGTCGGCCCTGCAGCCGAATGGCTTAATTATTAAACTGAAGCACACATTTCTCATGTTTGTAACTTTATTTGTCTCTCCTGAGAATTCACACTCTACATAGTAGACAATTAACTTTATTTATGATTACTTATAGTATAATTTTTCTGCTTTTTTTTTACGGTACGGTACGCGGTGGCAGACAAGCATACGGCCCGCCTGATGTGAAACGGTTACCGTAGCCATATGAACGCTCGCAACATAAAACATCGCTCGCGCGCCGCCACTCTCGCTGCCATCGCAGCATCTCCTTCGTTTCTGGTGACCTCACTCACTCGCAAGAACACAACAACCCAACGAGGGAATTGTTATTTGGCTGCGGTATTCTGTAAGGTGGAGGTACATTCCCCAGACGGGCAGCTTACAATTATGCTCCCCCCTCTCTTCGCCAGAGCTTCGTTTGTCAGTCAGCAGGGTGTACCGCGTGCAGGTGAAGTTGGCTTTGGTTCAAAGATGTTGATGAACCCCTTACACCCCCTTCCGTAGTAACATTGTGTTCTTTTTCTGTGGCAATTGGTAGCAACGCGGTTAAAGCAAGATGTCTTATATAGATAAGAGTATATTACTTTCTAACATTTAACTAGAGATAGATATATTAGGTTGGGGAAAAAGTCTTTTCGTATTTTATATGAAAATTCAAAACATTTTTTACTAAAGTTTATTTACATTTAACTAAAGTATGTAGGTGCCATTTTGTTCGATAACTTTTTGCCATCTTGTAGGTAGAGACATGATCCCATTACTATAGAAATTTTGGGACTTCTGTTCAAAAAACCACGACAAGTGGTTTTGGCAGTCTTCTCGTGATGTTAACCTGACATTGCCTAAAGAATTCTGAAGAGACCGAAACAGGTGGAAATCAGAAGGTGCAAGGTCAGGACTATACGGCGGATGCATTAACTCCTTCCAGTCAAGCTCTCTTAATTTTTGCTGAGTGGCTAAAGATGTGTGAGGTCTAGCGTTATCATGATGAAAAATCACACCCCTTCTGTTAATTAATTCCGGCCGCTTTCTCTCAACTTTTTGCTTTAATCTCATCAGTTGTTCACAGTAGAGTTCAGAATCGATAGTCCTGCCTGGCGGTAACAGCTCATAATGAATAATGCCCTTCCAATCCCACCATACACACAGCATCACCTTATTGCGGGTTAACCCGGGTTTTGCCAGAGTCTGTGAAGCCTGACCGGCCTTTGACCACGACCTTTTTCGCACGTTCTTGTCGTACGTGATCCACTTTTCATCACCAGTTATAAGCTTCTTCAAAAACGGTTCGCTTTCATTACGTCGTAGTAAAGGATCGCAAATGAGTACACGGTTCATTAAGTTTCTTTCAGTGAGATCGTAAGGCACCCAAATATCGAGCTTTTTAGTGTACCCAGCTTTTTTCAAATGCGCCAAAACTGTTTTGTGGTCAATTCCTAATTCTTCAGCTACGTCGTAACTACTGATATGCTGATCTTGCTCCACTTTTTCAAAAATGGCATCCATTTTATCCGTAACAGGGCGACCAGAGCGACGTGCATCTTTCACATCAAAATTTCCTGATTGAAAACGCTTAAACCAAATTTGTGCTACTCTCACAGACACTGCACTAGATCCATAAACGTCACAAATTTTTTTCGCAGCTTGCGTTGCAATTTTACTTTTTTTGTAGTAAAATTTTAAAATGTATCGAATTTCTTCATTAGATTCACTCATCTTGACAGTAAAAAAAACAAATGAAAATCACACATTTACCTAATTTGAATTTGGAATTATCTTTTTTAAAATTTAAACTTTTTAAAGATATCAAAACCTGAAAGATACAAATGGTATAACCAAAGAGATTTTATTACAAGTTCAAACATACCAAAATGCGAAAAGACTTTTTCCCCTACCTATTATATCTATCTCTAGTTAAATGTTAGAAAGTAACGACGAGCTCGGTGGTCGAATTCTTAGCAATGCGCCAGTTATCTTAAATGCATTTAATAACTTCTCTCCTTACAGGGTTGATTGGAAGAGATTGCTTTAGCGATAACACTGCATAATATACTTTTTATTTTCTTTACTTATTTTATTAATGTAATAAAATAAATATGTAAATATTCCTGGACGTATTCCACATTGGCATCTAGTTCCAAACTAAGCACAGCTTACTATGGGTACCTACTAGATATCTGATATAATACTATATATATATATATATATATTGCTGCAGACAGAAGTGCTGCATTACTGCCTCCACTACGATATGGTTCAAGATGTGTGAAACAAACATACAAACCGCCTGATATATAGAAACATAAACAACAGTCCTCAACGAGTTTTAAACTTTTGTGTTGCAAACATGAGGCTACATACAGTCTTCACAGTTTGGTAGTCGCTTGTTTGACAACCTGACGTAGTATTATTATATGGACCCTAGGTATATATTTTTTAATGTCGCTCAAAATTTCTCCAACCTCCTCCCTGAAGGAAAGTACATGTGAAGATTAAATGTGAGGACTGCCATCGGTGGCAGGCCACCTCTTGACGACCTTTTTTTTAGTCGGGACAAGGGCCCACCAAATATTTCCACCATCGTGTCTCCTATGTAGCCAGGATTAACAGCAGCGACCACGAAAAAAGGCAATGAACAATGAAGTCCATTGCAGTCCCGGGGTAAGGCGGAGGTAAGTCTACGGCTGCCTTGGAACTCACACCGTATTTAATCAGAAAAAGTTAATAGGAGTAAGAAGCTTCTGGAATTTGACTTAGCAATGTGAGAGACAGCAATATGGCATTAAAATTTATTGACGACATTTATATGTATTTCTTCGCGCTTCGTCTAAATGACCCCGGATCCTAGCAATTAAAACATTATTTCTAATTTCAATTTCATAATCGCCATCCACCTTAATTAATGATTAAGCCAAGACATTAGCTGAAAATATTTATATTCTCGTTAAAGGATTAAGTCAAAGAGTTATACCAATGATTTTCCCAGAAAGCCCTAATTAAGTCCTTATCCCAGGGGTGGCTCTGCCAGGCAGGCCATTGGCTGAGACTGATCTATTTTTAAGCACCCCTTTCCTAGTATCTGTTCATGACAATATAATTAATCGTGCATGAAAAAATGGACGCGCACCAATATTTTTTAAGAAAAATTCATACGCACTAGTACGCATAGCAGTCGCCTGCTAGTTCGTCCGTGTGGATTTGTTTACTTTTTCTATATAATACCTGCACAATTTCATCAAAATCGGTACACCAGTTCAAAAGTAAACGCGACACGCAGACATACAAAAATACATGACGCCACTGCTTCTATTACCTAGCTTTAGAGATAGCTTGCAAGCTGTTAGCTTGCATCTATGTCAATATTTACCCTCGACGCACTCAGAGGGGCGTATGTAGGCTTGTCAACTGTCCCGATTTCTGAGCCCTATGTCCCGCGTCCCGACGACAGAACTGGCGAGACGCAAATTGTCCCGATTCCTAATATCAGCATTTTTTTATTTAATAATTCCTGCTAGTTTTCTGTTGTTGTTTTCAAATTACCATGCTAGTACTTCGTGCCGTCGCCCGAAAGAAGAAGTTTTTAATGACAAAATATCGGTGACCTACTCATACCCTTTCCAATTGACTAAAAGTGAACAATTGGTGATTCAGGGTTGGTTTCAGGTTCAGGTTGGCTGAATGATATGGCTCACAGTGTAATAATAACACCTATCTTACCTCATTAAATGAAAATTCTCAACTCTATAGTTTTGTCTTTTTGACGGTATTGTAAAATAATTTATGCAATTTTGAACATTGTCAAATAGCTTATTACAAGAATTAGCCTTCTGATCGTAGCAAACGAAATACACCAACAAAGTTAGGAGAATTCACTAGTGCGAACAAATTTACGGGAATTCACTAGTACTATATTAGCGTATAAGTGTATATGTATCTTTAAGTAACTTTAATTGATCGAATTAAACTTAAACAGTAAACCGAAGCCCTTTGAAATGCTTACGTAAGTAAAGCTTCAAAGTTTGCAATGTAAAATTGCAAGCAAGCGATAATTTCTTTGAAGTCACGTGATTGCTTGGTTGCTTTCAAAAGGATATAATACGTTGATAGACAGTTATGCCACTGTCGAAATATTGCTGGTTGTATATTATCAGATCGATAGGTGAAATAAAAGAAATTACTTAATTAGAACAACTATCTTTACTTTTAGGGGATTTGCTGTGCAACCCTGACTGTCATATTGTTCAAATAAGCCGTAGATAGAGAAAATTGCATTGATATAAATTTATGTTTCGTGTGACGTGCTGGTTTTTAGGATTCCATACCCAAAGGGTAAAAAGGAACCCTATTAATAAGGCTCCGCTGTCCGTCCGTCCGTCTGTCACCAGGCTGTATCTCATGAACCGTGATAGTTAGACAGTTGAAATTTTTACAGATGATGTATTTCAGTTGCCGCTATAACAACAAATACTAAAAAACAGAATAAAATAAATATTTAAGGGGACTCCCATACAACAAACGTAATTTCTTTGCTCGTTTTTGCTCGCAATTGATAATCGCAATAGGTAGACGCTTGAAATCCTCATATAATATTTAGTTATATATTAACTTTAAACATAAATAATCAAATAAAAATAAAACAAATATTTAATCCCATACAATAAACGTGCTTTTTTTGGCGTTTTTATAGATAATGGTACGGAACCCTTCGTGCGTGTGTCCGACTCGCACTTGGCCGGTTTTATTTCTAAGTAAAGCAAACTAAGGTGTCGTCATCGTCACCCCTTCTTCGTCCCACTACTCGGGTATGGGCTACCCCTCAATTGAAGGGGTTTAGAGCATACTCCACCACGCTGCTCAATTTCCGGTTGGCGGAGAGTTGTGTTTTCAAGCCACCTAAAGACCAGCTTAACGACTGCCATCTAATGACAACAGCCGGGCCAGACGGATCAGCGTGCCCTCCGAAGCACGGAGGAGCTCGATATAAATAAACCCATCCATAGACAGGCAACAGTCGACGATGCTTAACTTGCGTACTCGATTAGACTGACACGCGTAGCGACGCCATCGAACTCCTCCGAGCGACTCTAATTTGTGAAACAGTTATATGACAGCGCTTTGTAAAGTCTCGACATGCTCTATTTCACGTATGCCAAGCCAAACAGGCGTCTATAAAACGTAGTGTAAAATATGACATAGATAATATGTCAGATATTATACAGCGCTGCCATATAACTTTTTAGTAAATTATTTCGCCTTCCGTGGAAACAACCAGCTCTCACATAACAAAAAATCGTGTCAATCTGCCTCATTTCCTCACACGATTATGATGGTAAGTTTCTCTTTTTGTAGCGCGAATGCGATGGAAAGTATCGATTTGTCTATACTTTTATTTGTCTATGGTCCAAACGCATATATTATACGGTACATAGCAATATAATTCAATGTTTGATTACTATAGTTTTTTATTTCATTAGTGACGTATGTTTTTTCTGTTCTTTTCGGAAACTGTTCATTTTTTTATACCCTTAAAAGCCTGATATTTTAAATCAATTTAAAAAATACATATATAAGTGTACCCTTTACTGTGTTTACTAATGGGGAAAAATAGTAAAAAAAATCAAAATGATATTTTTATATATTTATTTTGAAAAAACATTTGGAATCATTTTTGATACTTTAGGCATTACGGTAATCAAAATATTGAAATTTATTTAACAATGAAGCAATGCAAAACAGGGATTTTTCTAATTATCACATAAGGAAACTTTACATTTTTTACATAACCATGACGTAAGCTTTCGACAATTTTGATATTTACATTTATTTCTTGAGTCCATAAAAACTTTTTCATGTCCCACTCGATCATAACGTATGTCAGTTGAGGGTAAGACCTGAACACCAGACCGTGATCTTTTGGAGGGTGGTTCAACATCATCATCTTTTCGACTTGTACTTGGCCTTCCTCGTTTATTATCAGGTCGATTTTGATACTGGCATAAGGTATCAGCAAGCTCTGTTCTGAAGTCAGCTAACTTCAGTATGTCCTTCTGGGGTGTGCCTCTTTTGACGTTAACGTTTTTGTAGAGTACCCAAGAGTTGATTATTGTATTATCAAGTAGATGATAGAACAACCTCATTGTCCACTTTCTAGTTGATTTACTGGACGAGAGACTCGCAACCCGTGATATAACCGGAAGGTTGGCACACGGGGCGCATTAGCTGTTAGGTATAGGGTGGCGTGTCCACTTTTTATGCGTATATGGTATCGCCCAATGAAGCTGTCCATCAGGTCAACGCCCCCTATGTGGGCGTTATATTCCTTGATTACGCGAGGACAAGGTGCCTGAATATTACGTTTTATTTTTTTGTCGTAGCGGGTTATAGACTCTGCTGGTTCGCAACCAACATAAGTGGAAAGCAATAGCACTTGCTTACTGTCCTTTCAACTTGTTGCCGAGAAATCCATACCTTCAAAGGTAGCAACATTTTCGTGATAGGCTCCTCTTGTTACTGTGGACTTCAAAACTTCCTTTTTATCTGGCAACTTGCAAGTCACAAGGTCAGGTTCAGCATTAGGTTCTACTTCCAAGTCTTCCTCATCCTCTAGTTCCATCCGAAGCTCTCTTCGACTTGAATAATAATCAATATCATCTTCATTTTCATTTTCACTGGCTTCATCCTCAGAAATTTCACCATTTTCTAGCATTTTTTTTTTTTTTCTTTTTATACTACGTCGGGTGCTCTACGCTCGCAACATAAAATATCGCTCGCGCGCCGCCACCCCCGCTGCCAACGCAGCATCTCCTTCATTTCTGGTGACCTCACTCACTCGCAGGAACACAACAACCCTCACGGGAATTGCTATTTGGCTGCGGTATTCTGTGAGGTGGAGGTACATTCCCCAGTCGGGTAGCTTACAATTACGCTCCCTACCTCTCTTTTCGCCAGAGCTTCGTTTGTCAGTCAGCAGGGTGCACCGCGTGCAGGTGAAGTTGGCTTTGGTTCATAGATGTTGAGGAACCACTTACACCCCAAAAAAAAGCATCCGTAACAAAGCCTCAATATCATCTGGCTTCATTTTCAATTATACGAGTAGTATACAGTTAAGTAAAGGCTAAGCACATTCATTCCAACACCAAACCAAGCGTATAAACATGAAACAATACAAAAATCAGTCAAAAATTGAACCAAAACAAGTATAAGTAAGGCGAATTCAAATAGCCCAGAATACAGGCATTCTGGGCTATTTGAATTCGCCTTACTTCTCTCGCCTTACTTATCAAAATTGATACATAAAAAAACATCAAGTTTTTCTTCAAGCAAAGCAGGTGTAAGAAAAAAAATATAAATCATAATAAAAATAAGATACTCACCTACCGCACAAGTATTTTTAGTTTACAAAAAAAATAAAAAATCATAGACAATAATAAGCGAAACTTTTTGTAAAACTATGTCACCCATTCAATGTGGCGGGAAACCGAAATGTCATATTGTTTGTCATCTTTTGACACTTGACGTTTGTTTTTGTTTTTTATCTTGAAGATTATCAGTCAAAGGTAACATGTAAACAGCCTAATATTAAAATAAAATCGATTGTAGGTGCCCAATGCGATTTCTATCCCCGGTATCAAATTTGAAACTTCAGGTATTTAAGGGTAAAAGCTTGTTGATTGTTATTTAATTAAGTTTCTTCTTCCAGAAGGCTACGTACCAATTAATCTTCTTTCATATTTCTTAAAATTCAAACATATTTTCGTTTCTATTATGCGCAAACATAGTCCAAAATGGAGTCTCAAAAGAAAATTAAGTTTTGCAGCGTACTTAGAAGAAATCTATATATTCGAGGTTTCTTAACGTGATAGGTTCAGAAAAATACAACTATGACAGCACTAGACTTTATTTACTATAGTTTTTTTTATGACCCCTATCTTTTTCTAGGCGTCGTTCAGAGGGTCTTGATCGAGAATGTTCATAGATATGATTCAAGGAAAGCTCTTTTCTAGATTATGAAGAGATCTTAGCAACTTCCACAGGTATAATCTATTCAGAAATAGAAAAAAGGACATGCTAACCCTGGTCTGATGCTACAAGATCATCTAAAATCATCAGGATATTCAACTGCTTGCCTACTTACAGCAAACGTGTTGTGTCTTGTGGACTCATGTAATGATTTCAATGAAAAACTGTTCATTGAAATCATTACATGAGTCCACAAGACTATAGATAAAGTTCCAGGTTCACAACTAAACAAAGCATAAATGACTTACTCGTATAATCAAAATTGAAATGTGATTTTCGTAATCAAAAAATATAATGAATGATCTTGAGGATTGTTGTGTGTGTGTATCTTGTGCCTCTTGTGGATTTATTTGTAGAGCGTCAAGATCCTTGTTGTCCTTGAACACTTGATATTTTCATCTGTATCTAGAGCGTACGGCAAGGCGTTTTCAATGAGGTTGTCTCGCAAATGCTCTATTATTATTACATGGTTATGGAATATTTTTATATTAGCTCAGAATAGTGGCTCCTCTTCACCTGAAAGTAAGTGAAAAGAGGATCCCAAATTGCAGCGGCAACTGACTAAAAACTACACGACAGTGTTCTGTCAGTTCACATTGCCATACTGGCCCGCAAAGAGCTTCTTTACGGTTCATTTGAAAGATCCATAAACCACAAGACAAATATTTGTGTACATGAACATATCTGTTTATCTCGGTCTGGGTGTTTTCTATGTATTATAAGTATGTATTTATAAATACATTTATCACTTGTCTATTACCGAACAAAACAAGCTTTGCGCTAAATTTGGGACTAGATGGCGCTTTGTAAATTTGTCCAGAAATATGTATTTATTATTATTTATTTATTATCTCACGTTGTACGAAAAAGGAAACACATTTGACGGCAAGGCGTTCACTTCACTTTTTAATGGCGCGACAGAGGTAGGAGTTAATTTTTAGTAACATTTTAATACTAATTACAAGTATAAATAATCTTCTAATTCATCCTTAAATTTGGTACCGTGAGTATATTATATTCCAATTAAGCTTAAAAGGATTAACTAATGAATAAATTAGCTGATATAATTGATATTATATTTCAAGAGGCTCTGAGAGACAAGAACGTTACGTAGGCGTAGCCGGGCATACAGTGACACCGCCTAATAAAATATGTATAAGCGTGTCACACATATGAAGTAGGTTCATAATAAATATACAGGAAATTTATACTTTACATGACAGGCAAAAGAGTGAGTAGAATTATCAAAAAACTAGCTGATTCGCGCAACTTGGTCAACGTGAGACAGTGCCTTGAGAGCGAAGCGTAAGCTTACCATTTGAAAGGTTATAGTGGCCAATCTTAAAAGATAGACATATGCTACACGAACTTTATTTTAGAACTTTTTAAGATGAATAATTCCGTCGTAAATAATTGTTGCATAACTTGAACCGTTTACGCAGCGCATACAACGGAAGCTCTCAAAAGGAATATCTTTTCACATTTTTCAAAATTTTTCATTGGTGCTCTGTTCCTATTGGTGGTTGCGTGATGTTATATAGCCTTCCTGGAATATGGCTGTTATATGGCTTTCTAACACTAAAATATTTTTTCAATTCGAATAGTTCCTGAGTTCAACCAAACAAACAAACAAACTCTTTAGCTTTATAATATTATCTATAGATAAGGCATCAATTTACAATAATTGTGGTAGTGATAATTTTTGTTATATCGTTACAGTAATGTATGAACATGATTACCTTAAATGCGAAACCGCGAAGTTCGGAAGATGGTGAAAACGAACAAAATGTCCGATTCCGAAACCAAAATTGTTGTACTAGTTGCGAATTTACAATTTGTCAATTTGGAGAGGTTGCAAGATACCGTGTGGCTGTACCGTGTGTACCGTGTACTGTGGCTTGCTGTACGTTTTGGGTCAAACTGTTACTACAGCAAGCAATTGAATGAATAAATAAATAAAAATAAAAATACGGAACCTCACCAAAAGTCAGTCAAAATGGTTCTTCGCACGTAACTCCGAGACAAAGATTATGTTACTTGATGTGAATTGTTTGAGTACTTGTACTAACCTATTACTTTTAATTTATAAGTTTGCAGCCAAGTGCGAGATACGGAAGAATGCAAAATTTGAATCTAATCTTTTGCTCAAAATTTTACTTCGGGCAAAATTATCGTAATGAAAATTATTGCAAATATTATATTTATAGACTGTACTCTATCTACATTGTGGTCACAGCCTAGAAGAACGTCACGGAACAACGTCTATTTTATTATTAAAAATTTCGCATATACTCATTATGTGAGCAAAATGTAAAAGGGTTAGCAGAGGTTTACCTAGAAAACTATATGGAGTTGGTCAATAACGAAGTGAAGAGTATTTTATATGATCAGCAATGCGTAAATGGTACGTCTGGTATTGCAAGCATCCATAGACTACGAAGACCGCATATCATCAGGCAGATCGTATGCTTGTATGTTACCTTAGTGGCATATGCAAATTATAAAGTAAGGATCTGAACTTAGATTATCAATTGGTCTCCGCTCCGCTTAGATTATCAATTGGTCTCCGCTCCGCTTAGATTATCAATTGGTCTCCGCTCCGCTTAGATTATCAATTGGTCTCCGCTCCGCTTAGATTATCAATTGGTCTCCGCTCCGCTTAGATTTTCAATTGGTCTCCGCAGCGGCGACCAATTGTTAATCTATGGATCTGAAATTTGTTTTAAGTATACATGAAAAAAACTTTTATTCAACGCAACGCAAAAAAAGCAGCTGGGAGCGGCTATATGCTTAAAGATGAAAATCGCCTATGGTGGAAAGCCCCATTGGGCAGGCCTATATCCAGCAGTGGGTAGATACATACGGATAATGCTGATGATGTCGTCGATGTAAAGACAACCAATTATAGACCATAATACTTCCAGCATAAGAGGCACTTGCGTAGTGCTTCGAATGTTACGTGCGTCTCATGGCTACGTTGGACCATGTTATACTGGAAGTATTACGTTTTACACGTAGTAGCACTATAGGGAACACAGACAACGTATAATAAAGTAGACTTGGGATCTATGTGCGGCGAGCGTGTCAACAGTAAGCGTCCGAATGATTAACTTAGTCTGGATTTCCATCAGTCGCATACGTAATAAATCGTTGTAAATTTTATGCTTTTAAGGCACAAGACTATACAACCAAATTCAACCAATCACAATACGAAGTTAATATTAGTATATTCATGTTGCTTGCCTGTCATTGTGTAAGTTTGGCACGCTTGGTGCTGTACAAATCTGTGTGCAATCCATTTCCATTGGATTTCCTGATTCCATTCGCTTATTTTTTTTTTACGTCATAACATCTTATAAGTCGATGAACGCCGGCTGCACGCACAAAAAAGCATGACTCATTGTCACGTTCCGCCTGAGCCGAGCATGCAAGCGAGAGAGCGGAACAAGCTATCTCTCTTCCTCTTATAGTCCGTCAACCGACTTTACAGACAACGAATTTTTTAGAAGCTGTGAAGGTTATAAAAACCATCATAACGACACGCCTACAAAGAAATGGACAATTTACTTAAAACACACGCCTTTTTTGGGTCGAATAAAAAACAGAATTGTTTTTTTTTGGGCAGTCGTAAATACCTACTGGAGGAAAAACATAGTAAATACACAGTAAGATTGTAGACGGGGACAAAGTTGCACGTATTTATCTCTAGGCCGTAAACACGCTTCCGTCCCACTCAAGCCCCATGGGAACCTCTGCCTTTTTGATGGATTGCGTCCGAGCACTCTGGCATAGTAGATAGATACATCAGTACGTCGACTACATAATAGTCATAAAACACAATGCTCTACAATGCGAAATCGTGTTGTGGCGTGTTTGTTTATGCGAATGCATCGATTACGGACGTTTGTATAAAGTTGTTATACTATTCTATGTGTACACTGTGATATTGAATATACGAAGACGGACGATTTTACGGGTTGTCAGCTATGATACAGTTAAGATAGCTGACGGTGACAAAAATAGGCATTTTGTCATGTCCATTTTGTTAAAACGTTCGTCGTCAATCCTTATTTATCCCACTGCTGGGATATGGGTCGTCCCTCAGTTGAAGGGGTTTAGAGCATACTCCACCACGCTGCTCAACTGCGGGTTGGCTGAAGCCAGTGTTTTCAAGCCGCCTAAATGCTACTGACTTGGCTTAACGACTGTCATCTATAATGACAACAGCCGGGACTGACGGGTTAACATTCACCTCTGAAGCATGGAGGAGTTTGAGATAAATAAACCCATCTATGGACAGGCTTCAGTCGACATTGCTTAACTTGTGTGTTCGATTAGAGTGACACACGCAACAATGCCACCGAGCTCCTTGTAAATAGTAGCAGCTTCTAATTCTCCATCGTCAAAGTATACTTATAATGGTCAAAATGCGTATATATCAGCAGTCGTTAATATATTTTGTCCTATTATACATTTTGGTAAAGATACTTAGGAGTTATTCATTTGTTCTTTATAGTAATATTTTTTAGGAGCTCTACGGCAGCGGTTCCCAATTAGTTTTTTGACGTGCCACTTCAGGAAAGACCTCAAACTTGCGAACCCCTTATTGCAGAAACATTAAATAAAAATTGAAATCAGGTGTATTATATATTTATTATCATCAAAAGACATTCTAATGACACAGTAAAGAGCTCGATGCATACGTTTGACTTACCTACCGTATCGTTTAATTACATTGAATATTTTTTGTTTGCAAAAATTTAAAGAATTATTTATCTCAGTTTAATCTCTTTGCATATAAGTACAGTAAATATATGTGATGTAAGTTTTTCTTGGCCACTTATTTACCGCAAACACACTGCCATCTAGTCCCAAACTAAGCAAGCTTATAATAAAGGTACCAGATAACTGATACTTAAATACATTTTTTTATAAATACATGCATATAATATATAGAATTATAATTACACATGCATAATATAAAAAAAAAAAAAATTGTCTCATGCGGGGATCGAACACTCGGTGTCAAAATGATCATTGCTAACCATTCGACCACCAAGCTCAACTCTATTCACGTCAAATTCACGTACGTACGAGTATATATTTTTGTGATTTTACGAAATGCCAAGTATTTTGAAGTAGAAATGTTCGTATTTTATGTTCGTAGTATTATGCGTCGGAAGGAACGGAAATCGTTAAACCTCGTTTCAAGGGTTTAGTAGCGAGATGCCTACTATCGCCCTTGGTTGACTGTTTTACGTTTTCATACAATTAGTAGCATAACGACTACTTCAGAAAATCTCCAAACACGTAGTCGCACGCGCCGGGGTCTTCCCGGACTCCCAAAGCCTTCGTAGAGGTGACGAAGTCTGAAACGAACGCAGGTCTTCAGTAACACGATTACAAGATGACGACGAACGAACCGCTTGAGGAATTTGCTTACTAATGCGCTGGGGAATCTCCAGCTTAGGCGTGGAACCGCAAATGCGCGACGTACGAACTGGGTGCTTTTGGTTGGAGAGACGCTTCGACCAGGAAAAAAGGGAGATTCTCTTGGCGGACCGGTTTTGTTGTCTCCACGAATCTCCACTCCAAACCACTTTCAAGTAGTTACATTGTAGTTCCATTAACGTAACTAGTTGCACATGGGACTTATTCCAAGTAGATAGTTACATTATGATATAATAAAATCACTTGTACGATTCCACTTCAGTAAATTTAATTTTAACGACCCTTTTTCAGCATTATCAAGATATTGATTAAAAATATTCCTGGACAAATTACACATGGCCATCTAGTCCCAAACTAAGCAAAGCTTGTACTATGGATACTAGATAACTGATATATAATACTTAAATACATTTTCTTTGTAAATACATTCTATATAATACATAGTAAAACGCCCAGACCAAGACAAACAGACATGTTCATGCACACAAATGTTTCTCTAGTGCGGGGAGCGATCCCGCGATCTTGGAGTCAAAGTGGCCATTGCTAACCATTCGACCACCGAGCTCGTCGATATGCTTTTCTCTATAAAACTATTCAGGTACAGTGCAATCAATGACAACTCAAAAATGCAAACTTTATAATGAAAAGCAATAAATAAAAATAAATTTAATTAAGTAGAAAAGTACAGGAGATTTTACTATATAAAAATGTTTACATACATTACTCAACTTCGGTTGGCGGAGTTCAGTATTTTCAAGACAACGCCTGTCGGCTTAACATGGCCTCGGAGGCACGAACCAGGGTTTCACAGCCCTACCGCCGAAGCTGAAGCCGATTACCATCGGATTTTTTCAAAAAAAAAAAAATTTCAAAATTCAAAATATCTTTATTCCTTGGACTTTATAAAGCACTTAGAAACGTCATACAAATTAAATATAAGAATATGTATAAATCATTACTACTCTAAATCCGCAGAGCTTAGATTCACTTTCATCACACTATCTTGAATGTGAAAGTGAATTTAAGTGCCAGTTCCGGCGACGGGGCTTCTTGAGAAGAACTGGCAAGAAACTCAAGGCCGACTCTTTTAATTGCCAATAACGTTACATTAAATACAAATACAATCATTAACATAACATAACAAGAGCAATTCATTTCCAAATACTTTTATCATTTATGTAATCCGAGATACAATAGTTTTGATTGCGAAAATAAGACTTTAGCTTAAATTGGCGGTTATTGTGTTTAGCTTAGCTAGTAGAAGTTATAGACCTCTACCGACTAAGCCAAAGCTGTTTGACAATAACTTAAACGTAAGACCTATTTTTAGAATCAAGATATTCGGTGGTAATCGGTTTCAGCTTCGGCGGTAGGGTCGCAGGGGCCCTAGTTTTTTGATTACAGATATCAAATTTCAGTTTAAATTAGTGGTAATAGGCTATTTTCCAATGTTTAAAAATTGTATAAATTATTTAACAATATCGTAAAATACACAAAACTATAAGGATCTGCAAACTTTCATTCTAATATCTTCAGTCAGACTTTTTTTAGCGTCGATCAAAGTTTGGCGGGAAAGTCCATTTTAAAAGTATGAAATTATTAAAAAATAATATTTCCATTGGAGAAGCAATAAAAAAGGCTATAACTTTTATTATGATACTAATCACATAAACGTAATATTTAACATAGCTATCGTACAAATTTCTGATTTGATGCATACAAAATACAAACCTGTGACGTCATAATTCGGTAGTCTTTTGTATGGAGCGTTTTGGGGCAGTCTAAAAATTGTGATTTTCAAATTAACATATCTCGAGAGATTTTTGTGCTATCGAAGTAATTCTTTCACCTATGGTTATATTATGGAGACGACCCTACATATCAAACCGAAAAAAATGTTAGTCAAATAGCCTATTGTGTTTAGCTTAACAACAGTTCATCAAAACGCTGTTCAGTAAACATATTCAGTTCAGTCGGTAGAACTCCAGAGTTTCTACCAGATAAGCTAAAGGTACCATAAATCTAAGCAGAAGTTTGATATTCGCAATCAAAAAACCTAATGGGAAGCGGCTTCAGCTTAGGCGGTAGGTCCCCGAGGTAAACAAATTCATCCATATGCAGGCTACGGTCAGCGTCTGATCAAGAGTTCTGACCGCCCTAGGCTAATAGGCTAGACGACAATGATAAAAAATTATAAAAAGTACATAACAGTGTCATAAAATATACAAAACTAGAACGATCTGTGATCTTGAAATTTTGATAACTTATGTCCGACTTGTTCTATGATCGATCAAAGTGTAGTAGGAAAGTCCAATTTAAAAGAATGAAATTATGAAAAAAAAATATTAATTTTGGAAAAACAATAAAAAATACTATAACTTTTGTTATGGCACTAGCTACATAAACGCAGTATTTCACATAGCTGTCGTACAAATTTCTGTTTTAACGTATACAAAATACATAAGTGTGACGTCATAATTATGTAGCCTTTTGTATGGAGCGTTTTCGGGAAAGTCCAAAATTGTGATTTTCAAGTTATCATATCTCGAGAAGTTTTTATGCCATCGAAGTAATTCTTTCACTTATAGTTATATTATTGTGACGTCCTTACATAACAAACCGAAAGAAAAAATTGTCGTCTAGCCTACGAGAATACCGACTGATTCGAGTGACAAGTCAGTATTTATTTATTGTTAAAATCAGGGGCTCCCAAGCTTTTTCAGTTCACATCGCATTTAGTTTTTGTGTTTTGTCTCGGTCTAGTTGAAATATGTAGGGTAGTTGGAATGATGCTAGATTAATAGGCCATGGGAAGACACGATTTCAGCGCGCCCCCCTGATCCTCGCGCCCTAGGCTGCAGCCTAATTAGCCTAAGGGTTAATCAGGCCCTGGCTACGGTCTACATTACTTAACTTGCGTCTCCAAATTAGATTGACATGCGCAACGACGCGATGCCGTAGACCAGTGTTTCCCAATTAGTGGTACGCGTACCCCCAGGGGTGCACGAGATTGCATCAAGGGGGTAACGCGCAGCATGCATAGGAATACGTCCATGCACTATTCTAGTCTGTGTGTCGTCTGTGCGGTTGAAAAAAGTGGTGTGGGGTATTTATTTATTTATAATTACCGACGACTTGAAATGCCATAAATGGAAAATACCATCTCGCCATTTTTTAAATTAATAAAGTTGTTTATTTTTATTATAGCCTATTCAAAAATCTAGACACACGAGACTCTCCATCACATGCCTCCGAAGAATTTTCGAATACTTTGGCCATATTGCTAGGACAACCTTGAAAAACTAACTGTTAATAATCGGCAAGGATGAGGGAAAACGATGGAGGGGTGGGGACAGATGCGTTGGTCCGATCAAGTTCGATCTACACTCGATACCACTATCTGCGAGCCCGGGTTACGTATTTTACGGTCGGTTCGATGGCGTCGTTACCCGTGTCAATCTAATCGAGCACGCAAGTTAAGCAACGTCGACCGTAGCATGTCCACGGATGGGTTTATTTATCTCGAGCTCCGTGCTACGGAGGGCATGCTAACTCGTCGGTCGTCGGTAACGGTAAGCCAAGTCAGTGACCTTTAGGCGGCTTGAAAACACTGACCTCCGCCAACCCGCAGTTGAGCAGCGTGGTGGAGTATGTTCCAAACCCCGTCGATGGAGGGGAAGCTCGTATTCAAGTGGGATGAATAACGGTTGAGGACGAGGTAGGCGCGTCCATTGGCTGCAATGACTTTTACGATCAGACAAGTCAATTGCTTTACTACTATTTTTTATTCTGTGACGCTTATAATTTTATTATCAGGGTTTTAAAAAAAATCTAGGTACGTGCCTATTACTTGGCCGCTCAACAATTACTAAAGTCATCAGTCGAAAACCGCTAGGAAATTCTTGAAGAGATGCTCTATTAGCAGTAGATGAGTGACTCGCGTCTGATACATGTGTTGCGAGTAATTATTAGTTATGGTAATAGCTTCATTTATAGAATTAAAAATTGGCCAATATCTCGGCCAGAGGATTAGCATTGCCATTCAACGTGGCAATGCTGCCAGCCTTTTGGGCACTTTTCAAGTGGGTAACGATTTGGCGGGGCTTCATTATTTATAGTTATATATTTCTAAGTTATATTTAAGTAGGTATTTTATTTATAAGTTATTTGTATATTAGAATTAAAATAATAAATATTTCCACAAGTATCAAATGATACCAACAACAGTGTTTTTTTTTTCAATTTTCACAGCGTCACCGCCGACCAATTTTCCGTCACTCGTCAGCGTATCTACACAGTGCGTGAATACGTGACATTTACTCAATAAGTCCAATACTGCTTAAGGGTCTTTTCGCAAGAATCCCGACATTCAGTCACTTTCCTATAATATTCTTACTTATCGAAAGAGCAAGGTTTTATTTATTCTTTAGCTATAACTAACGAAGTTGTTCTTTTGTTCGAGAACTGATATTGATTGTACAGGATCTGCAGACATGACACTTTTACACGCGTATCTAAATAAGTTGATAAATCGTTGACGAGCTCGGTGGTCGAATGGTTAGCAACGGCTACTTTGGCTCCGAGGTCGCGGGTTCGATCCCCGCACAAGACAAACATTGGTGTGCATGACCATGTCTCTTTGTCTAGGTCTGGGTGTTTTCTATGTATTATAAGTATGTATTTCCAAAAAAAATGTATCAGTGCAAACTACATTTATCAGTTGTCTAGTACCCATAGTACAAGCTTTGCGCTTAATTTGGGAGTGGATGTCCCAGCGCTTTGTAAATTGTCCAGAAATATTTATTTATTTCTAAACTACATAGGATATTAAAAAACTGATTATCGATTCTGAAAGAGCTTCACCACCTCTATCAAATGGTATCAATAATTTCATAAAACAAAATAAATGTTTTCATCTACTATTAATTTAGCAAAAGGGCCGCCTTTTGTCGTCGTCAACCCTTATTCATCCCACTACTGGGATATGGGACTCCCCTCAATTGAAGGGCTTTAGAGTATACACGCTGCTCAACTGCGGATTGGCGGAGGCCAGTGTTTTCAAGCCACCTTAAGGCCACTGACTTGGCTTAACGAATGTCATCTATAATGACAACAGCCGGGACCGTCGGCTTAACGTGCCTTCCGAATCACAGAGGAGCTCGAGATAGGAGCTCCGCGTTTTGTACTTTCGTTGTATTAATACTTCTGTAAAATCATTTTTATTTGGTGCAATATTGTAGAATATTGTATTGTATGCATAATTGAAACAGAAAGTAAATATACGTGTCCTTTAATATGTAACTTTAAGAAAGCCATATCGTCATACTAAGAGTGAACACACACTTGTCTTATCAGAGCCAAATGCGCCGAACGAATAGATCGAATCGAATTTTAGAATTCTTTTTATAAAATCGATTTCGATTCGGCTCGGATGGCTCCGGTGTGCGAGGTGTTAAAAGATTTCATAATTTTTATAGAATTCAACATATGTTCGTTCAGTTCGTTCGGCGCCTTTGGATCGGATAAGTGTGCGTTCACCTTAAATGTATTGTAGCCGAAAACATAAAATTGTTTTATTTATTTATGTCAATATTTATTATATAATTTATACAAAAAAAAATAGCTCTGCTGGATAAAAATGTGGCCCAGTTAAAGGAAATTTATATCTAAAAAATTTCGATTTTTCACTTCGGAAGGTTTTCCCAGATTTGTTCTTCTTTTTTGCAAGCATCTCTCTTGGAATAAAGTTATATTTGAAAGCTATACTTTAAGTATGAAATAAATCCTTCTGGGACGCTTGTATAGGTTAGGTGAGGACAACGAAATCAACAAAAAACAACAGACGGGCCTTAGGTTTTATACTCAAGTGGCAGAAAAACTAGAGCGTTACAAAAAAAAGCGCCAGTTTCGTGATTCGACAAATTCTTCAGGGGTTTCCTCTAAAACTGTTATGAGATTGGGACAATGTCGCCTCGTCACGTAGGGAGATAAAAGTTACCCTTGCAGTAACAACTATTTCGGATTACGTTACAAACTGACTGGATCACATCAAAAAGTTTATTACGAACTTACGCGGCGCATATGAATTTGCCTCTCAAAGGCTCAAATCTCTATGGGCTTATTCAGTCGAAATATTGAGTGGATTTATATTTGAAGCTTAAAATATAATAGATATATCGTAGACAGAGAAAATTTTAGACAAATCAATAATTTCCATGGCATTTTTATAATAATAAATTACTTTTTGTAAAAATCTATGACCGGCAAATACGAGTATGCATGCATACACAGAAAATCATAAAATAATAATAAACCATTACGGTGTCATTTTTAAGGTTCCGTACCCAAACGGACCCTAAGCTATTACTGAGACTTCCCTGTCGTCCGTCCGTCCGTCCGTCTGTCACCAGGCTGTATCTCATGAACCGTGATAGTTAGACAGTTGAAATTTTCACACATGATGTATTTCTATTGCCGCCATAACAACAAATACTATAAAAAAAAACCGGCCAAGTGCGAGTCGGACTCGCGCACTAAGGGTTCCGTACCATTATCTATAAAAACGGCAAAAAAAAATCACGTTTGTTGTATGGGAGCCCCCCTTAAATTGTTTTATTTTTATTTAATTATTTATTTTTAAAGTGAATATATAACTAAATATTATGTGAGTATTTCAAGCGTTTACCTATTGGCGTTATCAATTGCGAGCAAAAATGAGCAAAAAAATCACGTTTGTTGTATAGGAGCTCCCTTAAATATTTATTTTATTCCGATTTTTAGTATTTGTTGTTATAGCGGCAAAAGAAATATATCATCTGTGAAAATTTCAACTGTCTAACTATCACGGTTCATGAGATACAGCCTGGTGACAGACGGACTCGTTATTTGTGGCAGGCGCTGGCTCACTAGATGGGCCCCCGAAATGCCAGGAAATCGGCCGGGGGCAACACCGTTGTGAGTGACTCAGGGGTGTCGAGATGTGCTGCGCTTTCTCCGAAGTTACTTGCGATGTCAAGCCTTTTAACACTTCCATAGTTGGTCAAGCCAAAATGATTAAGGCCGTTTTCTAGTACTTACCCACTTTATTGTTTGCTGAAAAATCAAGTCTCGTTGTCGACGAGTATGTCTACTATATAGACAAGATAAATGATAAAAGAGTTTTACCTTCGCTTATCAGCTCATCTAAAAACTATAAAAAATATGGAAAGAATTATCCCCTAACTCCTAACCGTTAAGGAGTTGTATATTCCCTTATCTGATTTGGTATATGATAGGATGACAACCAATTAGAACATATCAAGTAAATAAAGAAATGAAAAACAATGTAAGTGCCTATAAAATTTTAAGGTTGCCCTCGATTTCCCTCGGATTCCATCATCAGATCCTCTTCTTATCTTGTAATGGCGACAATGGGAGAATCTCAGTAGTATATTCTTTTGAATACATTATTGTGACGATTTTTGTTTCGCGTGAGGTGCTGTTTTTTTAAGAAAAGCACAATAATGTGCTAAACATATGTATAATAGCGCCACAGTATAAGTAATAGTACTAACGATAGCGTTATAAAAAAAGTTTTATCATAAATATACCTACTTCAGACAAAAATTGTAGATCATAAAATTATCTACAAAAAATGTATCAATACTTTTTTTCCTACGAGCCACCGTTTTTGAGATATAACGATTCAAAAAGTTGTAAAAGTTGTAATCGTCATAATATGCACACGTTTCCACGCCACCTATGAGGTAGTGTAAGTACACTACCTCATAGGTGGTGTAGAAACGTGTAAAAATATATTCATCAAAAAGTTTATCTACTTTTGCAAAGTGTCAAATACTAAATATAATACATGTACTATTTTTACACGCAATAACTGGCAGTGATACGAAATCTGCATTTTACAGGAGGGGTAAAATAACAGTTTTCAAAATGTTTGAAAAACAAAATTTATTTCAATGTGCTAAAGTTTTTAAATATAGAAATTCAACTCGACAATTCGCTTTCTTCTTTCTATGTACGGAGCTCCTAAAAAAACTACCTGCTTAGATAAGTATAGATATGCATGTTTCGTTAAAAATACCAAAAGTAAAAAACAAGTACAATTAGCTTGTCTTCCTCCAACCTCAGTTGCTGCTCATCAACAACTTTTTCGTGGCTTGGTTATCAGCTAGACCCTACAGACTGGGGTTGGAAGTTGGTCAACAATTCATTAGAACCAGTCCACACTTTACTTCCACCTGCGCCGGAAAAACTGCTGAACACAATTTTATTTCCATTTTTTTTCAATATTTATAATCTAAATTAGATGTCTCTTAAAAAAGAAATTGTAACCCTATTCTGAATTGAGTAATTCACTGAAAAGTTCACTGCGCTCTACTATCTGCTAATAACTTTAACTAATTCTTTTGCACCGGCTGCACTTTGCGCCCGGTGCAAAAAAATTGGCTTCAGAGTTCATATTACGTGATATTACTGAGAACCGGTCATATCCTCTTTGTAGTCTTTTAAAAATAGTCATATTGTAATAAGAGAATCTGGTCAAATTTATACATTCTTTAATCAAATTGTAGAGTTCTGAATTGGTCCTGAATTAGTTGTTTGTTCCGAATGAGTACTCAATGAAATATTGCTACTATATACCTACATACATAGAAACGTATCTAAAGCCTCCTATACAAATTTCTCGGAATCCATTTCCTTTCACGGACTAATTAGAAAAGTTAGTTGCGAAGCGCGATATATTGCGAAGGATGATTTGATTATCTCTCTTCTTAATTTCCTCCATATAAATAAATATTGTCAGACAAATTACACAGCGCCATCTAGCCCCAAAGTAAGCGAAGCTTGTGTTAAGGGTACTAGACAACTGATAAACATACGTAAATACATTTTTTTTTTGTAAATACATACTTATGATACATAGAAAACACCCAGATTTAAAATTGATTCTTGCGCTCAGACCTAGGATTTCGCGCACTGGTCGTCTTTGAGTATGTCAAAATCCACTCATCATTCATTAAATCATTCACTTATTGCGATAAAGGTACCACACCCCGGCCACTCAATATAAAAGTCGCGTCAGTTACTACTACATAAACAATAACTTCTGTGCAGAGCGTGAATGAGCGTGTGTGCGTGCAGCGCCATACAAACTGTTCCAGATTTGTCTCAGAGGGGAGGTGAGGTCGACACGAGAGACCGGCAGAGAGTGGCCGTACTGTACGTAGTACTATTACTTATACTGTGGCATATTCAGAGGAATGACGTATGATACTTATCTATTTTCGCGGGTTCGCAGTGCCTTATCTCATTTCGTTATCGCAAACGAATAGATTACAATTTTCTGCTACAGTACGTATGTAGTACTGAGTGAATAAAATATAATTGTGTATAATACAATATACGAAAATTACCTGACTTAAGGACGCACCATCCTTTCTCATATTCTGTGAGTAACCACATTTTTTTTTCTAGTCCAGAAATTCTTATATTTAATTTGACCTCGAGGCATAACTTGCCGTCTAGGATAAATCTCAAGTCCATTTTGATGCTCTAAAAATTAACTGGACAATACTTCTAGTTTATCTACAGATTCTAGTTTATCTGAGCAAAGCAGTCGTGGTCACCATGAAGGAGATGTGGGTAGGGTTGTCAGGTCCAAAAACACAAAAGCCGGACCTCACGGACTAGGCGCTTAATTTGGCCGAACATTTTACCCTAAAATCGAACATACC
Source organism: Hypsopygia costalis (assembly GCA_937001555.2). Classification (NCBI taxonomy): domain Eukaryota; kingdom Metazoa; phylum Arthropoda; class Insecta; order Lepidoptera; family Pyralidae; genus Hypsopygia; species Hypsopygia costalis. The sequence goes on from OW443342.2 coordinate 7,910,219, forward strand.
GGGCGTCGCCGCAGCCTTAGCTCCGGGGCGAGGGGCAGAGGGGAGGGGAGGGGGTCTACCCAATTGGCACCATTTTTTGGTAGACCGCAATATCTATCTATATATATAAAAGAAAGTCGTGTTTGTTACAACACTTATAACTCGAGAACGGCTGGACCGATTGCCATGGTTTTTGATTTGTTGGATTTGTCTCCGTCCAGAATAGCACAATAACTATTAAAAACATTGGAAAATTTACGAAAAAAATAAAATAAAAGAAAAATCATTTTTCCATACAAAATGTTCGTGGATGTCGGACCTGTCAAACGTGACGTTAACGTGCGTACGTCAAATGTATGCGTGCGTTCAGAAATCTGGGTATAGGATAATAAGTATTAAAACATTGACAATATTGTCGAAAAATTAAATTTGAAAACGGATTGGGATATTTATTGATTTTCAATTAAATGTCAAATCGATTGGTCTAACTTTTACGTCGCGAAAGTTGTCCGTTGTTGTTTTGAAAATTGTTTATGAATGAATGCTTGAAAATGAATATTAATTGGTTGTCAAGTGTCATGGTACTTTATTTTGTGACATAGCAAAATACTGAATTTTATATTTACCCACTGCTGGGTAATATTAAATACGGGTCTTCCTTCAACTGAATATGTTTCGAGCATACTCCACCACGCTGCTCAACTGCGAGTTGGCGGACGCCAGTAATTTCAAGCCGCCTAAAGGCCACTTGGCTTAACGACTGCCATCTAATGATAACAACCAGGACCGACGGCTTAACGTGCCTTCCGAAGCACGGAGGAGCTCGAGATAATCTAATGATAACAACCGGGACCGACGGCTTACGTGCCTTCCGAAGCACAGAGGAGCTCGAGATAATCTAATGATAACAACCGGGACCGACGTCTTACGCGCCTTCCGAAGCACGGAGGAGCTCGAGATAATCTAATGATAACAACCGGGACCGACGGATTAACGTGCCCTCCGAAGCACGGAGGACCTCGAGTTAATCTAATGATTACAACCGGGACCGACGGATTAACGTACCTTCCGAAGCACGGAGGAGCTCGAGATAATATAAACTCATCCATGGACAGGCTACGGTTGACGTTGCTTAACTTGCGTGTACAATTAGACTGACACGCGCAATGACGCCATCGTGCTTCTCTATTATTTTCTATTATTCATTATATTAATTTCAAGACATCATAAATTTTGTTCAACTAATATGTATACCACGACATTCATTGACAATTAGGCGGTACGAAGTTCGCCGGGCCAGCTAGTTCTATATATAGTATTAAAAAAATACTTTTATCTACTCTCATACTGAAATTTAGAGATTAAAAAACTAAACACAGAATCTTGACATTAAGATTCTGTGTTTAGTTTTTTGTCTTTTACGCATTAGCCATCATAATAAATTTAAAAAGTTACTTTTCGTAACTTTTTAAATTTAATATGTCTTCGTCGGTCGTATGCTTCGTGCTTGAATTAATCGTATGCTTCTCTGCCGCCCGCCTCTTTACAACTACAACATTAAGTAGTGTATGAAATTGCACATAATTAGGTCTTAAAATACTCGTGTGATGCTAATATCACATTGGCCTTCGGCTCATGTGATAGATTCACACTCGTGTTTTAAGAACCCTATTATGCAACAGTTTCATAAACTACAATTTTTTACTTACGTTCAACTTGTGATAGCCACCGAGACAAAAAGCCTAATCGGGGCAGGTCCGACGAGAAAATATTTTGCCTGACACTTAAAAAGCCGAACCTGGCAACCCTAGGTGTGAGGGTTGTCATCGCTCGCCACATCTCCAGAACATCTATCTTTTTTACCCGACTGCCGAAGGAGGGTTATGTTTTTCGAGCGTATGTATGTATGTATGTCTTATTATTTGGTACGCTCTACAGCCTAAACCGTTTGACAGATTTCAACATAAGAGGTGTCGTTAGATTCGTCTTAATCACGCAAGTGACATAAGGTATATCAAATAAAAAAAAAAACAACATGGCGGCTGTTAGCCGCAAAATTGTCGTTGGAGTAAATTTTTTTTCTTCTAAATATATCGATATGGGTATCAAAATAAAGATCTCGATGACCTGATTTCAAATATATATTTGATATATTAGTTATTGCCTGCGACTTTGCTTGTGTAGAATTATATTATTGTTGCGCGTGATTAATAAATCTGTTGTAAGTGCAGTAGGGTGTTTTGATAACTTGTTTAAACTTCTGTCAGTGTTCACGTCTTTGAAGCATTTAAAAATATGGGGAAGACTTGTGTAGTTACAAGCCAGGTCTTAGTGGCCCAGTTATGTTCTTATTCCGCCATATTTATTTTTACTTTATCCATTGAATATCTTTCTATTGCAATGCGTCTTCATCCACGCAGCCACTAACACTATACCGAAGCCATTCCAGATACCGGCATGGATGAGAATAAGATACGCGTTGCTTATGTAGCTGAAAAATGGTAAGCGTATGGTAAGCGTGTAGGTAATTACATCATAACTAATATTAGTTGGAGGTACTCGGGTTATAAAGCAACTTCAACAAGAATTTCATTCCGTCATTCTCTATGGGGCCGCACTAGTGGACCTGGAAGTTTGATCGTCCTATTTTTTAAACACGTGACAAAACCTAAAGAAAACTGTAAACCGATCTCACTCCAGAGTCACGTGTAGAGACTGTTTTCAAAGCTTTTTTAAGGATTCGTCTCGTTCGAATGCTTGATGAGTACCATTTTTAGCAAAATTCTAGTAAAGGTTTTCTGGAAGAGATTGCTTTTGGCGAAAAGACCGCCTTTTGTACTTTTCATTCTGCAAGTTTCTTGTATGTATCTTTATCATATTGGTTCAATAAAGTGTATTCTATTCTATCTTCATTTTTAACACGTCATAGTTTCGGGATGAAATAAAATAAAATGGGGTGTGGCTGCGTCGTAAACACGGCTGTGTGTTCTACGTGTATACGTTATATGCACTAAATTTATCTCAATATGGCAGCGCTTCCCCCTCCACCGCACGCGATGTTCCACAGTCCTTACTTATCGTAATTACATATGTTTTTGATCCTTCATTTATCCAGTCGTGTAATTTAATTTTGGATGGAGATGATAGATATTTAGCTGCACCACCAAACTGTATCCCTCGATTTTGTTATCATTCATTTTTTTAGAATTGCCTCCCTATGGAAGCAATTGACCCTATCTCTATGGAAACGTGAATTATAAGGAAGCTAGACTAGAAGTAGATTGTACAGAAAACTATAGCATGCCATCATAATAATAGGTATTTAATGGGACGGGGGCCCACCACACATTCCCACCACTGTATCTCCTGTGTAGCCAGGATTAACAGCGGCGACCGCCAAAAAAGGCAATGAACAATGAAGTCCATTGCAGTCCCAGGGGTAAAACTACGGCTGCCTTGGAACTCACAACGAATTTAATCAGAAGAAATTAGTAGGAGTAGGAAGCTTTTGGAATTTGACTTCCCCTCTTAGCAATGTGAGAGACAGCAATATGGCAAATAAGGCATTAAAAGCCTAAAGAGATGGCTAGTCAAGTGAAGCTCAACTGCCGTGCACCACGGATTTTAAGTTTCTAACACTATTAGGGACCTAAAACATTGAGTTGTTACCTAACACATCGATTCCAATAATATGAATTGCAAAATCGTCTGAACGCTTGGTAATTCTCCCTTGTTGCTACCAAATCTGAATAGTATACTACCCCGGATGCAACTTGCAATGAATTCAACATGTCATCCCGCTCCCGCTGCCAAAGATCACACTCCCAGAGAACATGGTGTGCTGTTTGATCGAATTCAGAATTAGCAGTAGAACATTCGCATAAGGGCGACGGCACTAATTTAAACGAAAAGAGTTTAGCTTTAAAATTGCCATGTCCAGTTAAAAATTGCGCAACGGGGTGGTCGACTTCTAACCACTTTTTCTTTAATCTATCTCTTACCGATTGAAAGAACAGATACAAGTGGCGTCCTTTGGTAGAAGTTTCCCACCTTTCCTGCCATTCAGACAGCAATGTTTCAAATACTTCATTAATAGGTTTGAACAGTCTAACTATTTTTTCACGATCACGCGTTTTCAAGAAATCAGGGACCATATTTTTAGATGTATAGTACATTGAAGCGCGGCGTTGTACTTCTAAGTCTACCGGTAACACACCTGCTAGCACGGGTAGTGCCTCGGTGCTTACAGTTCTATACGACTTACATAAAAATATCAGAGCAAGGCGCTGGCTTTGAAGCAATTTACGACGTGCTGCACCTATAGTAGCCCTATCTGCCCACGCAGGTGAACCGTACGTAACACAACCTAAGTATGTGGCGGTATAAATAGTTTTTAACGTTTTGAAAGTTAATCCCCACGTAGAGGTAGAAATTCGTGTTAAGGCATAGAAATTCTTTTTTGCTTTTTCACCTACTTGCTTCATGTGCTCAATATAATTAAAGTTTCTATCCAAAAGCAAACCTAAGTAACAAACCGAACTTCTATTAGCAACTGATACTCCATTAAAATGAAATCGCGGTGAAACCTGTAAATTTCCCTTAAGCAAGAGTTGATATGTTTTATGTGGCGCAAAGTCGAGACGATTACGATAACCCCAATCTGAAATTAAGCCTAGGCTAGTGTTGGCTAGTTTCTCTATGCTAGATCTTGAATTAGCATTGATTAATAAGAGACCATCGTCAGCGTAACCAGTTAACGAGCACCCTTCCGGTAAGGGTAGGCTAAAAAAATCATCAAAACCGATATTCCAGAGATACGGTCCCAACACTGAACCCTGGGGGCAGCCCTGCGTGAGCACCTTTGAAGCAACATAATGGCCAAGTTTTAATTTAGTTGTACCATTCAAAAAGTACGATCGAATGAGAGAGTAGATGTTGCTAGGGCAACCTCTCACCTTAAGTTTCAGCAACAACATTGGCCACCAAGCATTATCAAAGGCACCTGAGATATCTAAGAAAATAGCTACAACATACTTGCTCTCCGAGAGCTCAACAACTTTGCGCACTGCGAGCGCAGCATCAACAGTGGACTTGCCAATGGTGAAGCCGTACTGATTTTTATGAAATTGTGGGCCACCGGGCAGCAACCGTGGCACAACCAAGCGCTCAAGCAGCTTACCCAACGACGGCAGCAGAGTAATAGGACGGTAGGACTTCGGATCGTCTGGTGGTTTATCACCGCCTTTTGGTATTATTTTTATAACACCACTTCGCAAAATGCCAGGGAAATGACCTTCTACAATACACCGAGTAAGTATTATTAAGATAGGTTCAGCGGCTACTTTACAAGCTTCTTTAATCATTCTATTCGAAATTTTATCATCACCGGAGGCTTTATTTGTAGGCAAAGCTTTAACAATAGACATAAACTCATCCATCGACGGTACATTTGATATTGGAGTGGAAGGGCACATATCCGCCGCGCTCCTAACCTCACGATGGTAGTCACTGTCACTATCGGCGCAATCATCAGGAATTAACGCATGCAGAATTGTCTCAGCGGTCTCTTCTACACCAAGGGTATGTGAATTATTAAATTTTATATTGGATACGTATGCCTGATCAATCCGCCTATTTGCTTTAAATTCGTTATATAGAGGAGACCACGGGCCCTCACTATTTAATCTTTCTACAATACGTTTTAGTAAATTACCTTTGGATTTTTCAACAGCAGCGCGATAGTGAGATCTAGCAATACGCAAGTCACTTAGAGCGGTTTGATAAATTTCTCCTTCGATGTTACGTTTCTTTAACTTTGAGATTTTACGTCTAGCGGCACGAAAATGCCTACGCAACCTAATAAGGGTATCATTCCACCAATCGCATCGTCTGTTATTAACTATAGGTTTTCGACCTAATGCAACGTCAGCGCAATATATGAATGTGTCAGACATAATTTCAACACTTTCCGTGACTGTAAGTTCACTACGAGTAAAATCTTTGGCGCGGGAAGCGAAAAGTGAAGCAAAGCTTGCCCAGTCGGCGTTCCTAGTTTTATATTGAAAACCTATTAACTGTTGCGGATTTAAGTTATCAACAACTGGGGAGAACTCACACACAATCAGACGGTGATCACTACAAGAAGCTTCAGGAAGAACGCGCCAGTTTTGTATTCGGACGTCTGCACTAGAAAGTGTGACGTCAATAAAAGACTCGCCCATTGGGCTACTAAAAGTAGGTGGTGCTTCAGGGGTATTGTGAATATGAAGATGCATTTCAGCAATGAACTCTTCAACAGCAGAGCGTCTGTCGGCATCGGTCGCTCTCAACTTGCCGTGCCATAATGGTGATGATGCATTTACGTCTGCTCCTATAATAACCTTATGACCAGTAAGAGCATGCAATACTCTTCGTAGATGATACAAATGCGAACCCACAGGGTCAGAAAATTGAAAATAACAACTGACTACAAATACTCTTAAATATGGAGATGTTACTTCAGCTACCGCACAGTGAGTGGACATTAGGTGATTGATTGATGTTATAGTAAATCCGCCCCTTGGCGCATATATACCCGCGCGCGACTTGTTATTAAGTTGTATAAATTTACTGTTTAATTGAGATCTTTGGTACTGCTCCTGAACTAAAACAAGATCGAGCTTATAGTCCGCAACGAGCTTATCCAACTCAGACGTAGCAATTTTATCGTTGTGTAGATTTAGTTGTCCAATTACGACGTTATCCATAGGTGGTGTTTAAAATATTGAATTCTAACCGTGCTGCGTATGTGGGGCAAGACTCTGACCCGATCTTGTGGTCAGCAGTCTTTTTTTGACGCCTACATGCTGCGCATGTAGGTTTGAAGTCTGCTTCAGACTTCTTCAGACATTCCCGGGAGTCGTGTGCTTCGGCACAGTGGGCACAGGTGGAGTTATTTGCCGAGCAGTATTTGCTGACATGCCCATACTGCTGACATTTCAAGCAACGCACGACTTCTATATCGTCCACGAATCTACAAGTGGCAAAATCTATAAAAATCTTATCTTTTGTCGAAATAAGGTGTTTGCGTATTTCCGGGGAGATTTCGACTCCCACCCACTTCCTGCCGTAGGCAGTAGGACGACGACGCACGATTTTTATGTCTTTTAGGTATTCCGGAAATGTAATTTTTAATTCGTCTTTTTTTTCATAATAATAGGTATATCGCTTTTGAAAAGTACAAATCCTAGTCTAAAATCTCTATCGAAACTTGGTTTGTTCAAAAATCCTTGCAGTAATATCAAATAGACCACCGCTATAATATCGAGGTGCTCAGATATTTGTACAACACTGCGACAATGACTGTCCGTTTCCAGGACCTATAGTTTAAGCTTATCCAACTCTACTTCAGCAGCGAATCAAGAGGACATCATCTCCAGAAAGTATTCACAGCTGCACTGGAAGACGTACTTAAATTTCGTTATACATAGATATTCCAGCACGTATTGGTTATTCTTTGTTTGCCTTGCTATTCCGCAATGGCGGCAGTGTCGGTAGATGTTTGCATTTTCATTAGAAGAAGACCAATCTATACCTACTATTGTGCTGTCAGATGTCAAATAATGTCATGTCATATTCATTTCATTGTGTGTTGAACACTGAGGTTAGTAATAATAATTATTAATAAATCAGCTGTTAGCTAAAATAGTAGACGTGTAAGTAGGTACTTACTGCATGTTTGTAGATAAAAATCCATTATACATTAGTACCATTATTATCAACAATGTTTTGATTAAAATTCGTCTCTTTTTCTATAACCATTAATGAAATTGATTAAAATATAATTTATGTATATCATAAAATCCGACTCCATTCAATGGGCAAATTATGCCTAATCTTGAACCTTTTGTCCGCGGAAATTTATTCTAAAGAGTCAATAAAAAAAAATATAAGTTCATAATATTATTAGATAGATATTGCAATGTTTTAAAGCTTAAAAAACTCACTATTTAATCACGTTTAAAATAGATTACAACTAAAGAGCAAGATATATTTTTTTGAAAAATATTACAGTAAACTTTTTGTTTAAGCTGGTAAACTAACATAACTACTTTAAGATCAATTATTTATTGAAAATTAGCCAACCTATTGCCAAGATTTACCAACCAACCAGTCATACTAAACTTTTGGCTCTTATTTAATAAAATAAAACACCCTACTAGTACTAAACACTATGTAGCGACATCTATGCAGACAATGCATAACTAAGTCTTAGAGGTTTAGTTTTTAAAGTTTGTCATAGATGCCACTACTGGGAAAGTATTTTCATTATTTTGTACATCGCATGAACACAGTTACCATAGAGTACATATTATAAATTCCTTATTTCTTTGATTTCTTGCTACCAAGAGTATATAAACCTCAGAATATATAATTTATCTGACTACATAAAGCATCACAGCCGTTCAAAAAAAAAAAATTCTTAAAATAGATTTCGGTTTGGTAGGTTACAGATAACCTTGTTGTCTGTTGTCAAATTCATTGCAAGCACTGACTTGCCTGACTTCACTGCCTACCTCACCTGCACGTGGTGCGCCCTCCTGATTTATTAAAGAGGCTCTGGCGACGACTGGAAGGGCACAGAATACCGCAGCCGAATTACAATTCCCTTGAGGGTTGTTGTGACCTTGCGAGTGAGTGAGGTCACCAGGATGGAAGGAGTTGCTGCGTTAACAGCAGGGATGGTGGCGCGCGAGTGATATTTCATGTTGCGAGTGTTAATATGACTACGGTAACCGCTTCACATCAGGCGGGTCGTATGTTTGTCTGCCACCGGACGTAGTATAAAGGGAGAAGGTACTGTGTAATTTCTCCAAGAATATTTATTTAATTATTTAACAAGTTTACGACCCGCCTGTTCTAAAGCGGCCACGCAGCGTTTATAGGCATTTTTTACAGATCAGGCGAGCTGTAAACTTGTTTGGCACCCGACGTAGTATAAAAAAGACATACGCTTAAAAAACTAATAAAAGTCTTCGATCATATACGATGGGACGGTGCAGAGAGCACTGTCCGTACTGTACGAAAGTTCGAGTATTTATACTGTGGTCAAGATAATCAGACTCTAGTACAAGTAATCTTGACTTGAATCAAATTATTGACGTATGCAAAGTACACCAGCTGCCAATAATTAACAGTATCAACATTATACAGATTAATAACTTTAGTACTACTAAGCCGAAGGCAAAGATTTTAACTTATTGATATTAGGAAGATAAGTAAATAAGTAGATTATTCTGAAACGTCGATATTCATGAAGATACGTATCTATTTATTAATATAATCTCAAGGCTTGGCCTTCGATTGAAAGATAACCCCTAATAGATGTTGTGCGACTTTTATACTGTTTCGAGGCCACTTAATTCTTACGAGTGACTCATACTTATAATATGATTGGTAAAGGACATAGGTTACGGTAACCGTTTTACATCAGAAGGCCATAGTACATTGTACTATGGGTACTAGATAACGGATAAATGTACTTGAACGCATTTTCTTTGTAAATACATACATATAATATATAATAACACCCAGATCAAGATAAATAGACATGTTCATGCACATAAATATTTGACTTGTGCGGAGATCGAACCAGCGATTCCGACTCCAACTAGCCATTCGACCACAATGGCCAAATTCCACATTTTCACCATTCGTGGTATTTAATGTCTTAGGAAACGTACTGTAGTAGATCGCCAATTATCAAGATGATATGGATGGAATTTTAATTTATGGCGAGTTGCACGATAGTGGAATTCAGTGGCAGATATCAAATCCGAGCATATAATTTGTATAGAACGCAAAGAGACGCTACATCTCTGCATGTAGAGAGAGAGAGTTCAATCGATCCGAGATCATTGGTTCACCGACGATTCGAGCTGCTCTTCGTTGTATGCCGTCAAATGGAGCAAGCAAGTACTGGGGCGCACCGGCCCAGAGATGCGAACAGTACTCCATGTGAGGTCGAACCTGGGCTTTGTATAGTTGAAGGCGGTGTCGGGGTGTAAAATACCGCCTGGCTTTACTAATGACACCAATCTTCCTGGAAGCGAGTTTGGCCTTGCCTTCCAAGTGACTGCGAAACTGAACATCATTCGATATGTCGACACCCAAGATGGCAATGCTAGTTCTAACACTAAGGGCAACGACCTTGAAAACTAGGAGCAACGACGAATGGGGACTTTTTAGCGGTAAACGCACAAACCTGTGTCTTGGAGCTCCACTAAATTCAGTCTACCCGAGATCCGAGACGTGTCCAAGGGTCGTCTCAATCTCAGACACGAGTTTTGTTCGGTACTCATCGACGCAATCCCGAGAAACATTACCTTGGCCAGTGGACCCTGCATAATAAATTTGAGATTCATTAAGAAAATCATCCATTATTAAACAACTATGGTGGCAGCCACAAAATTCCCACATTAAGTCCTAGCTATCAAAAATATAAAATAACACAACAACTGCTACCTATCAAATAAAATAACATGGTCAGCGAAATACAGTAAGTGACAACGATCCCCGCACAAGACAAATATTTGCGTGTATAAACATTTCTGTTTGTCTTGGTTTAGGTGTTTACATATACATACATATAATATATATATACATATAATATATATATACATATAATATATATATTATACATATAATATGTATATATACATATAATATGTATTTACAGAAAAAAATGTATTTATGATATCAGTTATCTAATACCCATAATACAGGCTTTGATTAGTTTAGGACTAGATGGCAGAGTGTCATTTGTTCAGGAATATTTATTAAACTTTTTAGTTGTTATTATATTAACAACGAAATAAAAGGACATGTATATTTTTGTTTGTAATAATGTAAATATTTTTCACCAGAATACAATGTATCCGCTACAAGAAATTCCACGAAACAAGTGGCCTGAAATAAGGGACCTGTATCTATTGGAGTGGCCGCAAGAAGTAGAAGGGTACTGTTTCATAGACACGCAAATTTCTTGCCCTGGTATAACAGAGTCATTCAATTTTAAGATTTACTGTCCGGAAGGTAATATACATAATGGGGTGGTTGCTGTGAGTGACCTGGTAAGTACTTAGATACTTGACGGAAAAATACCAGGTATGTTCTTTACTGAAATATGTGAATACATCATTTGAACTTGCCTACTTCATCAACCCATCACTTTTGGGAAGCTTCGGCACATCCTCACCGCAGATATACCACAATGCTTGAAGACCAAAGTGTTCAATCAGTGCGTCCTCCCCGCTATGACCTACGGTGCAAAACTTGGGCGCTGACCATTGGGCTGGTTTATAGACTAAAAGTCGCACAGCGAGGTACGGAGAGAGAAATGTTAGGAGTTTCTCTAAGGCCCCGTTTCCACCTGCAAGCAAACTCGCGAAAGTCTTGCAGAAGTTCCTTGCTGTATCGTTTACATGTTGTACTAATTCCTGCAATTTATTTCTGCAATCATTGTCGTGCGTGAAGCTCGCGGTTCATACTGTCGCAACTTATCGTGCAGGTATTTACACACGAAAGCTTACGTGTGCTAGCTATCAAAACTTGTCGCGTCGGGTAGTAAATTTATTCTATTCTATAAAACTATCGCAATTTATTCTATTCTATACTCTGAGATCATGACGTCAAGACGCGTACGTGTAGCAGCTGCATTAACTATTTTGTTGTTGAAAAAGAAAAAAAGATCAATTTGGGTTCGAGAATGGATTTCTAGGAGACGAGAAGCTGGTGTTTACCATAAGTTACTACGCGAAATACAACTGGAAGATGGACAGCAGTATTTTCAATTTTATTCGTGTGACCGATTCGTAGTCGATTTAGAAGCGTTATTAGTAAAAGTTGGTCACGTTATAAAAAAACAAGACACACATTTCAGAGATTCGATATCACCAAAGGAAAGACTCGTCTCGTGCAATACTTGCTGCGAGATATACGAAACTAGACCGATAAGCAGCGAGATCTGTCGCGAGTCGACGCGTACATGTTTACACATGCTTTCGCAAGTACTCGCAGGAAGCGCTTGACAAACTATCGCAACAGCACTTGCTACGGGGTTTACACTTGTAAGCTGCTGTCAGACAGACTGTCGGACATTTCTCGCGGAAGTTATCTTGCAGGTGGAAACGCGGCCTAAGGGATCGAATCCGGAACGAAGAATTTTGACAGAGTACCAAAGTGGTACAACGACATAGCTCTCAGAGTCAGCGAGTTGAAGTGGCACTGGCCTGGCCAGTCTGCAAAGTCAGCGACGGCAGATGGGGTCCTCCCCATCTAGAGTGGAGGCCACGTATGGAGCTTCGAAGCGTTGGTGCCCCCTCTCAAGATGCATCGACGACCTCAAAAAAGTGACTGATAGCGTTTGAATGCGGAAAGCGGAGGATCGCATTATGGTGGAAACTATTAGGAAAGGCGTATATACCCAGCAGTAAGTAGATACAGGCTGATAATGATGATGATGTTGATGATGACTTCATCGGCCGTATTTTGAATTTGACAGTCAAGCTCGAGACGTAGGCTTGGCAATATGTCACGGGAAGAATATACGTGGTGTTTTTCTACCATTAGATACAAGACGAGAGAATAAGAGAGATATGTAATGTACAAATACAAGTAGCAAAGTGATATATTCAAAGTCTGACAAACAAAAAAACTGCATGATCGTGCTGACAACTAAAAAAAAAAAACAACGGGTTACACTTCGGGAGTGCCGGTAGAAGTGAAAACTTGAACATTAACGTTGTGCATTTTTTAATACATATTCTGGAATGGTTAGGAAATAATTTCGCACGAATTGCCTTATTTATCAGTATAAAAGTACTATCATTTATGTGGTAAAATACAATATTCATTTATTGCGCTATCGTACACAAACATGACAATATAAGAATTATAATAGAATGATGAAATACGTAGTGCCAATTATTAGGGAATAGTAAAACCACGCAAAACTTTGTAACACCTAGACATCTAGAGTTGAATGGCGAAACTATTTCCATTAATTAAAATATTCAAAGCAATCAATCGTATCGTCTTTGCTGAAAGTTGAAATTTGTAGTCTCGTAGGTTAACATTTTTACCCATCCCAAAAAGTGCACAACGCCGCTAAAGAAGTTTTCGCTTCAAAAATATTTTAGTCTCATTTTTATCGTTTAAATGTCTCGGAGTCCTTCGATTATATAATATAGTACATTACGATATTAGTGCGTTATGATGGTTATAATATGCGAGGCGGAATTTCAGCCCGAGCCGTAGGCGAGGGCGTAATTGAGCCGAGCATGTTATAACCAATACGCACGTATATCGTACGACGTTTTCCAACACATTTGCGAGGAAACAGAAAAAAAAATCATATTTTTCCACTTCAAGAAATTTTCATACGTGGTTATGTATCTGTCCTTGGATATTGACGGCAGCAAGCTGTCGCATGCGGTTCGCGCTTCTGTTAGTATATCCGGTGGAGTTGAAGTAATATATTGCTCTTCCTCATTATTGAAAGTTGTCATTTTTAGATATTCACAATACAAGTACAAAGAAAAGAAAATTTGAGAAAAATGGCGCGAGGATTATTTTCTGCCGTAGCTGCGTGAAAATGTCGGCAAAGACTTTAGAGCATGCAGCCAAGTTTTTAAATTACCGAATAAACTGTTTTTTTTTATTTTAAATAAACTCAATCTGTGAATGCACACTGTTGCTTTCCCGCCATTTTAACAGCGCGCTAGCGCTGCCTACTGATTGGCGCCGTGCGGCGATTAGTTCGAAATTTGAATAGCAACAGCGCGCGAAATGGCAAATAATACTGTTATGGAATTTGTATGGACTATAACTTAACTATTTGCTTTGGTAACACACGCGTTTTTTATGACCCGCTTTACATATTTAAAACCGGTGGAATTACATCAGCTTTACGAGCAAAGGTGTTGAAAAATAATTAATATAACTCGTTACGTGCAGTGCAGACATTATCAAAAGAACCCTTTTATGTCTAAGTCTGAGTGCCTATACAATAATCGCTTTCTATTTTTCTTAGTTACGTTCACTGTTCTTATGGCCTTTGGTTTTTTGGTGGTCAGAATGAAGTGTGTCTCGGTCTATTTCAATAGGCCTGTAGTTATAGATGGATCAGTGTAAGTAGCTTTCTTTGGATCTGATGTATGTCTATTTCCTCTTTGGATGTGATATAGTCTATTTCCATGAGCAAGGTACGACGTCAAGCCAGTTAGAGCACCGAAAGAGGCGCGTTAAAATTGGGGCTAATTCTAGGCCACAAATCTTTAACAACAAACGAATCCCAACAATAATATTTTAACCCTAATTTAATTGCTATGGGTTTTTCTTATTCTTTTTCAACACCTTTGCTCGTAAAGCTGATGTAATTCCACCGGTTTTAAATATGTAAAGCGGGTCATAAAAAACGCGTGTGTTACCAAAGCAAATAGTTAAGTTATAGTCCATACAAATTCCATAACAGTATTATTGGCCATTTCGCGCGCTGTTGCTATTCAAATTTCGAACTAATCGCCGCACGGCGCCAATCAGTAGGCAGCGCTAGCGCGCTGTTAAAATGGCGGGAAAGCAACAGTGTGCATTCACTGATTGAGTTTATTTAAAATAAAAAAAAACAGTTTATTTGGTAATTCAAAAACTTGGCTGCATGCTCTAAACATAATTAAAAAACCAACTACAACTACGTATAATTTTAATAATTGTAATTTCACTAACTGTTTCAATAATTAAAAATGAACAATAGTTATTTGTTATGCAAGGCTGCAAAGTTAATTTTTGGCGCGAGTACCTTGTATTGAAACCTGAGCAAGCGAAGGATTCTAGGATTGAGCCACGAGCGAAGCGAGTGGTTCAAATATAGAATCCTGAGCGTAGCGAGGGTTTCAAAGGTACGAGACGCTAAATAACTTTGCTGCCGAGCGCAACACACAACTTTTCACCTCACTAAAGCGAGGAAAATGTTAGGTGCAAGAAAAACAGTTTTAATAAATAATCATCAATGGACTGGCTGCAGAGAATATAAACTATTACGAAACCAATGAGGTTCTATATATATGTAATTTATTGTACGAAACCTTTATTGAATAAAAATATTCGAATTTTAAAAACACTTTCCACGCTAGCGGATAAAGTGCGATTTTCCACGCAGATTTCGAATGATAAACAGAGCTTTTACGAGCTAGTGAGGTGAAAAATATTTTTTTTTTCTGTTTCCTCGCAAATGTGTTAAAAAACGTCGTACGATATACGTGCGTATTTGTTATAACATGCTCGCTCAATTACGCCCTCGCCTTCGGCTCGGGCTGAAATTCCGCCTCGCATGTTATAACCATCATAACGCACTAATATCGTAATGTACTATTATCTGGTATTTCTTATCTTAATTAATAATGAAGTAATGAGATTTAGTCTGATAATAATTGATGTCATTTTTCTATAATCGTCGTTTATAGAGATCCATTTCTTACGCATGACTCAGCAGTTTTACAAAGTGATTATACTGTAATCTCATCATCAGATTTATGTTGCCAAGAGCACGCACTTTGACACTTCGATCTTTATACCGTTCTTAGGCCGCACCGCACCCAGGCCACTCCGTACAAATGTCACATCGGTAACTACTACATAAATGATGACGTCTGCGCAGAGCGTGAATGAGCATGTGCGCGTGCGGCGCCATACAAACTGTTCCAGATTTGTCTCGAGATGAGGTCGACACGAGAGAGCGTTAGGTTGCGATCATACTATACGTAGAACTATTACTTATACTATTCCGCACGTAATAAAGGAACATAGTACTCACACAGACTCATTTCAGTGTACAAGTGACACTCACACAGACTCATTTCAGTGTACAATGTACAAGAGAGAAAGAAAGTGCTTTCCGTCTTACTTCATCATCATCGTCGCCGACGCCTATTGATCCCACGGCTGGGATATCGATCTCCCTCCAAGGGGTTTAGTACATACTCCACCATGCTGTTCAACTGCGGGTTGGCTATACCTATATAATATACCTATTAAATTTAATCATTTTTTTTATTATTTTGCAGGATGATTACCAAGTAGCGATATATCCAGTCAATGGAGATCTAACAGCAATTGAAAGATCCTTACTTGCTACAAGGATTATAGATTGGACGAGACGAATAACAGTGCCTTCAGCCAAACCTGATGTCTTAAAATGTATACGAAAAGTCTGTGAAAAGATGGATGTTACAGTCACATCGGCAGACGGGATATATAAACATATTCTTGATAGAAAGTCTCCCCTGTTCGAAATAAAGTAAGTTACTATAACTCTGTTTTTTTTATACTTCGTCGGGTGGTAGACAAGCATACGGCCCGCCTGATGTGAAGTGGTTATGCTCGCCCGCACGCCACCATTCCTGCTGCCATCGCAGCAAGACCTTCCTTTCTGCTGACCTCGCTCGCATGCAGAACACAACCACCTTCAAGGGAATTGTTACTTGGTTAACTCCAAAACTCCTTGTAAACGTCTAGTTCTTCTTCCGGAAGAAGAGACGACAGGGCCATCCTCTAGCTTGAGATAACTGATATAATATATATGTATAGCTATGCAATAGCTTAAAAGCATTAGATGAGAAATTTAAGTACATTAGCTCTAAAAGACGTCAATGTGTAATTCTTAAAATTTTCTTTTTTTCTTCTCATAGTGCTGAATTATGATGAGATAAATAAGGATTGACAATTCAAGTCAAGGTTTGATTGATTGCATATGGAGTGAATAAACTGACTGATGAAACGACACTATTGTTTCAGTTATCCCCCAGATATCTACGTTGGACCTCTTCAACCAGAGCACTTAACATTAGTAAATGAAACATGGACCTTTTGTAGCGACACTTCGTATCAGTACTTTGAAAAACTCATGAAAAATAACTTCAGCTACGTGCTATACTCCAATGACCACAAGCCTCTTGCGTGGATTCACGTGGAAGATTTAGGGGCACTATCCCATTTGTATTGTTTGGAAGAATATAGAAGACATGGATATGCCGAGCTTATTACCAAGGTATTAAATTTAAATTTTTTTTTTTTTTAATTTTTTTTTACATATTTCTAGACAATTACACAAAGCTTGTACTATGGATACTAGACAACGGATAAATGTACTTAAATACATTTTTTTTTTTTGTAAATACATACTTATTATACATATGACAAACATGTCCGTGCACACAAATGTTTGTCTTGTGCGGGGATCGAACCCGGGATCTCGTAGTCAAAGAAGCCATTGTTAGTCATTCGACCACCGGACTCGTCCTTTGTTATTTTTGCTGTAATTTTTGCTTATACTGTGGATAATTAGTAGTACGTACAATATGGCCACTCTCTCGTATCGACCTCGCCTCCCCTCTGAGACGAATCTGGAACAGTTTGTACGGCGCCGCAGGCTCACATCGTCATTCACGCTGTGCACAGACGCCATTGTTTATGTAGAAGTAAACGACGTGACATTTGTATAGAGTGGCCGTGGTGTGCTATAACTCAACTTCTGATGACTTTATTAGTAAGAAAACCATAAAATACCCTAGGATCATCGTTTTGTTGCAGTCTTTCGTGGGCAAAGCCGCGGGTGGAAGCTGGTACATATATAAAATACACGAGGTTAACATACATATTTTTTTTTTCAAGGTGGCGATAAACGACTTACTCCAGAAAGGAAGGCAAGTCCTTGCCTACACACTTGAGGACAACTACAAGCCACAAAGATTGTTCACGAAATTAGGTTTCGAGACAGTCGGTCAAGTTTCTTGGGTGTTTTTGTCAAAAAATACCTAAATGTAACATACAAAGCTTCGATTATTAATGATTAGGATAAAATGATTTTGCAATAAAATATAGAAACAAAACACGACTCATTAATTTTTTGATAAATAACTTAATACCAGTAATATTGGCCGTGTAGTTTCCGGCATTAGAATAGAATCACTCCGTTTCTTCCCGTGGATGTCGGCAAACAACCTTCTGCTGGGACGGACGAGAGAGGGTCGTGCTCCTGTAGTGGAGACTAAAATGACCTGATGATGATGATAATGATGACCAGTAATATATGCCTGCTGCAACTTCAATTGCATTATCCATTGAGCTATATCAGTTATTTTAGTTTTAATGAATGAATAAATGAATGAAAGTTTATTACATTAAGTACACAGATAATTACAGAAATTAAATCGCAGTAAATCATTGTATGTATTGAAACACGTTTATCTAAAACTATCAACATTATCAGGTATCATCCGCATATATATGATATTTACAATGATGTATGTGCTTTACTATATCAGCGCTATATAGAACAATCAAGACAGGACCCAAAATCGAACCTTGTGGAACACCTTTCGTCACTACCCCGGCAACAAACCTAATGATACTCGTACCGCCCTTAGCAGTCTAGAATTCAACTTGCTGCTCTCTATTTTTAAAGTATCTTTCAAACCAAAGAAATACTGAGGCTAACCTCATTTCTGATCCTAACAAGCAGAGTGACCCCGAGCATAGCTCTCTGCTCTTAAGCCTTCCAATTAGGCTCACAGTGAAAGATCACGTTTCAATTCTACCAATAGCAATGCACACTGCTTGACGACTTTAATAGTAGTAGTAGTAGTATAAAGTATAGTATTATCTGTGACAATAATAACTCAGACTAATGGTGCGTCCATATTTGGATACAGCGCCGCAAATGTGCCTGTTACGAAATACTCGCATGCTGCGAGTATGATTTAAAGATTTAGTACGATCTACTTACGCACATGAACATGATATATGGCTGACTGCGCACAGTGAAGGTGAGTAACAAACCGAGGAGTTAATAAGAAAAAGATCGAATAGCATTGTATGCAATGCGCCCGAACTGCTCTAGCGCAAAATGCGGGAGTTTTGCTAAAGAGTTGCATCAATATTTATACAGTAAGTACTTCAGAATAAGTAATCCTTAATCGGCTTTCTTCCTATTTCTTTTATTATAAATAGAGTAATAACTATAATGCGAGTGTTTACGATGTATGCCAATGCGTTCATTCTATTTTGGTCAACAAACAGTGAACACAATATATAAATTGCATGATCAAATGATACAAAATGAAGGCCATTGTGCCACCAACACCGCTCACCATGGCTTACCTATTTGTTATGTGAGAAATAGTGGCGCAAATATATATATACATAATAGCATTAAAAAAGATATGTGTATTTTTTTACATAAGAGGATGACAAACGAGCATTGCAAAAAATACGTCAATTATTTATTCTGAAGTGCATTATTTATTCTGAAGTAAAAGCAAGCGAGCATCGTATGTACAGCGCATTCGGGATGCGACGCGTATGGTGAGGTGTGGACCCACCCTTAATGACAAAAAATAATATAATTTCCAACTAATACGATAATTGATGACCTACTTATAACTTTAATCAATAATAAGATCGTGATACCGCTTCCGTTAAATATACTGTTTACGTTAAATGAAACAATTTCAAGTAAACGTCTTATCCTTCTAGTTTTCTAGAATTCAGTGTTTTTTTTTTTACTACGTCGGGTGGCAGACAAGCATACGGCCCGCATGTTGTGAAGCAGTTACCAAAGCCATTTTAACGCTCGCAACATGTAAATTCGCTCGCGCCCCGATACCCCCGCTGCCAACGCAGCAACTCCTTCCTTTCTGGTGCCTCACTCACTCGCAGGTACACAACAACCCTCAAGGGAATTGTTATTTGGCTGCGGTATTCTGTGAGGTGGAGGCACATTCCTCGGTCGGGTAGCTTACAATTACGCTCCCTACCTCTCTTTTCGCCAGAGCGTCGTTTTTTAGTCAGCAGGGCGCACTTGTCAAAGTCTATTTTAGTTCTTAAAAATAACAGAAGACAAACCTTTTTTTTTCGGGCGGGGGCCCACCACACATTCCCACCACTGTGTCTCCTGTGTAACCAGGATTAACAGCGGCGACCGCCAAAAAAGGCAATGAACAGTGAAGTCCATTGCAGTCCCGGGGGTAGAACTACGGCTGCATTGGAACTCACAACGAATTTAATCTGAACAATAATTTGTTCTGATTAAATTCGTTAAAGCAAAGATCTGTGTTAGCTACATTGATGTTTTTTGGGAAACTTTGTAGTGTACTGATAGATGACTTTCTTTGGTCAAACAATCCTAGGTATGTGAATACATACTGGTACAAGTTTTGTTATTGGTACACATATTGATCAATATACGTAATCCTTAAGCAATCAATTGCCCATGACATACTAATCAGAAAGCATTACGTTTGAATTCCTGTTTGGTTTCTCTTATGTTTAATTTTCTTGTTTATATCTAGAAAAGGAAAACGTTACAGACTGATGTATCAACGCACAGCTCATGACTCTGGACGGATCTGGGACTCTACCGTACTAGTCTCTCTAGCTTGTGGGAAGCTGAAGCCGATTCCGATCTAATATTTTGAATCCAAAAATAGGTCGTAGGTTAATGACAAACATCTTCAATTTAGTCGGTAGAGCTATAGGGTTCCTACCAGTTAATCTAAACACAATTACCACCAATCTAAGTTAAAGTTTTATTTTTGCAATCAAAAAATCGGCTGCAGCTGCCCCAGCCCCAGGTTGAAATTCAGTATATGTACAGGGAGCTGCTAGGATGTAGGCATCCGCTAAGGATAAAGGATTTTTTAAAATCCCACGGGATACCGGAATACGCGCGTCCGAAGTCACGGGCGCAATCTTGTTTCTAATAATTTGTTTGAAATATCTTTATTGTACACAAAGAACCAACAGACATTTACTTATAAAATACAGATTTTAAAACTATGTACGCATGTAAACAGCGGACTTATCTCTGTATCAGATCTCTACCAACTAACCTTCAAATATTGGATATTATTATAATACTTTTAAATGACGTAGGCGTTGATAATGTGATTGTGAAAATCAATAGATACGGGAAATATGTTGAATACTGTAACGATACCTACTAGATATATACTTCGTAGAATGACTACAATTTTAATCTGTGTCTTTTATACAAATACACAAACAAAATAATCCCTTCGGCCACTTTCGTAATTTAGTTCGGTAACAAGCTACGCAATATATAGATATATATAAATATAGTCGCTTGTCGATGTAATAAAATGAAGAAGCAGCAGCAATATTCCCTCTCCTTAGTACTGTGGGCTAGAATACCATCTGGTTTTAAGAGTATTGGAAAGGACGACTGACAAAGATTTCCCTCGGCACCCTTAGCCAGCGACCAAAAAACACGGCTCCCAGATGAATGCTTAAATAGGCACTCACCAATTCTGCCGATGAACTCAAACTTTGCCCTGGCAATTACTCTCTTACTTCATTAAGGCAGCATTGAATTCGCGTTTCAATTCAGAAACACCGGGATCTCCATTAATATGAGCCGAGGTCCAAGCTTCGTAGGCAGGTTGCTTACGGAGTTTAGTTTATAATTCAATCTTGCCAAAATCGCCTCAGCGACAACAGATGCACAGGTGTCCATTTTCTAACTCAAAACAGAGCCACCTCCATGGGTACGATGCGTAAAATTCAAGCAGTCCATCCCAGTCTGTGGACTTATAGTGCCACACGCGACGCCATCCGGTAGGCCGGTGTGCGTCAGGGCAAGCGCATGGCACTTGGGTAAGGACGATACTGTGGTCCGATGAGCCAAGTGGCGCATCCACCGAGACTGTACATCCATCCGGTTGTGTAGTCAGCAGAAGGTCCAGCAGAGAGCTAGTATGGTCATCTATATCTGGTATTCTCGTTGGAAAATGAACCAGCTGCTGGAAACCATAGGTCAGGGCAAAATCATGAACAGACAACCCCGCGAAGTCAGTGGACCGAGACCTGAGCCACTCGGCATAGTGGGCACTGAAATCTCCAAAAATCACTAACTCCGCGGAGTACCTTTCGATGACTTTGTCAGACACTAATAGAATGATAGAGCAATTACAATGGACTGAAGAAAATCTTCGTTACAGTTGTCGCAGCACTGCAAATTCACGCGTCAATTACAACAAACTATAATACCTACTTCCTATTATTAATAATTTGTCACTCAAATTCGACAAAGAATATTATTATCAACACAGGGCTTCATATTTAGTTCAATGTTAATAAGTATATTTTTCAATGTTAGTAGGTAAGTATTTTCAATCTAAATACTGTTAATATGAAATTTAACGTAAAACGTATCAACTCACTATGTTAATAATATCATATCTTTCATATCACCGAAAACTTTGATTTATTAGCTGTTACGTATCAGTTTTTAATATCCATTATCAGTATATCGGTAATTTGATTTAATTTTCGTGTGCGTAGGTAGTTAACATGTGTAAGGCAATGAGAGATAATAAATATAAATATTGTCAGACAAATTACACAGCGCCATCTGTAGCCCCAAAGTAAGCGAAGCTTGTGTTATGGGTACTAGACAACTGATAAACATACGTAAATACTTTTTTTTTTTTTTTTTTTGTAAATACCTACATACTTATGATACATAGAAAACACTCAGACCAAGACAAACAGACATGTTCATGCACACAAATGTTTGTCCTGTGTGGGAATCGAACCCACGAGCGTTGGTGTCGAAGTCGCGTCATTGACCGCTACGCCACCGAGCTCGTCAAGATGTCTTAAATTGACCAAATCAATTGATATCTCTTCTATTTCCGGCATAATCACCTGGCTACTGATCACGATTACATTTTATGCCTTTATTACGACAATATTAAAGCAGCAATTCTTGTAAATAACAGCTGAAAGCCTACAAATAATTAGAAGTTTACCATATGAAACTGGTCCGACTGCAAGGAATATTGTAGCTGGATAACTAGTTTTTTCTAGACGTGGTCGTGAATTGGAGATAACTATGTATGCGTGTAATCAAGTACTCACTGCGTAGCGTAGTTTAGCTACAAAGGTTCAGCATATTCGTCTGCCTTGCCATAGTTGTCGGCCAGGCGTTCGACCACACGCATAACGAGTGGGAAGTCATCAACCTAGGCTGCGATGCTGAGCCACTAGTTCTGTTCGCATTTCCATGGGAGATACATAATATACCTCATGGTTTCGTTTGATTCTTCACAGACCCTGCAGATAGGGTTGTTAACTCGTTTAACCTTATGTCCATTACACTACATATCCATATGGATGTCCATACAGATGTTTATTTCATACTTAGTAACCAGTTAATCAGTTATCGCATCCGCATGAGACGCATCCTTTTCCTGTTTAGTTTTTGTAATAATCTGTACAAATTGACATTACCTGTGACAATGGTTTCTTTTGAATGCAGCATCTCGATTATTACTCTACATTCAGCTTAGTGCTCTAGTTTAGCATAATTGAATATTATACTAATACTAACAACTAAAATTGCTGTCCAACGTGAGAGACCAACAAAGCCTTCGTCAAGTCCAGCATGGCCTGAAACCCAGAGCAAATTGTTGTTATGTCCTAATTATTGAGCGCCTCCACACCTACAAGAGTTAATTCGGATTCCACCTTTTCATAGCTGAAAGCAAAAAGTTTTGCTTTCGCCTAGAATATAGAGAGATCGATTTGTATTTTTACTAGTTTTATCTACTCCAGAGTCTTTGATTAAATTTTCCTCTTAGAGTATGCCCTCTCTAGTACTTTCAGTGGTTTTGTAACCTCTGATGTACCTTATGAGGCAATTGTTAACTTTAGGACCGAATTCATTTGCCCTCAACCGTCTCTAGTCGGAGTATAAATCATGTAGGTAATGTAATACTAGTTAAAAACATTGCCTTTAAATTGGCATTTGATTCTATCATACTTCGTAACACACAAAATTAACACTGATAAAAGAGTTCACTGCCGACTATGGATAATTAATTATCATTATCACTGCTGAATGAAGGCCTTTATGGACAATCCTCCTCTTTGAAGAAGTGGCAAATTTGTCCTTAAGCTAACTGGCCTAGTGGAATGCGTCTAAGTATCGATCTGTTTATTTAAGTTACTCTAGTCAAGCTACATGGCATGTCCGAAACAGACGTAGTTTTCAATTTACATTTGCTGTGATATCCATGCTAGAAAGGCGAAATAAAAACAACTGTCGTTGTATCAAAAACCACGCCGTACTCCATGAACCAAGAAGCAACATTGAGATTGTTTGATATGGGATTAGTCCCATTATCATAATGAGGGTGATGCTTAAGGATATCAGTATCGTCAATCAGCACAAAGATCATGACCACGTGATCAAAGACACAGCCTTTCTTGACGACCAGAACAAAACACCAATGATCCAGTTTCATTCAAAGATAACAGGGGCCTGTCTGTCTTGTTAGATTTGTAAGTTATATAATGTCCCGTTTGCTATCCACTTTCCCCGGTATAATTGGAGTGATATATAAACACTTGCAACAGAAAATCTCGTTTGCGTGCCGTCGCCTACAACTTGTCGCAGCGACTCTTTACTTCCTCGTATAAACACTTTTTCGTTCACAAGAGTACAATCCTTTAGGCATCTAGGAAAGTTTTATTTCGTTGCGGTCTTCTGTGAGATGAAAGTAATTTCCCACAGTCCGGCAGCTTATAATTACGCTGTGCCATACCTCTCTTTCGCCAGAGCCTCGTCAGTTAAGTACGTTTGGCTAAAAGATTTTGGTAATATACTCAATATGTATAAGTTGTATGTAATTGGAAATGCAGGAACATATTTTACATCTTACATTTATCAATTTTTACAGACTACTGTTAGTTTAAGAATAGAGTTTAATAAGGGAATTCGGTTTTTCGTTTTCTGCACGAGTCTAACATTTATTTGGCCAGATTTTCCTCAAAGGGTATTTTATTGGAATTTAAAAACAACCCTAAATTCTGAATAACATGACGATAAGATAAGACGGTCTAAAAATTCATTATACATAGTAAGAGCCACGGGCAAACTGTTTGAAGTTCAAATCGGCGACAGACAATCATACACATTGATCGATCGTATTAATCCGCATTCTTCCATAACGACAAAAAAAGATAATACAAGATATATCGTGAAATACAATACGTCACAAGCTACGGATTAACACGTGTGCAACAGCAACAGTTACACTGATTATCGAAGAACAAGCAGGAAACCCCCGCTGCAACAGCAACTTATTGGTTTAAATTGCAAAAACAAAAATGAAATGACGACTGTTTAATAACTGGACAAAGAAACTGGGGCGTAATGCCGTTCACGCACGTGATTACGTAATAAACAAAATGAACACAACAATAATTTTTGAACATGGGAAATTAGTGATAATTAAACTACCTATGTCGATAGGATAAGATCTACAGTAGATAAGTCTTATCTCCAATTAAATAATTAATATATTTGCTTGTTTGTAACTGAATAATATTTTCAGTTGTGGTTCGTACACAGAAGCAGTGGTTTTGTTTAATTCAGAACGTTGAACGGTTTCAATAGTAAGTAAAAAAATATGTATTTAAAATTCTTGGATATTTATTTACATCTTACAACTACTAGTTATCCATATTTAAATTTAAATTTACATATACGATAAAATCTGGTTTCATTAAATGGGAAATTTTGAAATCTGTTCACTTCTCTAAGGAAATTTTTCCTGAACTTATTTAAATTTTGTGTTATGTATTTTTTTTAATCTTTCATAAACTTTGTCATCATAAATAATTTAAGTTCTATATTTCTCAAGACTGGGAAATAAAGAACTTAATGTATTTTATTCAATTCCCGGTCTTGATTTGTCTCCCGGTGCAAACAAATATTCGAACGTTGTGTGCAAATGGAAGAAAACAGTTCCCCAGCAAAACCCTGGCTCTAATCTACTAGAGGCAATAGTATTCGAATAGCATTCGAAAGAGCTTAAACTTCTTATGCGACTCTTAAAACTTTATGCAGGACTATGAATAAATCTATTTTTCCATGGAAACTTGGTGAGGTTTGAAGTTCATACAGTGATGCCAAGTGCCATACAGTGACCTCTGTTATATCGACGTATTTTTATAACCCCACTACATTAACTGTTCACGTTTAAAACCAGCCGTCTAAGCCTATCCAATTGCAGCAGTCAGTGACAAATGAACATGTATTTTCCTATTATGTGTTCTCGCCAAAATCTATTCACCGTAATCCTGGAAAAAATATTCAAGAAGCTGGACTGTGAGACACTTAATATCAATGGCAACGGAAAGTACATCACATACCTTCGATTCGCTGATGAGGTGGTGGCAGAATCACTGAAGGATCTCAATCGAATGCTAAACAATCTTAATGCTGCTTCATGAGCCATGAGGATGGAGATGAATGTTGACTAAAATCCTGTATAACAAATTTGTTATCTCCAGATATTCTTTTGACTGATTGCATTTATTGTTGGACTTTAGTCCATTGCAGTCCCGGGGGTAAAACTATGGCTGCCCTGGAACTCATAACGAATTAAATCAGAAGAAATTAGTAGGAGTAGGAAGCTTTTGCAATTTGAATTTCCCTCTTAGCAATGTGAAAGACAGCCATATGCCAAATAAGATATTAAAAGCCTAAAGAGATGGCTAGTCAAGTGAAGTTCTACTGTCATGCACTACGAATCTAACACTATTGGGAACCTAAACAATGAGTTTGTTAGCTAACACATCTATTCCAATAATATGAATTACAAAATCGTCTAAACGCTTGGTAATAAAAAATCAGAATAGACTTTTGACTGAGTTTTACATTCGGGAAACTTCGGACCACCCTACCGCCTAAGCTGAAGCCGATTACCACCGGATTTTTTTAATCCAAAAATTGGTCTTCGCTTAAAATTATCCACAAATATCTTCAGATTAGTAGGTAAAGTTATAGGGTATCTACCGGCTGAACTAAACATAAGCACCAACAACCTAAGCAGTAGTTACAATTTCACATTTAAAAAAATGATCGTAATCGGCTTCAGCTTCGGCGGCCCTGTGTGCCCTCCACGCGATGACCAACGGTGCATAGACTTGAACTTTGATCGTCAGGTGCATCGACGCGAAGTTTTGATAGTCACACAGTGAGCAACGGAGAAGAGCTACGATTGTTTTAAAAGATCGAATCTCAGGAAAAAAAATTGGACGGTGTACTAAAGTTGTCGACATAACTCTCAGAGTGAGCAAGCTGAAGTGGCATTGGACCGACTATATCAACCAAGTCAGTTAAGGCAAGGAATGGAGGCACCTTTACGGGGCCACGTAGTATTCAAAGCCTCCATCTACGTAGGCTGTGATCTCTAAAGAGCAACCAGGAGTGGCTGATTGCGCAAAGCGTATCTAATCTATAACGGCCGTCTTTACTATAGTAAATGTATTGTGTATCTGGCCACATTAACCACATTTTGGTGTGTATGGCTTGCTGATGATGTATATCTGTGCGTTTGCGAGAGTGTATTGATGTGTACAGTCAGTAAAAGAGATAAGTTATCCAGACCAGAGATATGTCAAGAGTAACCAAAACTGCATACGATTTTTTTTCATCTGTAGTTTACCTACTGTATTGTATACTATCTAGATCTTATATTTCGAATAGTATATAAACGATTTCTTGTTAATTATCTCTCTTCTTAACTGTACGATATAACCTTTTCTCGTCTTGATGGAACACACCTCTCTCATAGATTATTTTTAATCATATAATGTTATTATCTTCACCAGCATACAATGGAGCCTTTGCAAGAAATCCCACGTAACAAATGGAACGAATTAAGGAAACTGTACGAAGTAAACTGGCCCCAAAGAGCGGATTGTCACACTTTCATAGACACACATATCTCAGTCCCTAACTTGACGGAATCATTGAAATTCAAGTTTTATAGTCCAGAAGGAAAAATTGAAAATGGAATGATTGCTATAAGTGACTTGGTATGTATTATCCATATTATATACTGTAAATTGGCCGTGTAGTTTTCGGCAGACTAGAATAGAACCACTCCGTCTCTTCCCGTGGATGTCGTACAAGGCGACTAAGGGAAATACATTATAAAACATCGATCAGGCCTCCCCAACCCGTCTGGCCAGCGTGGGGAGTGTAGGCCAAATCCTCCTTCTGTCTAGGACGGGCGAGAGAGGGTCGTGCTCCTGTAGTGGAGACTAAAATGACCTGATGATGATGATACTGTAATATATGACTAATTGTGAATGTGAGCTGACCGAATCTACTCAAGCGATCATCATGAAACTTTGTCCACATATTCTCAAAGGTATTAGGAAAGCCATAGGATAAGTTTTTAAAAAAAAAAGTAAACGTGGGCAAAGCCGCGGTTGTAAGCTAGTAACATAATAAATGTAATACTGTGTCCTTCTTTCACTTCGAGAGGAACCTACTAGCTCGACACGATTGTTTTACAGGATAGTTTAAGGTCTGGTGAGTGATATAGACTTCTATTTATCCCTGAAAAACATGTAGTTCCCACAGGAAAAAAGTTTTATTATTAAAATATTGACCACGCGGGCTAAGCAGCGGATGAAAACAAACAGTCAACAAGAATAAAAAAAAAGTATTTTAAAAAAGGTTTTATTTATTGTGTTTCGCTCATCAAGACTTTTATTTGATATTCATACTTTGTAGGGGTTAATGTGGAAATTCTACACTGCAAATTTGTAGCGGTGGTCATATTGGATTAAAATAGCGGCATTTAGCTAATATTTCAGCTCAACCCAATTAAATTTGACACACTTCCCAGTGTCTTGAAAGATTTAATTACAGACATTGCAGAGAAACTAAATAAAAATTTATAAAAAGTATTGTATAAAAATATATAAGTTTATAAAAAGTATAAAAAGTGTGCCTCAAAATAAAGCGCAATTTTGATAATATTTATTAGTTTCCGAGAGTTGACATGAAAACATAATAATCATAATATTTTCATTATAACTAAATAGACACGAATGACACTGCGCAAACAGTTTCTGTAAATAATTATTATTTTAATCGTTAATTTCGGCCAACTGGCAAGCGGGCAAGGCCAACTGGCAATATTATAAATATTTTAAAAATGGAAAAATTCACCTCGTCTGCCTAAATGGGATTTGAACCCATGTCCTCTCGATTACCGATCTATCCAACTGCTCATCCAACTGAGCCACCGGGAAGGTTTACTTAATAGGTAGATGGCGCCACACTGCGACTTCACAGCAGTAAAATATAAAATGCCAAAATTCGCCACCATCACAAACCTTCCTGGTAGCTCAGTTAGAAGAGCACTCGACCGGCAATCGAGTGGTCATGGATTCAAATTCTACCTATGCGGAGATGTGTATTTTCCATTTTTAAAATATTTATAAGTTACTGTAAAATGGAGCGCGTATGATGTCACAATGTTAGTCTTACAAAACTTTCATTTTGCATAAAATTTTCAATTATAAGAGATAAGCCGTTGGCCGTGTGGTTTCCGGCAGACTAGAATAGAATCACTCCGTTTCTTCCCGTGGATGTCGTACAAGGCGACTAAGGGAAATACATTATCAAATATCGATCAGGCCTCCCCAACCTGTTTGGCCAGCGTGGGGAGTGTGGGCCAAATCCTCCTTCCGTCTAGGACGGACGAGAGAGAGTCGTGCTTCTGTAGTGGAGACTAAAATGGACGTGATGATGATGAAGAGAAAAACATTGATGACAACAGTTTATTATAAACTTATAAATATATAGATAGGTAATCTGAAATAAGTCTCAAATGTCTATAAATTCAACATTTTTATCATCTTACAGGACAAGTACCAGGTAGCGATATACCCAACCACCGATGATTTAGAACCAATTGAGAAAGCCTTGCTGACTACTACTCTTATAGACTGGAATAGACAAATAACAGTTCCTTTTGTGGATTCAGTTGTCTTGGAAATGATAAGAAGGGTCAGCGAAAAAGTTGGAGTTAACGTTAAAACCGATGGTGTGGTATACTGTAAATATCTTCTGAATAAAGGTGCCCCTCCGTTGGACATAAAGTGAGTTACCAATGTAATATTAACTATTAGTTTCTTTTGCAAGATGAGTTAAGATTATTTTGTATTACTAAAGCAACTGACGATTAAACAAAGCCTGAGGGTTTTTGTTTACTACTAAAGTGGCAAATAAGCATACGATCTGCATGATAGAAAGCAGTTACCCCAGCCTATGGACGCCTGTAATGCCAAGGCTATCCCACGCGCGATGCCGACCCTGCAAAATCCTCTACCCATACTGTAGTCTCCTGGGTAAACCTCGACAGGCAGTTCAGTGAACAGCTTATTATATATTGACATTGTCATATGACATGACAATGTCAATATATAATACTCGTAAGATATAATGATGACATTATCATATTAACGTTTACTGTTCTGTAATGTTCTGTAATAGCTACATTGTCTGTTAAATCATTTAAACTATGAATCGTTTGACTTGTTACAAGTTTAACAATCCATACATTTTGACGAGCTCTGTGGCGTAGCGTTCAATGACGCGGCATCGACACCTACGTTCGTGGGTTCGATTCCCACACAGGACAAACATTTGTGTGCATGATCATGCCTGTTTGTCTTGGTCTGGGTGTTTTCTATGTATCATAAGTATGTATTTACAAAAAAAAAATTACGTATGTTTATCAGTTATCTAGTACCCATAACACAAGCTTCGGTTACTTTGGGGCTAGATGGCGCTGTATAATTTGTCTGACAATATTTATATACTTTCGCCTAAATCTGACATTTGTAACTTATGAAGAAATAAATATTTAAAGATAAAGGAGAGTGTCATCTAGTCCGAAACTAAACAAAGCTTAAGCTATAATTACTAGATGAATAATATTGTTATATGCATATAAGTATTAATAAAAAAAAAAGAAATAATCATTATAATCAAATATCTTTATCTGTTATCTAGCATTTCTAATGATTATTTCTTTTTAGGGTTCCGAACCTCAAAAGGAAAAACGGAACCCTTATAAGATCACTTTGTTGTCCGTCTGTCTGTCTGTCTGTCTGTCTATCTGTCTGTCTGTCTGTCTGTCTGTCTGTCTGTCAAGAATTTCTATGTCGAGAATGCGTGGAGGTATCAAGCTGAAATTTGAACTGTATACTCAGGTCTACGGTCCCATGAAGTTAAAAAAAAATCAAACTGCTAAGTTTACGTAGAAAAAAGTTACGGCCGTTTATTCAGCAAAAAACGCATATTTCGACACACTCAAGGGAATCAAAACCTATAGGGTACTTCCCGTTGACCTAGAACTATGAAATTTGGCAAGTAACATCGTTATAGACTACAAGTACAGGAATAAATCTCAAAACTATACATTTGTAAATAGATCTTAAAAAATAGGGGGTCTATATTTTTTATAGGGTGTCGAAATTTCAAATTGAAACTACTAGTTCAAATGGGGTATCATATGAAAGGGCTTGATGTACACATTGCAAAATATATTTTATTTATTTTTTTCGACGCATTATTTCTTATTTATAACTAAAAATATCAAATTTAATAATGATACTACGTACCCACGGAACCCTCGGTGGGAGAGTCCGACTCGCACTTGTCCGGTTTTTTTTTTTTATTAATACAACCAGGCATATTGATCCACACAAATATTTATCTTGTGCGGGGATAGAACAAGAGTGGTTAGCAAAGGCTGCTTTGACTCCGAGTGGCGGGTTCGATCCCCGCCCAAGACAAATATTTGTTTGCATGAACATGTCTGTTTGTCTTGGTCTTGGTATTTTCTATGTATGTATTATAAGTATATATTTATAAAAAAAATATTCAAGTCTTTATTAGTTGTCTAGTACTCATAGTACAAGCTTTGCTTAGTTTGCGACTAGATGACGACGTGTAAAATGTGCAGAGATAATTATTTATTAGAGGCCGCTATATATGTAAATATGTATATCGAGATAACCAAAGAAAGACGTGGCAACAGAACCGTCATACGAAAAAACGTAGTGGTGACATGAGCAAAGCCCGGCTTCGTTTCGCTTCGTTCTCGGCGTGGCCTATGCTTTACCTGTTTGTTTACCAGGAATATCCCATACAGCAATGTTTTTTGAGATATAACATAATATTTATCATTATGTCTACTTTCAGATATCCCCCAAACACTATCTTAGGACCTCTAAAACCGGCGTTCTTAAAACTGGTGAATGACGCATGGAGATTCCGCACTGCCACATCGTACCAGTATTTCGAACAACTCATGAACAATGATATGAGCTACGTTCTGTACTCCGAAGACCTCAAGCCCCTTGCATGGATCTTTCAGGGAGATTTAGGAACATTGTGCCATTTGTTTTGCTTGGAGGAATATAGGGCTAAAGGATATGGAGAGCTTGTTCACGTGGTATGTATCATTATCAGCCTATATCTACCCGCTGCAGAATGCAAGGTTTCCCCAATGCTTTCCACTATACACGACCTCCGCTTACCGCGTCTTACTAGATGGACGGAGGACTTCAAAAACAGTGGTCTTCTATCTAGAGGGCGCCCCACGTCTCATCGCTCATCATTTGGCAGAATAGTTTTGGGGTACAGTGGCTCACCATCACCTTTTAGTCAATGCTAATCAAACCTTGTGGTACACACTGCCGTTTAACTAAAGTAGCTCTGGTAAAAGAGAGGTATCAGCGTAATTGTATGCCGATCGTCTGGGGAAGTAGTTCCACCTCACAGAAAACCGCAGCGAAATGACCACTTCTGAGGCCTAGTGGTTGGTGCATATCTACTACTATCTTTAGAACTACTCCAAAAACCACAATGTCCAACCAAAATTCTAGGTTCTTATAAAAAATTAAGTCGTTCGCCGGGGGAACCTCGAGTGAAATTACTCTTTGCCCGGACAGGCTTCGGCATCGACAATCCCCGATCCGACTAACTATTACCACGGGGAAAATTCGTTTGTGGACTGGTAGAACGACCTCTTAATGGTAAACTTGGGGACCAGTTCCGGCAAAGAAAACGACAGTACACAATAAATAACGAGTAAAATGTACGAAAAAATGTACCAATATTTATAATATGTAAATATTTGATCTAGATACTGTTAAGTTTTTTTCTCTAGCATTTTAATATTGTGTTTTTGTTTTTTAAAGAGGTGACAACGCTACTTGTTATGATGAAAAGACATAATACTTTTTATACATGAGTTTGGTTTAATGTGTCAATAATTTTTTCAGACGGCGGTCAACGACTTGCTAAAAAAAGGAAGAAACGTATTTGCTTACATTGTTGAAGATAATCACAAATCGCATAAAAAGGCTCCACAATTAGGTTTCAAGAGACTAAATGAAGCTTTCATGGTATATTTGTCGAAGCAAAAATAGTTTTAAGTTAGTTATAAATTCTCCAGCTTGAAATGCGTGGAGTTAGAAAAATATACATATTTTATTAAAATTTCAGACTATTTTTGTAGCTACTTTAAGTTATAAAATGTTCTACAGTCTATACAGATTATGTCGGTCAATTGTTTGGGAATGAAACGATCAAAGAGTTTTAGATTTCTTTCTTTATAGCCAAAAACAAAAATGAAAATCGGTTTTCGAAATTCAAATCGATCAACAACAACAAATAGTCGCCGACGAATAAAAATTTGTAAATAAAAAAAAAGAAAACTACGAGTGTTGTTACCTTTGAATACTCAAAGACTGTTATCAAAACTGAATGAACTAAAAAGATCGTTATATACCAGTTGTCATGACATTAAAAAAATATATTATAAAATTATAAACCCACCGAAGAAAATAATGAAACTTAATAAATAAATATTAATAAAATTTATTCTCGATTTCAATGATTACCGCTATATCCGAGACTTGGAACACAAAATTAAGTTAATAATAATTTTAATTTAAATTGATCACTGATATATATCGATCTTTAATCATTACTTGATATCAATCGTATACTTAACCTAATGTATTATGAATTACGTAAATACAACGTAAATGTTGTAATCAGTTCGATAATCATTATAACGACATTCATTAATGTATAATTTTATACATATATTATTATGTAAATTGTAAATGGCCATGCCCTAACTGGACTCATGTCTGAGTTTTATTATTCTAAAACCGCAGTGGTTTCCAACGGCTAAAAAGAAGAAAAGCGACTTTTTGAAATAGCAGAATAGAAAACCTCTGAGTTCCACGTTACATACTGTGACGTTACATAATTAAAGTGATAGAAAACATATTTTTTTATCTGAGTTCGAATTGTATTTAGTAACCCGTCGTGGCCTATATTGTTTGTTATCGTATATTACTTTTAAGTACGTACGGTAGGTATATGAATAAAGTTCGATCCGATCTGTATTGTTGATAGTTCACTTCGTGCGTTTTCATAGGGAGCTAATTTCAGACTGAACGTTATCCGATTCTAAATATAGGAATAAAGGAGATGAGAAAATTCTAAAAACTTCTACGTTTCAAAAATTCACATTTCTTACCTCGTTTAACTATTTAACTCCTTTTGGCTCTATGATCGTATCGGACTCTGTTCTACGAATGAGTGAATATAATAGTCAGGCAACATATTTATAGTATATACAAGTAGTTATCAGGCAATGATATTTTATAAGTACCCATAATACAGTTTTATTCTTGTGTATTATCATTGGTTAAGGAATCGTCTATGTTAAAAGCCTCTCAATAGCCAGTTTCGTTTTATCTCCGTAGAATAAGACTTAATTTTTAATAGTATGGTGATTGTTGTAAATAAATATATTTTATACTTTTTTAAATATATAAAAGTATCCTATATTCGTTTTTATTTTTATTTTAACTGTTTATGTTATTCTAATACATAAAAGAACTAATAATTCAACACATTAGATAGACTACAGCATGGGGTTCCTCGAAAAGGGCGTGATGAGGTTTTTATAGGATCGGCAACGCGTGAGTACTTCTGGTATGCCCATAGGCTGAGATCACTACTTATGTTTACCATCAGGCAGGCTGTATGCTTGTTTTCCACCTTAGTTGTATAAAAAATCCACTTCGCATAGGTACTATACACCTATGAATCAGTTAAAATATTTAAATTTTCTTTCATAAATAATTAACAAAACATAATACCTATTGCATGTTTAGAAAAAAAATATACAAACGTAAATCGTAAAACGTTTACGAGAAAATCTTACTCGGCTTTTTATAAAATTTTATATATTTTTTTACGCTACGTCGAGTGACAAACAAGCATACAGTATACAGTATAAACGTTCGTAATATGAAATATAGACTCCCGCACGCTGCATCACCCGCTGCCAACGCAGCAACTCCTATACTTGTGACCACAGTCACTCACAACATAACAACCCTCAAGGAAAATATTATATAGGTATACTTACTTATACAAGTATATTACTTGTTTAATAATAATGTAACAATAATAGTCAAGACGAAAGGTTGAGAATCTCTTGGCACTAAATCAGCATACCGCGTACCTACTAACACCAAATAAAATATAGCACTAGAACTATTAGTATTAACAGAGCAATGACGGCAGTCAGACTTATTTGTCACGTTTGAAATAAGTAATATTTAAACAGTTGTGCGAAAATAGTATTGTCTAAAATATTTATTTTTATAATTCCACCCACTGTGCGTGCTGTTGCCGATTACTAATTGATGTATTATACATAGTACGGTTCCTCAAATATTCCAAAAGTGGTGACCGCGGGAGCTACCATCTCGCTAACGACAAATTTTGGTGATTGGTTTTTGCTGAGATCGGTAGGGGCAATACGACAGTACATATGAATTCCGTAAGGATAATCATTAAAGTGTGATATATAGACGAGTTCGGTGGTCGAATGGTTAGCAATGGCCACTTTGTGGCGAACCCACGCACGTGGCAAATATTTGTTAGATGGCCGTGTGTAATTTGTCCAGGAAAATTTATTATTTTTATTATTGGACTTTGTTTTCAATCCAGGTGATTCAAGCAATTAATTAAGGTACTTGTATTTAATAATAGCGTGATTGGACTTACATTAATCCCAAAATAAGTATACACTTAAATACATTTTTTTAGTAAATACATACTTTTACTTAATACATAGAAAACACCCAGACCAAGTCTAACAGACATGTTCATGCACACAAATGTTTGTCTTGTGCGGGAATCGAACCCACAACCTCGGAGTCAAAGTGGCCATTGCTAACCATTCGACCACCCAGCTCGTCATTATAAGATATCGTAATTCAATGTTGGCTGCTATTTACATGATTTATTATAAATTTATGAATTGTTAAGTAACATTTCTATCTTACAATTTATAATTCAGAATCGACTTCGATTTGGTCAATCATCCATCTAATCTAAATCAATGTTTTCAAACTTTTTTTGTTTTTTTTTTTTTGTATTTGCTACCATTTGCACCGATTTATAGACAGCAGCCCTCAAGGCTATTGTTTTTCGGCTAAGGTTTTCTGTGAGGTGGAGGTACTTTCCCAGTCGAGCAGGTTACAAATACGCTGTACCCTACCTGTCTTTTGCCAGAACCTCTTCCGCTGGTCGGCAGAGTGCACCACGTGCAGGCGAGGCTTTGGCTTTAAAGATCGTTATGAGCCACTTACACACTAAATCAACACTTTTATGTATGTGTCAATCTAGATATATCTACCAAATAAGAAACCTAATGCCATAGTATCAGTAGTAGTCAAATCAAATCTAATAATCATTTTGTGGATCAAATCAAATAATGTGTAGCAAAGCATAAATGCGCACTTTGAAATAACAGAGTTCTATTTATTCTGATATCGAAACCTTGGATCGGCTCATAGTAAACAGTGATATTTTCATATATCGAATAAGTATTCAATGGAGATGAAAAAGTTTTCATACTACCTACTTCGTAAATATTTTTGTTCATAGTTCGTACATTAATAATAATCATGTCAAGTAGAAACAAATACTTATATCTAGTCTATGTATTTATAAGTAACAAAGTAACGATTAAACTTGTGTGAGTGAAAAAGATTACAAAGTATCGCTTTTACAGAGATTTAAAAACTTCAGGGTAGAGGATCTTTGACTGAACCAACATTAATTTATTTCATAAATTGTATAGATGCGAATTCAACGAAGAATTTGAATAATATATTACCTTTTCGACATATCGAATGATGAACGAACATCAGATGGTTTTGTAAATTGATTCAATCACATATCAATTTATGAACTCATCAAGCTCTTACTACCTACTACATTCCGTTTTTAATTGCAGCCCCCTTACCACCATCTCTTATTGCGATTCATACACTGAATAGAATATATATAACTGAATAGAATGCTTATTCATACCAATGAATAAGCGACTCTATTTCAAATGGAATAGAGATTTGAATAAAAATCGGGTATAGTGTGAATGATTGGCTGAGGGAGGGGGGGCTGATATTATAGGGCCTAGGGCGACCAAGCCCCTTAATCAGCCTCTGCTCTGACTTACTAATTACAAAACTGAAAATATCCACAGATCTACCATTAAAATCTATAGTATTATGGCGACTGATCCTCTTCAGTACTTGCCCTTGAACAAATGGACAGAACTACAAGCAGTATTCAAGTCAGACTGGCCTCGAGGGATAACCACGTATACTTTATTAGAATATCAGGAGGAATGGATGAACCGAGGTATTGACTACGGCTTCAAAGTTTACTGTCCTTTTGGCGATGTATGGAATGGCATGGTAGCTATTAATGAAAAGGTGCGTAAGTTAAGTAATAATTATTATATAAAAAAATATAATATTACAACTAGACTTATTGGTTATTAGAAACTAAATTAAGTATTTCTGGACACAAATTACACATCGCCATTAAGTCCCAAACTTAGCAAGACTTGTAGATAGGTTTTTTGGACATTTTATACATAGAAAACACCCAGACGCAAGACACGTTCATGCATTCAAATGTTGGTCTTGTGCGGGGATCGAACCCGCGTCATCAGAGTCAAAGTAGTCTTTACTAGATTCGACCACCGGGCTCAGAAACTGCTGACTAGAGTTGGAAAAAACGGCTTAAAATTAATAAACGTTTAAACGTTGTACTTTTTATCAAAAGCGCGCTTTTTAAGCGCGCTTTTTACTTAAACGCTTTTTTTGTCGTTGATGCTACTTGAGGCGTCTACGCTTATGGAAAACGTTTAAACATTTAGTCGCTGCTTTAAGACAATGTAATGGTTAACGATCACAGACAGTATTTATTTGCAGCCGATTTCTTTTCTCTAAGTACCTATTTAAAGTTTCGTATACGCATGAACATACTTAACACAGCAAAGCAAAAAATTCGCATTAATCGACCGACGACAACAGCAAAAGCGTTAGCGCAAACATTCACACGCGCGCTTACCAGTTGACAACAAAAAGCGTACTGCTTAAAAAAGCGTAAGCGTTGTTTATTTAAACGAAAATCATTTTTGAAACTAAAGAAAATTATACAACATTAATCCTAAGATACCTGCGAATAAGGTTCAATATTGAATGAGGATTACTGACGCTTTTTTCAACGAAACGCATTTGTTTAAACGAAAATGAAACGAACGTTAATCGATAGTAAACCTAAACTTGTTGATGGTAAGGTTAATTATTGCATATATGGCTAGCTAATACAGCACGACGCGACGTGGCAGTAATTATGTGTATCAATTATAGATGGCGCTATATCAAATTTGTCAAATTATCAGACAACATTGTGAAAAATTTAAACGAAAAAGGCTTATTTTTATAAGCGTGCTTATCTGCTTACGCTGATAAGCAGACTTTTTTAAGCGCTTTTCGTTTAAGCGCTCAACTCTACTGCTGACACTATTACAAAAATCGATCCATAGGTAAAATTTTCAAAGTTGTTGTTCCTAAAGCCAAAAAAAGAAACAGAATTTACGATTTTTTGATTGTGAAAATCTAACTTCACCTTAAATTAGTGCTAGCAGTAATAACCTTAGTCGGTAGGGACGGATGCGCTCTACCGATTTTTTTTTTTTTTTTTTTTGCGGTATTCTGTGAGGTGGAGGTACATTCCCCAGTCGGGTAGCTTACAATTACGCTCCCTACCTCTCTTTTCGCCAGAGTTTCGTTTGTCAGTCAGCAGGGTGCACCGCGTGCAGGTGAAGTTGGCTTTGGTTCATAGATGTTGAGGAACCACTTACACCCCAAAACTAAAGATTACATACGATTAAACTAAAGATTTTTATCACAAATTTAATCATAATAATAACAATCGGATTGTTGCAATAAAAAATACCGATGGCAGTCGGCTACAACTTAGGCGGTAGGGCCTCCAGGTCCTGCTTAAAGTTTTCTACCGTTACTTAAGCTGCAACTTTAGGATCTTGGCATAATAATTGCCGGCGAGTCCTAAGGGCGCCTTCACCAGCGTAGGCGTTCGATGAACGTTGTCGCGGCGGTGGCGCGGAGTTTGCGCTGTACATACGTTCATCGAACGCCTACGCTGGACAAACGTTAGTGTGAAGACGCCCTAAGTAGTCATTATCTTACTAAAATAGTTACTTTAACACCGAGGGACGCACAAGACAAGCATTTGTATGCAATGACATGTCAATCTGTCATGATTTGTATGTATTCTGTTTACAAAACAAAATCAATCTATATATATAAAAGAAAGTCGTGTTTGTTACAACACTTATAACTCGAGAACGGCTGGACCGATTGCCATGGTTTTTGATTTGTTGGATTTGTCTCCGTCCAGAATAGCACAATAACTATTAAAAACATTGGAAAATTTACGAAAAAAATAAAATAAAAGAAAAATCATTTTTCCATACAAAATGTTCGTGGATGTCGGACCTGTCAAACGTGACGTTAACGTGCGTACGTCAAATGTATGCGTGCGTTCAGAAATGTGGGTATAGGATAATATGTATTAAAACATTGACAAAATTGTCGAAAAATTAAATTTGAAAACGGATTGGGATATTTATTGATTTTCAATTAAATGTCAAATCGATTGGTCTAACTTTTACGTCGCGAAAGTTGTCCGTTGTTGTTTTGAAAATTGTTTATGAATGAATGCTTGAAAATGAATATTAATTGGTTGTCAAGTGTCATGGTACTTTATTTTGTGACATAGTAAAATACTGAACTTAATATTTACCCACTGCTGGGTAATATTAAATACGGGTCTTCCTTCAACTGAATATGTTTCGAGCATACTCCACCACGCTGCTCAACGGCGAGTTGGCGGACGCCAGTAATTT
Organism: Hypsopygia costalis; assembly: GCA_937001555.2. Classification (NCBI taxonomy): domain Eukaryota; kingdom Metazoa; phylum Arthropoda; class Insecta; order Lepidoptera; family Pyralidae; genus Hypsopygia; species Hypsopygia costalis. The sequence goes on from OW443342.2 coordinate 7,950,460, forward strand.
CAAGCCGCCTAAAGGCCACTTGGCTTAACGACTGCCATCTAATGATAACAACCAGGACCGACGTCTTACGTGCCTTCCGAAGCACGGAGGAGCTCGAGATAATCTAATGATAACAATCGGGACCGACGTCTTACGTGCCTTCCTAAGCACGGAGGAGCTCGAGATAATCTAATGATAACAACCGGGACCGACGTCTTACGTGCCTTCCGAAGCACGGAGGAGCTCGAGATAATCTAATGATAACAACCGGGAAAGACGTCTTACGTGCCTTCCGAAGCACGGAGGAGCTCGAGATAATCTAATGATAACAACCGGGAAAGACGTCTTACGTGCCTTCCGAAGCACGGAGGAGCTCGAGATAATCTAATGATAACAACCGGGAAAGACGTCTTACGTGCCTTCCGAAGCACGGAGGAGCTCGAAATAATCTAATGATAACAACCGGGACCGACGTCTTACGTGCCTTCTGAAGCACGGAGGAGCTCGAGATAATCTAATGATAACAACCGGGACCGACGTCTTACGTGCCTTCCGAAGCACGGAGGAGCTCGAGATAATCTAATGATAACAACCGGGACCGACGTCTTACGTGCCTTCCGAAGCACGGAGGAGCTCGAGATAATCTAATGATAACAACCGGGACCGACGTCTTACGTGCCTTCCGAAGCACGGAGGAGCTCGATATAATCTAATGATAACAACCGGGACCGACGTCTTACGTGCCTTCCGAAGCACGGAGGAGCTCGAGATAATCTAATGATAACAACCAGGACCGACGTCTTACGTGCCTTCCGAAGCACGGAGGAGCTCGAGATAATCTAATGATAACAACCGGGACCGACGTCTTGCGTGCCTTCTGAAGCACGGAGGAGCTCGAGATAATCTAATGATAACAACCGGGACCGACGTCTTACGTGCCTTCCGAAGCACGGAGGAGCTCGAGATAATCTAATGATAACAACCGGGACCGACGTCTTACGTGCCTTCCGAAGCACGGAGGAGCTCGAGTTAATCTAATGATAACAACCGGGACCGACGAATTAACGTGCCCTCCGAAGCACGGAGGACCTCGAGTTAATCTAATGATTACAACCGGGACCGACGGATTAACGTACCTTCCGAAGCACGGAGGAGCTCGAGATAATATAAACTCATTCATGGACAGGCTACGGTTGACGTTGCTTAACTTGCGTGTACAATTAGACTGACACGTGCAATGACGCCATCGTGCTTCTCTATTATTTTCTATTATTCATTATATTAATTTCAAGACATCATAAATTTTGTTCAACATATGTATACCACGACATTCATTGACAATTAGGCGGTACGAAGTTTGCCGGGCCAGCTAGTATCTTTATAAGTTAACAAATACTCATAAGTATGATAAGCTTTGATTAGTTTGGGATTGGACGGCACTATGTAAATACTTAGCTCAAATATAATTAAATTATGTATTTACCTTGGCCTAGTACTATTTCTTACTCGGTGTCTTGACTACAGTATCGGCAAAGTAAATATATATGTCATGTACTTTGGTATCGGTCACTGACTTATTAGTATTATCACGCATGTATAGAATGTATGTGACCTAATAGCATAGTACAAATATAATAGTTTTATATAACAGTGCGCATGCTGCATAGTTACAGCTATACTGATCTCATTATAAACGAATAGACACCAGTATTATGACAGACATTATAGAATAACACTTCCTACTACAACCCACTGACAAGAATCTGTATAATGAAATGACTTTGAAACACCCAAACCTTGACATATGCACCTCGAAAATTAACACATTCCATACTTGGGTCAAACGTATAAGTATTCAATGATCGCAATAAAATTCCATTTCACTTGTTTTATAATATCAGAAAACAATGTTAGACTAGAATATCTAAATATTGTATACTAGCTGATGCCCGCGACTTCGTTCGAGTGAACTTTATGATTCCGGCGTATTAACACATGTATTAATTCAAATACGAACTAATGTAGAAACAGAAGAAAATACTTGTTATACGTTAAAAGTCAATTTTTTTTTATTTAACATTGTAACCATAGTTAAAAAAAAAATTAAAGGAGTCTTTCCTTCGGGAGCTAACATGAAAATACCTGAAGAGTTACTAACTCTCGAGAAAGCCACGTAAAGTTGGCCATGCGAAAAACAACCTAAGCTTGACACCAGCGAATTGTAGTGTTTTTTTTTATTGTCATAGCAAAGCAAGTGGTCACAGACGTTTAAAATTACTACGTCGTAGATTAAGACGTTTATAATCACGTACGTTTAAAATTAGTGAGAAGAGTGGTATACGCGGAATAAATACAGTTTCACCGGCACCACTCCCAGTGAGAATCTCAGCTTCAATTATATTGCGCTGCCAAGCATTGACTTTACTTCAGGAAGGAGATCTTCCCCAAATTTTAATAATATTCTTGAAAACTCTTGGGCACGGAAAGTTCTATCTACGGCTTCTAGTGCCTTACTGTTGGCCATTTCCATTCATCTTAAACGATTAGATAGCAATCCTGAAACATCTTCGTCACAGAGCATGTCGGTGTTTCAGTTCTGTTTAAATACGAGTAGGATTATGAACATTGTATTTGCGTCCTTCCGCCTAGTAGTAATGCGGCTGCAATACCTAGCGATGCTGCTGCGAGATCTCAGCGTGGATTGCTCTCGTCACGTATGTTTTTCCAGTCCCTCCTGGAGCATCTAAGAAAAACAGTTTCCCCTTGTTGCTTAAAACACTTTCCACCACCAAATCAAATAAACTCTGATGCACGTATTCTTCTAGTTTGTGCAAATATATACCAATCGTTCTATTTCAATTTTAGCGTACACATCTATAATAAACTGACTAAATAGACCACGTTACCTTTGTAAATAAAATAAAACGATTGCATCTAACTTGTAGCAGGTAAGAATAAAAGTAGCACCGCGCGGTTTTTTTTTAAATACATTCAATATTTTGTTAATCTAATTATTGTTATTTTAAGTAACTTTTTTATTTCTATTCGTTATTATAGCGTCATATTTTTACTTTTTTTTTAAACTATAATTTATTGTAAATACATGTTGTTTATGCAAATAAATTTAACTTTGTTCTGCATCAGGTGTTCTATATCTTGGATTTACCTACCTCAACAAAAAATGCTCATCAGGCTGAACAACTTTTGCTAAGGAGTAATTTTTATATTTCTTATAGTTTACCTGAACCATTATGGTTCTGCATCAGGTGTTCCAAATCTTGGATTTCTATACTTCAACAAAAAATGCTCACCAGGTTGAACAACTTTGCTAAGGTGTCATGTTTATATTTCTTATAGTTTAGCTGAACCATTAGGTTCTGCATCAGGTGTTCCAAATCTTGGATACCTTAACAAAAAATGCTCATCAGGTTGAACAACTTTTGCTAAGGAATATTTTTTATATTTCTTATAGTTTACCTGAATCAATATGGTTCTGCATCAGGTGTTCCAAGTCTTGGTGTTTTATACCTCAACAGAAAATGCTCATCAGGCTGAACAACTTTTGCTAAGGTGTCATGTTTATATTTCTTATAGTTTAGCTGAACCATTATGGTCTGCATCAGGTGTTCCACTTTCTAAAAACAATTATACCCTATATGTTGCCCAGGCTTTGCAAAAGCTGCCAGGCAGGCAAAAGTTTCATTCGAAACCGTCCAGAGTGCTGAGTGCGAGTTTTTTATTCACGTTCGATAATGTCAACGTAAACAAACTGACCAAATAGAGAAGTACTCTCATGTTGTGAATTTACCAGACGCGTGTTACATATCCAAATTACCCGGGTTGCTCACTTCGAAATGTGAGCGAGTAAGCTATATAATTTTGATATGTAACACGCGTCATATAAATTCACAACATGAGAGTACCTATCTATTTGGTCGGTTTGTTTACGTTCACATTATCGAACGCGTACAAAAAACTCGCACTAGGCACTCAGTACTTCCAGAGATTAGCGGTACAAACAGACAAACAGACAGACATTTTTTTTTTAATTCTTACTCTATTATTATATCTCCATCGCCTCCAATTGTTTTTTTGTTAATATATTCAATGTACAGACACATATATATGTATAGATATAAAGTAATATGTATAGGTATTAGTACAGATATTTTTATTAAAACAAAAATCAATTAGCATCGAAATCGATGGATTTCGATGCTAATTTAAACTGTGAAATTTACTTTCCACCAATGTATGATGGACTTCTAACGTAACGTGTCTATTACCAACGTCTAAAGGCAACCCTGGGCCCTACCACCTAACCAATTACCATCAAATATTTTGATTCGAAAAATAGGTGTCGAGTTTTAGTTATTGACAAACCTCTTCACCTCAGTCGGTAGAGATCCAGGGTTTCAACCAGCTAAGCTACATAGGTACAGCCCCCTTACCACCAACACTTATTGCGATTCAATAACTGAATAGAATGCTTATTCATACCTAAGATGGTGGTAAGGGGGCTGGTATCATAAGTCTTAGCTGAAGATTGATACTCGCATTCAAAAATTCCGATGGGAATTATCCTCAGCTCATCCGGTAGCGCCCCTGGACTGCTTACTATAAAGCAAACCTCACATTTATTTACCACTTTAACGACGTAAAAATAAATTTTCAGAATACTGCATATGAAATCGTCATTCAATGCCCAAGAAATGATACAGCGAAATTAGCAGATGCCCTGAGAAAGACTAAGATGATTGACTGGACGAAACGAATTACCATTCCTTTCGCGCCAACAAATGTACGTGAAACCATCAAAGGAATTCTTCAAGAATTCAACTTGAAAATCACTCTTACAATACCTTCAGCGAGTTTTTATTTAGATAATGATACTGCACTCTATGACGTCAGGTAGGTGCTTATCTCTTCATAGATATTTGTAGATCTTATCATAATTTGAAGACGTACGTGCATGAAGGTGAAACGGCTAACTTTAGGCAGATTGTATTTAAATTATCTTTTGGTTAGGTTTGGTTAGGTTTGTGTTCTTATTAAAAATAGCCAAGCTATTTGATTTTATTATTATAGTATCCTTGGTGATGCACCATCAGGTAACAATTCGGTCGTGTAATCATGTGAAATAGGCGGGTTGAAATAATGGCACTGACATTTTTTAAAACAGCTAGACGTTATGTAATGTGGCGGATTTTACGAATTGGCTGCGACATATACATTACTTTAAGGCTGCCTTGAAAATATTGCTTTTATCAATAAGGCCGCCTTTTTGCACATACATATTTTTTATGTGGATATTTTCTGTACGCTGACTAAATTGTTTCTCTAGTTTGTATAGTGCAAATAAAGCATTATTCTATCTATCTATCTAGAAAAACAAAATTGTTTTGTGAAGTAAAAAATCTATATACATGTTCTAATGTGTTAATTAATCTCATTACAGGATACCGCCGGAAATAACATTCGACTTATTAACGGAAGACCATATAAATCTGGTAGACGAAAAATGGCCACATCGTTACCCGGGTTCTGCATGGTATTTCGAACTATTGATCAGGGCTAAATCAGGTTATGGTCTATTCCATAACGGAGAACTTGTATCCTGGATATTTATCAACGAAGTTGGAGTTCTTGGTCATTTTTATACTTTAGAAGAACATAGAAAGAAAGGATATGCTGAGTTGTTGTTGAAATTAGTTTGTAATATCAGATTGAAACGCCGGAAGTATGTTGTGGTCTTCTGCGTTGATACTAATGAGAGCGCCCGTAACTTGTACTCTAAAGTTGGTTTCACTCTTTACGATGTTGGAATTAAATGGCTTTTCTTAGAGAATATATCTTAAAGTAATTATATCTACTATCTACTGCTATATGTAAAATAAATCTTTATAAATAATTTGTTTTTTTTTTATTGCATAGATGCAAGCCGCTTCCAACCGGTTTTATTGGAGATCTAGAGGGGAGGCTTATGTCCAGCAGTGGACTTTAAATGGCTGAGATGATGATGATGATGATTGCATAGATGTGTCTACACTCAGCGGGATCCCATATCTGGGAGACTAATGAGTGATGCCGAGAATTAGATCAGGTTTAGTTCTACTGAATTATGTGAAAAATCTACTGAATTTAGTGAAAATTACAACTATAATGACCTTAAGAAAAATAGGCCGCTGACTGAAGATTCCTTTGATTGTGACTGAAGTAAGGACGTTAGAAGATTGTTTTGGTTTTGGTAACAGCACAATTACAGATCTAAAAGTTATAGTTCATCAGACGTAACTTTGGTAAATATCTCGCTGGAGGTAGGTTACAAAAGTTTATTTTTCCGTTTTATATGGAACAAATAATGTTTTTAACATAATTCAGTAGAACTAATCGAGATCTAATTCTCTGCATCACTCATAAGTCTCCCAAAGATGACATCCCGCCGGCTGTAGACACATATTATAACGCATTAGCTTTTCTTCATCTTCGTTTTATTGCTAGATAAGATATCACAATACGATTATGATTAAATCTTCTATTCAGAGTGAATACTGAAATTAAACGCCACAGATACAAGTGAAATAGTTTAATGAAACCTAAATAACACAGATGAACTCGAAAAGGTAGATATACTTATTATTAAAATAGATATATTGTCGAGCTCGTTGGTCGAATAGTTAGCAATGGCCACTTTGACTCCGAGGTCGCGGGTTCGATTCCCGAACAAGACAAACATTGTGTGCATGAAATGAACATGTCTGTTTGTCTTGGTCTGGGTGTTTTCTATGTATTATAAGTATGTATTTACAAAAAAAAAAAATTAAGTACGTTTATCAGTTGTCTAGTACCCATAACACAAGCTTTGCACTTAATTTGGGATTAGATGGCGCTGTGTAAATTGTCCAGAAATATTTATTTATTTATTATAATTTCGGCCAACTTGCCAGAATAAATAAATATTTTAAATAATAATAAATATTTTAAAAATAGAAAATTTCACCTCACCTACGCACCTAGGCGGGGAAGGTAGATATACTCGTACTTCTAGATGTAGCCCAGGAACATATCCCAACCCCCTTACCACCATCTCTTATTGCGCTTCAATAGCCGAATAGCATACTTATTCATACCAATGAATAAGCGACTCTATTTCAAATGGAATAGAGTCGCTTATTCATTGGTATGATATTCAGTTATTGAATCGCAATAAGAGATGGTGGTAATGGGGCTGATATGTAAGGTACTATAGCAGGGTGAACTCGATAAACATCCACATAACTAGTTCAGTCTCTTTTTTTATTTGACGAGCTCGGTGGTCGAATGGTTAGCAATGGCCACTTTGACTCCGAGGTCGCGGGTTCGATTTCTGCACAAGACAAACATTTGTGTGCATGAACATGTCTGTTTGTCTTGGTGTGGGCGTTTTCTATGTAAAGTATGTATTTACAAAAAAAAATAAGTATTATATGAGTTATCTAGTACCCATAGTACAAGCTTTGCTTAGTTTGGGACTAGACGGCCGTGTGTAATTTGTCCAGGAATATTTATTATATTTATTTATTATAATTACAATCTACAAGCCCCGGGGTCCAAACCTTTTGTTAACAATTTTCTATTTTTATGTCACAATTTCTATCAATTTATTAATTGCACGTGGCTATTATGCTAATAATCATACTATTATCTAATGCACTATTAAATTTAATAATATTATCTATGTCGCACTATTAAAAAGTGGAACGCGTTGCCGGCATATGTATTTCCTCAATCATACAATATAATATGGGATCCTTCAAGCGAAGCGTGAAGAAGCATCTTGTAGACCAGCATGGCAGCGTCAACTGACAAGACATCTAGGTCTCTTGTCCGTTGCCTTTGCGATTGGGGCTCCTCTTTTCGCTTACCATCAGGCGAACTGGAGCCAATATGCTGAACTAATATAAAAATAAAATGCTCCTTAATCTAAATCCTCCTATCGTTTACCTTGCAACCATGACAGGCAGACCTAATCTTACTTTGATTGGAGCAAACTGATTGGGGTGTTAATAGTACTTGGTGCAGCGCTGTTTAATTTTTTTATACTGAGTCGGGTGGCAGACAAGCATACGTCCCGTCTGATATAAAGCGGTTACCGTAGCCATATAAACGCCAGCAAATCACAGCATGACATCATCATCACAATCGCAAGCCCTTCCTTTATGGTGACTTCACTCACTCACAGGAACATAACAACCCTCAAGGAAATTGTTATTTGGCTACGGTCTTCTGTATTCTGTTAGGTGAACGTACTTCCCCAGTAGGGCAATTTACAATTACGCTCGCCCTACCTCTCTTTCTCCAGAGCCTCGTTAGTCAGTCAGCAGGGTGCACCACGTGCAGGTGAGGTTGGATTTGGCTCAAAACCAGTGGGTATCATGTCAAATAAAATAGCAATGTCAAAAATAGGAATTAAAATGAAGTTGTCCAATTGTAATGTCAAAATAATAATTTATTGTAGTATGTCAATATTTCCTTCTAGAAGTACACGAAATCATCCTGAAGATCATGTATCAGGTTAGACCTGCCATTGCCGTGGCGGGTCGCCACGTGTCGCCAGGCGCTGCTTTTCCCCCTTCACTCTCTCTGACTGCAGTGATAGTATCGATGTTTTATATCCATCAAGCATCCCGCGAATGGTACCAAAGAGATTTAACATATAACGCTAGCTTGCAGCATAAATTCTTTTAGACATCTTTGCTATACAAATAACTTCATTACGTTTAATACGAACGTGAACATCATATCAATGCTATACAAGGACACAACGCTATACCAACATATAGGTATAATGATTCATACACACAATGCAACACATTTTTATCTCCGATCATATACCTAGCAGAATATTAACTTTATGTCTCCGATTCAGTCATCTGTCTGACATTTGTAACAGTAAACTCTGCCGTTTTATATTAAATTATTAATAATGTGTGAAGATTCATTGAAAGAGTTGTCTCAAGAAAAATGGAGTTATCTTCAAAGAGAGTTTAGAAGCGATTGGCCGCGGGGAATCTCTGGTTATTGGGCGCTAGCAACACAACAAGAATGGCTGTGTCTTGGACTACAATCAAATTTCAAAGTGTATTGTCCATTTGGCGAAGTGAGGAGTGGAATGGTAGCTATCAACCAAAAGGCAAGTTGTCTAATTGTATTCTTGCTTAAAACGATTACTGTAGGTTAATAGTTCACTAGTACATAAATCGCTTCGAATGGCACTCTTATATGGCGTTGTACTATGTAAGGGTGTTTCTGAATCGCGTTGTTGTATAGTAATACGGGGTATAACTTTTTATGGTTTATTATTATAATTATAACCTTTGCACGCTGAACCAGTTTGTTTATTTAAAATATCCCAATCATATGAGAAAACCACCCTTGGATTAATGAAGGCCATATTATGTAGTATACATGTTTTCTACGTTAATTTCTTCATTTGACATCGCCGTAGTGTTCTTCAACGACATTATAAGTACGTATTGTTCAACATTTTTAAGCTATTGCATAGCTTCTATCGCGGGCCTTGAGCGCGGGGACCGAATCCAGAAATTCCGTAACGAAAAAACCTCACGCTCCCCACTCCGACGGGCAAAGAGGTGTGGCTTGAAGGCCGTGCATCGTCTAACGTCGTTTCACTTCGGCAGTCTTCGACACGGCGTTGTGTGCGTGCGATTAGACGTATTGTACGACTCTACGAAACTCGTTTTATTTATTTAATAATAGAAAAAATTGTTTTCTTATCGCTCACCACGCTCAAAAAGTGTAACTTGAATTAATATCAAAGAAAAAGCAATACTGCATGAATAAAATAAATAAATAAAATTATAATTGCATAAGTTGATACAAAATGTTATGCTTTACCGCGGCAGTCCCCGAGTGCCACACGTCTTTTTTTTTTTTCTAACTGAATACTTAACGAATAGTAATAAATTAAATTTATTGATATTCACTATTAGTGTTGCTGTCTATGAAGAAATATTTCACATTGTTGCCATTTCATCGAAAAAGCGTTGATATACTTTGTTTATTATTTCCAGAATTCATTCTACGAAATTATTATTCAATGCCCAAGCGACAACACATCTCTACTTGAACTTGCACTCAAAAAAACAAAACTAATAGATTGGACTAATACGTACACTGTACCATTCCCACCCCAAAACGTAATTCAATGTATTAGAAATATTAGAGAGGATATCAATGTAGAGATAAAAGAAGATGAACATGCGAATGAACTTGTTATTTTGGAAAAAGGCAGCCAATTGTTCGAGGATATTTGGTGAGTTCTATAGATATGTCGGGGTCATATCTTAAAATTGATCACTTTATGATGTGGTGGTGTTTCATGAAATGATTGTATTTCATGATATAGTCATCTAAAACTGGTAGTATCGTTTAAACGTCTACGTTTGATGATACGTCAATTCACGTTTGGCCTTATTATTAATGTTCCGTGATATCAAAGATTTAATAAAAATCCAAATGAAGAATGAACTCATTTTTTTTGTGAGTACTTACAAGAATTGCTTATTGCAGTTTGAACTGTTCGCATAAACCTTAACATTTTCAATCTAATAAAAATGTTTAAAAGTTACAAGAATGGATGATAGAAAACATTTATAGGAGTACCTATATAAAGTTTTATACCTAAGTAAGTAAAAGTCGAATATTTTGTGTTGAATCTCAAAAATAAAACTATATTAGTGCTTCTAATGGTGGATAATGTAACTATTTTACAAAATCACTAAGTATGTAAGTAAGTCTCTATTAACACTAGGTAAAGCTTCAGTCAGAAATTAGATAGTAAACCATTTTAATTCGTGTGTTAGAAAAATCTTGAACTGAAGCGAAGTGATGACGGGTCGCTTTGCTAGCGTATGCTTTTTTTTGTACCACCAGGGTGACAAACAAGCATACGATACGCCTGATGGTAAGCAATTATCGCAGCCTATGGGCGCTTGCGACACCAGAGCTATCATTCACGCGTTGCCGATCCTAAAATTAGACTCTAAAATTTTTCTTATAAATCTCATTCTTTTTCAGCTTACCCGAAGGAGTGGCTTTTGAACTACTATCTGAACAATACATAGAGCAGATAGACTCTTCATGGGCGAACAAACATGACAGCTCTTCATGGTACTTCAAACTGCTTATCAAAAGCAAGTCAGGATATGGACTAGTAAAAGAAAAAGAGTTACTCTCCTGGGTTTTCATCAATGAAGTCGGCGCTCTCACCCATTTATTTACAGAGGATGATCACAGGAAGAAAGGATATGCGGAAATACTCCTTAAATTAGTCTGCAATCACCAGTTAAAAGAGAATAAGGATTTGTTCGCTTATTGCAGAGTTGGGAATCAAACTGCTCTTAATTTGTATATTAAACTCGGTTTTAAGAAGTACCATACTGTTTTGTGGTGTCAGCTGGTACCAGAAACCACAGACTAAGTATCGAGCCTACCACTAAGATGTTTTGACCTCTTTAAAATTGCTTCCATCCCTATGGAATTACCTCCCTAGGAAATTCAAACAAACGAATGATAACAAAACCGAGAGATACAGTTCGGTGTTGCAGCTACATATCTATCATCTCCATCCAAAATTCAATTACACCACTGGATAGATGAAGGATCAAAGAATCGATTACGCAAAGTAAGGACTATGGAACATCGCGTGCGGGGTAGGGGAAGCGCTGCCATTTTGACATAATTTTAGTGTATATAATGTACTCACGTACACACACGGCCGTGTCACGTACCACACAGGCACATTCCATTTTTTTACCTAAAGATGTATTCTACCTGTCTCCATTGTAGCAAGAAGAAAGCAAGGTAATTGCCCGACATTCACTCAGTCCCGCGTCGCTTAATTTCGCGGTAAGTCGTTAGAGCTAATCAACAATGATTATTAAAAAGTTGTACATAAAATGTCTTTCTGTGTGTTCACGTTCTTACCCTTTCATAGCATACTGCATATTATATAGTACTTAGGTATCAAGTAAGCGCTTTGTAACCAATGTTTACTGCCGTGATGTTTACCTATAAAATGTCATAGGCTTAACAGCGGTTACGCGCTGAATCCGATCTGTTATTGGACGTATTTAAAAAAAAATAAACCTTGCAGCATGGGATTCTTCGAGAAAGGCGTAAAGAGGTTTTTCAGCATCAGCAACGCGTGAGCGATGCCTCTGTCGTCACACATATTTCCCTCTTCCCAGGCTCAACCCAGGGTCGTTTAGACAAAGCGTGAAGAAATACTTACATAGGGTGGACCGCCAGCGCTGCGCTAATCGTAGCAATGGCAATCCCCACATTTAGTCTTCACTTGTAATTTCTATCAGGCCGGGTGGACATTTTGTCCGATCACATTAAAATGTATACATATATGGCTGTGGTAACCGCTTCAGATCAGGCGCTTCATATGTTTGTATGCTTGTTTACCACCCGACGTAGCACAAAAAAATAATTAACTAGGCAGTCTGAATACCTTGTATAGTAATACGCGCTTACGAAGCGAACATGAAACGTCTTCAGACAAAATTGGCGGAGTAAAGGATCTGGGGCCCTACCGCCATGGTTTTTTTATTCCAAAAAGAGTTATTTTTTTTTATACTACGTCGGGTGGCAGACAAGCATACGGTCCGCCTGATGTGAAGCGGTTTCCGCAGCCATATTAACGCTCGCAACATTAAAAATATCGCTCGCGCGCCGCCACCCCCACTGCCAATGCAGCATCTCCTTCCTTTCTGGTGACCTCACTCGCAGGAACACAACAATCCTCAAGGGAATTGTTATTTGGCTGCGGTATTCTGTGACGTGGAGGTACAATCCCCAGTTGGGTAGCTTACAATTACGCTCCCTACCTCTCTTTTATCAGGTTAAAGTCATTGACAAACATCTCCAGCTTCGTCGGTAGAGCTCTAGGGTTTCTACCATCTGAGCTAAACTTAATCACCAATAATATCGAAAATGAATCTAAGCAATCGTTTCATTTCAGCATTAAAAAAATTCGATGGTAATCGAATGATGATGGCAGTAGAGCCCCAGGAACTGCAGAATTAATCCAGAGGCCCTACCGCCGAAGCTGAAGCTGATTGCAATCGGAGTTTTTTACTGCGAAGATCAAACATTACCTTAGATTGGCGGTTATTGTGTTTAGCTTATCTGTTACAAACCACAGAGCTCTACCGGCTAAGCGGGGCCAGATCGTGAAAACTGTGAAAAGAGTGTTACGATTTTTCATATTTAACCTATTTAGATATGATTGATATCAATGATAATTTGTATATATTACAATCAAAGACCAAAAATTATTGTATGATTATATTAAACTCTTAAAATCTAATAGTTGTTTTATAATAAAGGTCAACAAACGCACAAAATTGAGAAAAAATGCAAAAACATGCCTTCGTATTTTTCAGATTTAACCCAATAAATCAACACAAATTGATAAAAAGAAACACTTTTTGAACACTGAAGAAACCAATAAATATAACATATACTTTTTTTTTGTACCTTTACAAACAAAGACTTCCTCTTTTAAAGCCCTAAAATCTAGATATGTTTTACGTAAATTCTCCATAGAAAAATGTATGAAAAATGACGCACATTCCGATATTACGAATTAGTACTCTGGGTCGCCGCTAATCGCCAGTGTGTTTTTATATGTCAAGGTGACACCACGCGCGTCGGATGCTCTAGCAAAATTACGTGTTGTGAATTTGTGTTTTTTGTGAAAAACTGTAAGTATAACTAATTTACCAATATAATGAATGTATATAAATCGTAAAAAATACAAAGAATGAATTAGATACTTTGTTGAGTAGGTTATTTTATGAACCTTGTAAAATATGTATCAATTCAGGCTTGAAACATGATTTCAACATGCTATAGCCAATATCATAAACGTATCTAGTCGGTAATCGAGAGTTTTTTTCGCAGGACTGATTGAATTTGAATTTGCCAGGGAAAAGAAAGTTTAGTACGCATTATAAAAATATGAAAGCCAAAAGATCTCGGAAAAAATGTAAGTTCCTTCCTACTTATTTATTTATCTGCCTACTTTACTACGTCTTGTCCTAAATACCTACCTAGAAAAAAATTACGAGATTTCTGTGAAAGTGTCATGTAAAAATCCTAGTTTTATTTGTGTGCTTATCCTGTCTAAGTAGTAATAATAATATAATTTATTTTCATTTGAACAGGGTACATTACAAAGCTAATACAATACCTATGTCATATGATTTAGATCGCTTGATTCAGACATATACAATAGCATGTAAATATTGGTTTGTATTATAAGTAATAAAGTCAATTTCTACCTAGTATTCGTTTTCATGTTCATCATTATTGTCTAAATATCAGATTGTGGAAGTAGGTATGTTTCATAACAGAAATAGCTCGGGCGCGCGGCTTTGTCGACATACTTCCCGCCAAAGAGACGCGACGCGCCTAGGGTCTGGTGTTGTACAAAAATTACAAAATAATTATAAAGTGGATAATAATGATGAATAATATTTCCAGTATTGAAAATAAAGAAAACCTTCAGGCCGAGACTCCAAGCAACACTGCTATGCTTAGACTACACACTATAGACGTAAGTTGTTATACGTAATTCTTGTAGACTTATTACATAAATAAACAAACTACCTTGGGGTGTAAGTGGTTCATCAAGATCTTTAAACCAAAGCCAAATTCACCTGCATGCGGTACACCCTGCTGACTGACAAACGAAGCTCTGGCGAAAAGAGAGGTAGGGAGCGTAATTGTAAGCTACCCGACTGGGGAATGTACCTCCACCTCACAGAATACCGCAGCCAAATAACGGTTTCCTTGAGGGCTGTTGTCTTCCTGCGAGTGAGTGAGGTCACCAGAAAGGAAGGAGATGCTGCGATGGCAGCGGGGGTGGCGGGGGTGGCGGCGCGCGAGCGATATTTTATGTTGCGAGCGTTAATATGGCTACGGTAACCGCTTCAGATCAGGCGGGCCGTATGCTTGTCTGCTACCCGACGTAGTATAAAAAAAAAAAATACCTAGTTAGTGATGGACGAAGACAAAATCTCAGTAGGGTGAAGTCTTCTAGTATCGGCCTCCTCCTAATATCGGCCTTTGCGAGAAAATGGAATATAGGGTAAGTGCTCCATTGAATGAACCCTTAAGGGCATTCCAAACTTTGAAAATTACAGCCAGCTACTTATGAGATCCTAACCAAAAAATATTTTATTTTATTATGTTCACAATTTATTCATGATTGATACAGTATACATATTTTAGCAAAAATGCTGATAGTTATTGAGATAATCTGCATTTTATACAAATATGGGGTATATTTGTATAAAATGCAGGTTATCTCAATAACTATCAGCATTGAACACACAAATCACCAGAGAATGAACAAAAAAATCCAGTGAATAAACCTTTTGAAACCCATTGAATGAACTACCACTTTTATATATCAGTTCTATATATAAATTATTATGTAAGAATTTATTTCGGGTAATTGTTATTGTAAATATATATATTTTTTTATTATATTAAATAGACGATATGATTACTATTATAATTGCGTGTTACTTGATATTTTATAACCTAAAGAGAACTATCTAACATTTTTTTTTTATACCACTAAGGTGGCAAACAAGCATACGGTCCGCCTGATGGAAAGCAGTTACCGCAGCCTATGGACGCCTGTAACACCGGAGGCATCACATGCGCGTTGCCGACCCTGTAAAAACCTCTTCAAGCCCTTTTTGAAGAACCCCATGCTGTAGTCTCCTGGGAAAACCTCAACAGGCAATTCATTCCACAGCTTGATAGTACGTGGAAGAAAACTTCTCTGGAACCGCACAGTACGTGACCATTTCGGTTCTAAAGTGTGAGGATGAATTCCCTGTCGATGGCGAGCGGTGCGACTGTAGAAGGAAGCCGTGGGCATCATGTCAAACAACTCCTCTGAACACACCCCATTGTACAAACGGTAGAACACACAAAGGGACGCAAAATCTCTTCTCAGACTTAAAGGTTCTAAACCGTCTGTCAGCTTGGGATCGTCAACAATCCTCACAGCACGCCTTTGAATCGAGTCACAGGGTGCAAGCTGGTATCTAGGCGCTCCCGCCCATAGATGGCAACAGTACTCCATATGCGGCCGAACTTGAGCTTTGTATAAGTCTTTGCCGCGGGTTGAAGTAATGTTTCGCCCTGTTGAGCACACCTAGTTTCTTCGATGCCAGCTTGACCTTCCCCTCCAGATGACATCGAAACTGGACGTCGCTGGAGATGTCAACTCCTAGAATACCAATACTATTGGCGATGGTGAGGGGTGTGTTTTCGAAGTGTGGAGCCACAGCAAATGGGGTTTTTTTAGCGGTGAACGCGCAGACTTGTGTCTTAGAGGGGTTAAATCGCACTAAGTTCTGTCGCCCCCAGTCGGACACTCTACTTAGTGTGCTCTCAATTTGCGACACAAGTTGTTCGCGGCTCTCCTCCACCAAAGAACGAGGGATATTTGCGCGGCCCGTGTAATAAGTGTCCCCGGTGCTGTCGTCCGCATAACAATGAATGCTGTCATTATACAACATATCATTAACATGCAGCAGAAACAGCGTCGGGGACAATACAGAACCCTGCGGGACGCCAGCATTGATGTCCATGCTATCGGAGCAACTGCCATCTACAACGGCTCTAATGCTTCTGCTGGACAAGAAGCTAGCAACCCATTCGCATAGCCCCTCGGGCAGACCGTAAGGCTAAGATGCCAAATGCTTAAAACATAATATTAATACTGGATTATTATTATAAAATATTTAATATTATTATTCATCACTTCTATGTTAGATTCTCCTTTCTCTTCTAAACTATTATATTTCTATAATAGAAGATTGGTTCTATATGTCATCATTATTTATTAATTTCTTTTTAGCTTGCATTTTGCTGTCTTTCCATGGTCGTTTTAGCTGAAAGGCACTTCTATGTGGAGATCTTTATTTATTTTATTTAATCAGTTCACTCCGTCTGGTTTTCGTCCTGGGCACAGTACTATTACTGCACTTCTAAAAGTTACTGAAGATATCAGGCTAGGTATGGAGGATAAACTGGTAATAATAAAAGAACACCTCGTTCGAATATTGGTCAAAAAATTGACAACCGTTTATAAAAGTTGTGTACAAAAAATTAGCCAACTGCATTAAGGCTAAGATGCCAAATGCTTAAAACTGTGTGTTCATTGACTAGATTTTCTTCAATTTCGTGATCCAATTATCGAACACCCCTATAATTTATTTATGATAATTAAAATTTATGCAATCTGCTTTTTGTAAGATAAAACAGTTCTTTTTACATCCTACTATCAAATTTTGTTAACACTATCACATTTATAGTGTCTACAAAGTGAATATCAAAACACGAAGTCTCAGCAATGCCCTAAATTCTGCTCCATACAATCAAAAATACGACAGAATACTTTCATTTTAGGCGGTCGCGATTTTGAAACTATAGGTCACAGGCAAATACCTGTGTGTTCAGTTGACGTAATATAATGTTTCGATTGAGAAAAAAATACTGGCTTGAGTAGAAAAGCTTAGATTTCTTATTATATTGAAAAATGTGTGTTTTGTTCATTCACTGGTGGGTGTTAATTCACTGGAGCACTTACCCTAACTATTAAAATAACCCTAAAATTATAATAGTTTTTATTCAAAAAGCGACTCTATATGCGAATAATCCATATTTTGGTGCGGGTGCTTCAATATTTGAACGTTCAGTTGGCAATAGAGCACGCGCCGGTACCGACTTGTGTCGTTTAGTGGCAGTGGCGAGTCAAATCCCGGTTGCGAGCGCATTGAGTTAGTTAGTATTTAAATGGAATTAAACATACCTATGGTATTTTATATTGTTTTTTATTGAAGAAAAACCAAGGTTTTTACATTTACTTGTCTTTTTTATGAAATAATCGCAGGGTCGAGGTTAGGGATCTTTATTTATTGATAAATCCCAATATCGGCCACCCGGCCGACATTAGGAAAATGCATGAAAACGCTAAACAACATGTTTAGCTATTTTTTATGTTAACAGGAATATTAATAAGGTTAAAAATGAAACAACAGCTTTTTTTATTAAAATTATTGTCCTGAACCGACTTTACAAACAACCAGTTTTTATTACGTTTATTTATATAAAACGTTCAAGATTTTGATCTAGTGTTATGTGTTTCAAAGATGTATTCTAAGGGAGTTCTTAGCTATGTTTGAAGAAATTTGGCCCATTCTTTTTTAATTATTTTTTATAAAAAAAAATAAAGCCATTATCTTTCTTTACAGGAACTAGTTATTGAAAACAGTCAAGAGGGAAAGGTGGATGAAGTGGAAGTTGGGCGTAGAGTAATAGATATTTCTTTTTTTTATAAAGCTCTTCAGGCCATAGGGGACCACGGTCCAATGGATTGTAAGTTAAGTTACCTCAGTATAATAGGTGAAGTAAAAGTTGGTCTGGACTCAAAACTCATCATGAAATGTAGTATGTGTAGTATGAAGTTTACTGTGTGTTTGGTTGAAAAGAAAGAAGATAGCATGGAAGTGAATCATCAAATTGTATCTGGTATCATATCATCTGGTGGGAGCTACTCTCAGTTAAAAACATTAACTGCCGCAGTAACCGTTACCAATCATGTCACCTTCATTATACAATGAAATTAATAATACGGTTTGCGATTGGTGGGAAAAGACAGCAACACATTCCATGGCAGAAGCTGTCAAGGAAGAAGCAGAGTACGCAGTCTATAGGTAGTGTTGATAAAAATGGTACACCATTAATATCTGTTGCTGTTGACGGTTGTTGGAGGAAGAGATCTTATGGTAAGAATTTTTCCGCCTTATCCGGCGCAGCTGCGATAATTGGCATTAAAACTAATAAAGTATTGTTTTTTGGAGTTAAAAATAAATACTGCGTAGTCTGTGCACGAGCCGCAAAGAACAACAGTCAGCCCCCGGAACACCATTGTTTCAAGAATTATTCAGGATCATCTACCGGGATGGAATCGACCATAATAGTTGAGGGGTTTAAACGTTCCATTGTTGATCACGGTGTAATTTATAATAAATTTGTAGCAGACGGCGATTCTAGTACTTATAAAAAAATATTAGATTCGCGTCCGTACGATAATTTAATAGTAGAGAAAATTGAATGCAAAAATCATCTTTTACGAAACTACTGCAATAGCTTGGAGAAACTGTCAAAAGACACTAAGTATCCTTGCGAATTGCGGAAATTCCTAAAAGAAAGGTATTTGCGTTTAAGAACGGGTGTAAAATGCGCGATTAAATATTGGGCGGATCAAAATCAGTCACTCGAAGAAAAAATAAAAAATCTTAGTGAAGATATCCTAAATGGTCCACAACACGTATTTGGTAATCACCAACATTGCAAGGAGTATTTCTGTAGACCTGATACTCGTCGAATAGAACCTGTTGGATTACTTCCAACAATTGTTGGATGCGGATTAATGGACGCGGTAGAAATTTTAAGTAAAAGACTGTCATATCATTCTAGAAGTTTAATTCATAATTGCACAAGTAATATAGTTGAAAGTTTTAACGGAGTAATTGCCAAATTAGTTGGGGGTAAGCGTGTAAATTATTCTTCCCGTGGTTCTTATGCGGGCCGATGCGCAGCTGCTGTTGTGTCTTTTAATACGGGATCGATTCATAGTAAAACTCATGAAGTCATATTTAAATGTAGTCCGATTCCTTTGATCGCGAAAGTGGAAAATTGTAATCGTAGAAACCGTTTAATTGCTAAACCTAAATTAAGATTGAAAAAAAGCCACAACACTGTATCGAAAGACGCTCACTATGGACCAAACTGCGAAAAACCTGATCTGAGTCCAGAATTATATGAGAAAGCCAAGCCATCTTTTTTAGCCGATTTAAAGTTGTCTTGTGCTGAAAGAGAGGAGCTTGAAAGGTCGACCCATTTGCAAAGAAGTAGTGCTGAGTGGATGAGTACAAGGAGAAAATTACTAACCTCATCATCATTCGGGGAAGTTTGTAAAAAACGAGAGAGCACAAGTTGTGCTGCTTTTGTTGGTAAAATCGTTTATGGTAGTAATATCTCCAGTTTGCTTGCTGTACGGTACGGTATCGAAAACGAAGAAACCGAAATTAGACAGTTAGAAATTCAAAAGAATATTAGTATACAAGGTTGCGGTTTGTTCGTCGACGATCAATATGAATTTCTTGGTAATACACCAGATGGCATTTATGCAAACGGTTTAATTGAAATTAAGTGCCCACATTCTTTAGCTGGCATGACTCTTGATGAAGCAATGGCCAAACATACCTTTTGGGCAAGGCTTCCAAGAGTTATGTCATAAATAAAAATCATAACTGGTATTTCCAAATTCAGGGACAGGTACATATTACTAAAAGAAACGTTTGCATGCTTGGCATCTGGTTTGGTGCTACTGTACCTATGAAAGTTTATATTTTAGAAAAGGACGACAAATTTTGGAAGAAGAAAATGGAGATGAAATTAGTTAGGTTTTATTACGATTGCCTACATCCAGAATGAGTTGATCCTCGGCAGTCACGAAGCATGCCCATTCGTGACGCGCCCAGTATCATAGAGGCTATGAAAGAGAGGAAAGAAAGAGCTTTACGTGTTTTGAAAGAGAAGAACGCCTAATGGTTTTGAAAGAGACTGAGGTAACTTAACTATCCAGCCGGTCGATTCACGTAAACACGCCAGTCCAAAAGTCGTTTTAACTTAGAAACTTAGAAATCGCCTTTTGGTTTTCTGTTTTAAACGCACTTACTTATCTAGTCTTGGATTGTCATAAATCTTTCAATAGCTCAATTACTATACAATTCCTATACGATTTTGAAGAGTTACCTGGTGTAAAGAATCATCAAAATTGTTTCAAAAATACAGCGAATTGAGAATCTTCTTCTTTTTTTAAGTCGGTTAAAAGGGCTTAATTTGCAAAAAACGAAGTGACATTTTTAAGTCCCTACGCTACGGTTTTTATTACGTGAATCGGGCAGCTGGTACTCATTCTGATAAGTTTTGCAATAGCAATTGATTTTATCATCAAATTAGCAGAAATCAAAATTTGATCAGTAATCGTTAAAATGAAAAAACATTAGAATTTTGAACTCATATTTTGTTATTGTTTACTTACTTTTAATTAGTATATTAATAATTTATAAACTTGTGTTTCATTTATTTTTGTACAACCCTAGCACGCTTTTTAGATGGCGACTCATATTTGTTATTGTTTACTTACTTTTAATTATATGAATCATTTTTATACTTTCGTATACTAGCGTAGCAAAAGTTATTAACTCAAAAATTACAAGCAAAAAAAGTTGACATGGCCGATAATTGGTGCCACCACCCTATTTGAGTTTACGCAATAGGCACATTTCCTTGCGTAGAGATATACACTAGCGAGGAAAGCTCGATGTTATTTCGACCGTACTTCCTACTGAATTTGCAATTATTTTGTTGAATGAATATTTTACGAAATAAGAATAAACTTTGGTAGGAAAATTACAAATAAATACATAGTTGGAATTTTTGGTAAGTAGAATACAAAAAGGTCAGTCCAGACCTGCTCTTGATTGTTTAATATAAATAGAAAAACATAAAAATTGTGTCTCAACTACTCTTATTAATCTAGTAATTAATATTTATTATCATTTTGTAACGAAAAACTAGTCTTAGAATATTTTACACTCGTCGTTTATTTCCAATAATTCAACATTTTTGTTATGCTGTAAATATTCAACTTCAATAACAATTGGAACGTTTGTCGCAAAACATTTTGACAATCGCGCTGTCTTTGGGTCATTCACCCGCCCCGTCGGTTGTTTCAGTAAACAGTAGCGCTGCGGTCGCTCGAAACCGACGTCGCGCCTAGACAATCTGGGCCCTTAAACCTAAGATCTATTTTCGCAATCAATAATAGTATATGGTTTATTTTCTCTCACAAGTATATACCATTAAAGTTGATTGAAAGTGATTGACGGTGCACGTTCCGATCCATTACCCCTGAACGCTGGTGTGCCACAAGGCTGCGTATTGTCCCCCACATTGTTTCTTCTGCATATCAATGACTTGCTGCATGTATGCAGCATCCATTGCTATGCAGATGACAGTACCTTGGACGCAAGATACAGTGGTCTATGCAATGTTTCTCGGGCTTGCGTCGATGAGTACCGAACAAAACTTGTGTCTGAGATTGAGACGTCTCTTGACACGTCTCTGATTGGTGTAGACTGAACTTAGTCCAATTGAATCCCTCAAAGACACAAGTTTGTGCGTTTACGTAATATTAACTGCTTTAGTGCTTGTGAGAGACTGGTGCCTGATGTAGGTTCCGAGGAACCTGTGTAACAGGTCACCAGGCCCTCCCGTGCGCACAACACAATACTTGTCATGTATGACAAGGTGAGGATACAAATACATTTCTATTGGTTATTTTAATAAACTTGACAATCGGCTTCAGCTTCGGCGGTAGCCCTACCGTGGAAGCTGAAGCCGATTATCTTATTATTACCATAGAGTAAAGACTAGTCCCTGTTATTACTCTCCTGGGGCCCCCCAGGAGAGTAGCCGACACTGCAGCACTAGCCCATTGTAAAATAAAACAATACGGTTCTATCTAGGTATCCTTTTTTTCAAATTTGTACCTATGTTATCTATTTCGCACGACTTAATCTATTAAGTAAGTTTTAAGATAAGTCGGTTCACACGCTGCCGATATCAGAAGTCATATAGCTAATTTTCATCCATATGCAATAAAAAACATCGATACGTGCATATTGTTAGGACATAAGTAATGCAAACAAATTTCGCACTTCATTAGACTTCACATACCTACATATTTTTTTGCTTTTAAATGGCATGGCAACGTCAGATTGTACTTACAAAAATGTGCAATGATTTGCATTAGTGCATTTAGTCTAATGAGAATCGGAGCACAAGCCTTTTTTACAAATGGCGGGATATAGGTGTGACGTAATGTTGTTTTTTTTTTTACTTAGTGTATTAAAGGAGGAGCTCGAGATAAATATATCCATCCTTGGACAGGCTACGGTAGATGTTGCTTAACTTGTGTGTTTGATTACTGAGACCCGTATCACAACAATGGGATGAATATATAAATATATGAATATATAATGACGAGCTCGGTGGCGTAGCGGTCAATGGCGCGTTCGACACCAACGCTCATAAGTTAGAATCCCACATAGGACAAATTTTTGTGTGCATGAACATGTCTGTTTGTCTTGGTCTGGGTGTTTTATATGTATCATAAGTATGTATTTACAAAAAAAAATGTATTTACGTATGTTTATCAGTTGTCTAATACCCATAACACAAGCTTCGCTTACTTTGGGGCTAGATGGCGCTGTGTAATTTGTCTGACAATATTTATTTATTTATAACAAGGGTTGACCACGAGTATCATGGCACAGTATAAGTAATAGTACTATTATAGGCAACAAAGACATAGTTTCTCACGATAGTTCACGTCAGAATGAACCCATAATCATCCCAATGTTGGATTACGGGTCGTTCCTCACTCGAAGAGGTTTAAAGTATACTCCACCACTCTGCTCAGCTGCGGGTTGGCGAAGTACAGTGTTTTGCCACTCAAAGGCCACTTGTAACTTAAATGAAAAGCCACTTGGATGAACGACTGTCATCTAATGAAAACAGCCGGGACCGATGGCTTAATGTGCCCTCCGAAACACGAAGGAGCTCAAGATAAATAAACCCATCCATACACAGGCCACGGTGGACGTTACTTAATTTGCGTGATCGATTAGACTGACACACGCAAGGACTCCATCGAGCTCCTAACTGGTTACGTACTAGAGCTAAAAGTTGCGCAGCGTGCGATAGAGTGAGAAGAGAGTTGTTTGGAGTGTAAGTCGCTTTGGTATGTATAGTAGCTCACCACGATCTTTAGAGTCAAAACCAATCTCACCTGCACGTGGTGCACCCTGCTGATTGACTAACGAGACTCTGGTAAAAGAGAGGTAGAGTACAAAGTATTTGTAAGCTACCCAATTGGGAAGTACCTCCACCTCACAGAGTACCGCAGCCAAATAAAAATCTCTTGAGGGTTTTGTATTCCTACAAGTGAGTGAGGTCACCGCAAGGAAGGAGTTGTTGCATTGACAGCGCGCGAGCGATATTTCATGTAGCGAGCGTTAATATGGCTACGGTAACCGCTTTCATTAGTCGGCAGGATGCACCACGTGCAGGTGAGGTTGCTTTTAGTTCTAAAGATCATTATAATAATAATATAATAATAATAATAATTTATTTTCTTTTTAACATTTGTTTTACATAGTTTAAGTGGTGGGGGTCTTCTTTTAAGCGAACATGCCTGTATTAGAAGACCCCGCTCTTCCATACCAAAAATAAGTTAGACTATAATTTACAAAAATAAACTTAAATGAATATTGGTAGTCTTATTGTACACAAGACTAAACAATTTTTATTTGCATTTTTTCTAACTTAGTTAATCATAATAATACAAATTTTAAATTATCTATCATTTGCTTAATTTATAATATAAAATATTCAATAAATCATTTTTATTCTACATTAAAATATACCCATTTATATTCTGATTCAATTACATCTATTTAATTACATTCAATTACAATCAATTACCTTTTATTGTCATATGGAATACATTATTATTTATTTACGATAGTAGTTTAAAAGAAAAAAAAAAATATCTATACAACATTTCCCATTGTAAGGACATAGTAAATGTGTGTGTGTGTGTGTGTGTGTGTGAGTGTGTGTGTGTGAGAGTGCGTGTGTTGTGTGTGTGTGTGTGTGTGTAAGTGTGGTTGGAGTGTGTGAGGGTGCGCGTGTGTGTGTTGTGGGGGAAGGGAAGGGAAGGAGGGGGGGGGGGGGGGGTTGCAAGATCAGATGTGATATAACGATAAAGCTGACTGTTACTATGATTATACACGTTCAAGCATTGCCTCAGTTTCATCATAGGACAATTCTTTTATCCAACTTATTATATTTTTTTTACAATCGTAATATTGTTTACGATATACATCAAGTTCCCTATTTACCTTATTATAAAGTTGCGCAGAGCGTTTAGCAAATTGCATGTCGCCGAGTTTAGTCTTCGTCTGAGGGATTGGAGCTATTGAAATTTTCCTTCTGCATTTTTTAGAGGGGGTTTGGTAACGCAAGCATTTATGTTTTCTTAGTACCGTATGAATAATATATAATTTTCTAACTGACAGTAGGTTACTGATACGGTACAGGTTGTCAGTAGGATGTCTCATTTTCTTAAAATACATGATTTTAATTAATGCGCGTTGTGCTCTCTCTACTGCAATGAATTTTGTTTTAGCTGCTCCTCCCCAGATAGGTATACAATAACATAGCACAGATTGACCTAGTGCAATATATAGTCGGTTTATCAGACTTTCATCCGAGTTTTCATTTCTAGGAACAAGGTATCGTAGTGTTCTGAAAATCCAGCTTAGTTTTCTAATTCTTGCAGAAACTTGTTCCAGTTGCGAATACCATGAAAGGTGCTGATCCACTATAACCCCTAGATATTTGGTATTAGTTACTTTGTTTATTTTTGTACACGTACAGCTGTTTTTGTGGTTGTAATTGCAAGTATGTACTTTAATCGCAAAATTATCAGGTGGTTGTCCGCGGCTATTAGCACTAAAACAGATGTAATTAGTTTTTGACTTGTTCAACGTCATCAAATTACCACTTAACCACGCAGCTATCCGAGCAATTCCCCGCTCAGCAGTAGCCCCAACGTTATGCCACGAATTTCCTGAGAACACGATAGCGGTATCATCGGCGTATGAGAAGATGCTTGCGTTATTTATCTTAAGGTTGCAAAGATCGTTAATGTAAACTAGAAATAATGTAGGACCTAGCACGCTCCCTTGTGGTACGCCGAAGGATACATCCGCGTCTGCACTTGTATATTGTTCCAGTTTTACCCTTTGCTTTCTGTTAGAAAGATAATCTTTGAATAGGTTCAGAGGTGTTCCCCTAATTCCTATTTTCTCTAGTTTGCTAATTAAGATTGGAATAGAGACGGTGTCGAATGCCTTTTTGAGGTCCAGGAAGACACACATACACTTATTTCCTTTATCAAGATTATCAGTGACCAATGAGGTTAGAGCTGTTACTGCATCTTCCGTGGATTTTTCGTGTCTAAAACCATATTGTGAACTGGATAATATATTGTATCTATTAAGAAAACCAAGAAGGCGAACATTTATAAGCTTTTCAAGTAGTTTTGATATAGCAGGCAGTACGGATATTGGCCTATAGTTATTCACATCGTCTCTATCCCCACCTTTGTATACAGGAGTAATGATAGATTTCTTTAATGGCACTGGAAAGATTCCAGTATTAAAGCAGAGGTTAATCAGATGTGTAAAAATAGGGACAACTTCGTTTCTTACGTATTTCAGATACTGGGTGGAGATGTTATCCCACCCAGGGGCGCTGTTAGTTTTTAAGCTCATTAGTACTTTGTCCACTTCATCGAGATCAGTCGCCAAGAGTACGAATGAGTTCAATTGGGAGGCTATTTCAGAATCACATTTATATTTGTCATTTGATTGAATTTGTTGTGCAAGTTTTTTTCCAATATCAGCAAAAAAGGTATTAACAAAGTCTGCTGATTCGGCAGGGGAGTTTCTAGTGTTTAATAGTTCTCTGTTGCTATATTTTATTTTTTCCGTATAGGTAATTTGTTTAATATTTTTCCAGAGTAATTTATTATTATTAATTGATTTAGTCAGCAGTTCTGTCTCATATTTTCTTTTTAAGTTTTTTAAAAGTCTGTTACAAAAGTTCCGATATCTAGTGTATGTTATTTTTAAAGTTTTATTATAGGGGTCATTGTGCGCATTTTTTTGCAATTTATTCCGATTCTTAATGCAGCGCAGAATACCTGGGGTAACCCAAGGTTTAATTATTCGCTTACTGGAAGGTATTTTTACAGTATTTGTATTTAGGTCTATGGACTCCGTTAGTTTATTAATAAGAAGGTCAGTCAATTTAGTTGGATCATTACACAACAACAAATCTGAAAAATTATTTTCTTGTAGATGCTTTCGCGCTTTTTCAAAATCTACAGTAGTTTTAATCTTAGGTTCCGGTTTACTATTTTTTATTTTTGATAATGATAGCAATAGTGTATAATGATCTGTGACACTTGTATGCATTACAGCAATTGAAGCTGAAATTTTATTTTTATTTATTTTAATCATAAAGTGGTCCAAACAATTTCTCTCTCTGGTAGCTAGAGTGTGTCCTGGGAGGATACCATAAGTTGAGAGCATATTCAGATAATTGGTTCTGTTTTTATTATCTCGAGGTGATTCTGTATTTTTATGTATTAGGTTGATATTTATGTCCCCTGTGATTATTACATTTTTATATGACGGTAGTTTATCAAGGTGTGTACTTAATGAATCCAAAAAACCATCGATACAGGAGTTTGAAGGTGAGCGATATACACACAATATAATATTATTTTGTACCTCTACTTGTAAGCAGGTTGCATGAATTAAGTTAATTTCTTTAATTTTATGTTTCAAATTATTTTTTACATAAACAGCTACTCCATCGTTTTGGTTTAACTGACGTCCAGTGATGAAAGACTGGTATCTACTGAGTTGAGGAATAGGTTTATTGACGTTAAACCTGCATTCTGTCAGGACAAAAATATCAGCTTCGAATGTAAGACTAGATACCGACGTCATAAGATCATCAAAATTACGATAAATGCTCCTTATATTTTGACAGATGACCGTTAAATCAGTTTTGCTCACATTAACGTATTTTTTGACGTCATCGATATCACACTCTATAGATCGCGCAATCTCAATATTGTCCAATTCTTGCGTTGTTTGTAACAAATCACCCATATTCATTTTTAAAATGTGTCATTTTCAGTTTCGAAAAGAGCTGGTAGATAGTAAAGTATTTCTTAATGTTTCGAGATATAGCCCGATGTATGCTAGATTGATGAAAGAATATTACAGTAGGTTTATAGTAGTGTGCCTTAAATGTGTGATTCCTATGTTTCAGTGAATTGTATGTGTAAGTGTTGAGGTGTACTTGGGTTTGTGTATGAGTAACAAATGATTTTAGTGAGTGAGTATATGTAAGCGTTATGTTAAAGCAGTATAAAAAGTCCTTACCAAAAAAGCCCCTCCATATGCATAGTAACATGAAAATATACAAAGATAACAACAGCATGAGATAGAAGACAATAGAAGATATAATTGAGCTATGAGATTTGGTTATAGCTCTTTTTTGAACGGATATTAGTCATATTTCTTTATTAAAAAGCTGCTGGATTTGTTCTTCGCTTCGAACTCTTATGATTAGAGAATTGTCAGATTTCCTCAAGTATACTTTTCCGTACGAAGTCCAGCAGAATTTAAACTGCTTGGATTTGGCTAAATCACGCGCCAGGAAATACAGGCGCGCCGCTTTCGGTGTAAGATTTTCCGATAAGAAAATCGGCGTTTCTTCATGTTTTGTAAATCCAAGGTGTTTACAGCATAATTTGGCTTTATGCTTTTGATTAAAAGTCTTTCCCATTTTTAGGACTTCAGTCTTCAAGAGTGTAGAACTAGTTTCCACTATGATGGGAGTATTTTTTATTTCCGCGGCTTTTCCTCGTGTTCGATATATGTCCTTGATGTCCTCTTTATTAATTGTGCACCCAATGTTCTTAGAAAGGCACATAACCATATCCACTAGGTCCTCCTTGGTTTCGTTTTCTTTTTTCGGTACATTTTTTATTTCAATACTCGATTTACGGCTTCCCATTTGTAGATCTTCGATCCTTTCCTGCAGGGATGTTATGTGCTTATTGTCTTCCTTTACTTTGTTTTCCAGTTGATCGACCTTTTTCTTGAGTTCTTCGTTTTGAGCTGTCAGAAATACTATCGAATTTTCTATGTTAAGATTTGACTGTTGAATTTCTTTCAACGCAGAAGTCACTTTTTTGAATTCATTTCCTTGCGAGACTGTAAATTGCGTCATCATTTGCTGCATCTCCAGCTTAAATTCCGTTAAATATTCTGATATAGATATATCCAACTCTTCTCTGGACCTTTTAAAAGCCCGAAAGTTCGAAAAATTAGGCGGTGTTGTCACTATATCAGTATTATCTATTCTTGAGTCCATTTTATTCAATATCTATGGGCAGTGTTGAAAATCCAAGACGGCGGCGGTTGAGCTAACGCGGCTTAAGTTATAATATACCGGTTACAGATCGTCGTCGTAGCACTCGATGTTAGTAGTGTGTAGCACTCTCGTAGCAGATGTATCTTCGTAGCTTGTTGTACGATACGTCATCGGCGGTATCGTAGCCCTTGTAGCATAGCTTTACGTACAGAGCTATATTTTCGCCGCGAGTCGACACACTTGTCTTGGCGCAGCGGTGGAACTCGCCTCGCCCGCAGCGACGATGGCACCGAGATCGAAACCGCACACTGTCACCACACCACTCACTTTAATATTTATTTTAATTTATAAAATTTTAATTTATTACTCAATTTAATAAGTTCAAGTGACACGTCCAAGCTTGGCAGCGGTCCGGGGGGAAGAGGTCAGGTCAATCATTGTGAGCCTGATTGACACATTGAAATGACTGAATGACACATTGAAGAGTATTTTCCAGATGGCGTTAATAAATTCCATCATGTAAATTTATAAGTACACGTTCCTCGCATATTTCGTACATGAAAGTGAGTTCATGTTCGCTTTCACAACTCGATAACTGAATCAATTGTCATCCCAGAAAATTGTCGGGACAATTAATATGTTTTTTTTCTGTGTATTTTATCATAATTTTAGTTTATAATCGAGTTATATTAATTTTATTTTAAATTCTATTTTAAGTTGTTTATATGTAATTTTTGTTTTCAGAATTAATTATATATATTATATCCTTTCTGATAAATAATTATCTTTTAAATTATTATAAGAGAATAATTAATTGTCATAAATATTTGCATAAATTATATTAGAAGTTCAGAATAAATATTGAGAAACCTTTTATACCACAAAAATGAGCTGGCTGTTCCCTGGAGATGCCAAAAGTTTGTCATTTTGGAGCGGACTTTGAAAACCGATATGGTTGTTTGTAATAACTCTTAAACTTTCGTGTTTCATTATTTATGAAAATAACAACGCGAATTAACGCGATCATTTAAGGGTATTTATATACCTTTATTATTGGCTGACGTTTCGACCAGGTTGTTGCACCGGCGGCCGTGGTCACAGACTAATAAATAAATAATAATAAATATTGTCAGACAAATTACACAGCGCCATCTAGCCCCAAAGTAAGCGAAGCTTGTGTTATGGGTACTAGAATACTGATAAACATACGTAAATACATACTAATAATACATAGAAAACACCCAGACTAAGACAAACAGACATGTTCATGCACACAAATGTTTGTCATATATGAGAATCGAACCCACGAGCTTTGGTGTCGAAGCTACGTCATTGACCGCTACGCCACCGAGCTAGTCTACACGTCACAGGCTGACTCATAAGGTTTGTTTCTTCCGCTTGCACGGCTTAACTACTGAACCGAGCGCCATGAAATTTTGTTTACTTCGTATTAAAAGTACCGGAATAAGTAATAACTTTAATCCTGAAAAATAAGCTGCCCGAGAAATTACCAATAGTTTGTCCTATTAGTTGCTTCACGCAGACGGAGCTGCGGACGAAAGCTGGTTAATTAAAGAAAAAATACAATGTGTGACAGATCAAAAACTAGTAACAAAAATATGTATTCGCCGACGGTATTTGATATTGTTTCACTCTTATTTAAACATTCGTAATGTCGCAAAGAAATTGCTTCCCGAGCAAAATTACTTATTTTAATTTTTTTTTTAAATAAATCAAATTTACCCCCTCAGCTGTATTCTGCTACCCGTAAAGATGGTGAGCGGGAGATGTTGTAAACGTCTGAATTGGTAACGAACTTATATATGCTCTTAAATTCTATATCTTATATCTTAAATAACATACATATTTTAACATACATTAATACCCCTTCTTCCACTTAGGTAACTAAACGTTCGTAACCAGTTACAAGAGAAGAATTTTTTTTCGCTGTTTGGTAACTAGTTGTGAGAGAAGAATTATTTTTACCTCTTTGGTAACTTTTGATAGTTACGAACGTAAACTAGTCGCATTTCGTGAATCAGTCACATTTTACATATTATATGTGCCTGAATGCAGTGCGTTGGAATTTTCTAGTAAAAAATCTATAGCAAAATACCCATAGAAACCCACCATCAAAGTGCAACACCATTACACCACATACATAGTACAAATATATTTGTACTATGCCACATATGACCGCCGAATGCAACTAATGCACTAATTATGTCTACTCCAGTGTTTGTGACAGAGTAGGCGTTGGCACAGAGACAACGGGTCTTTTTTGTCATAGTTCACATGACAATCAAAATCGAGGTTCTTGCACGGCTATTACGCATTGCTTTTAAATATAATTACTGTATTCAAAGTAGCAAAAACATTTAAAATATTTTATAGTTACTTGTCTTTTATGAAATTTAATACAATATTCATTGCGAAATAAACGTTTGAAATAATTCAAATGTACTGCTAAGGTAACTAGATTTTGTAGCTATTTAATGATTTTAAAATATCTTTTATATTTACTTTTTGTATTGTTTTTTATTTGTCTACTACATATAAAGAAAGATAGAGAAAGAATAAAAATAAAATATTAATTAATACTTGTCTGTCATAAAACTTGCTAGAACTTATCAATATTATTTTAAAATTTTAAATTATAAAATTTTAAAATCTCATACGAGTATATATAAAAAAAACTAACATTCGCTTTAAATGGTGTTACGTACAAAAATACTTCATAATACGTGACTCGATCCGAAAGGGGTAATTCTAAGAGGAGGGTAATTACTACACTATTATACAAACAAACTTTCCTTTTCAGAAAAGATGAAACTACATGAGCTTTTTTTTAATTAATTTCCTTTGGCCTTTAAAATTAGTAGGTATGAAAAATATGTAAATGACAATGAAATAATAAGTAATGAAAATATTTCCTCTCTATCATTATGTACTACAATAAACAGGCATGTTAGAAACTTTGTATGTTTAACTTTGTAGTATGGTGATGAAGCTGTGATAAAAGTTTGCAATAACCTCAGTAGACAGTAGATAGTATAGGTACGTTAGTACTATTACTTATACTGTGGTATAGGGGAGAATTTAGAATAATTGGATAACAATGCTGGGGAAAGTGCTAAAGATACTTACTTATATATTTATAGCAAAAAGAAAAAGAAGAAGGCAAATGAGGCAAATTATAAACCAAGGACCAAGGCTTGCAATGGCTAGTTATTTTAGGCTTGGCTTCCAGGGTCGTGAGTTTTGACCCGCACAAACATTTGTATGTATTAACGTGTGTGTTTCTTTTGATATGTTTTGTTCTATCTTTTATACGTACATAAAAATACATTATATTAGCATATTTATTAGTTAACCATTGTACGAGCTTTATTTTAGTTCGGGACTAGAGGCTCTGTGCAATTTATCCACAGGTTGTTTAGGCTCAAAGCCAACCTCACCTGACGACTAGCTAATAAAAGGTGAGCATATCGAGGTCGCAGATTAATAATAATACCATTTTTTTATATGAGAGCGGGCAACCGAGCATGTGGGTCAGCTGATGGAAAGCAATCACTGCCGCCCATGGAAATCAGCAACACCAAGGGATTGCCGATCCGTTGCCGACCTTTTAAGGGAAAGGAAGACATATGAATGTTTCAATGTTGGGTTCTTGCGAGTAAGTGTTTTCAAATGTGAGGAGAAACTGCGTTAGCAGCGGGGATAGTCTCATTGTCGTCCATGGCTGTGGTAACCATTTCACGTCAGGGGAGCATAACGCTTATTTACATTCGGCGTAATATTTAAAAAAATCTTTTGTTTGTACTTACTTGCAAGCGGAACAAACAAACCTAACGGTTATCGAGGTCCGATCCAAAAGAAGCAAACTTTTGTCATCCCTAGGGTACAATAGTTTATCCTTAGCGAACAGCTAACTCACTTAAACAAACTTTTGATTTTTGATACTTAGTGCCAACAATCACCAGTATCAACCTAACAAACATTATAAAAATCCATTCACAAACGCAATAAATTTTTCCCAAGTGCATTCATACCAATAGCGAACAATAACAAACATATCAATGGGAATTCTACTTTCAGTTGGTAGGGCAAATTGTCACAGTAGAAAGATACCAAGACACCACTAGCCTTGCCCATTCCGCCGTTGCCCGCGCGTCGCTCGCAATGCCGCACATTACTCTGTGCAAAACATTTTAATTTGTGTTGAAGAAGCGTGTGAGGTGCAGAAGCAGTGACTTGTGAGGATTCCTATCAAGTGGACTTTGATGGACTTTTGAAATGTGGAATTTTGTTATCATTGGTGAGTATTGGCATGTTTAATTTTATTGATTTTTTCTGATTATGAGATGTTGACGAGATTTCCTGTTGCTGTTTAGAAGGCAATCTTCTGGAGCAGTGGTTCCTAAAACTTTTTTTTATACTATACCGATTGGAGACAAGCATACAAACCGCCTGATGTGAAGCGGTTACCGTAGCTTCGGGACGGGGCCCACCACTCATTCCCATCAATGTGTCTTCTGTGTAGCCAGGATTGGAGGCAACGGCCAAAAAAGGCAATGAACAGTGAAGTCCATTGCAGTCCTGGGGGTAAAACTACGGCTGCCTTGGAACTCACAACGAATTTAATCAGAAGAAATTATTGGGAGTAAGAAGCTTTTGTATTTTGACGTCCTCTCTTAGCAATGTGAGAGACAGCAATATTGCAAATAAGGTATTAAAAGCCTAAAGAGATGGCTAGTTAAGCGTAACTCAACTCTAGTGCACCACTAATTTTATGTATCTAACACTATTGGGAGATAGGATATATAACATCGATTTCAATAATATAAATAGCAAAATCGTCTGGGCTTGATAACTCTCCCTTGTTGCCACCAAACCAGAATAGTATACTGTTACAGTAGCTATATACTTTAATGCTCACAATGTGAAATATAACTGTCGCGCTGCCACTCCCGCTGCCAATGCAGCAACTTCTTCTTTTCTGGCGACCGCACTCACTCACAGGAACACTACAACCATCAAGGAAATTGTTATTAGATTGTGGTATTCTGTGAGCTCGGCAACGCGTGAAAGATGTCGGGCTGCTTACAAATACGCCGTACCCTATCTCCCTTTTGCCACAGCTCTTTTCGCAACTCGGCAGGGTGTACCCCGTACCGGTAAGTAAATGCTTCTTCAGCTCTATACATGGTGCACTTAAACTCATTGGCAATTCTTTCATGAATGAAAATGAAAAAAGAAACCGGACAAGTGCGAGTCGGACTCGCCCACCGAGGGTTCCGTAGGTACGTAGTATCATTATTAAATTTGATATTTTTCATTATAAATAAGAAATAATGCGTCGGAAAAAATAAATAAAATATATTTTGCAATGTGTACATCAAGCCCTTTCATATGATACCCCATTTGAACTGGTAATTTCAATTTGAAATTTCGACACCCTATAAATAATATAGACCCCCTATTTTTTAAGATCTATTTACAAATGTATAGTTTTGAGATTTATTCCTGTACTTGTAGTCTATAACGATGTTACTTGCCAAATTTCATAGTTCTAGGTCAACGGGAAGTACCCTATAGGTTTTGATTCCCTTGAGTGTGTCGAAATATGCGTTTTTTGCTGAATAAACGGCCGTAACTTTTTTCTACGTAAACTTATAAAAAACGTAGCAGTTTGATTTTTTTTTAACTTCATGGGACCGTAGACCTGAGTATACAGTTCAAATTTCAGCTTGATACCTCCACGCATTCTCGACATAGAAATTCTTGACAGACAGACAGACAGACAGACAGACGGACAACAAAGTGATCTTATAAGGGTTCCGTTTTTCCTTTTGAGGTTCGGAACCCTAAAAATGAAAAAATATTTATTTGACAGTAAACACATACATCGAGTCATATACACTATGGATCCACACACTAGACGTGCACGCCTGTATTGTGTGGCCGATCACATTTATCGTTATCTAATTCGTTTGGTGCCGGCTGTTTTCTAAATCGATACAACAAATCGAAAATAATATCAATTAATACAATAATTAATAAGTTAATAGGGTATAACTGTGAAACTATCGTAAATTTTACATTATCATCAGAATTTGTACTCAGTTTGCAATAAAATTTATTCTATTCTATTCTATTGATACTTACAAATACCTTTTGTAAAATCCTCGTGTCACAATGTTAGTTACCATACTCCTCCGATACGGCTAGACCGATTTTTATGAAATTTTATATACATATTCAGAAGGTCTGAGAATAGGTTGTCATCTATTTTTTATAGCAAAACAACGTTTGCCGCGTCAGCTAGTAATATATAGAAAACACCCAAACAGACATGTTTATGCACACAAATACTTGTCTTGTGCGGGGATCGAACCCGAGACCTCAGAGTCAAAGTGGCTATTGCTAACCATTCGACCACCGAGCTCGTCAAAAATAAGTAAGTAAGATTTATGTCATCTTCTGTCTACCGCGGACATTATTTTGCTGAGTTTTTGTACGTCATTGTTCATCTTGTTCTATATTAGTGATCGAAGCTAAATTACCAACTGTTTATATTAACTTATTGCTATGTCAACAACATTCGTCAATGTCGTAGCGCGTAACGTGTAGTCGCGATGAAACTCTAAATATGGACATTTTAGACGCATACTATCCAACACATGTACGATGACAACCTAGTAAGATTAGTTACTCCAGAGTTACGAGCGCACCGTGGCTTAACTAAATATATCACCTCAACTTAGCATCTAACTTCCTAGCAAAGAGCTTTGTAACTTAGTGCTCTTTACTTAGAACTTAGGAGACACGTACGATGAGACGAACTTTGACATAACTTAGACATAATAAATGCATTATTATCATTTATCAATGATACTGCTAATATTATAACTAGATAACACTTTATATATTTGGGGTGTAAGTGGTTCATCAACATCTTTAAACTAAAGCCAACCTCGCCTGCACGTGGTGCACCCTACTGCAGGTACGATGAGACGAACTTTGACATAACTTAGACATAATATGCATTATTATCATATATCAATGATACTGCTAATATTATAACTAGATAACACTTTATATATTTGGGGTGTAAGTGGTTCATCAACATCTTTAAACCAAAGCCAACCTCATCTGCACGTGGTGCACCCTGGTGATTGACAAACGAGGCTCTGGCGAAAAGAGAGGTAGGGTATAACGATTTTTTTAAGTTGCCCGACGGGGAAGTACCTCCACCTCACAGAATATCGCAGTCAAATAACAATTCCCTTGAAGGTTGTTGTGTTCCTGCTTGTCAGTGAGGTCACCAGAAAGAAAGGAAGTAATATAGGCTGGCAACGGATCAGCGATCTATTGGTGTTGCTGATCTCTACGAGCGAAGGTGATTGCTTTCCATCAGGTGACCCACCTGCTCGTTTAGTCCCCCACCCCTCCCCCTCCCACAAATATATTTTAATTACAACATAATATTTAGTATAAAAAAACTGTTTAATTCCGGCAAATTTCTTTAGTATTTATGCAACACCGGATGCCAAACAAGCATACGGCCTGATGTAAAGCAGTTCATGTTGACTACTATATACGCTTGCAATATAAGGTATTCCTTGTTCATGCGCTGGTACAGCAGCAGGCCTACCGCCTAAGCTAAAGCCGATGCCCATCGAGTTATTTGATTGCGAAAATCGGACTTCTGTTTAAATTGGTGATGGCCATCCTCAAGTTTGATTTGTAGAGCACTTCCGTTCCTACCAGCTAAGCTTATTACTATTAGCACAAATTTAAGATGACGTTAGATTTTCGCAATCCGATCGTGATCGGCTTCAGCTTAGCCGGAAGGGCCCCTGGTTGCTAACATCTCTTTTCTAATGAGTCGCTAGAATACAACAATCAAGAGTATGGCATACGGCTACCTTTTATTTATATGAGAGAGGGGCAAACGAATGGAGATCAGCAACACCAAGCGGTCGCCGATCCATTGCCAGCCTATACTCCTTCCTTTCTTTCTGGTGACCTCACTCACTTGGAGGAACACTACAACCCTCAATGGAATTGTTATTTGAAACAGTCTGTAAAAAAGTCTGACTGAAGATATTAGAATGAAAGTTTGCAGACCTTTATAGTTTTGTGTATTTTACGATATAGTTAAATAATTTATACAATTTTTAAACATTGGAAAATAGCCTATTGTACCACAAAAAAGATTGATTTGATTAACACAAAACATATTATTAGTTAACTAACAACATGCAAATAAGATTACCTACCAATCATCATCATCATCATCTCAGCCATTGAAAGTCCACTGCTGGACATAGGCCTCCCCTCTAGATCTCCAATAAGACCGGTTTGAATTGTACCTACCAATATCCAACGGATATTATAAATGTAAAAGTTAACTTATCTGTTTAATTTGTTTGAAATAAATGTCTAAAAATTTTAAGTATGGGTATTTTTTACTTTGTTCCTGTTTTGTGTACATTAAATCAGACATTTGCACGACAGCTATTACTATGTTAAATATTACGTTCATGTAGTGCCGTAACAAAAGTTATTAAATATTTATTGTTTTATTGTTTCACCAACGGTAATATTTATGTCAATAATCATCATCTTTTTAAAATGGACTTTCCCATCAAATTATGATCGACCATAAATAAATCGAACGTAAGTTATTAAAATTAAAGATTGCAGATCGTTATAACTTTGTATATATTACGATACTAATAAATATTTATTATTATTTTAGTACATTTTCAAATTACCTACTATTATACTACTAATATAATAGAAATATTGATACTTTTGACTATCAGTAGTAATGGTGGTTGAACTAATAAAACTCAAAATAAATTGCAGAAGAAAGCCATAAATTTTACCGAATTGTAAAAAAATCAATGATTCCTTAGATACATAATAATTGTAATTCATAATAAAAAAATACATTAATTTAAATCTAGGTTACAACAGATTTTAAATTTCTAGAAATTCTATGTATAAAAACATAAAAAAATAACTTTCATTTGATAAAAGTTACAGGAGATTAATTATAATTAATCTCCAGTAACTTTTAACAAACCACCGGACTGGTCAATATTTAATAATTATTAAATATTGACCAGTCCGGTGGTTCAATGGCAAGCAATGGCTACTTTGACTCCGAGGTCACGGGTTCGATCAACCGCACAAGACAAACCTTTGTGTGCATGAAATTGACCGTTTCTTTTCTTGACCAGGGTGTTTTCTATGTATTAAAAGTATGTATTTAAAAAAAATGTCTTTATATACATTTATCAGATTTGCGCTTAATTTGGGACTAGATTGCGCTGTGTAAATTGTTCAGAAAATTTTTGTTTGTTATTTATATTTCTTTAATATAACGATTAAAGAAAAATAACTTTACGTATTATTTTATGATGATAATTATTATACTAGACGGATGGATAGACAACTTCAAAAAAGTTGGTCGAAATAGATGGATGCAGCTTGCTCAGGATTGGGGTGTGTGGCTCTCTAAGACCAAAGGGGAGGCCTGTGCCATAAATATAACATAGGTTCAGCAATGGATGAATGCGAGCTGATATGATGACGATTATTTTACCATTATTATACCATTTAGGTTATATCGAAAAAAAAAACGCATCAAATCGAAACTAGCTTCTGCCGGCTGCTTATGAGAAAGTTTGTAAAACGATATCGTAATAGGTATATCGTCATGAATGTGCAAAATTATCGTAGATTGGCATTTCAACGAAATGAATTGAGTTATAAAATAATATAGTTAATAAAATTGATTCAGCTGTTATTTGACGGAGGTCAAATTTGTAGATAGTTAAATACCAAACCCACCTGACTATCTAACAGGACTCTAGCAAAAGAAAATCGGAACAGGTTTTTTTTTATATGAAAGGGGGTAAAAGAGCATGTAGGTCACCTGATGGAAAACAATCACCACCGCCCATGGAGATTAGCTATACCAAGGGGTCGCTGATCCGTTACCAGTCTATACTCCTTCCTTTCTTTCTATCTAAATCTAAACTATCTAAACTGAAGATTGATTTTCGTATTTCATTGACTGGTTTCATCGTCATCATTTATATTCTTTGTACAAAAAAGGTTTACAAATATACGGTAAAGATACGAATTTATATGTCGACAAACTTCACGGTTGACCCTCATAAGTGTTCTTTTTCGATGCAGTAACCAAAGCAAACTCCGCCCTTGTCCCA
Source organism: Hypsopygia costalis (assembly GCA_937001555.2). Taxonomy (NCBI): domain Eukaryota; kingdom Metazoa; phylum Arthropoda; class Insecta; order Lepidoptera; family Pyralidae; genus Hypsopygia; species Hypsopygia costalis. The sequence continues at coordinate 7,989,942 of OW443342.2, forward strand.
TCTTAAAGTCGTCGATGCCAAGCGCAAACTTAACATGTTACAATAAGATGTATTTTAAAATAATAAACAGGAAACCTAAAATATCTATTATCAAATTCCGTTCCAGTTTTAAACGTGAACAACAGATGGCAGGTCAGTAGGCTCAGCACAATAGAGTTATAAATCTTACGATGGAGAAGGAATGATTAAGTGGCGTTTGACAAGAAAAAAAGTCTACCGAGGTGTTATAAATGGTAGTAACCTATTTATGTATCATAAGAAATGAAGGAGGTCAAAGAAAATATATTTTGAAATGATAAATTTTAAAGTAGAAACTGTTGATTGACGTATGTATTATACTAATGCAAATAGACCTAGACAGGACGTGTTTTAATATTATCAAAATTCATGTGGCACATACAGTAATAAATTAATGAATTACATGAAACGGGTCGACATCAATCCATAATCATCCCACTGTTGGGATACGGGTCTCCCTTCAATCGAAGCGGTTTAGAGCATACTCTACCAAGCTGCTTAACACAGGCCACTAACTTGGCTTAACGAATGTCATCATGACAACAGCCGGAACCGACGGCTTAGTGCGCTCCGAAACTCGGAGGAAGTCGAGATAAATTAACCCATCCATAGACAGGCTACGGTCGACATTGCTTAACTTGCATGTTCGATTAGACTGACACGCGCAACGATGCCATTGAGATCCATCATCCATCCATGAAACGGGTCACTCACGTATAGTTGCCGAGAAAGTCGACTAGTTTCGATCTCAAACGGAGACCTTCATCCTTAGTGCGAGTTATTTGTTCACGTTCGATCATGGCAACGTAAACAAACCGACCAAATAGAGAAGCACTCTCATTTTGTAAATTTATAAAACGCGTGTTACATATCAAATTTATAGTCCAGTCATTATAGGGAGTTCACCTCGGAATTCGAGATACCCAGCTATAAACTAGTATAAACTTGTATTTTGACATCCCAAAATTTGTCTCAAAACTCACACATGATGCGATGTTCGCGTCTTTTCTTCTTTGAAACTTTTTCTCAAATTTCTCGGCTTGTAAACGTCAACACTTTCGCGTGTGACCAGTAAACTCGCGCTTAGCACGCTGATGACCATCATCCTGAGCTCTGATGGGGGACGAACACTGCGTGCTAATGCCCTCGCCGCTCAACTGGAAAAGATGGCGGAGGGGGGGATAAGTGTGTTGAGTGGCGCCGCCTTCGTGAATAGGGTTGCCAACTTTTATTTACAAGAAAAACAGTATATTAAAAGCTGCGTAGCAAAACAAACAGTATAAAACAAATAGTAAAGCCCAGCGCATGCGGAGCAGTACAATAAACAGTGCTATGGTCAAATGAAGTTTTTTTCAACAGTATTAAAGCATAGAAAACAGTATAATACTGTTTTTAACAGTATGGTTGGCGACCCTATTCGTGAATGACCCGTTTAATACAAATAAGACGCATTTTGTATTTTATAATACAGCATGAAATGGCTCACAAATTAGAACCAAAATCAAATAGCCTGGTACTGATCGGTTTCAGAGAGGCTTTCTCCCTCGTACTATGTAGTTGTGGAATGAATTTCCTTTCGAGGTTTGCCCAAGCGACAACATGGGGTTCTTCAAAAAAGGTGTGAAGAGATTTTCCAGAGTCGGCAACGCGCGAGTGATGCTTCTGGCGCCAGCGTCCATATGTTTCTTATTTTGTTTGTTTGTTTGTTTGGTTGTTAGGTTGCGGTGATCTCTTCCCATTAAGCAGGTCTTCTACTTGTTTCCCACCCTGTTGTAGGACTCTCCTTTCTACCATTAACAACTTATTTTCTTTCAAGATTGTTTGTTTGTAAAATCTTTATTGTACATATTTAACAATTGTAGTAAATAATCAGTACAAACATCTGAAATGACAAAGGCGGACTTATATTTAATAGTACATACCTTGAAAGATTGCTTTCAGTGTTTCATTTCATCAACTTTTTTTTGGTCTCGAACGAATTTGCATTTTGGTATTGTAGGCTTTTGTACCATCAATGGTACTAGCACAGTATAAGTAATAGGTACTAGTCAATGGTACTACTGATCCGGTATAAATTAGTGGCAATTGTGTTTACCATAGCTGGTAGAAACCATGAGGCTCTACCGGCAAAGCAAAAAATATTTGCCAATAACTTTTATTAACTATTTAACACTTAACACCAATTTTCGAAGTCATTATTTTCGATGGAAATCGGCTTCAGCTTCGGCGGGCCCCAGAACCGCCGACTTAAAGTGAACCTCGGAAACACGGATAGCTCGAGACAACTAAACCCATCTATGGATAACCTGCGGTCGGCGTTGCTTAACTTGCATAATAGACTGGCATGCGTGAGGACCGTACTCTTCAGTATTTTAGTATCATAGTCAAAGTATTTGATATTCGTATTCGTTAAAGTACAACTCGTTGCGGCTTACTTTATATCCTTACTAGCAAAGTACCCGTGCTTCGCTACGGGAACACTCCTGATTTGAGTCTATTTTTGTTAAGATTCCAGATATTTCATTTTTTTTCATAAAGGACGGTTTCGTATTGACCATTATTACAAACATACACCATTTAGGTTAAGACGTCCCGATAAACAATATTTTTGGCATTCACAACAGGAGCAAAATTTGCAATGTTTCCAAAAGAACTTACGCCTGGGCAAGCTACTTATAACTGATTACGAGAGACGCATTCCTGTCTCAAGTCAACCCCAGTGACCTTTAGAGACTGCCTCTGAGATTTGTTAATGGTCATAGCGAAGCATATCTTTATGGGAAATTGAAGTCTCTTAAAATGAACGGGGTGGTCTGATGGAATAATGGGAATGCATATAAAGAGAGATTCCTCAACAGCGCATCCCTTACTGTCCTCACTCAACAACTCATCGTTCCAGTTGTTTAATACGTGAACAATGGTGGGACGAACCTCCTGACCTCACCTCCTCCTCACACCTCCGTTCCATGCAAGTGGTAGGACATGGAGCGGAACAGGCCAGCTCCATCACCTTCAACAGATATAATGGTATGGGGCATCATCACACCTTCCACAAGTATAAATTTAGTCAATCTTGACGTCATTGTTTGAAAAAATACCGAAATTCTTATATTAAGTAGGTATACCCCATATAGTCGGTACTTAGAATAGGTTTTTCAATTAGTTTTCGGCACCAGATGTATCTTCATTTGAAGGACGCAGTTTTTTTTACGCCTCACGCGCGCGATGGACAACCTCCGGGGGTAACTACTGGGATGAGGAGAGCGATAAACTGTCATGGATAACCCCATGGTTTGAAATAATCTCTCGTATATACCCTTTCCTTAATAACGAAACCATAGCGCGCTGTACAAATGCTAGTTATAGCGCCATCTAGTGATGAGTTAATTAAAATATAAATATAACATTTTTAGACATTTCTTGGTTGGGCGCTGGTCAAAAGTTAATCAGTTACCCATAAATATCCCCTTTTTTTATGAACAACTATTCCAGTAAGTCTCAAAATCGTAGGTGAATCGATTTCCAAAAAGAGGGTTTTTTTTCAACCCCCTATTTTCAACCTCTTAGGGGTGAAAATTCGGAAAATCCCGTCTTAGTGTGCGCTTACATTGTACAGGGAACACATATCCAAAGTTTCAGGTTTCTAGCTTTAGTAGTCTGGGCTCTGCGTTGATTAGTGAGTCAGTCAGTCAGTAAGTCAGTGAGGACAAAAGCCTTTTACTATCTAGCTTTTCCCCGCGGCTTCGCTCGTGTGAAATTCGCGCATTTTAGATTATCCAAGTCAAGTCTAACACGCAACGCAACCACCTTCATGTAGTACCTTTAATTGTACTAAATACGGATGCAAGAACTTTCCAGATAACTACTACACCCGTCCACATTTATCTTTAGAAGTACTCGTGTAAAGTTTCGGATAAAATAGTCCAACTAATCTTGTTTCCCCATACAAACTTTGGACCCCCGTTTGACCCCCTTAGGGGATGAATTTTGAAAAATCCTTTCTTAGTGCACCCCTAGACGTCATAAGGAACCTACTTGCCAAATTTGGAATCTCTAGACCCAGCGGTTTGGGCTGTGCGTTGATTAGTGAGTCAGTCAGTCAGTCAGTCAGTCAGTCAGTCAGTCAGTCAGTCAGTGAGGACAAAGCCTTTTATTATTATAGATAGAGTGGTATGGTATTTGCAGCTCACAACTCTATATACGTACGTAGTAGTACCATTGATATACATACACTAGACGAGAACCGGGAAGTTCTGGATCCACCGAGGCGGTAGTTTTGTCTGATTGAATTACGGACGCCGCGAGCCAATCAAGCGGAGTTCGAACCGAGAGTTGAGACAGAACCAACACGTATTCAATATTCGTTGGGGAATTCTATATCGCATAGAGCAGTCTATCAACTATAAAACTTCACAATCTATGTTGCGATGAAACTTGCATGGAGCCTTCGTGAAGGATGAGAGATGAATTATTTATTTATGGATCCTCCTGTTATTGCATGTTTACTTATAATTTTACGTCTATACTAGTTGTTTTGCTATTAAATTGATATTTGTTAAATAGGGGTTGACGGTAGAAGGATGAAAATTTAGGGTTGTATGTAGTTTTCAATGCTAAATAATAATAAGATAAAAATAAAAAAAATTGACAATAAAATAAAATAAACTTTTCAGGGGTGCGACACCCTTTTCATTTAGGGGTATGAAAAATAAATGTTGGCAGATTCTCAGACCTACCCGATATGCACACAAAATTTCATAAAAATCGGCCGTTTCGGAGGAGTTTGATAACAAAACCGCGACACGAGAATTTTATATATTAGGTGATATTAAGCGCTACTTTAAAAAATGTTTTTTTGTGAAGTTTTTTTTTTTTTATACTCGTCGGGTGGCAGACAACCATACGGCCCGCCTGATGTGAAGCGGTTACCGTAGCCATATTAACGCTCGCAACATAAAATATCGCTCGCGCGCCGCCACCCCCGCTGCCATCGCAGCATCTCCTTCCTTTCTGGTGACCTCACTCACTCGCAGGATCACAACAGCCCTCAAGGGAACCGTTATTTGGCTGCGGTATTCTGTGAGGTGGAGGTACATTCCCCAGTCGGGTAGCTTACAATTACGCTCCCTACCTCTCTTTTCGCCAGAGCTTCGTTTGTCAGTCAGCAGGGTGCACCGCGTGCAGGTGAAGTTGGCTTTGGTTCAAAGATGTTGATGAACCACTTACACCCCAAAAATAAATAATTATTATTAATTCATTGAGACCATTAGTAAAGTACATACGTATATCGCCGGACATATAAAGTGTGAGATTTATAAAACGCACGTGAATGTAGAGGAAACTAGAGCAATTTTAATGAACAAGAAAATATATTTTGAAGTGAAAACTTCTTTAGCGGCGTTGTGCACTTTTTGGGATGGTGGATGGTCAGTTACCAGCAACAAGAAATATCGTTCGCGCGCTGCCTCCGCTGCCAACGCAGCAACTCCTTCCATTCTAGTAACCTCACTCACTCACAGGAACACAACAATATTCAAGAAAATTGTTATTTGGCTGCGGTATTCTGTGAGGAGGAGGTACTTCCCCAACCGGGCAGCCAACAAATTCGCTATACCCTACACCTCTCTTATGCTAGAGCCTCTATCGCTAGTCAGCTCTCTTATACCAGAGCCTCTATCGCAAGGTGCACCACGTGCAGGCGAAGTTGGCTTTGACTCTAGAGATCTCGATGAGCTTCTTACACCTCATCTCGATGAGCCGCTTACACTCCAAACTATACACACAGCTCGTCACAAAGTAGTCATAGCTAGTTAATCAATAAATTCTGTACCCCAAGCGCTATACCAACGCTGTACCCACCATGGGATCGCGGCACGTGAATAGTTTAGTACCTATTCCAATTCCTCTGATCTAAAACCTATAACACCAGGAGATATCTTCGAGTAGAATTTCTATACACGCGTGAGAGGGTACTCGAAGCATTGATTAGCTTTTTGCCTCTGATTACTGCCAGTAGGGTAAAAACAATGTGGGAAATGTCGCTACACTGTCGAGTTTGCAACACAATGCTGTTGAAGAAACTATGCACCAGCGTTGAACTTCGGTTAATAAAGTGTACTAAAATGTATCTTAGCTATCGCCATGTAAGTGTACCACAGGTGTAGTGTAACAGAATATTTATTAATTGGCATGTTTCTAGCAAACTAGCTTCTATCAGACATTTACCCTAGTAGAGTTTGGAAAGTAGATCGAAATATTTTTATTTTTTTTGAGGCAGAGTTCCGCCTCCAATGTGATGATTTTTACCTTTAAAGTCCTTATATTTTTGTAGGAAACATTTTTATATACCGACGCTGATCAAATCTTTAATTTCACTAGCGGTTACCGTAATTTGTTGCATCCGGGGTAGTATACTATTCTGATTTGGTAGCACCAAGAGAGAATTGTCAAGCGTTCAGACGATTTTGCAATTCATATTATTGGAATGTATGTGTTAGGTAACAACTCAATGATTTTTAGCTTCACTTGACTAGCCATCTCATTAGGCTTTTCATGCCTTATTCGCCATATTGCTAGAGGCTGTCTCTCACATTGCTAAGAACTCCTACTAATTTCTTCTGATTAAATTCGTTGTGAGTTCCAAGGCAGCTACAGTTTTACCCCCGGGACTACAATCAAATGGACTTCACTGTTCATTGCCTTTTTAGCGGTCGCCGCTGTTAATCCCGGCTACATTGGAGACACAGTGGTGGGAATGTGTGGTAGGCCCCCGTTACGTTTTAGCGGTTACCGTAGCCATACGCTGCCGCGCCGTAGCGCCGCCACTCCCGCAGCCATCGCTACAACTCCTTCCTTCCTGGTGACATCACTCACTCGCAGGAACACAACAATTCTCAATTGTTTTGTGTAGAATTGTAGTTTTTTGGCACTCGAAGTGGTAAAAATCAGAGTTCGGTTTTTCGCTCTTCATTAATGAACTCAAGTATTTTCACTTTATATTTCCAGTGCTCTTCGGCATTGCATGGGTCGAGGGTCAAAACGGCAGAGACACACAACAAGAACATCACGGCCACGGCTGGGACATCAGACTAGCAGTTCCAGGAGAGCCTGGCTCCGACTACCCCACACTTGGAAACATTCCTAGGACCTCCTTCTCTTGTGCTGGAAAAGAGCCGGGTAAAGCTATTTTAACAGAATATAAATTCTTGCATGTATATAGTATATTGTAATAATATTTCATTATACCCGAATGAATATAGACTTTATACATAACAATAACAAATAAAAATAAATAAATAAATATAGCTGGGCTATATTTATTTACTTTTATTTGTTATATTGTAATAGTTGGTCAAGCCAAAATTATTAAGGCTGCTTTCTAGTACCACTCTACTATTTGCCGAAAAATCAATTCTCGTTGTCGACGAGTATGTCTATCAGCTGCTAAAAGGAATATATGCATATATTCCTTTTACAGAACTTTTACTAAAGATCATGGTCAGCCACTTACACCCCACGATGTTCGCGGACTCGGTTTCTATATTTTGCAATTAGTTCTTAAATAAATGAAGTATTCAAATTACGCTCTAAAAATATCATATAGCAATGGCAGATTTTATAAAAATATGTCTATTTCCGTTTCAGGCTATTATGCTGACGTAGAAACGAATTGTCAAGTATTCAGAGTATGCACCGTGGGATCAACGTATGGTTTTCAATCTTTCTTATGCCCCAATGGCACACTCTTCAACCAAGCTGTCTTTGTTTGTGATTGGTGGATGAATGTCCGTTGTGAAATATCACCACAACTTTTTCAAACTACTGGTGAAAGATTTGGAAATTTAAGACTAGGCCCACAACTCATGAAAGATATCAAAAAAATGCTTACGCATCCAATGAAAACTCCATATGATAAGTCAGAGATGAAAGGCAATCTCATTGTAATGCAGGACTATAAACCACCTTTTGGACAACTATTCCCCAATGGAGCATTATTAGCGACTCCAGAAAGAACTCCGAGTAATGTGTACATCCCAGCTAAACAAATACAGGGTATCCCTCAAAATGTTTACAATGATAACAATATTGCTTTCTCTGCTTCTACACCTAATCCACGATACTTACCTCCAGCATTTAACACTATCCAACCAGACTTTCAAGGAAATGCTGAGACCTTTCAAAGACAAAGACAGAATGGCCAATATATTCAACGTGATAGATTGATACAGAATTCTCAAACACAGCAAACAGGAAATGTTATTTCAAACGGCCACACTGGACGAATCACACAATCTACAAATGCAGTTCATTCAAACAATATTGCAAATACACAAGTACCAGTAACGAGACCTACACAACTAAATACACAGTTTGGACAAAGGCAAAGAAATAATTTTATATCTACTTATAATACGCAAAATGGAATAAATACACAAAGAGGACAGCTCAATGAGCAAAATTCACAATACAATAACGATAAGAAACTCTCTCAATTGAATAGTGGGAAACAATCTGTTAATGGTGGTTCTCTATCGAGACAACAAAACACTTTTAAATCTAACCAAGAGAAACTAGCGTACATTTATAATACACCTCGATCACGATTAATAAATGAAATTGGGCAAATCGAAGCAAAACAAAATTTGGTAAGTACCAATCACATAACTCCTACAATAATAGCTAAAACACTAACACTTAGTAGGCTTGTTGAAGATCCAAAACCTGGTAAACCTAAATCCCGAATAACAGTCAAAACATGGATTGTAAAACCATCTAAATCTGCAAAACAAATTAATCCTACGCCATATACTTACAATAACCCTACTCCTACAGAGCGATTAACTGACTCTACACCATACGTGTATAATACACCAACTGCTTTGCCACAACCTGCAAGAATTGTTTCAGAGACAAATCAACCATATGTATACAATCGACCGACAGTTTCCGCCAAGCAAGTTGTCACTACAGCACAAACCCTAACAAAGCCATATTTATCTCCTATTACTGTGCGTCCAACTTTGGCTAACAAAATATATCTAGCACCGTCTCCTCCACCTACCAGAGCCTCTCGACTTTATTTGGTACCCACAACTTTCAAACCAGCAGCTAGAATCTATTTGCCACCAAATGAAGACGAGTCTGATACACCTGTGGCACCAGCTCGTCTGTATTTAGCTTCTAATGAACTCCAGCGACCTACTTATAGACCCAGTGAACAACTAAGAGCATCTCCTACCACTCCTACGCCAACCTATACAGTTCCAATTACAACCCTTTCTACTAGCACTATCCCTTCATATTCATTTACCAAGCAATCGCAAATTAATACCAATCATAATAATTCCACCTTTGCTGATATTTTAACGAAGGAAAAGCTGGACATCACTGTAAATGACATAGTCGAGCATACCAGTAATTTCTTGAATACAGCGTCTCCTGCCCATTACGGTCAGATAAGACAAGATATAGCTTCTCTTGATTATCCTGAAAATAGTGATTTCTATTTGCCTCCTGGGGCAACTACTGACAGTGGGGAGGTACTGACATCACAAACCCCTCCAGTTCCTTCGAAGAGTTCTAGGCTTATTGCACCGTCATTAAATTTAGAGCCTCCTGAAGAAACATATAACAATAATCAAATTACAAACCAACTTTCTAATTTACCATTTTTCAAAGAACCGACAAATACTATCGAAAGAACCGTTTCTTTGAAAATATCTATACCAGAAAAATTTGCTTCGTACTTATTCAACAGCCGTAATGAGAGTCATTTTGAGAGATTAGAAATATTAAATACTGGTAGCAGTAATTATTTAGTTTTAACAAATAACCCATTTAACAATAACAACAAAAGTAATTTTATTCCAATTGGCAGATTAATAGAAGACAAAAGTTCTAATATTTCTAATTCACAGGCACTTGTGTTTTCACTTCTGGCTGACTCCATCAATGTTGCAAAGGAATATAGTAACTTAGCAAAACAAGAAATAACATCACAGACTCAGTTACAATCGCCGATTCAAAATGTCAACGAAGAAGAAATAACACAAATAACAAACAAAATATCACAACTGACATCTTCACAGTATGGAAATACCATCAACAACATAAATAGTGCAAAAATTGTTTCTACGACACAAACAACATCCAACACTCCTAATCAGAATACAGAGACAATAGATAAAAAAGTTGTTCAAAATAACATCCAAGACATAAAACCACTTTCAACGGCACCACCACAACAAACAAATCAAATTCAATTCTCGGAACGATTCCAAACCAGCGATACAAGTGATTTGAAGTCAAGTCTTCTGAATTCTAATCAAAACCAAATATACAGCGGACAGTTTTATCAATACCCCGTGCCAGACGTGACCAGCCAAATATACAACAGGCAAAGTTCGGACAATCTTATTCAAACAAATAATGTTCGATCTCAGAATCCAAGCCCAAATCTTAACAATAACGAAAACAACTTGGCAAAGCCAACAAGCGCTCAAGTTGAAATCGTTCGATCGCAAACTTTGCCGCTACCTCCCGCGAGATTACAATTACCGCCGACTCCACCCAACGAACTGGAATCTTTTAACAATCAAGAAAGTCTTAATGAATTATTGCGTTCCGGGAATGGAATTTCAGCACAGGTGGAAGACAAAATTGTCGGAACTATATCTCATCCTTTAGAAAGTAACAAGTTAGTGAGTTACCAGAAAGACCAGTCCTATTACGTATACACTAAACTTGATGATACTGTTACAAAACAACTACAAAACAACGGTGCTCTACAGTCTAATAGACAAAATGTTCAACAGAATGGAAAGCTAACACAAAATTCCAATATACCAAATATTGTGGCACTTCAATTTCTACCTTCAGTTAGTTATCAGCTAGAAGATGAAAAGGAACAACAAAGAATTCTAAATGCTTTTCAAATTGATGAGTTCGGTGCTCCTAGGCAACAGCTAGATCAAATCCGGACTACAAAACAAAGAGACGAGATTCTTACTAGCGACATTAACTATACAGTGGATCACTCTTCAAGTAAACAAGCGAATGGACAATATAATGATATAACTAATTTATACACTGGGCCATCATCATATTCTGCACCTCAGTCATCTGTAGGAAATCTGGAAAAACAAATAAATAACTTTAATTCTAGGCTGGAACTGGACGAACAAATTGGTTACCCAAGAACAGTACCCGCCCGTCCATTTACCTTTTAATTAATTAGAAATTACTGTCGTTATATGTCTTTAATAGTGATGATAATGTTACCCAAAAGACTTTGAAAATGTACTTTATTTTAATAGTTGTAAATGTAAATACATTTAAAGTAAGATTACTTAGTTTCAACACCAAAATTAATTAAATATGTATATTGATTTGTAGTTTTTTTTTTTTTTTAAATATCATGTCAATATCTACTACTGGCTACATACAGGTCGTGTATAATATACATTAAAAGAATAATCTATAAAGAATATTAAATATACTAGTCGTTCGTCGTAAAATGAGACCATGCGATTACTTTCCCAAATCATTTTCGATTTTCTTTTAATGTGGTCTGTCAAAATGTCTCCACCTTGCCTGATGGAAAGCACAAGTGAAGGCAAAATGTGAGGGTCGCCATTACTGCGATCAGCGTAGCACTGGCGACCCACGTAAGGAGTATTTCTTCACGCTTCGTCTATACGACTCTGGAAGGATATAGGAAAAGGGAATGTGCCGGTAGTGAATTCCAAAATATAAATAATACTTCAATAAATAAATAATACTTCTGGACAATTTACACAGCGCCATCTAGTAAATTAAGTGCAAAGCTTTACTTGTACTGATAAATGTACTTAAATACATTTTTTTTTTGTAAATTCATACATATAATAATAGGAAACCTCCAGATCAAGACATGTTCATGCACACAAATATTGTCTTGTGCGAGAATCAAACCCCCGACTCCGAAATTAAAAATGGACATGGTTAGCCATTCGACCACCGGGGTCGTCAAATAAGTGCAGCAGTACTACCTATCTTACATGTGCGGAGAACAAGTAATGTGCGAATAATCGACCCTATTTTATTGTGTTATTCGCACACACTTACGACGATTTTAATTACGATTTTACATCACTACTCATTTATTATTTTTTATAAAAGGGGGGGGGGGGGGATGGCAAACGAGCGTGTGTCTCACCTGTTGGAAAGCAATCACCACCGCCCATGGAGATCAGCAACATCAAGGGTCGCCAATCAGACTACTCCAGTGACGTTGCCATGACAACGGCGCCGAAGTTTTGTTTATTTACAAAATTGTTTTGTTTTCTTCTTGGATACGTGTATTATTGATCTCGTGCTTTTAAGTAATATTCCTACAAGTAAATATTAATAATATTACCTTTTTTGATTAAGAAATACAGTTAACGACTATCGTATTGTCAGTTGTAATAGTTTTGTCATAAGTTTAAAAGCCAAAAGTTAAGAATTGTGAAACAAAAGGTAAGTATTAGGTATGTTTTACGAACGACCCATTCAGTGCCGAGGCCACCCATCGGCGTCTCAAAAAAACCTCAATCACTTGCCAAAGACGCCCATCGGCGTTTAGTTTTGTATCAAATATCTAGGTAAATTCTATGGCGGCATGAGGGTTAAATTCTTAATACGTAAGCCGGCAATGAATAGGTTAATATGTTCATCCAGAGCTGACCCACCCAGGCATAAGTGGCCAAAGGACTACTTACTATATTATCGGAAAAGGTTCCTGTGTAATGGCTCTCCGATATACCAAAGATATGATTAAAATCCCAGGAAGATATAGACGCAAACGGCACAAAACCAATCATTGTGGAAGTAAATGTGGAAGGAATAATGCCCGCCTTCCACTGTGTAAGTGTAATGAGCAGAAAATGGCTTAGCGGAACGGAGTAAATTAGTTTTTGTCTTCTACTAAGAAATAGTTTTCTACAAAGGTGTGTTGGCCTTCCATAGCAGCGAGGAATTGCGAGCGGGAACTAGTCGGGAAATGAGCGGATTTAGATGAGCGAGGTTACGTGCTTCCACCGTGGTCGACAAATCGGACGCAGTATTCGGTGGACCTTCTTTTTTTTATACTACGTCGGGTGGCAGACAAGCATACGGCCCGCCTGATATGAAGCGCATACCGTAGCCATATTAACGCTCGCAACATTAAATATGGCTTACGCGCCACCACTCCCACTGCCAACGCATCTCCTTCCTTTCTCACTCGCGTGACCTCACTCACTCGCAGGCACACAATAACCCTCTAGGGAATTGTTATTTGGCTGCCGTATTCTGGGAGGTGGAGGTACATTCCCCAGTCGGGTAGCTTACAATTACGCTCCCTACCTCTCTTTTAGCCAGAGTTTCGTTTGTCAGTAAGCAGGATGTACCGCGTGCAGGTGAATTTGGCTTAGGTTCAAAGATGTTGATGAACCAATTACACCCCAAACTTCATGGACCTCCATTACATGACATATCACATCACCGTTGCAGCAAAAATTGACCGGCGGATGACGAACGAGGGGGAAGGAAAGTCGAGAGGAGCAAAGCCACCCTGGCTTCGCGGAGTCTGTTCAAAAGTCGTTTTCAAGAGCGTAGGGTTAGCGACTGTAGCCAAAGCCTCGTCGGCTAATCGGCAGGGTGTGCCACGAGCAGGTGTGTTTGAGGCTTTGGTTCTGGAGATGGTAGTGGGCCACTTAAACACTTTGGTATTATCTTCTTGCAGGCATAAGACATAATGACAGATGTTGTGTCAGACATTGTGTCTTTTGGGGACGAAGCTGAACCAGATATAGACTTACAGACTGACCCCAGGGTCCTCTGGCTCAAGAACCGAATCCTGACCTTCATCAATGTGTACGACGATGAACTCTTCTACAGCATGTTTGAAGGTGAAAACAGAAAGAAGCTGGTAACTTTCCTGACGTCTCCACTGAAGCCGAATGAACAGTCGTTGGATAAAAGGACATTTTACTTGACCAAAATAATTGTCGATAAACTTATACATGAAGACAAAGAGTTCACTGAATGGAGTAAGTATGACCTGTGCCCACTTTTTTTCACCCCATTAATCCTCACTCACCGTCGATTGGCAATGATACAACGAGCATGTAGGTCACCTGATGGAAAGTAATCACCACCGCCCATAGAAGTCAGTTACACCATGGGGTCAAGGGCGTTGCACAAACAGCTCTAAATTCAGGCTGTTTTTTTATTTATATTAATAACTAAAAAAACAGCCTGGATTTAGAACTAAGGTATCAAATAAGCATATAGCCCGCCTGATGGAAGCAGTTACCGAAGCCTATGGACGCCTGCAACACCAGGAGCATCACATGCGCGTTGCCGACCCTGTAAAAACCTCTACGTGCCCTTTTTGAAGAACCCCATGCAGCAGCCTCCTGGGAAAACCTCGAGAGGTAGTCCTTCCAAAGCTTGGTAATAGGTAGGAGAAAATCTCTCTGGAATCGGACAGTATGTGACTACTTTACACCATACTTTAATTTGATCTACACCCGTACATATCTACATACCGTTACGTACGTACGGTACGTACGTACCGATCTACATACCGTGCGTGCTTCCACCACCAGTTAGTTCATGCAAATTACGCCGGCTGGCACCTACCCACTGCCGTTAGTAGGTAGCTCCAGCTGCTGCGGTCGTCTCTGTGACTCTCCAATATGCGAAATACTCGTAGAAGAAACATGTGACTGCCGCCGCTCTGGCTGCCGTGGTGATCTTTAAAGTGATGACCACGGTAAATTTTACTTCCGTAAAATAACACCTGAATCAGTTAACTGTTCTAAATTTAACTCCAAGAAGAGGTGAGGTCGCTTCGAGAAAGCAGCAGGAAGAATCCATGAGCTTCGTAAGTACTATTACTTGTACTGTGCTCTAGGTTGGGCTTGACCAGAAAAGAATTGTAAAGTTATATCACAGTATAAGTAATAGTACTACGTACAGTATGGCCTCTCCCTGCCGCTCTCTCGTGTCGACCTCATCTCCCCTCTGAGACAAATCTGGAACAGTTTGTATGGCGCCGCACGCACACACGCTCATTCACGCTCTACACAGACGTCATTGTTTATGTAGTAGTAAACGACGAGACATTTGTATGGAGTGGCCGGGGTGTGGTTATATGCTGAATACCTTACTCTATATGCCCACAAAGTTTGGTTCAACTTGGTGAGGTCATTTGCGTGGATTGGTCCGTGAAATATATTTTTTCTCGAAGTAATCTCCATTAGCAAGCTGTTTATGTATTTAATTAGAATAGAGAGTTTATATTAAATATACAAGGCATCTGTTAGTAAATGAAAATCCGATCTTTCAGCCTTCGGAACAGCTGGATAAACAATCCACACCCAGCGACCTGATCGAACAAAATTCCTGAAAAGTTTCAAACTTTGACTTTGACTTGAGACTTTGAATTTTCCCTTCTTAGAAGACCTCAGGATATAATCCCCAACAAACTGGCGCACGTAGACTTTAGTAAAACGCTTTTTAAATAACTAATCCAATTTGACGAGACATTTCTCATCCAAAAAGTTTAAGTTACAATCAACATTCGGCAAGCCTTTTAGCTCGAGAACAAATTACTCTTCTACTCGTAGTTGAGTATATATTGTAATCCAAATGAATCTACTATCCTACAAGTCCTACTTCATTCCTACTAAAAATCGAAATCTAAATGAATATATAGATGAATATTTGTTACTCTTTCACGGAAAGGCCTGAACGGAGTTGGATGCATACAGAATATGTTCTGGATTGACACATAGGATATTTTTTATCCAAGTACTGTGTTCACGCGAGGCGAAGACGCGGGTAAAAGCTAGCTGTTAATAAAGTTGAATAGAAAACAAACCAAAGACATGTATCAAATTACCATTTTTATTTATTGCAGGAATCGTGCCACCCCCTCCCCCAACGCTTGCGACGGACAAGAAAAAGAAAAAAAAGAAGAAAGCCACAGATTCTGAGCCTGAACCCGAGCCGGAGCCTGATGCAGCTAAATCCGCTAAGAGTATGAAGGGTACTAAAAGTATGAAGGCCACGAAAAGTGGGAAAGGCATAAAAAGTACGAAAAGTATGCAATTTTTATCTCAATGTAAATTGGAAAATCTACATGTTGTTGTCCTATTAGGCCCTAAAAATTATCTTCTTAACTAAATGTATTAGTAAAGTATCGAGCTAATCTAAAATCGTAAGCGATAGCAGTAGAGGTGTCAAGCGTTGTTGTAGTAGACACGCGCACATTTATTGTTTTTAAATCTTACAACATTGCATTGAGTTCATAAATAACTCAAAGCTCTTCCTTTATAATCACGTTAATTAATTTACTGTCCTCGTTTAATTTCAGAATTTGAAGACGAAGAAGAAGGTAATATAAAATTTTCTTTAATTTATGTTAAACCAATAAGGCGGCAGGCAAAAGTAATTTTAATTTCGTAGGAGCATACCCAATCGGTACGATACGGTATACCCCTATGACCGAAATAAATTTTTGTCTACATATATTCCAAGTATCATAAGGGGCATATCCCTTGTTCCTCGGAAGATTAAATATTATTATGAAGGTACGAAATATACGAATATTTCGTACCTTCATTATAATATTTAATCTTCCATAAGCTAGTTGCCAAAGAATCATCCTGAAGATTAAGCAGAATGACAAATTGAGAGTAGTCGCCTGGCGCTGAAAGGAATATTCTCTCTACCTATTTCCATGTTGTTGAGAAGTGACTTAGTGAATAGGTAAAATACCCTTGGTATTTTTGGGGTGTTAGTAGTTCATCAACATCTTAGAACAAAAGCCAACTTCACCTGTACGCGGTGCACCCTGCTGAATGACAAACGAAGCTCTGGCGAAAAGAGAGGTAGGGAGCGTAATTGTAAGCTGCCCGACTGGGGCGTGTACCTCCACCTCACAGAATACCGCAGCCAAATAACAATTCCCTTGAGGGTTATTGTGTTCCTGCGAGTGAGTGAGGTCGCCATAAAAGAAGATGCTGCGTTGGCAGCGGGGGTGGCGGCGCGCAAGCGATATTTTATGTTGCGAGCGTTAATATGGCTACGGTAACCGCTTCACATCAGGCGGGCCATGCTTGTCTTCCACCCGACGTAGTATAAAGAAAAAAAAATGCCCTCTCTAGCATAATGGGAGCATCCTCAGATGTATTAGATATTCGTTTGGTCTATGATGACAATGCATCTCTGCATCAATCCATATTCATTCCACTGCTGGGTTACGTGTCTCCTTTCAATCGAACCATCCTGCTCAACTACGGGTTGGAGGCCAGCATTTTCAAGCCACCCAACTACTTTTTAGGGATATTTAAATGGAATATGACGACTATTCCTAACACGTTCCAAAACTATCCTAACAAGGTACCATCATGTATGTATAGGAGGAAGAAAGTTTAGACATTTGGGGTGTAAGTGGTTTATCAACATCTTTGAACCAAAGCCAACTTCACCTGCACGTGGTGCACCCTGCTGACTGACAAACGAAGCTCTGGCGAAAAGAGAGGTAGGGAGCGTAATTGTAAGCTACCCGAATGTACCTCCACCTCACAGAATACCGCAGCCAAATAACAATTCCCTTGAGGGTTGTTGTGTTCCTGCGAGTGAGTGAGGTCACCAGAAAAGAAGGAGATGCTGCGTTGGCAGCGGGGGTGGCGGCGTGCAAGTGATATTTATGTTGCGAGCGTTAATACAATTACGGTAACCGCTTCACATCAGGCGGGCCGTATGCTTGTCTGCCACCCGGCGTAGTACAAAAAAAAATTAACATAATCGTATGGAGTATGCACGCGAGAAAATCGGTTTCCTAATGATCATACTTCTCGGACAAACCAGTTTGATTACGAGGAATAAGAGAAAATAACTACTGAAGTCTAACACTTGGGAGTATCATTTGAACAGAAATTCTTATTCTTATTTAATACCTGACATTATGTAAAACAACTTTAACCACATCTTCAAAAATGCTTAAAAGTTTTTAAACATGTGCTATTTTTTTTTTAGGTGACATCCTCGAATATTCAATAAGCATGATGGTTAACTTATCTTATTGATAACTATTACTAATTCTGTGTATACAATATAAAGCAATACAATAAAAATATGAAATTTTAAAATTACACGTCCATATGAATGTTTTGTTACGAATACATCGACGGTCCCTACGTATAAAGCGACATGTCATTTCAGACATGTCTGCTTATACTACGATATAGTAATTAGAGAGTATTATTATTGGACAAATGTGTTAATTTCTTACTTTTTAATTATATACAATCAATAAAACAAAAAAGAAAATGTTTTTTAGGGACAATCTATAGCAAATTATGCAATATTTTTTTTTTAATAAACAAGCATGATTGAGTCATAATGTATTAAAAACCCCGAGATTTTCTCGGCATATCCACACTGACATCAATCGTTACTGTTTCTTGATCCAGAATAGTTAGCCTAATTACGACCACTGGTGACAAAGAACTAGGTTCTGTACTAGAAGATAGATATAAAAAAAAACCGGCCAAATGCGAGTCGGACTCGCGCACGAAGGGTTCCGTACCATCATCTATAAAAACGGCAAAAAAAATTACGTTTGTTGTATGGGAGCCCCCCTTAAATATATGTTGTATTTTTATTGAATTATTTATTTTTAAAGTGAATATATAACTAAATGTTATGTGAGTATTTCAAACGTCTACCTATTGCCGTTATCAATTGCGAGCAAAAACGAGCCAAAAATCACGTTTGTTGTATGGGAGCCCCCTTAAATATTTGTTTTATTGTATTTTTTAGTATTTGTTGTTATAGCGGCAACAAAAATACATCATCTGTGAAAATTTCAACTATCACGGTTCATGAGATACAGCCTGGTGACAGGCGGACGGACGGACGGACAGCGGAGCCTTAGTAATAGGGTTCCATTTTACCCTTTGGGTACGGAACCCTAAAAATGGCTGTTTCATGGACACGGCCATGTGTTGTACGTGAATACGTTATATGCTCTCTCTCTCACTCATCTAAAATTATCTCAAAATGGCAGCGCTATTCCCTCCTCCGCACGCAATGTTCCATAGTTCTTAATTAACGTAACAAATTCTTTGATCCTTCATCTATGCAGTGGTGTGATTGAATTTTGGATGAACTATAATTCAATGTATCCCCCGATTTTGTTATCATTCGTTTTTTGAATTGCCTCCCTATGGAAACGAATTTAAAGACGTACCTATGTATACACATCAATTGAATACTAACATAAACAAACATTTAGCTCCAGCAGAAATAGAAGCTGTTAGTGTAGTAGCTGGCATACCGGAGAGTGAAGAAGAATTCAAGTCAGAGCTGGTAACTGAGGAGCAAACGAAAGTTTCTGAGGACTTGTACTCCTTCCCGCCTCGTAAGTTGACTGTTTATCAAGTGCATCCTTTGCATCCTAGCTAATTAACGAATGAATCTATGAAGGTATTTGTACCCCTCGAAAAAACAATAATGTATTTTTGTCTCACGTGTCGTCAACCCTTACGCAACTCACTGCGGGTCTCCCCTCAGTCGGAGGGGTTTAGAGCATACTCCACCACGCTGCATAACTGCGGGTTGGCGGAGGTCATTGTTTTCAAGCAGCTTAAATGCCATTGACTTTGCTTAACGACTGTCATCCAACGACGGCTTGACGTGCCCTCCGAAGCACGGAGGAGATCGACGTAAATAAAACCTTTGACTATGGTCAAATTATTTTATTATATTAATAGACATTGACTATGGTCGACGTTGCTTGACTTGCGGGATTGATTAGACTACCACGCGTAACGAGCTTCTCATTTGTCTCACTTATACGCTTAAAATGTTATAAGGTAATTTTTTGCTGAATACGGCTACTTTTAGCAATAATGCGCGATAAACAATTACTTTTTAAGTATGGACTAACTGACCTAATAAATAAATAATATTTAATACTTGATAATTCTCTTTTGGATGCCAATCCAACCCCAAAATTTCACGCTGTGAGATTATGGGTGTCACAAATATTTTCATTATTTTCAGCCCCTGCTGAAGAAGACCTGGACCCAGAAGTTGATGGGACATTGGAATTTTATACAGTTATTGTAAGTGGAAATAAAAATGGCAATATTCTATAATAATCGATATAAATAGTATGTAATTCAAAATTATGTGCTTTAATTAATTTTGATATTTGAGTACCCAAACTATCCATGAATATAATAGTATGAAGGCCACTTCATACAAATGTCGCTTTTCTAACTATTACATGAACAATGATGTCTGTGTAGAGCGAGAATGAGCATGGGTCCGTGCGGCGCCATACAAACTGTTCCAGATATGTGTCAGGGTGGACGGGAGGCCGATACGAAAGAGCGGCAGGTAGGGATCATACTGTACATAGTACTATTACTTATACTGTACCATAAGTTTGGTTTTTTTTACAATGCCGTGTACAAGCGTACGCCACGTATATAGGCCTTTGAATAAGGACTATTGTTCGCACGCTACATCTTTTATCGCAAGTCTGGTGATTTCACTCGCTCGGAGGAATGGAAAATCCTCTAGGCAATGTTACTTGGCTGCGGTATTCTGTAAGGAAATTCCTTAGCCGGGTTCGACAAGCCCTACCCCCCTAGTTCGTCTCTCTCGTTTGCTTAACTGTAGAGACCCTACTGTCTAAGTTGAAGCCGATTCCGATGGAATATTTTGATTCCAAAAATTAATCTTCTAACATCTTCAGCTCTGGCAGAGCTCTAATGTTTCTACCGTCTAAGCAAATCACAATTATCAGTAATTACAGCCGAAATTAAATTTTCGCAACACAAAAATCCGATGGGAATCTCCTTCAGCTCAGGCGGTAAAGCCTCAGGATGTATACATCTACATGAGGTTAGTTTTAGGTGTGAAGATAGTGGTGAGTCATCTACTTCTCATCATCAGCCTGTATCTATCCACTGCTGTATATAAGCCTTCCCCAATGCTTTCCACCAATACGATCCTCCGCTTTCCGCATCCAGCCGCTTCCAGCCTCTTTTTTAAGGTCATCGGACCATCTAGAAGGAGGGCGTCCAACGCTTCGTCGTCCTACGCGCGGCCTCTACTCCAATACCTTCCTCCCCCATCTGCCATCACTTACTAAACAGTTGTGACTCTACTCATCTACTCCTGAAGTTAACAAAATGTTTGAAATTGTTATCTTTATCTGTTAGAGATCGGTGCCCCGTGTTATTCAATATCCGAAGCTGATACCAATCTTCGCGGCGTTCACCCCACAAGTGACGCAACGGAACCGTCGGTATATGTACTTCGTGCGACAGGTGGCAGAGGGCATTCCTTTAGCTGAATCTGATGAACTGACAGCGCTAACTATGTCACAGTATATGCTCATTGGGGTCACAAGCGGGAAGGTGCTAATGAGCCTTGGCTTACAGCTGAGGGAGGTAAGTTTTTCTTGAGCATATAACACGTCGCTTGTTTTGTGAGTGTGGCGACAGCCCTAGAAAGAATAGTTACAATTCAGGAAAAGAGCGACCGGACCGAATTATTATTTTGATTTTACTATGGCATAAATGAGTCATAAGGCTCATCATCGGACTGCATCTGCCCACTGCCTTGATTTAAAACCAGGGTGTCATAGAATTTATCTTTAGGGTGGCAATCGTAATTGTTTGGTTACACGTGACGTGTCAATCATCCTGAAAAGATTGCACTCCCTCTTTGGACAGTTGTATAAAAAGACAGATTTCAAAAATATTTGTCCCTTACAATAATATAAAGGCCAATTCCCACTGAAAGCGCAGCGGTCGGCAGCAGCTGAAAGAGCAATTGATTATCTTCGGGACTAGTCGCTAGAAAGCTCGTACAGCCTCGAGTCGTATGGTACCGCGCCGCCCCTCCTTTGCCTTCAAATAACTATGATCTCTTTGTTCACGGTAATGAGATTAATAATTTGTCGCAAAAACCTGCTGCCGGCCGCTGCTCTTTCAGAGGGAATTGGCCCTAAAGCGCGGTAGCTCAGATGAATGTCGCGAACGGTTTGTTCACTCCAAAAAATGTTTCCATATGTACGTCATAGACTAACGAATTACCCATTTCAGTCATTCACTCGACTGTTCGAACGGCAGTTCCGCGAGGTGTGTATTTCACCACCAGAGGAACAAAATATGCTTACGCCAAAGCTTTCGTATGCTGGAGGACACCACCAGGATGATAATACTGCTTCACAGGTGAGTGAGTTTTATAAAGCCATTTGTTACGTGATTGCATATTGCCGAATGTGCATTTGGTACAGTAAAACAAGGCATTTTCTACTCATGTAATACCAAGAATGACACACACGTTTGGTTGTCAAAATGTGTCATTTTCCATACAACATACAGCTGATGACGTGATACGAAAGCTAAATATCACATGACATATCTGTCACAGGGACAACAAATCAGCGGCCTTACCAATGGCGGATTTTCCTTAAGGCCAACTAGCCTAGGGCGGCCAAATGTTAAGGGCGGTTGGAGTAGGGTATTACCAAAGGGTAATTCTTATAAATTATAGAAGGTTTTGCGGAGTAGTATTATACAAATAGGTATAAAGCTGATACATAAGAACCAAGATACGGCCTAAGGCCGTCACGATACGATCTAGGGCGGCGAAGACACGGCCTAGGGCGGCCAAGACTACAAATCCGCCTCTGGGCCCTACCTCCAAAGCTGAAGCCAATTACCATCGGGGTTTTTGATTAAAAAAAATGATCTCAGGTTAAAGTTATTGACAAACATCTTCAGCTTAGTTGGTAGAGCTCTAATGTTTTACTTAATTACTAACAGTGTAAGCAGTTGTTTACTTTTCGCATTCAAAAAAAATCTGATGGTAATTGGCTTCAGCTTCGGCGGCAGGGTGGTTTTATTGTACCTTGAGCATTAGCCTAATTGTGGATGCTGTTGACTGTTGGCACTTGGCGGAACATTATTAGATAACAATTTGTTATTAATAAAGCACTATTATTGTGCTTTATTAATAACATAGAGTAATTTATTAATAAATTCATTGTTATGTTGAAACTCAAACACCATCTGTTTACCTTGATAATGCCTTAATGCGGAACCGATGGGTAAAAATGAATTTAATTAACTGGAACTTCTTAGTACCTTTAAAAACGGTATATTTCATCAGGAAAATATATTAGTGGATTTTCCAAATATTATTCCAGCCAAATCTGTTCATTTAAGTTAAGAGGTTAGGTATTTAATATTTATAATTAGCAAACGTTGTGGTATGAGATATAACAAGAATGTGTGTTTTTATTAATTATTTTAGAATATTTTATAAGTTTATTACCTATTTATTAATTTCAAGATTATGTTCAGAACTTGGCACCCATTTATATCTCAATTCCGTTCTCGTCAGACTCAAAAACCTAGCATATTCTTAATAGGTTTTGAATTTGGCTAACATTTTCATATTAATGTTTTTGATGGGGTTTATTTCACATAATTATGTATGTCTCAGGTAAATTATCTTCGCCCTTCCGACTATCGTCGAATGTCAAACATAGCCCGAGGAGAGAACGCCGAAAGAAGGTAAAGTAAAAACTATTTTGAGGTCTAAAAGGCTCACCTTTACGCCAAAGCCAACATCACCTGCTCATGGTGGAACCTACTGTCTAACTAACGAGACCCAGGTAAAAGAGAGGTAGAGCACAGCGTAATTATACGTTGCCCCGTTGTATATTGTTGATCGAAGGTTGCCCCACTAGGGAAATATTTTCACTTTATGGAAGACCGCACCCGAATAACAATTAACTAGCAGTGTTCCGCAAACGTTTTGTATTTAAGGTACATCTAGGAAAACGAACATTTTTGAAAATCAGTTTTTATTTGAGTAAGTATTTTTCTTCTGTCCTTCTATTTAGCTTTATGATATACCTTAAGTTTCCGAGGCACACCAACTAATGACCACGGTACATCAGTGTGCCGCGGCTTTGCGGAACACTGAACTAGCAAGGAGATGCTACATTGGCAGTGTCGGTAGCGACGCGATGATTTATGTTGCAAACGTCTATAGACTACGGATACTGATTTTAAACCGACTTTGATGAGTAAGGCGTAAGTCGGATGAATATTTTAGGCGATACGAAGCACATAAGTAAATACACAGATACATACATAGACTGTATTTTTTTAACTTGTATTAAGTAGTTAGTTTTGAAAACTAAGACTACTAAAGTCTTAACGTAACCTAATAAAGTGTTCTTTTTTTTCAGAATGAAGAATATGCGCTCTGATTCACTCACTGAAGGGCAGAGATCTATTGCACCCCATCAAAGTGATTCGGTATGTTTAAAAATTTATATTTTATTAAGTTACTAGCTGTCCCGGCGAACTTCGTACCGCCTAACAATCAATGAATGTCGTGGTACATATTAGCTGAACTAAATTTATGATTTTATGGAATTAAAACAATGAGTAGAAAATAATAGAGAAGCTCGATGGCGTCATTGCGCGTGTCAGTCTAATTGAACACGCAAGTTAAGCAACGTCGACCGTAGCCTGTGTGCGTCGGTCCCGGTTGTTATCATTAGCTCATCTTGAGCTCCTCCGTGCTTCGGAAGGCACGTTAAGCCATCGGTCCCGGTTGTTATCATTAGCTCATCTTGAGCTCCTCCGTGCTTCGGAAGGCACGTTAAGCCGTCGGTCCCGGTTGTTATCATTAGCTCATCTTGAGCTCCTCCGTGCTTTGGAAGGCACGTTAAGCCGTCGGTCCCGGTTGTTATCATTAGCTCATCTTGAGCTCCTCCGTGCTTCGGAAGGCACGTTAAGCCGTCGGTCCCGGTTGTTATCATTAGCTCATCTCGAGCTCCTCCGTGCTTCGGAAGGCACGTTAAGCTGTCGGTCCCGGTTGTTATCATTTAATGACAGTCGTTAAGTTAAGTCAGTGGCCTTTAAGCGGTTCGAAAGCACTGGCCTCCGCCAACCCGCAGTTGAGCAGCGTGTTGGAGTACGCTCTAAACCCCTTCGGTTGACGGAAGACCCGTATCCATAAAAACTGAAGATTTCATAAAAATAAAGATTTCCTTATTGTTAATTTAAAAAAAAAAAACGTTTTGTTTTATTTTTTTTAGTTTTGAAATAGGTTTTATCATTTTGGTGATTTGTAATTGAAATGACAATTACAAATCACCAAAATGATACCCGATTCCTGACGCGGGTGCACGTTTTGATGTTTACTCTGATTTGATTCTTGCGCTCGAACCCCATGGGAAAAGCGATTTCACCCCTATCGATTTGACATTTTTAAATTTACATAACAAATCACAGACAACTGTCGCGACATAAAAGTGACACCAATCGATTTGACGTTTTGATATTTGACAACCAATAAATATCGTAATCCCTTTTTCAACTGACACTTTCATTTGTATGGAAAAATGTTTTTTCTTTTATTTTATTTTTTCGAGAATTTTCCAATGTTTTTAAGAGTTATTCTGCTATTCGGGACGGAAACAAATCCAACAAATCAAAAACCATGGCAATCGGTCCAGCAGTTCTCGAGTTATAAGTGTTGTAACAAACACGACTTTCTTTTATATATATAGATTATAATAACAGTATGCTGTAAATTTGATATACTTTATTTCCACAAATTAACACCTGAATCAATTGACTATAATAACAGCCTCCCCGAGAAAAAGAAAACTGTCACCGCAGCTTATGAACGGTTAATCCATTAGTGAGGCTGCTATAACACTATCATGTAAATATGATCTTACATCTAAGAGTCAAATATGTAAAATGGACACCAAAACACCAATAGCAGTTTCAACGTATTTTATTAATTCTCACTTGTTCGTTTTCGCTTTGTACTGACAACTATAAAATGCCAACTTGTGGCTCGTTGGCCGCTCTCGAACTGCCTGCCCTGCCGCTCGCCAGCCGACCGATGCCCAGTATAAGGCTCCCCTCCATTCAACCGCTTTTCTAAAAATCTTTGAGTGACTTTTAAAATAATAATAATTGAGCGACTTTTTAAAGTAGAATAATTCCAAAATTCGTTGAGCAACTTATTAAATTAATTGTTGAGTGACTGTTAAAGTAAAATAATTCAATAATAGCTTGTAAAATTGGACCTTATTGGTATGCGAAAATAGATTTAACCTTACAAATATGTAATGTATGATCTATCTATCTCTATATGTATTAATAACATTTGATCACATTTGCGTCCCATCAGTCTGAGAATGACAAGTTCCCAAAACGACGACATGCCGAGGCCGCCCATCGGCGTTGCGCGTGTCAGTATAATCGAACATACAAGTTAAGCAACATCGATCGGTGCCTGGCCATGGATATATTTATTTATCTCGAGCTCCTCCATGCTTCGGAGGGCACATTAAGCCGTCTGTCCTGAGATGTCATTAGATGACAGTCGTTAAGTCAAGTCTGTGTAATTTAGGCAGCTTGATAACTCTAGCCTTTGCCAAACCGCAGTTGGACAGCATAGTGCAATATGCTCTAAAACCCCTTGGATTGGGGCAAAAGCGGCAGTGGGATAAATAACGATGTGCTAAGAAAAGCTCTAAAAATTCCGTAAGTACCTCGACATCATAGAATACCGCCGCCCAAGAACAATTCCCTTGAGGGTCGTTGTGTTTCTGCGAGTTCAGGTCACTAAAATAAGCAGTTTGCGGTGTTACCATAGGAGCTGTCGGCGTGCGAGCATTAATATGGTACTTCATGTTGCGAGCGTTAAGAGCCATATTACATATCGACTGTGATTTTTGCGTAAAATGGCCAATTTTGGCGTTCTTGATCTCGGAAACAAAAATACATTAACAATGTTGACTTATTGAATAGTACAGAATAGCTATTGGCTTAGTTCGTAGCGGCCTCGCTTTTTGTAAATTTTGCTTAACTTTTTAATTAAACCCAAAATTGCAGAGAAAGATTTTCATAAAATGCGCATATTCACTTTTTTGAGCTACTGGATTGTACTACTGTTCCAAACAAATGAAATAAAAAAAATTGAATGTTATTTCTTATATAGTCGTATAGTTCGTAGCGGCGGCCTCAGAATTTTGAAATATCATTGATTTAATATAGAAAAAAAAACATTCTTAACTTCGAAAATCGCTTTAAAAAAACTGTTAATTTCTCGAATAAACGTTAATATTATTGAGCAAAATTTATACGACAATAATTGTTACTTCATGATGAATAAACTTTGCATGAATTTATTATCTTATTTCAATAAAAACAATAAATATAACTTCAAAATGACTACAAAAAACGATGCACCGGCGGCCTTCGCGGGTTTAGTACTGCGCGAGAGCTCGTCAGCGTGCAAATATAATAGGGCTCTTAATATGGCTACGGTATCTGCTTCACATCACTATTATATATATTAGGTTGGGGAAAAAGTCTTTTCGTATTTTATATGAAAATTCAAAACATTTTTTAATAAAGTTTATTTACATTTAACTAAAGTATGTAGGTGCCATTTTGTTCGATAACTTTTTGCCATCTTGTAGGTACAGACATGATCCCATTACTATAGAAATTTTGGGGCTTCTGTTTAAAAAACCACGACAAGTGGTTTTGGCAGTCTTCTCGTGATGTTAACCTGACATTGCCTAAAGAATTCTTAAGAGACCGAAACAGGTGGAAATCAGAAGGTGCAAGGTCAGGACTATACGGCGGATGCATTAACACCTCCCAGTCAAACTCTCTTAATTTTTGCTGAGTGGCTAAAGATGTGTGAGGTCTAGCGTTATCATGATGAAAAATCACACCCCTTCTGTTAATTAATTCCGGCCGCTTTCTCTCAACTTTTTGCTTTAATCTCATCAGTTGTTCACAGTAGAGTTCAGAATCGATAGTCCTGCCTGGCGGTAACAGCTCATAATGAATAATGCCCTTCCAATCCCACCATACACACAGCATCACCTTGTTGCGGGTTAACCCGGGTTTTGCCAGAGTCTGTGAAGCCTGACCGGCCTTTGGCCACGACCTTTTTCGCACGTTCTTGTCGTACGTGATCCACTTTTCATCACCAGTTATAAGCTTCTTCAAAAACGGTTCGCTTTCATTACGTCTTAGTAAAGAATCGCAAATGAGTACACGGTTCATTAGGTTTCTTTCAGTGAGATCGTGAGGCACCCAAATATCGAGCTTTTTAGTGTACCCAGCTTTTTTCAAATGCGCCAAAACTGTTTTGTGGTCAATTCCTAATTCTTCAGCTACGTCATAACTACTGATATGCCGATCTTGCTCCATTTTTTCAAAAATGGCATCAATTTTATCCGTAACAGGGCGACCAGAGCGACGTGCATCTTTCACATCAAAATTTCCTGATTGAAAACGCTTAAACCAAATTTGTGCTACTCTCACAGACACTGCACTAGGTCCATAAACGTCACAAATTTTTTTCGCAGCTAGCGTTGCATTGTTACCTTTTTCGTAGTAAAATTTTAAAATGAATCGAATTTCTTCATTAGATTCACTCATCTTGACAGTAAAAAAAACAAATGAAAATCACACATTTACCTAATTTGAATTTGGAATTATCTTTTTTAAAATTTAAACTTTTTAAAGATATCAAAACCTGCCAGATACAAATGGTATAACCAAAGAGATTTTATTACAAGTTCATACATACTATAATGCGAAAAGACTTTTTCCCCTACCTATTATTATACTAGGACACGACTATAGAACAAAGTAGCCCAGTTTTATAATTTTAGATGTCCAGTTTATTACTATCCTTTATTTTTCTGCAACAGATACTGTTCGATGATATGTTCGACAGTCAGGAAAAGACTACCGCTCAAGAAGTCATCGCCGATATTCAGAATCTGGTTGGAATTGTAGACTGGTAATTACCTAAAGACTTCACAAGTGTTCATCATATTTATGTATTACCACAATATAAGTAATCGCCTCTCCCTGCCGCTCTCTCCTGTCGACCTCACCTCCCCTCTAAGACAAATCTGGAACAGTTTGCATGGCGCCGCACGCACACACATTCACGCTCTGCACAGACGTCATTGTATTTTTTTTATTATTCGTTTTTTTTTACAATTAGTTTTAAGTGGTAGATAACAACGCGACATTACATTATGATAGTTGTGATATTCTATGTTATATACATACGATGAATTTGGTGTAACGAATAGGCTTGTTGCCCATGTCACAAAATTATAAAAACTCTCTATCAGTAACGTAAAATACATAAAACTAGAACGATCTGCGATCTTAAAATTTTAATAACTTATGTACGACGTGTTTTATATTCGGTCAAAGTTTGGTGGGAAAGTCCATTTTAAAGGTATGAAATTATAAAAAATAAATATTACCATTGCAGAAACAATAAAAAATACTATAACTTTTGTTACGGCACTGGCTATATAAACGCAATATTTAACATAGCTGTCGTACAAATTTGTGATTTAATGCATATACGAGTAAAATAGCACGGTGTGACGTCATAACGTGGTGGCCTTTTGTATGGAGCGTTTTCGGGATAGTCCAAAATTGTGATCTTCAAGTTATCATATCTCGAGAAGTTTTTATGCAATCGAAGTAATTATTTCACCTATATTTATATTATTGTGACGTCTTTAAATAACAAATCGAAATAAAAAATGGGATACAAGCCTATTGTCTTTATTTAGTTCATCAATCATCAATTAATTAGTTTGGCTACTGAGTTTTAGTTTTGGTTCGGGGTGTAAGTGGCTCGCCACAATCTTTAAAGTCAATGCTAATCTCACTTGCGCGTCGTGCACCCTGCCGATTAAGAGGCTCTAGCAAACCAGAGGTAAGGTACAGCGTATATGTAAGCTACGGGAGTAGGGAAGTACCTCCACTTCACAGAATACCGCGCCCAAATAATAATTCTCTTGAGAGTTGTTGTGTACCTACTTGCGAGTGAGTGAGGAAGGAAGGAGTTGCTGCGTTGGCAGCGGGGCTTATTCGCGGCCGGCATATGGTTTTAAGATTTTTAATTTTGATAAGCATTGTCATTGATTGCACGATAACAAAATGTTTTATAGAAACGCAAACACCACCTTGATAATACCTTAATTAAGTGGAACAGTTCAGGTGCTTTATTAATAACAAATTGTTAATAATGTTTCACAAAGTGCCAACAATCAACAGCATCAACAATAGATACATTACTTATTGAGTAAATAAAAGAATACAGTCGCACGCTCGCCATCGACAGGGAATTCATCCTCACACATTGGAGCCTAAGTGGTCGCGTACTGTGCGGTTCCAGAAAAGTTTTCTTTTACACTTCTGTTCAAGCCCGCTCCAGTCCAACCTAGGGCAGAGTACAAGTAATAGTACTTACGAAGATCATACTTCCCCTGCTTTCTCGAAACGAGTACTCACCGGTTCCAGAGAGCTTTTCTCCCGCGTACTGTCAAGCTGTGGAATGAACTGCCTGTCGAGGTTTTCTCAGGAGACTACAGCATGAGGTTCTTCAAGAAGGGTGTGAAGAGGTTTTTACAAGGTCGGCATCGCGCGTGCGCGACTGGTTTCCATCAGGCGGGCCGTATGCTTGTTTATCACTTTAGTGGTATAAAAATAATTATTATTATGGTTTAAATCAATAGGACGATAGAACACATTGAAGGCGAGATCCATCTACCTATGCCGAACATCCCATCAGTGACTGAGGATGACCAGCACAAGGCTGGCACAGTGGAGTTTGTAGAACCTGAAGTCACACGGCAGTGTGAAGCGGCAGTCCAGATGTGGCAAACTCATATTGATAATACAATTGACGCTTGTTTGGCGAAGGTTGGTGTATATTGATCGGTATATACATAAATGACATTCTGTATGACGAATGTATTCTGTACGTGTATTTATTAGGTAATAATGTCCATAAGTCACACTGGGCAGGCGAGCTGTTTAGAATATTAAGAGTTAGTCGGTAGGGAGTACCACGTGCAGACTAGGTTGTCTTAGAATGTTTACAATCAACAAGCTACTGATTCGCACCTCTTCGTAACAAAATAAGTGTATGAAATAAAGTATCGGCTACCTGTAAACGGCTCTTAACATAAGCACCATTAGAGATACTAATGATGATTGTGAAGTTATAAAATGTTTGACAGCCGTAAATGAAAAGTCAGCTATTGTTATTTATTTATTATTATTATTTATTAGCTATTGTTATGTTTTAAAATGTGTGTATTTATAAAGAGGTAGCCCGATTACAGCGGTCATTCAACTCTTCAAATAGGTTCTTGAAGTGGTCTCTCCACCTTTACATATTTCTACCTGTTTTCATCAGAATTTTATGTGCGCCACTAATGTCATCGATATTCGCTATTTACTGTTAGGTATAGTTGAGCAACAATAATAGTACCTATATAAATTTCATTCGGAATATCTATAGAGGGGCAATTACTCGCTATCGTGCGCCCCTAAATTTGTGAAAACAACTAATTCGAGATCTCTCCCATAGAGCCGTGAAGGGGAAGGACCAGTAGCTGAGTACAAATATTGGCGAGAACGCGAAGCTGAGGTGTCGTTATTGGTAGAGCAACTTAAGCAGCCAATGGTCGTTAAAATATTGTCGTTGCTGGCGAAAACCGGCTCTAGCTCCTTAGAAGTGAGTATCACGTAACACTTATAGACACTAGAAGAGCCTGTATGCGGCGTTTTACAAGTATGCAAGGAGACACGTATGTTTGCCCGTGCATGCGACCGTCGCTGGCGGATTTCATCGCAACGATTGTCTGCATGAATATCCACGGACCAATCACAGTTGTCGGTTTGGTGTCGTGTGTGTGTGCGTAAGCTTCCCACCAGTGCTTATTACTTTGCATGTTATGCATGTAACATAGTAAGTAGTAAAAATAGTAGGGTATGGAATGCCGACATCGGTTTCGTAGGAAAAGAGCAACGATGGCTTTTCTAACCTCTATTAGGTGTTCTATGGTGAGTATTAGCAAAATTCTTGGCTACTGTTCAACTCTGACAGATATTAAGATTATTGTGTTGATGTTAAATCAATATTGTATTACAGGAATTCAATAATTTCAAGGAACGACTCATAGAACAATACAACTTGGCAGGAGATAATCTTAAGTTTCTCTCGACTTTAATGCGATTCTTTGCGGTGAGTTATATTTGCTTTCTCGCTGGTTTTACATTTCAATTTCATGTTTTTGTTTACCAAAATATCGGTATCCATACTAATATTATAAATGTGAAAGTGTGTTTGTTTGTTTGTTTGTCCTTCTTTCACGTCGAATGTAACAAACGGATTGACATGTTTTTTTTTTTGTAGATGGTTTAAGGCCTGGAGAGTGATATAGGCTACTCTTTATTCCGGAAAAACATCTTACTCCCACGGGAAAAATAAAGCGTATAATCATTTGTCCTTCTTTCACTAGATGCCGCTGTCTCTCATCCGTTCTCTCATCGCGCTATGGCACAACCATAAAGCGATATATAAATATACACAAATCAATGCCAGCCAGCTCCCCTGGACCACGCGGGCGCAGCCGCGGGTAACAGCTAGTCTAATA
Organism: Hypsopygia costalis; assembly: GCA_937001555.2. NCBI lineage: Eukaryota > Metazoa > Arthropoda > Insecta > Lepidoptera > Pyralidae > Hypsopygia > Hypsopygia costalis. The sequence continues at coordinate 8,022,544 of OW443342.2, forward strand.
TAAATTAATGATAGGTATTTAGGACAACATGTTAAGCCAAGGGTCCCGACTGTTATCACTACATAAACGTCGTTATTTGATTGAAGAGAAACCTGTATCCATGCAGTGGGATGATGTGGTTTCGAGCCGCTTTATCTAAATGCAACAATACTTACTATTGACAAATGATAATATAAAAATACTTTTGAAATGGAAAATATCACCTCGTATATGAACTGAAATGCAGAGCAGTGTGATCCCAGCAATAATGCCTGAGGAAGGGCCAAAATTTTAACATCATATTTTATATAACATGTAATGTTGTGTTTGTTCTACTTTTGCACTTGCAAGCATGCATGTGAAGTTAAAATAAATATATTTCTATTCCTGTATGTTTTTTTTTTTTTCAATTTTCTTTCTCTACATTAATTTGTCATTCGGCGGTAACCTAGGCAAAATCATTATAGTTCTTCCTTTATGACTGTTATATCTTAACACTCTAGCTTCTCTTTCTATAAAGGTTTTTTTATATACGTCGGTAACAAACAAGCATACGGCCCGCCTATTAAGAAATGGTTACCGTAGCCATATAAACTATTACAACATGAAATATCGCTCGCGAACCTCTACCTCCCACTGACCACGCTGCTACTCCTTCACCCTGGAAACCTTACTCACTTACTGGAATTGTCATTTGGCTGCGGTTTTCTTTGAGATGGAAGTACTTCCCCAACCGGGCATCGTATAAATACTCTGTGCCCTACCTGTCTTTTGCCAGAACCTCGTTTGTTAATCAGCAGGATGTCATGGCTCTAAGGATAGTGGTGAGCCATACATAATTTATTTACAGGTATTAGAAGATGATTCTCCACTGAAACAAGTGATAGAAATGCTACCTGAACTTATGGAGAGTATCCTGATGATGTGGGTGCTGTCCAAAGGTTACCGCACCGATGGAACCATGGTACCGCTCATGGCTAGGATATCATGGGCGTTGTGCAATAAGTTGGAGAGATTCCTAAATCCACACAAACTGTTTGAGTAAGTTTGTTGAGAAATAAATCGAGACAATGTGGTTCTTGGTAGAGTCACAAAATAGGAAATAGTACTAGAAGTAAGTCAGTCTAATTAAAAATGCATGTACCGGTACGGTACGGCTACAGTAAGGAACGGCAGCCGTAGACTGTCCATGGATGGGTATATTTATCTCGAACTTCTTCGTGATTCGGAAGGCACGTTAAGCTGTCGGTTCCGGCTGTTGTCATTAATTGATAGTCGTTAAGCCATAAGTTAGTCGCCTTTAGGCAGCTTGAAAACACTGGCCTTCGCCAAGCAGCAGTTGAGCAGCGTGGTGGAGCTCTAAACCCCTACGAATGTGGGGAGACCCTTATCCCAACAGTGGGATGAATAAGGGTTGATTCAGCAAAATCATGAAGATGACGTTCGTCTTGGCTTTTAGTGTAGTACTTATACTGTGCCTACATATTAGACAAATAGTCAAGTTAAATAATTATTATTTAAATAATTTATTTCTAGCCAAATTGCCAGAATATTATAAATATTTTAAAATGGAAAATCTCACCTAGGCGGGGCACGAATAGAAAAAATCTGTATTTTCCTTAATGTTTGTTACATGTTTTTACAGTTATGTGTTAGGTATGTGTTTACAGTTTATTTTATTAAATTTGTTAAAATTACACTACACACAGAACAGCCCCTTACCACCATCTCTTATTGCGATTCAATAACTGAATAGAATGCTTATTCATACCAATAATAAGCGACTCCATTTCAAATAGAATAGAGTCGCCTATTCATTGGTATGAATAAGTAATTTATTCAATTATTGAATCGCAATAAGAGCTGGTGGTAAGGGGGCTGTTCATAAACTATGTAGTCTAGAAGTTTCTAATCGAATGTTTTCCTTAGCAAAACGAACGAAGAAGTCTTAGCGCTAGCTCGAGCAGGACAGAAAATTATGGAGATATGGCACACATTATACAAGGAAACTCGGCGCAACATTGAGCTAAGTGGTAAAGGTGCTCGTTGGGAGTTTGACCAGCCACTACTATTTACACGCACGGATTATATCGGAACTGTGGCTCGTGACTTAGGAGATGTCATCCAAGTGAGTAGTCCTAACTAACACTACTAACTGGTCATTGGTATATCTCAAGTTTTTAATCGTTTTTAATCGTAAACCCAATTTTTAATCGAGCATGGACATTATTCGTAAACTTGTGACGTCCTTTTTTGTGATTATGCTACGGCAAATTAAGAATTCAAGCGGACAGCACATCATTGTCTTTAATGGTACATAACTCTTATAGATTCTAAGTAGTGCTAATATGTATAACTATCTAAGAAAGCGTAGTGCGGCAGTTGAACTACTCTTGACTAGCCATTCTGTAGGTTCTTTATGCCTAACAAATAATTTGTCATATTGCTTACTTCCATTCCATTCCATATTGCTAAGGGGGAAGGCAAATTTCACAGATACTTCAATCGTTTCAAATCTTATGATTAAATTTGTCATGAATTCAAAAGTAGTTTTAGTGAAAGATTAATAAATTTCGTTAACTGAAAAAATAGTAGTGTACATCCTTACCTTTTCGACTTTAATTGCCACATTGCTGGAATTACGGTACGATTACGTTATTTACCAAGAAATCAGGCCTATGAAATATTTAACTACACATAGCGTGACTAATTCAATAATTCTACAAGCTATATTTTTATAACTTTACAGGTGCTGATAGATTTTGAGAGAATATTTGGCCTGGAACTAAAGTCCATTATAAGTGACCCAACACAAATAGACGATGTACGCAAACGAGTCAAGAATCTCGTGTACCCAATAAGGACAATAGATTTCAGCGTCTTCGTGTTCGATAACAAAGAGAACTGGGATGTTATCATGGGAGACTTTTGGAACGAAGTGCGCTATCTGGAGGAGGAAGCGAAGAACTATATCAATCAGAGCTTTGGTAATTTGAGGTAAGTGTGGGATAAAAACATTATATAATGTGAGCACCAGGTGGTATGCTTGGGTTTGTGGATCTATGTGTCAATTTTCGTGAAAATATGCTGTAACTATAGCTTGGGCTATTTGAACTGTGATACAAGGGTGATACCTGAACAGACTTGGAACTTGCGCGGCACAGCCATATTTGACTAGATATCGCATACCGTGGTTTTCTGTAATCTTGTACTTAGCTAGATTTACTCCTGGACTACATACGCGCATATCCCGGTATCGGTAAAAATGTTTAAGAATCCTTTCTTACTAGATACTTATGTCATAATAGCTACCTGTATGCGAAATTTCAACCAGGTTCATCCAGCAGTTTGAGCGTTCCTGTCAACGCAGTGATATCAAGGCAATCGTTATTGTCTGATCTATACCTGTTATCAATGAATGCTATTTGTAGAAACAGACTAGCTCGCGCCGACGACTTCGTACGCGTCCCGCGGTAATTTTTAAAGACCCTTTTTAAGCAGTTGCCTACGTCATAATATTTACATGTATGTCAAATTTCAACCTGTTCCATTCAGTGGTTTGAACTGAGCGTTGATACATCAGCCAGTAACGGTTGCTTCTATAAATACAGACACACACTCACAAGAAGACTACTAATAGTTTGATAAAATAATGTATAAACATAACAACAAAATTATACTATGCTTATTTTTATTTCTTAGATCTTCTGAAGAAGCTTTGACTGTGTTACTGAAGTTTCTCGAGTTTGATACACGAGAGTCAATTCGCCAGCAGCTGTCAACCAAGTTCGACCTCATCATGCGGCAGTTCATCAAGGAGATCACGGCTATTGAGGATAAGTTCACTGTCAGTATCCGAAATACTGAAGTCTTGTTTAAAACAATAGTACCAATTTTCAGCGCACTGTACAATCATGGTATTTTATACCTTTTGAATAACCAAAAAAAGTTTAGATTGTTTTTAATCCATGAGACCAAATTGACACACGCAAAATTTCACAAATTGTATTAGAATTAGTTTCTTGAATCGTAACTTATTAACTTTATCAGACGATTAGTTTCAATATTTTGTATAAAATTAGTCATCAAAGTAATTTCAGAGATTATGAGATTCTTTGGTCTATTAGTATTTTTGTTAAAGAAAAATTTAAGCCATTCGGTCATGTTGCAGCGTTTTCGCAAACAACCACCTCTGCTAAGAAATCATCCTCCTGTTGCCGGAGCCATCTACTGGGCAAGAGCGATGTTCAACAAGATGAAACAACCAATCATGAGGTTCCAGAAGGTACGTACGGTTTTTGTTTGCGTCGGTCTTCATTTTAGGGGGACGTTTGTCATGAAGCAGGTAATTTTTATCTAATGCGGCTCCAGAACATCCACTTTCCGACAATTCCTAAGACTCTATTTCATCAATCGGTTCATAAACACCGGCCCTATCTCCAGGAAAAGCTTCTCCTTTTTTGAAGTGTGTTTTTTTGATGTTCATACATTGTCTATATTCTTGTGGTGATCCCTTTTTTTTATGGAAAACTTCAGTTTTCATATTCAGCATTCACAATAAATAATACCTCTTGAAATTATAAGCATCTTAATTATGTTAAATATACCAGGTCCCGGAGCTAAATGATTGTGAACAGAAGAAAGAAGCCTTCCTCCAATACAAGGCATTCTCAAAAGTAATCAAAGAGTATGAAGACACGAAGTATAAGGATTGGGTGCAGGGCGCTTCAGACATCGTCGACAATATGATGAAGAGGAACATTTTGAAAGTAGCCTTTATAAAGGAAGATGGTGAGTAAAGGCATTTTGTACAACTACTTCCAGTATTTACGCCAACTTATTATGCTGCTTTCTTCAGATTCTATTACTGACTAATAGTAATCACGGATTGCCTTTCATAATCAAAGATATGTGACTTATTTGGCATAATTATCCCTACACCAAATTATCAAGACGTTAGTTATATTTTAATTGATAAATTGTTTATTGGTTGTTGTCGAAAAGTGACATTTAGTTTGCTCAAACTAAAATAATCTGTAGATAGTCCCAGTTCGATGTAGATAATATACGAAGTTACTTTAAACTAGATTTTATGTTTTCATTTAATCTGATTATGCGTTCTAATAATATTGGTATATTTTCTTATGCCAGCTAATTCGCTTGTGGATGATGGTATGTATATGACATGACTGCTACATTATTACTTGTATGCTTATGTACAATACAAAAGGTCTCTTCACGTATATAGCACTTTGTACTGCTAAAGCTCGGGCTGAGGCACGTGTTCGTAAAGAGATTAATTACTTTCTGCTCAATGCAATAAATTACTATCTAACCAACTATATCCACTGAAAGAATATTTCGATCAAAAATTAATGTTGTAGCAATAGTGCCGAAGCCTGCAGGTGGAGGTATGCAGCTAACCGCAGCAGGAAGAGCGCACGTGGCTAAAAAGAAGGCGTCGATGATATCACTACACCCGGCTGACATTGTTAATAAAGAGATTGCCGATAAACGAAAACGAGATAAAGCACGTGAGTTTACCAATTGAAATATAGAAACAATCCCCACTAGTACTACTGACAGTGAGAATAAAATTATTCTAAACATATTGTGGTAGATTAATAATTATGTATAAAAAGCTTATCTTATGTCTTTCTTAGTACAGACACTAAAAACTCTGTTTTTACTTAATTAACACAGACCAAGTATATAGTAGACATGGGATGTATTAGTAGCGCGCGCGTCAACAGTAAGCATCCGAACGCTTAACTTATTATGGATTTTTATCAGCCGCATATGTATTAAATCATAGTAAATTGACTTTATATGCTTTATGCTGTTATAGCACAATAGGTACTATATACCTAAACAAATTCAGCCAATTACAACACGAACTTATACATAGGATACTCATATTGCTTGCCTGTCATTTTGTAAGTTTAGCACGCTTTGTTACCATACAAATCAAATCTGAATACTAAGTATTTCCATTTCATTCCATTTTCTTGATAATGAAAATACCTTTCACCAGTTCACTTACTGTAGTTTTAAAGTGATACCTATTTTTAAAAATATTTTTTCAGTAATGCTGATGAGGATTCCTGGACAGCACTATGAGAATGTCAGATCGCCGAGTTCAGTGTCATTGCTAGCAAAGGAGGGACTGGTATTTTAAAATTTAATTTAATTCTTACCATCAGTTACTTTGCTCCTCGAAATCCTTACTCTCCCTCTACTCTCTCTTCTCATTAGAATCTATTCTCTCCGACTGGTTCCGTATCTAAATTTAGTGCTTCCAGCTATAGTATCGATTTTACGGATATTGGAACTTGCAGTCCCCATTTCACACCTTTAGAGTTTAGAGATTGAATACTGTAAATTCCTGAAGTAGAACCCTAGGTGATTTTATTTGTTTTATTTATTTAGTTTCATTGCGGTGTGGCACTCAAATGCAAATCTTGACACTTAAATGTGACTCCCTTCCCAAAGTCCTATTGAGTTGAAATTGAAGACTGCCAGTCTTTTGATTCGCTTCTATATGCATGATTACTTATGTTCCGCTATTTTTAGTCCAATATGGCGGCCGCCAGAAAATACTGATATATAACTCCACTTTAATCCCTCAGAATATGGGTATCAAATGAAAGGAAAAAGAGTAAGCAAGCTTTAAGTTTTTTTTTTTATTTACAACTAATAGAAGCTTGTATTAAAAAGCAAATCAGTTCATTGGAATTGCGGGAAGTTTTATTTCAATCATTTCAAGAATGTATTCATTCGTAGTTTTTTCGTACAAATTACGACACCCCACTTTGATATTCTCTTGGATTTTTTTTTTTCTAAAAATCCTTTCTACTATAAGGAATGTTTCTACTGAAGCTCATAATACAAGCAGTTTAGATTCGCGTCGATGTTTCAATCATATAGGAGATTTTTTTATTCTTAGATTGTTTTTTATAATAAATAAAACTCACTTTTATCTTACCAAAATATAGACAGACGTTACTTGGCGCGACTTGACCGTCCACAAGCTGATGCAAGAGTACGGTCTGGAGTTCCAGTCCAACTTTGATAGAGAAATATTTCTAGTAATACATGAAGCTGAACTTATGGAGCAGTTGGGTATGTAACTTTATGAACATTGAACCTTGAATTTACTTTTTTATAAAACGTCAGGAAGAAATTAAGGATCTGATGTGGGATGGTTATGGTTTATAATTGTATGCAACGCACGTATCGTTTGCTCATTGCCACCACTGTTGGCATTACAGTACCTGTTCATGAATTTGTCTCGTTCACTTACAGGAATACATTAAATTTCTAGGGCATTGGAGTTCATTCAACAACTCACTCTTGTCTTCCACGAACTCGTTTGTGAAAGACACGAGTGAGGTGTGAAGACGAATATACATTCAATACACTACCGATGACAAATGATGCCACTATAGAAGTATGCCACATATTTACAGAGAAAAGAAAAGAAATCTTTGGCTTAAATATCCAACGCCAAATTGTAAAACTAGTCACTAATTGTATAACACACATAAAATAGTAAAGACCGAAAAAATCTTCCTAACTTCTTGTATAAGGTTAGGGTTAACAAACTCTCGCTGCTCATCTATGAAACAAATCACTAGGCCCAAGCGAGTATTCCGTTACCTATGCCTAAAGATATACAAAAAAAGGACAATATAGAACGAATCAATTGAAGCCCTTACAATTCCCATCTACCAATTTTATATGGCCTGCTGCGGGTACAAAATGGTTGAGAATACTCGTATCGGAAACCTAGTCTGTATTACTAACTACTAAATAAGAACAAATTTATTCCAATTACAGGTTTTGAGCTCCCGTCAAATATAAGAGATGTGTCAATGCAGAAGGCTAGATTATATTACGAATTAGAAGCCTTAGAAGAGGTTATAGCTAAGTACAATGCAAGCACTAAATCATTAAGTCCCGCTGAAACACATCTAATGAAGAAGCATTTGCTCGATATGGAGCGACATATTCTACCGGGTCTAACTAGAGTTACGTGGACCGCTCTTGGTATTAAAGATTATATTAAAGACATCACAAAAGGTAATGTTGAAATACTTAATCTACAATAATACTTACACATAGACATTTTTGTACATGAAATTCTTTTATGTTTCTGTGATGATAAAAAAATTGTTTTCTACAATAAAGAGAATCCAACAACAACGTAATAATTTTAAATAGGTTTGTTGAAAGTTGAGGTTTGTTCAGGTTTGATGAATTGACCTAGCAAACTTTAGGAGACTAGTTTAAACATCTTCGTTTCGTGTAAGTAAAGTTTTACTGAGACTATTCAATACTGAAGATGAAATAATTTTCTTAATCATCCAATCAGGCGAGAACTCCTTGCAAGCAGTATACCAACATCTTAAAATGGTGGAAAAGGAAATTCAAGTTCTGATTGACCAATTACAACAGTTCGATCTGTTTCCTTTAGTACGTCCGCAGAATTATATTGACCCTGAAACACAATTGCCTGATGACACTTGGCTTTATCCTTGTAAGGTAAGTTTAAATCCTTATATCATATAATAATACTTATATCACATTTCTTTTAGATGTTATCAAGAATTAGGTATTTCATTAATAAATTGGTTTTACTTTTTATTACTATAACTAATTTGGTAATACTTTTAACTCTGTCTTTCATATTAATCTTTTGACCACCCCAGTCTGAGTTATCCGACAAATATTTTCAGGCCCGAATCGCCTCTGTCGTATTTATCCGACAGCGAACCTGTGTTCGTTTGTTTATGTTATTTCGTTTATACAGCTGCCAACTACATTAAAACAGTAAATATAATAGAGACTGAACATACAACAAACGTTTGCAATATTGTGAAACGACTTAATATAGAGGAAAGCATGTATCAACATCGTTGTTTGTCAGAGGTATTTATTTGTTGATTTATAAAATGGACACGACAACTGATATGAAGCCGAACGGTCAAAAGGTTAATAAAAGATAGACTAAAGTGTATATTTCCAGAATAAAAATGAAATGGTTTACTTTCTGATTACCTATTTGTTATTATTTATATTTACAGACATACTTTGTTGAAGTAGAGAATGAGCGTTTGGAAAGAGTAGCGGTTCTTTCCCGCATATACGACCGCATTGGGCCAATTTTGATGAAACTTGAGTACTTAATTTTGGGTTCCAGTACTGGGAAGTCCAATGTAATGACTTCCTATTATGCTTATTGGGAAAAGAAGATATTTAAGTGTCTCGTTAAGTAAGGAAATTTCTTATTTCTAGTTAAATTACCTTGCTCTAGCTCAATTAATCGCACACCTTTAGCATATGTCTATGGCTTAACTGATTACATCTACAATTTTGTTGCCTGGCTTAAAAAAGATATGCCTCATAATCACTCGAACTCCATTCTAAAATGCCCAGGACCTCCAATAAGTTAAAAATGGCACTGGTCACCTGTTCTTTGTAAAGCATAAATCTTTGTCACAAGCTGAACTACGTCGCTCTGTCACACCAAATTTCTTCGATGCCTTTCTACTCCTTTGCCATAAATAGGGATGTAAGTGGATCACCACGATCTTTTAACCCAAAGCCAACCCCACCTGTACGTGGTGCATCCTGCCGAATAGCGAAAGAGGCTCTGGCAAAAGATCACAGGTAGAGTACAGCGTATATTTGTAAACTGCTGACTGGGAAAGTACCTCCTCCTCACAGAATACCGCAGGCAAATAACAATTCTTTTGAGGGTTGTTGTGTTCCTCCGAGTGAATGAGGACAATAGAAAGGATATAGCTACGGTAACTGCTTTACATCGTGCAGGCCGTATGCTTGTCTGCCACCCGACGTAGTATGAAAAAAATTGGAACTTGTTTGTACCATTGTACAAATTGTCTCCACCTAGCCGCAGTTGAGCAGCGTGGTGTAGTATGCTCTAAACCCCTTCGATCGAGGGGAGACCCGTATCCCAGTGGGATGAATAAGGGTTGACGACGACGATTATACAAATTCCCATTTTTTTCATACTACGTCGGTATTTATAATAATAAAAATCAGTATTCATTAAATGTCGTTCAATCCGGACTTACCTACCTCAGGTTTACATTAGAAAACTTGGAGCTGTTCCAGCAAATGTTAAGCGAGAAAACGCCGATGTTCCAAGTGGACGCTTTACTTGTACCACCTGACATCACCATGCGGCCCACGCCCTCTGAATGTTGCAACATACTCGGGTACAACGTGAAACACTTCCTCAACAGGTGAATCTAGACCATATCGAGTCTTTGAATGACTAGTAATGGTCTCTTGGACTCCGAAGTCGCGGGTTCGATCCCCACACAACAGAAATATTTATGTACACTAACATATCTGTTTGTCTTGGTCTGGGTGTTTTACTACCCATAGCTTTGCTTAATTTAGGACTAGATGGCAGTGTGTAATTTGTCCAAGAATATTAATTTATTTATTAACATTGTATAGTAAGTGCTATTGAGTAATAAGTCACTTTGTAGCCAGTCACACATGTCGCTGATCATTTCATTTTAGAGGCGTCACTTAGGTAGAATAATATTTAGTTTCATATTATTATCGATACGCATCACAAACAGTTTAAGCATAATATGATAATGCATAACATTTGGTTGGCGTAATAATAACACTTAATCTACATATTAATAAATCAACATAATTAAAATTCACATTACATTGAAAGTAAAAAAGTAAAAAAATCTTTGATCAAAGTGGCTCACTATCATCATCTAGTCAAAGCCAACCTCACCTACACGTGGTACTCCTTGCTGATTTATAGTTAATCGTTTTGTTAAAACAAGGCTCGAGCAAGAAAAAAAAAGGGCACACCGTAAAGCTGACCGGCTGGGTAAGTACTTCCACCTCACGATAGACCGTAGCCAAATTAAAAGTCTTATGAGAGTACCTGATGTTATCAATAATGAAGAAGTTGCTGCGATAGCAGAGTAGGTGGCAACATGCGAATTGCAACCGTCTTTAGGCAACAGTAGCCGGTTCACATCAGGCGGGCCGTATGCTTTTCTGCCACCCGAGTGGTGATAGTATAAAAAAAAAACAAGTAAATCACTGATACCAATAATTTCGTCTTCAATTCCAGATTGACATCATTTTCCCGGTGGATGAAGAAGACCTGCTTGCCCTGTCCACCTCAGAAGATAGCCGAAGCTACTGGCAACGAGTTCTATGTGTTCTCATACTTCGAGGATGTATTACGAGTGGTGGCAATCAATGACATAACCCTTCTTATCCAAGACACTATTTACCGGCTAACTCAAGACATCAACTCTTATATACAAAAGTAAATATACTCGTATATAATTAATTGATGATGTTTTTAACGCCTGTCGGCGTTAAAAACAGTTACTTTTCAATAGCGTTTCAATTCAATAGCGTTCAGTGAGAATTATGAAGAAATAAAGATGTGATATCAATTCAAATTTTCGTATTCCAAATTTTCATCATCATCAGCCCGCATCAATTATCTTTTGCTGGGTAAAGGCAATCCCTAAGGCCTTTTATTATCCTCAGCTTTTCCTATTTATTCTCATTCGGCCGTTTTTTTTGAGGCAGTCGATTCATCTAGACATCGGAGCAACGCGTCGATAATTTAGTTCTCCGCTTCGCCGCCCCATACGAGGTCTCCAGTTTAGGACTTTCCTCCCCCATCTGCCATCACAGACTCGGCAGATGTGGCCAGCCCACTGCCACTTAAGCCTGCTGACTTTGAGAGCTATGTCGAGAACTTTAGTTCTCCATTAATTCTCTCCATCGCTCACTGTGCGACTTTCAGTTTATAGACCAACTCAATGGACAAAGTCGAAGTTTCTGTACCCTAGGTCATGGCGGGGAGGACGCACTAAAAGTTTTAGTTGAAGTCTTTGGTCTTTAGAGACTACAGTATTTGCACGGTAAGCATGTGCTGAAGTTTATCGATTCCTAATTATAAGTCTCGGCATCAACCCGTAATCATCCCACGGTTGGGATACGGGTCTCTCCTTAAACGAAGGGGTTTAGAACATACTCCACCACGCTAGGCTTTCCTGGAATCCCGTATAAAATAAAATATACTTAATCTTAAAAAGTAGATATAATAATTTTGCAGTGTCCGTGACCAAAACACCAATGTAAATTATTTATAATAATATTTCTTTACATTTAAGGTGGCATAAATACCAACATCTTTGGGCGTTTGACAAAAACCTTTCTTGTGAAAAGTATGTGCAAAAATATGATCAAATTTCCAAATACGACGAAAAATTCTTCTTTTTTGAAGACATAATATCTGAATTGGATGCTCACGTGAAATTCGTAGATGTGGGAGCTATTCGCGTCAATTTGCGACCTATAATAAAACAAGTACAAGGTCATGCGCAAGAGTGGAAGAACGTCTTAGGGCAATGTATAGCTTCTAAGACTAGGATGAACATGTATGATCTGAAAAATCAAATCGAGGTAAGATTTAAAAAGTATATATTGGTTTCGTCAGAAAAGAGCAACGATCTGTTCTTTCTAACCTCTATTAAGTATTCTATGACGACCCTATTATCTTATGGTAGTATTGTTTCAAAATGTATTGTTACTATCGTCTATGCGACACAATGCATATCTCTCGGCAACTACTCTTTAACTGCTTTCTACCAGGTGGCTCGTATGCTTGTTCCAGAGACATTAATATAAAGATCGGACTAATTTCACTCGATAAATTTATCAGTTTATCGAGTGAAATTAGTCCGATCAAAAAAATTATATCAGTTTATCGTAAACTAATATAGTAAAATATTACAAAAACTTTTTTTTTCAACAGAATCTACGTATGACAATAAACATGAACATCAAAGGTCTGGAAGACTTCAAACTAGTAATGGCTACCATAACACTAGTACAACAAATGACCATCACAGCTGAAGTGAAATATCGCGGTATGCAAGAAATATTCCACATGCTGCGACAACATGGAATCGAAGTTAGTCATTATTATTGCGAAACCTAGTAGTTACGTCATATTGTAAATATCAGTGGTAGTAATCATTAATGATGTATTTGATTAAGATCCATATTTAATGCAGGTTTCCGACGAAGATCTGGAGTTCGCCAAAAGCCTCGAGGCTTCTTGGGGTACTCTGTACCAGAGCTCTCTGTTCCGTGGTAATACTCTCGAGCAAACTAAGGAGAAGTTCTCCAAAATGAATGTTATGGAGATATCAAACTTCCTGAAAGAGTTAGACGATTTCGTAGAGAAGTTTGATCTCGACGGTCCAGCCACTGTTGGCGATGATATGGACAGAGGATTAATGATAATGGAGGTCAGTAGTGTTATTATTAAACAAATTCGAAAGAGTGTATAGACTTTTGCCGCATTTAAGATATTAGTTAGTAATAGAAAATTTGATACTATTCGTTTTCTTGATTATAAAGTAGTCAAGAAAACAAATATAAAACATTCCATTAAAAATTAAACACATTTATCCAATGATGAATGGGAAGTTACAAGACAATAAGAAACTTTTATATCCGGCTTTCCGAAAGTAATAAAGTGCTTTTGAGGTTTCATGGCAATAAGCTATGTGTGAAACTTCCTGCGGGTTATTTTTGTCATTCATAAAGTTTTACTCAAGTAGTATCCACCATACATAACATAACAGAATCAAATGTAAATAAAAAATAATATTTAATTAATTATCTATAGGAATATGCCAAATACTTTGATGAACTAGAATCTCGGAAAAAAGCTCTACAATCTGCGGAGCAACTCTTCGATAATCCGCTTGCAGACTTCTCAAACTTCAACCGAGCGAAGACAGATTTCTTGGCCATGGACCAAATTTACAAGATTTATAAAGCACAGAAGAATGCTAGGGAACTCTGGGCTAAGACTTTATGGGTCAATTTGAATCCCCAGGCTTTGGTGGATGGTATTGAGCAGTTCTTTAAGGAATACAGGTGATTTATAATTTTGTATTTACAACGACAACTAATAATTCTCATACAAAAATTTTACCCCTATCTTCCTCTTTAAAAAATCATCGATACAAATTTAACAATAACAAGTGTAGCCTGATATACTTAACACACTGAATAGATTTTATTATCATGTGATTCCTCTTACATTCATTCACCAAATAATCTAACTATGTATATTTTTAATTAAGCTGTAGATCATTCTCTTCTTATATTTTTTTTTATATTTCAGAAAGCTACCAAAAGCCGTACGACTAACATCGACGGGTCTGATGCTGGATCTAAAAATGAAACAGTTCAAAGGTGTAGTGCCTCTCATGGTGTCGCTGAAGAATGAAGCCATGAGGGAGCGGCACTGGAAAGAATTGATGCAAAAGACAAGTAAGATAAACATTTATCATACTTATTAGACCTAATTTCTCGGAATATTTAAGAAAAGGTGAACCAAAATTAAACAAGTTTTCATCATAATCCCAATTCTTGATTCGTTTCATTTTAGACCTCTGTCTCTATTTTTATAGCAGGCTGCGAAACAGCACCTAATAATATAAATACGGTACAAACGATACAACGTAGATAACACAGTAGAGTAACGTAATTATTGTAATTGGATGTTAATATTCAAATTCAACAGATCAGGACTTTGACATGTCTCCGGATCGCTTCACCCTAGAGAACATGTTTGCTATGGAGCTCCATAAATATCAAGATGTCGCAGAAGAAATTGTTAATCATGCTATTAAGGTAAGACAGTTTTGAGAGAAAAAACAGAATGGACAAAGTAAATACAGAATATTTAGAAAGTAAATTGTTTCTAAATTTTAGTTTTTAAATACCTTGAGAAGAAGAAAAAGCAGAAGTAATCCTGCCCCTTACCACCCTTACGACGAAAGAGATAGTTACATCATGAAAATTGAAATAAATCGCCTATTCCTCAAGAAAAAATACTACAATTACTTTAAATTTTGAAATTACTCCTCCATGAGGCGGACGGAACAGTACTCCAAACTAGAATACGCCCATGATTACTCTGTTCACAACTGCTAACGCTGTTCGTCTTACTAATGTCACATTTAAAAATAGTGTCGTATTCTTTGTTCAGGAATTAGCTATAGAGCGTGGAGTACGTGATGTACAAGAGACGTGGGCTAATATCTCGTTCTCTGTCACTCGGCACTTCAACCGGGGCGAAGACCGGGGATACACCCTCAACCCCTGCGACGAAGTTGTCGTCAAGCTGGATGAGGACAGCATGTCACTGCAGAGCATGGCCGCCTCGCAGTCAGTAACATTTAATGTCATTATTACAAAAAATCAGAACATTAAAATAAATAAATATGCATGCATCCCAAATACAATAAACATTGACAAGCTCTGGATATCGCAAATGCTAATTTCTTAGCCAACAATGCCATGCGTATCCTTTTTAGACTTTGATCATTTCAGCAGTTTAGTTATTCCACATTTTAGACATTTTTAGACCATAGATTAAAACATGTTTTAATCTAAGTTTTAGACATGCTTTTTAGTTATTCTGCCCTCGTAGTATTTTTCTTTTGTATAAGCAGTAAGTACGCACTCTGATCAGGAGGACGGTGTGTTATCCTATTAGTTCAGGATGGAAAACATCGCAAGGTTTACTCTCATTCTAAAATAACATCATACTGAAATGGCTTCGAATACTTTTCAGACCACTTGAATTGGCAAAAAATATTATTATTTATCAATTTTATATTTTATCCTAGGTTCATTGGGCCCTTCCTATCAGTAGTGCATACTTGGGAACGTCGACTATCACTCATATCAGAGGTTATAGAAGAATGGATGGCGACGCAGCGCAAGTGGCTCTACTTAGAAGGCATCTTCGTAGGCGGCGATATACGTGTGCAGTTACCCGATGAAGCCAAGAAATTTGATGATATTGACAAAGTATTCAGAAAGGTACATATCGGCAACTAATTTTCACCACTGCTGAGATACGGGCATCTCGGTTGTCTAAGTCTAATTAGTATATCTAACTGCGTAGACTAAGCAGGGTATTCTAATAAACTGTCTGTCTAAATGATGTAGCATGTGGTTTAAGTTAACTGTCCAGTTAAACTCAAACACAGTCTTAACAACGTGTTCACAATACTATGCAGTAGTCGTATAATAGTCGCTTTAGACTGGTTTAGTTACTGGTTTAGTTCACACTCTGCCGCGTTATTCCCGGCACCGGTCCGAGAGTTAACGTCACACAAATATATAAAAAATGTATTTTCCTTCTTAAATTACGAATCCTTCAAACAAAGCGAGAAGGACCTCGCGGATCAGCATGGCCGTCAAACTGTCGACTGACTGAACACTTTTGTCTAAACCAAACTCTAGTTTTTGTCCGTAGCCGCGGAATTTTTGGCTCCTCTTTTCGCTTACCATCAGACTGAGTAAATATGCTGAAATACTTTGAAAATAAAAATAAACCACGAATATATCTAGAAGTTTTGCCGAACGCCGAAGAACATTTCATGTCTGTGACCGTTAAGGAGTTTCCTAGTCAGGGGTCGAACTTGAGTGCAGTACCTAACCTTGATATACCTAGCTCAAAATCGACTATCTTGATATAATGCGTGCTTCGAGAATAATAAACTCATCCATGGACAGGCTACGGTTAACGTTGCTTATCTTGCGTGCTCGATTAGACTGACACGCGCAATGCAGCGCAACGCAGCTTGCATGGTTTAACCTAATTCCATACAAACATTACAAGTTAGATAAAGCTTGTAAAATTAAACCTAAACTGCATAAAATAAAACCTACAATAATATTATGAAACTGAAGAGTTTTTTGTGAATTTAATTTATAATTAAGTTCGAATAAAAAAATATTTTAGAGAGTAGATAGCCCATTTATATATTCATTGAATAGTATTGCAAAAGTGCCAAACATCTAACACAGGCGAAGCCAGGACAGGTTGCTAGTTGTTTGTTTGTAGTATCTTTATTGTACATAAGGAACGTATGTATTCATACACAATATAACAGAATTTTAAGAACATACAAAGAAATATACAAAGAGAATTAAGAGTGGCAAGGGCTTCGATTGTTGATCGAAGGGCAAGGGCTCAATAAGTCGAAAGCATTAGTATAAACACTAACACTTCCAAGTATATTCGAATTACACTTTGAAGGTAATTTAGGGTATAAATTCGAAATTAGGTACTTACTTGTCGGGAGCTATCCGGGAAATCATTAAATGGTACAAGATTTAGTATAATATTTTATTACAATTGTGTACAGCATAACACTTCAGTGTATTTTCAATTTGAAAACATATGTTCATGAAAAATACGAGTATGTACGTACAATAAAAAAAAAAAAAACGAAACTGTATAACACACTAGGAAGTTTAAAACAATCAAAGCCTTAAAAATGCATCTTTCAACAATCAGATCAATATGATATTAAGTATTCTATACTTATGCAGAACACAAGAGCTGAAATGTACAAAGCGTGACGTACAATTAACTGTACCCGACTGAATGACACTTACAGTAAGTGTCACAGTAAGTGACTTACTGAAACCAAACAACAAACGAGTCAAAAGAAACACGAAGAACCTGACCATTTTACTCTCCTATGGAAGTAATAGATGATCTGGATGATCATCTAGATGATCTTAAAAGAAAAATTCTCTCAGAAATAGCGAAAAGCAAAAATTCTAGTGATAGGGAAAGGAAAAATTAATTAACGTAGCTATTAATTAAGCGAAAAAGGTGAATATCGCGTCGTAGAAGTATAGCGATCAGTCTAGAGTTGTAGCTAGTAGTAGAATTAAAACGTGGGGTTAGTTTTCATACATGACAGTATAAAATCTTTTTAGTAAACTTCTGATTAACAAAAATTAAAATAAATGTAGTTAGGGAAGTGAAATTGTACTGGATATAATCACTCAACATCAGATATCAGAGTCTAATACAAAAAAGAACTGTCTTAAAGTGATATGTAGCCCGACTGGAGCGAATATACAATGCAAATAAAAAAGAAAATACATGTATGGTTAACTACACATAAAGCACTGCTCTTCTGGTATATGAAAAGCCTGGGTAGTACTCCGAAAGTTATCTACGTTTTATAACTACGTATTACCATCTTATACTGGAAGGGTAATTCTCTACGAGCCCTTGGCTATACAACTGACTGTCACTTTCAAAGTAATATTGGGAAGTATGCTGGATATATGCAAGATTCGTTTAAAATTCCAGTCTATGTAAAACGAGCATTTACTGATCTTAGCTCAGCAATCTCACCGTCTACAATACTATTTTATGATGAGGTAGAATTGGAGGAAGCTGTACAGTTGTAGTTAGATGAAGCTGTACATTGGCCACTGTTGCTGTTGAAGACAGATGTTGTGGGGCAAACATAATCGTAGGATAAGAAAGAACCATCTGAGCTATCATAAACACAGAAAGTGTAATTCTTGCAAGTGTCGTCATCTGGGTCCGCAAACCGGCCCGCAGTAGTGCAGTTTACAGAAGCGTAGACTTGCCACGCCATATACAGGACCTGTTGAATAACAGAAGGCTTTTTACCAAACATGCAAACAGTTAAATATATGGTTTGTCGAAAATACAACTAAACCTATCTGTCCAAATTCTTGGGCAAAACCTTATATTTTCGTCAGACTATAGCCTTTAATTTCAGAGTAAGGCCGCAGGCCCATGTTAGTTCGCTGTTTGGCTCGTGTTTATATCCTGTATAAATTCACTTACCAATAACACTGCAACAAATATCTTGCTCTTCATCTTGCTCCTCTAAACACAAAAGCATAACCACAACATGACGATCCATTATATATACTCTGAAAGTCTCACAGTGACAGTACTGGATTACTTCATTTACGATGTTCATATCATTCCTTATCATTTGTACAATAGGTTCAATAAAGAGACCAAGTTTGATGTACCTAATGTTTGAAATGACATCACTGACTATCAGTTTAATCTGGCTTCTAATAGATACTCTAAGGTTTAATCTCATTTATGATGGTAAGCAAAGAGATTAAAAGGCGCTTAATGTAACGTTCTATAATTTCGAATTCATTGGACTTGGTCTACATTTTCCACAAAAACAAAGTCAAGGTGATGACTTTTTTCATATTATTAGGGCATGCTTTTAGAAGAAAATGATTTTTCTCTAAAATAAGACCCGGCTAATTCGATTTTTCACCTGTGTAAATGTCGATATTGTAAATTTTATCCAAATCTTTAGAGCCGTTTTCGAGATCATCATGGCATATGTACTCGTATACATTAAAATATACTAAATATAATAATTGTTGTTAACGAGCTCTGTGGTCGAATGGTTAGCAATGGCCACTTTGACTCCGAGGTCGCGGGTTCAATCCTCGCACAAGACTAACATTTGTGTGCATGAACATGTCTGTTTGTCTTGGTCTGGGTATTTTCTATGTATTATATGTATGTATTTACAACAAAAATGTATTTAAGTATATTTATCAGTTACCCAGTACCCATAGTACAAGCTTTGCGTTAAATTTGGGACTAGATGGCGCTGTGTATATTTATTTATTTATTTATAATGTTATACATTTTCTTTTAAGTTAATTACATTACACAGTAAAACTAAACCTACAGCCGCTTACGATTCGTACTTAAATATATAGAAGGAATATAATTTACCAGCATCTTAGAGTCCATCCCACCTGTATCCGGTGCATCCTAACAATTAACAAACTTAGGCCAAGATCTACCTTAATACAAGAGGCTGAGGCCAAAATCACAGAAATAAGACTTATTTCTATAGGCAAAACAGAGGTAAGGCACGCTTTCATTGAAAGTAGCCTCAGTAGGGCGACTAGAGAATACAAATCCAATCAAACAGCATTGGATGTCTTTAGGCTGGAATGATGATTACAATGACATAGTTGTAACCAACACGTATCAGCAAAAGATCAATCCAGTAACTGTCAAACGTAAATATTTTTTTCTCAGATTATGTTGGATACTGCGAAGCGGCTAAACGTAGTGGACTGCTGCACGATCAGCGGTAGACTGGAAGAGTTCATCAATTTAGGATTAGGATTACAAAAGTAAGGATTGTGATAATTTTATATTTAAAGATATCTGATAAATTTACACTGAACTACAATTAGTCTAACTAAACGAGTTAGCTGTTTACAGGTGAAGTAAGTCACTCATAAGAAAATATTTTATCAAGGAATATTTATTACCTTAACGTTCAATAATTCTCAGTAAATACTAAAGACTATAAAATTTATAGTCTTTAGTATTTATTTTATAGCCTTTGCAGACGTCGCTCGCTTTACTTTTTTTATATGAGAGGGGGACAAACGAGCATGTGGGTGACCAGATGGAAAGCAATCACCACCGCCCATGGACATCAGCAACCGTTGCCAGCCTACACTCATTCCTGCCTTTCTTTCTGGTGGCCTCACTCGCTCGCAGGAACACACCAACCTGAACAACCCTTAAGGGAAATGTTATTTGGCTGCGGTATTCTGTAAGGTACCTCCCCAGTCGGGCAGCTTAAAAAACGCTATGTCCTCCCTCTGTTTTCGCCAGAGCCTCGTATGTCAGTCAACTGTCACTAGAAAAATGTTCAAAATACCTATTGACTACTACTGAACGGATCCACCACATATTCCCACAACTGTATCTAATATGTAGCCAGTACTGACAGCGACGACAACCAAATAGGCAATTAGCAATGAAGTCCATTGCAGTCCCGTGGGTAAAACTACGTCTGCCTTGGAAATAATAAAAATAATTGTAAATCACTATTATATAATTAAAATTTCGATATACATTGTAAGGATGAGAGCGTGTTAAATGTCGTTTGGCAACCAATTATGTTTCTCTTTTTGTCTTTCGGTGCATGCGAACCAATCACTATTCTTAGGCACTTTGCCCCTCGCTTGAACCCAGTTTCATTGAATATTGTCCTGTGCACTCTCAACTAGCTATATGCTCTGGTATACCACAGTACTTCGAAATTGTGCCAAAATACTAAAACGTGCAAATATATTATGTCACATAAAATGATTAAGTAATGGGCTTATCCTTGTTGATACACATAATTACTGGCTTAGGACTGTGCAGTTGTTTTAGAATAAACAAAATATGTCTTATCTCCAAATAACTAATATTAATTGTACTGCTACAATACGGATTTCTCTACAATCGAAGGGGATTACACAAAGTGCACCACCTCCACCCCACCCCCACCATGCTGCACAATTTCTGGATTTGCGAAATGCAAATGCCAGTGTTTTGAAGCCGCTCAAAGCTCTATTCTGATTTGTAGCCACAAAAGAAAATTACCGAATGTCCAGACGAGTTTGTAATTCATATTTTTGGATTCGATGTGTAGGTAACTCATTGTTTTAAGTCCCCAATAGCATTAGATATTTAAAATCCATTGTGTACGGCAGTTGATCTTCACTTGACTGGCCATCTCTTGCGTTTAATGCTTTATTTGCCATATTGCTGTCTCTCGCATTGCCAATATGGGAAGTCAAATTTCAAAAGCCTTACTCCTACTAATTTCTTTTGATTAAATGCGTTGTAAATTCCAAGGCAGCCATAGTTTTACCCTCAGAACTGCAGCGCAGTTCATTTTTCTGCCTTTTTTGTGGTCGCCGCGATTAATCCTGGCTACACAAGAGACACAGTCGTGAGAATATGTGGCTCCAGAGCCCTGTTAGATGCCGCAGACTTAGCTTCAAGGCTATCATCTGATGCCAAGAGCCAGGATCAAACTGATTGACTGACATACCTACCTGTCAAATTAATGTTTATTATCCCTCCAGATGCCAAAAATCCCTGAATGACTACTTGGATTCGAAACGTCGCATATTCCCGAGGTTTTTCTTCATATCAACCGACGAGCTTCTCTCTATTCTGGGCAGCAGCGAGTGTAGCTGTGTGCAGGAACATATGATTAAGGTTAGGAAAAAAAATAAACATGACAATGCTGGTGATGCATACATGATAGAATGATGTGATAGAAAATACAAATTATTAGTCAAGCTGTGTAATGAACTTCCTCGAGGTTTTCCCAAGAGGCTATTAACTGCTTCAATAAAGACCTGATGAGCTTTTTAATAAGTCGACACGCTTTATGACATCCTGGCATTACAGGCGCACATAGGCTGCAGTATGGCCGCAGTAAATGTTGTCCATCCGCGAGTGATATGCTGTATATGCAAACAACTGCCAAGTAGCAATACTCATTTTGATTTTAGGGAGTTTCATTTAATGTAGGACATTATTTCAATGGATTATTTACATGTACACTAATATTATACAGACATAAGATTCTTTTGTTTGTGATGAATAAACTCGAAAATTACTAAACTGATTTAAAAAAAATGTTTTTTTTATATACTACGTCGGGTGGCAGACAAGCATCCAGCCCACCTGATGTGAAACGGTTACAGTCACATTAACGCTCTCAACTTGAAATTTTGCTCGCGCGCCGCAACCCCCGCTGCCAACGCAGCAACTCCTTTCCTATATGGTGACCTCACTCACTCGCAGGAGAATTGTTATTTGGCTTCTGTATTCAGTGAGGTGGAGGTACTTCACTAGTCGGGCAGCTTACGAATACGCTTTACCCTACCGCCATTTATCATATACATATTCGACAGAGCCTCTTTCGCTAATCGACAGGATGCACCATATGCAAGCGAGGTTGGTTTTGGCTCTGAAGGTCTTGGTGAGCCACTTACACCCCCTATAGAGAGACATTTCGTCTATAGAAAGCTTTTTATGTGAACAGCTGGTAACATCCCCGTGCGAAGTCAGGGCGAGACGCTTATTTTCTGCTTAATTTCTAAGAAAAATCGGAAAATCTTCGATCTTCTGTTCTTTCTTTACATTATGCATTTGCATATCTATAAAAACATTATATATCAGTTAGATGTTGATAACAAATCAAAATATATTAATCAAATCAATTAATCAATTTTCAAAATTATTAAAATTAAACCTAACTTTCCAGATGTTCGACAATATCCGTGCCTTAGATCTTTACGTAGACCACACCAATCGCCCCGTTGCAGCCAAGATGATATCCGCTGAGGGAGAGGTAACTAACAGCTTATTATATTTTTGGGACAAATTTAGAAACAACAATATCCGAGCAATAATAAGGTACGCAGGAATTATAGCATTTATTTTGTCATTTAGAGTAAGCCCCCAAATACACCCAAATCAATGGTTATAACCAAACACATTGATGAGTATCTTGTAGAGCAACAAGAATAAATTAGCACATACAAAATTCATCTGTATATCTATGTCACGAAAGAAGTCAAGAACTACAAAAACTCAATTTGCAGTTCTTGGTGGTTTCAAACAATTTTTGGATTTGGTTGTCGAAACAATAATCCTTGCGACCAGAAACCATGATAGGATATAGATTACTACTTCTGCTTCTGGCACATTCATTTCAGATAATGGAATTCCGTCGTGTAGTCTACACGGAAGGTCGTGTCGAAGATTGGATGAATCTGGTGCTGAATGAAATGCGTAATACCAACAAATTTCTTACCAAAAAATCTATATTCTACTACGGAAAAAATTGGAGAGTCCCAAGGTAAAGGAGCCAAACCATACGAGCCTTGATCAAATATTTTTGATCCTCTAATACTATTACTGTTACAGTACTTGCATTCTACCCCATACCCCCTGTATTTGAGTAAGAATAAGTTTTCTAGTTTACTTTTACACTTCTTTCCAAGGCAAAAACCCATCTCTGGCAGCTGCACATCATGCTTCATAGTTGATATGTGATTTCAATTCTTATTTAAACGGCATAAAAACGGTACTAAGGTCAACTTGTCAAGGTTGATCTGCTCTCTGCTCAATAGATGTAACAATCATCCCCTATTCAGTTGGCTTGACATACAGCCTTTCTAATAAATATCAATAAACGATATAAATGGGAAAACTATGATTTTAATATTTTTATAAAGAAGTATTAGATGATTTTAAATTTGGCCGGTTGTAAGTCACTGTGCTGTTTTAGGACCGATTGGATTCTCGAATACCAAGGCATGGTATGTCTGGCAGCGAACGGAGTGTGGTGGACTGCTGAAACAGAAGAGACGTTTATACGCATCCGGAAAGGCAACAAGCGAGCTATGAAGGAACATTTACAACAACAGAATGAACAGCTGGATGGGCTTGTTGTCAAAGTCAGACAAGGTGAGTCTGAGAGTTTATTAATTTCAATGTTTGTATAAACTAGTCAATGGCGAGCTGACACAGCATGTATTTGATTTGCTACAGTGATTTGTATTGTATCAGATGGAGAAATTTTCTATAAGAAGTATACCTAAATGCTATCGAAACAAATTACAGTGCAACTAAAATGTAGAGATAGAGCAATAAATTTCTGATTATTGGTCAGAATCTAATAAGTCACTGAGTATATTGATGAAACCGACACTCTTGTACCGTGCTGGGGTGTAAGCGTACACCACTGTCCTCCTTTGGCAGCAGGTGTACAATACTCTGAGTTTTACAATCGTCTTCAGGCTACGGTAAACGCTTTAAATATGGCAAACTTTCTGCTTATTTGACATCCAGCGTGGTATGTAAATTACCTAATTGGTGTGTTGCTTATTGAGCAATCCTATTACTTTTTTTATTTCGATCAGACCTAACTGCCAATGATCGGTCAAAGTTTCGAACTATAACGACGATCGACGTGCATGCCCGTGACATCATTGAGGGTTTCGTGCGGGACAACGTGACGGAGGCCGCTGAGTTTGAGTGGGAGAGCCAACTGAGATTCTACTGGCTCAAGAAGGACGACAATCTCTGGATCAGACAGTGCACAGGTTGTATATTACGTTTACTACTTTATCATTAGGCTAAGGTCACAAGCACTCAAAGAGACTGATAAACATTTTGGTGTCTATAATAAGCTTTAGACTATAGGTCTTAACTTTAAAGTTGCAGGCTTGCAACCTTGCGCGTCTTCATCTTAGCATATGCAAGTGTACTTACCTTTCAACCTTTCAACCTATTTTATACCTTTCAACTCTACCCATCGCTACTTGAATTTGATGTCTTGTACTTCGCTCATATCTTCATCTAAACGTAGTCTGAACGTTTTCAACACCATGTGTAATCACGATTACGACTTATCACATTATATGACATTATAGCAACTGCTAGTATATTCGATTTCATTTCAATCCAAAGAAAATTGCTTGGCTCTATTGCATTGGGAAAATGGGGACTGACAGAGGATAGGGTTTTAAGCCGTCCAAAGGGCGGCTGACTTAAATCATCATAACGAGAAAAGCCAATGTCAATGAATCAATCAAAAGCTTATTTGCGAAGAATATGGGTAAATACAGGTGGTATTAAAGTTACATAGTCCATCATATTCTGCTGTAAGTAACAGCGTACAAAAATTACAATAATGTCACGATTTTATTAAAATTTAGTTTAAGAAGTTTTAGAACTTACTAAGTATACACTTGCAAAAAAGAAATACATGTTATACAATTATGTTGTGTGACTAGTAGATACTGCAATACTATTTATATAATGTCGATGCTAGAATATGGTCAAGTTAATTTAATACAAATGTCATTATATAATGTTATCAAAATTTAGTGAAATGTCAATACTTAATTGTTAATATTTTGAAAATTTTGACCCGATTAAGCAGGTATCGATGGAAGAGTCTTAAATTCATCATCCAATAAATCTGATGCTAAATGACAGACTGCACCCAATGTAACTTGTCTTCTATATTCTACTAGACACAATTCAAGACCACTACAATTTCTCTACAATATAGAACTAAACCTAAACATTCTGATCTATGCCCAGGTCTTTTCGAATATGGCTACGAGTACATGGGACTGAATGGTCGTCTAGTCATTACACCCTTGACGGATCGAATTTACCTCACCATCACCCAAGCGCTGACTATGCAGTTAGGCGGGGCACCTGCTGGTACGTTCTCTTCTTTTATGAAAAAGATAGATTGATTAAGTATTTATAGCCATAAATGAATTTTGCAGCAAATTTCTCGTTAGCAAAGGACATTACATTTACCAGAGCTTTTTTATGCCTTTAGGTACTATGTTTCTGTTGAAAGGTTTAGTATACTGGAATTTTTGAAGTTTTATTAACTGTCCTTTGCAACTCCAGCTATTTAAATTAGAATGTGTAGATACGGATTACTAATGTCAGTAACTACATGCCAGTGAGTTGTTCACGTATTGGCTAGAGTTATTCGTAGAAGTACTTTTCTAATTTTTCCCGTACTTTTTATAACCAGGTCCTGCCGGCACAGGCAAAACAGAGACCACAAAGGATCTTGCGAAAGCCCTAGGACTGCTATGCGTGGTGACAAATTGTGGTGAAGGTATGGACTTCCGCGCTGTGGGCCAGATTCTCGCCGGTCTCTGCCAGTGCGGGGCTTGGGGTTGCTTCGACGAATTCAACCGGATTGATATATCAGTGTTGTCTGTTATATCTACACAACTACAGTGCATTAGGAGTGCATTGCTTATGAAGCTTAAACGTTTTACGGTTAGTCATACTTTGTTTTATTATGTTTTGTTAATGATACTTATACATAATTTTAGGTCGTATTGAATCATCATCTTTAGGCGATAGCAATTTTGTTCATGGCCTAGCATCTCCGTCACTACGATCAAATGCCTAACTCAAAATTTTGTTAAAAATTATTCTTTTTTCGCCGCCATTTCATGGATTCGTTTCAGGGACTCAGACGTAAAGATTGACTCGAAGATATCCCTTATAGGAATAAGTCCTCCTTTGTATACTATGTTAACTTTTCTTATGATGTGTCATGTGAAAGTTAATGCAATACTTTATTGCAAACAAACAAATCTGGTAAATTTACAAACAAACAAAATTGGACGCATTATTGAAATCGTTTCTAAGATCTAATTTTAAATTCCGGATTAATCACAACGCAAAATCTAAGTACCTACCTCTTCTAGAAACGTAAGTCTCCTCTCTCCTAGAAACGTCAAATATTTACATAGTCCAATATTATTTATTCCTGCAAGAAAGCAAATTGCTGGGAAGTGAGGGCACTGCGTCAGCAGCGGAGAAAGTAGCGTGGGAATCATCATCAGGTCATTTTAGTCTCCACTACAGGAGCACGACCCTCTCTCGTCCGTCCAAAAGACAGAAGAGGTTTTGGCCGACACTCCCCACGCTGGCCAGACGGGTTGGGGAGGCATGCATAGCGTGGTAATGTCACCTTAGTTTACTAGACAGACGCTTACAATCAACCTGATAAGTTAGGTATTCTGCCGGCAAAAGTACTAAAAATGTTTAAATTTCCAGTTCGAAGGGCAAGAGATAGCAATGGACAGCAAAGTGGGTATTTTCATCACGATGAATCCAGGATACGCGGGCCGCACTGAGCTGCCAGAGTCAGTAAAAGCACTATTCCGTCCCGTTGTATGCATCCTGCCTGACTTGGAGATGATTTGCCAGATATCACTGTTTTCTGACGGATTCTTGACCGCAAAGGTAAATGTAATGTAGCTGTACATAATACTAAAAATCATAGATTCTGTATGAAGGTATTATCTTTCCCTGAAATATCCATTATACACAGTTAGATTTTTAGCACTCTACCTTTCCTGCTATATGAAGACATTAATATATACCTTAGTTTACAATTCTGCAGAACTTTTCTTCTTTATAATGTTCACATCTAAAAATCATAATTCTTCTCAGGTGCTGGCCAAGAAGATGACTGTGCTCTATAAAGTGGCTCGGGAGCAACTCTCAAAGCAATCTCATTACGATTGGGGACTGCGTGCCTTAACCGCAGTGCTGCGAATGGCTGGCAAATTACGTCGAGATTCGGTCGGACTTAGCGAAATCATGGTGCTTATGCGGGCCCTAAGGTAATAACAGATTTTTTTCAATACATACGTATGTTTGGGTACACTTCCATAATTCTTCTATATACCAACTGCTAATTCAGCAGCAGTATGTAACGTGCATGATATGTCAATGTAAGGTTCACTACTGAGTTGTTGCCGAACGAGTGTTATAATTTTGTACTGAATTTCATTACACCATTTAGATGCATAAGAAACTAATAACTGCATAAGAATTTTTATAGCGCTTTGTTTACGCATCTCAATTGTAATTAGATACTTTGTGTGATTTCGCCACCAGTTAATTCTGAAAACTAAAATAAAAATAGTAAATGCATGCGACAATCATATCTGCTGCGACTCTACAAAATCATGCGATTGCCGCCGCCCTAGCTGCCGTGATCGTTCTGCGACACGTGTTTTGCCTTTACGCGAGGAATCAAAAAAACTTTCTTTTTATTAATAATTCATTTTGTAACTTAATGTATGACACACATTTTTATGAATGAGTAGAGAACAGTCTATTGCTTCATCAGTACATGAACAGACCCTGCCATAAAAGTTTAGCACAAAGACGCAAGAAGGCCTACTTGCCATTACTGCATAAGCATGTATTTTTGCATCGGAGCCAGATAAGGATGTAATCTGGAGATAAACTTTGCCTACATCGTTATAGCCGAAATAGCTCAGTTGGGAGAGCGTTAGACTGAAGATCTAAAGGTCCCCGGTTCAATCCCGGGTTTCGGCAGTTCAAAATATTTTTATATATAATTTTTAATACAACAATATATTTTTTTTCTTGAGGCGTATGTGGGTCACGGCCATCTTTGAGCCAAAGCTAACCTCACCTACATGCGGTGCACCCTGCTGACTGACAAACGCGAGATTATTCTATTTTATATTTCAATTACATGATGTAAAATACTAGCTGACCCGGCAAACGTTGTTTTGCCATAAAAAATAGATAACAACCTATTCTCAGACCTACCCGATATTCACACAAAATTTCATAAAATATCTGTCAAGCCGTTTCGGAGGAGTATGGTAACTAACACACGAGAATTTTATATATTAGATTACATGGTGTAAAATAGTGTTGCTATATACGAGTATGTATGTACTCGTAAGTACCTATAATTGTTACAAGTAATTTATGTTTTTAGCAAAATTGCAAAAATTACATGACACTTAAGATCACATTAGTTGTATTGCCGTTAATAAAACGAAATTTTATAAATTTGTAGAAATTATATTTATTGATTTAAAAGACTTCAACAAAGTGTAGAGTTTTTAAACCAGTTTATTGACAGGATGCACCACGGGCAAGCTTTAGTCCTAAAAATTATAAAAATGAACAAATTACGAAGACCTAATCTTTTCTCCAGGGATATGAACTACCCGAAGTTCGTGTTCGAAGACGTCCCACTATTCCTTGGGTTGATAAAGGACTTGTTCCCTGGGCTGGAGTGCCCCCGTGTCGGGTACCCTGACTTCAACGCAGCAGTTATGGACGTTCTCAAACATGACGGATATATCATATACGATCACCAGGTATTCCTTAACACGTTCATTCTTTTGATCCATATATGAGTCACGGCGACCTCCATCCACAAGTCCGTGACCCGTATGTGGGTCATTTTCAATGGACAAATAACATTATATTAATGTTATTTATTTATTTATTGTGTATGTCTTATTTAAAATTCTGCGATCTTGTGCAAAAATTGAGCCAACCTATACCATAATAAAAATAGAGAAGTAGGACAATTCAAGCCCCGAGCGGGCGATAATAGCCTAAACACGTAGGGCTGTCGCTTAATAGTTTATTCAACCGTCAAAAATACTTAGTCAATCTCTATTATACAAAATTAAGTAAGGTACAAAATACAAAATTAAGTATGGTAAATATTAGGGATCTGTAACAAAAAATCGGCCAAGTGCGAGTCGGACTCGATCACGAAGTTCCGTACCAAAAACGACACACA
Source organism: Hypsopygia costalis (assembly GCA_937001555.2). Classification (NCBI taxonomy): domain Eukaryota; kingdom Metazoa; phylum Arthropoda; class Insecta; order Lepidoptera; family Pyralidae; genus Hypsopygia; species Hypsopygia costalis. Next base: position 8,052,426 of record OW443342.2, read on the forward strand.
ATCACGTTTGTTGTATGGGAGCCCCCCTTAAATATTTATTTTATTCTGTTTTTAGTATTTGTTGTTATAGCGCCAACAGAAATACATCATTTGTGAAAATTTTAACTGCCTAGCTAACCACGGTTCGTGAGATACCTACAGCCCCTGGTGACAGACGGACACACAGACGGACACCGGAGTCTTAGTAATAGGGTCCCGTTTTTAACCTTTAGGTGTGGAAATCTAAAAAGAATAAAAATAATTATTTTTGTACATACACCAGGAGTGACTGCAATTTTTTCATTACCTACATTTTTATGCTACTCAGTGACAAACGAGCAGACAGCCCACCTGATGGTGAGCGTTAACTGTCGCCCATAACATCCACGATTCACGCATTCAAGCTGTTGGCAACAAATATGCAGAATCGCAGGTGCGTTGTTCTTCAAACGGGAACACAACAGTGCAAGCATTGTTGCTTGGCAGCAGAAATAGATAAGGCAGTGGTCCTCACCCAGGCGGACTCCTACCATCTGATAAAACCTACTTCATGTTATCTGTTTAGTGATTGGAAAAATTATGGTCTAAATAGGAATAGGATTAATTAAAACGTAGCTTTACTGAATCATAATATTTATTCAAATAATCTAAATTATTATGAAAATATATTTTTATTAAGTACCTGTTATATATTATTTTTTACACTAAACTATTTTTATTACTTTTTAATTTACACACTTATCATTATTAGGAGTGTCGGTGGCCGAATGGTTAGGGTATCCGACAAATTGTTATTGAGACATCCATGAACACTGCAATGTTTTTTATGGCTAGTCGACTTTGTAGCCATCTTTAACGTATTTGTAGTTATGTACGACGTGGGACCTAAATGTTCAAATTATTAACGAACGTCAGCGCAGGCGCGAATCTCGCGTGGGAGCGGGCCGTTTTGCGTACGGCGCAGCCCCGACTGGCGCTCCATTTAAACTCCTATAAATGTTGTCAGTGTGTGCGTGCGACGGCCATACGTACGGGCGTGCTCACATACATACCGCGCTCGGTGCGTTTGTATGAAGTTACCTTACTTCTCTATTTTTACTATACCTATACTAGTGATTTTAATGTTCCAATTCAGTGCATACCTATGTCACAGTAAGTGTGATTAATTGAAAATTATTAATAATTACCAAAATTGAAGGTAAAAGTAATGAACTTATTCACTTTTACCGGTTATTACTAATAATTAAACCTTACTTTTGGTAAATCTAATAAATTGTCAAAAATAACTTATGCTAGGCATTTGTTTCAAGAAACTGATCAATCAATCAATCAATCAATCAATCAATAAACATTTATTTGCTCAAAATGTAGGTACATATATAGATGGCATTAGACAATTTCCCATGTACATTTTATCTTGTATAAGACATGCAAACATAATCTTTTATATAAATAATAAAGTCTTTTATATAAATTACAACTATTTAAAATATTTGTGTCTATTAAAATATTAAAATAATTATTCTCAAATGTCGTATTGGAATGTCAACAATATCAATACAAATAATTACAAAATAACAGATTATGCAATATTAGTTAATAATTAATAATAGCAATATAAATAAAAGAATGTCATTTAAAAGTATGTATAAGTCAAAGAATGTCATTTAAAAAATCATTAATTGAATAATAACATTTTTCGGTCAGAAATAATGTTAATTTATTTTTAAAATTATTTAATGTCAAATCCCTAATGCTTTTCGGTAATTTATTAAATATCCTAGGGGCCATTCCCATAACACTCCCACTAAACATAGTAGTATTGTGCGATATGTGCCGAATTTTGTCTTTATTACGAGCCGAATTAAGAAACTCATATTGTTGTAGATTTGATTTTACAAAAATTGACAACTCATATATATACACACAAGGAAAAGTGAGAATTTTTAGGCTTTTGAAATGAGGCTCGCAAGAGTCAGTAGGGTGAAGTCTACAGATTGCCCTAATGCATTTTTTTTTGTGCTTTGAACACATTCTCCTTTCCTGTGGAGTTCCCCCAAAATATAACTCCATATCTCAAAGTGGATGCAACGTAGCTATGATAAGCTGTTAGGACTGTTGCTCGATTGACTACTTTGTTTAGCATATATAATGCGTATGAAAATTGGTTAAGTCTTTTGCAGATACTTTCAATTTGTGATTTCCATGACATATTTTTGTCAATGTATAGTCCAAGAAATTTCGTAACGTCTGTCTCCGTGATTGTATTTCCTAAATATTTGATGTCTACATTAATTAAGTTTTTGCGTGGTCTTTGTGTGAATGTCATCGATTTGGTTTTATCTAGATTTATTATAAGGTTATTGTATTGCAACCATTGGATTACTTTATTTAAAGTTTCATTGATTTCCCTTTCATATAAACAATTATTTTTACATTCTAGAATTATGGTACTGTCGTCTGCAAATAGCACCATAGGGTGTTCTACAGTCTTTGGGAGATCGTTTATATATATTAAAAATAGGAGTGGACCTAATACACTCCCTTGTGGAACTCCAAATTTTACTTCCTTTGGGTCAGAAACGTATGTTTTTTCATTTTTACTTTTACTACATATGCTTTTGATGTGAGTCACTTGTGATCTATTAGTCAAATATGATTAAATTAAATTAAGTACATTGCCTCTAACTCCATATTTATATAATTTATCTATTAAAATGTCATGATTCACAAAGTCAAAGGCCTTCGTCATGTCCATAAATAATGCAGTTACTTGTATCCCTTTATCTACACACGTAAGAATTCTACATAGAAAATCATAGATTGCCATATTGATAGTCTTTTGCTTTCGAAAACCTTTTTGTTCTTCCGCAAACAAATTTTGTTTTTCAAAAAATGTGTATAATGCTTCGTAGATAACATTTTCGAATATTTTAGAGAAAGTTGGTAATAAAGCTACAGGTCTATAAAAATTCATGTTTTCCCTATCTTCTTTCTTAAAATGCGGCTTGACGACAGTTATTTTGAGCTTTTCCGGATATATTCCTAATGCTATGCATATATTAACTATATGGGCTAGTACTGGAGCAATGATATCAGCTACTACTTTCAACACCTGTGTATTGATTTCATCGTAACCTGTACTCTTAGTATTCTTTAAAGATTTAATTTTTAGATAAATGTCATTTTCTATTACTGGCATCATAAACAAAGAGTTATCATTGCAATTTGTCAATGTCATTTTACATTTATTACTTTTTTTCGATAAGACTTCGTCAACAAAATAGTTATTAAATGTGGTCGCTATATCCAGGGGCTTGTCTATTATTGTATTATTTACTTTAATCCTCGTTATATTTTCTTTGGGAAGATTCAGTTTCGATTTATTAATAACGTTCCAGGTTGCTTTTGATTTGTTTTTGGAACTATTAATGTAATGTGAATTTTGGGCTTTTTTTGTCAATTTTATAATTTTGTTAAGGCGCTTTGAATACTGCTTAAATTTAATTTTTGCTTTGATGCTGGGATTTAATCTGTATTCCCAAAGTAGTTGCCTTTTTCGTTGGCTGCATTTTTTGATACCCTGTGAAACCCATGTTTGTTTCGATGTTGTGAATATTCTTTTCCTTTCTATTGGAAAACATAAATCATAAAATAATTTAAAAATGTCATAAAAATTATTAAATGCATCATTTGCATCCGTACTTTCGTAGACATCACTAAAACTAAGACTAGCTATGCAATTTCTTTTATTGTTATGCAACTGAGGCAGGTAATGTAATAAAACATGTTTTGGTTAGATTTGAGTTGATTTTTGGTTAGGTTAGGGCTAGGGTTTACTTGTGCCCTGCTATCGGAAATAGGAGCTCCGCGTAGCGAAGTTCCGTCAACCTAGATGATGAATGATGTAGTGCCTAGCTTAATTATTAATAATTGACAATCTATTACATTGGCATTATTATATATGAATATTGACCAGCACAGATAGTTTCTTGTTTGTTTTATTACTTTTACCACACCACATAGTCAATTATTAATAAAAACCAGTAAAAGTGATGAATTTCACAATTTTCATCACATTTACCAAATCATAAGTATCATAAAGTAAGTACTTATTAATAATTACCAGTTATTATTAATAATAACCATAGTAATCACATTTACCGTAACACATACAACAAACAATTATGAAAATGGCCGTTTTCGCCGTTGGTTTTCAAAATTTCCCTATAATACCAATAGTGGAAATATTCCTGATAGCATACTTTTTTTATTCCTCAGGTGGACAAAGTTGTGCAGCTGTATGAAACTATGATGACACGCCATTGTTCAATGCTGGTTGGTCCCACAGGGGGTGGCAAAACCGTCATCCTGAACTGTTTGGTTAAAGCACAAACTAATCTCGGATTGCCTACAAAACTCACTGTTGTCAACCCTAAGGTAATTGAAATATCTAAGGATGACCTAAGGTGCAAACTTGGACTCTGATTATTGGGCTGATCCGTAAACTGAAGGTCGTACATCGAGCGGCGGAGAGAAATATGCTTTGCATTTCTCTATTGGACTGAATCCGGAACAAAGAAATTCGACGGAGAACCAAAGTTGTTATTATATAGCTCTCAGAATCAGCAAGCTGAAATAGCAGTGGGTCGGCCAAATCCGCTGTGTCAGTGGTACCAGATCAAAGAAGAAACTTCTAGACTCTATAAGTCTATAAGTTTCTTCCTTGATCTGGTACCACTGACTCATATGACATGACATACCATTTCCCATACTCTAGAATCTAGAGTATGTGAGGACTATGGTATGCTCCGTATGGGATGACGACCTCGAGTGAACAGCCTCAAGTAGCAGGAGGGTATAGTAGAAGACATAAGAGAAGGCCTATTATATATTCACCAGTATATAGATGCGGGTTGATGATTATAAAGGATGACATTTCATTCGTTAAATATCTTTATCCAACGTACATTTCTTCAAAGAAATTGGATGACTTCGTAAAATGTGCTGTAGCAATACAATTATTTGATCAAAGATAGATAAAACATAGACCATAATTTTCCTCTCTACCTAACCTTTATTTTTATATGAAAAATATGGATAAAACACATTTCGAAATGTAAATAATAAGTTCGAAGATATTTTGAACAAAAGTCATGAACATTACACCCCGTAAGAATATTTTGCATTAGAGGTAGTATTTTCATATAGATAACTCATACTGAGGTATTTTACAGGCCTGTTCAGTGATAGAGCTATATGGAATCCTAGACCCGGTTACAAGGGACTGGACTGATGGATTATACTCAAAGATTTTCAGGGAAATGAATAGGTAAGCTAACAGTGTACCTATAAATAAGAAATCATAATGTTTTTGAGCGCAGAAATTTGATATCAGATTGCAAGCATATCTGTTACGCCAACTGTCTGTGCCACAAATTGCCCCGGTAATGTTGAGGCATCGATTATTAGACAATTCCATTGTTATTACTAAAATGCTATATCGTCTAGATAAATGTTTTTTTTTTATATGAGAGGGAGGCAAACAAGCATGGCGGTGGTGATTGCTTTCCATCAGGTGACCCCCTGATGGAAAGCAATCACCACCGCCCATAGAGATCAGCAACACCAAGGGGTCGCCGATCCATTGCCAGCTATACTCATACCTTTCTTTCTTTCTGGTGACCTCACGTACTCGCAGGAACACAACAACCCTCAAGGAAATTGTTATTTGGCTGCGGTTTTCTGTGAGGTGCAGGTACTTCCCCAGTCGGGTAGCTTAAAAAATACGCTATCCCTTACCTCTCTTTCCGCCAGAGCCTCGTTTGTCAGTCAGCAGGGTGCGTCACATGCAGTTGAGGTTGGCTTTGGTTCAAAGATAAACCAATTACACCCCAAAAATGTTATTTAGATAGATCTTATTGTGTATATGTTATTTAGATAGATATTATCGAAAGTTGGGATATGTGAAAGACAATGGAACTTTTCTAAAGCGATTAAATTTCTCCTTTCTTCAATCACCAGGCCAGCAGATAAAGATGAACGTCGATACTCCCTCTTCGACGGCGACGTGGACGCCCTCTGGATCGAAAACATGAACTCAGTAATGGATGACAATAAGCTGCTAACTTTGGCTAACGGAGAACGGATTCGTCTGGCGCCATATTGTTCCTTGTTATTCGAAGTTGGTGATCTGAATTATGCATCTCCTGCCACTGTGTCCAGAGCTGGGATGGTGTTCGTAGATCCTAAGAATTTGGGATATGAACCATATTGGGAGAGGTAAGACCTAAGTATTATATTTAGTACCAGGTAGACTGAGCTTATCGATTTCAGAGAACAATAAGCTTTGCTCGATTCATTGGTGGTCAAAGTTCAAGTTTACATAGAAGTCTATTGAAACAATATGGATCTTTCATGATGCTAAGGTGGCAAACAAGCAAATAGAAAATAAATTTTGTTTTTAAAATAAATACGGTTTTATTAATTTTAGTCACACGGTCTATCTTCGAGCGACAAAACGTATTATTAGCGCGTTTGAATTCAATTTAAAGTAGGAGTACCTACTGCCAGGTTATACGCAGCACACACTAGACTGACACCTAAGAGACAAGACCAAAAAAGAGAGATTATATGGGCAAGAAGGGGTAACTCTAGATATGACCGGTATAAGGGTGAATGGAAGAAAATGAAATAGTGCTCTGACCCGAAATATGATGAAACTACGCTGATATTTATTTATGCAATTTCTGTTCTTGAAGTTCTTATTACAATTTTTAACCCCCGACCCAAAAACTACGGGGTGTTATAAAGTTTGACGTGTCTGTTTGTGGGTCACAGATTTTTTCACAACCTCTTCAATATGGGTATCAAATGAAAGGGTTTGACTAGTTGCTAGTAGTATACTATACACATCCAAGATGGCCGCCACCACATTTTTTTTTTATATTACGTCGGGTGGCAGACCAGCATACGGCCAGCCTGATGTGAAGCGGTTACCATAGCCATATTAACGCTCGCAACATAAAATATCGCTCGCGCGCCGCACCCCCGCTGCCATCGCAGCATCTCCTACCTTTCTGGTGACCTCACTCACTCGCAGGAACACAACAGCCCTCAAGGGAACCGTTATTTGGCTGCGGTATTCTGTGAGGTGGAGGTGCATTCCCCAGTCGGGTAGCTTACAATTACGCTCTCTACCTCTCTTTTCGCCAGAGCTTCGTTTGTCAGTCAGCAGGGTGCACCGCGTTCAGGTGAAGTTGGCTTTGGTTCAAAAATGTTGATTAACCACTTATACCCCAAAACAAAATGGCGAATTAAATATATTTTTTTCACAACTACCTGAATATAAATAAGCCGAAAGGGCTTTACCCTTTCGGCTTGAGTAAACTAGATTTAATTTTCTTGTGTCAGATGGCTTTTGCAACGTAACAACGAAGAGGAACGCGAGCAACTGGCAGGTCTGTTCGAGCACTACGTGCCAGGGGCGATCAACTACATCGTGTTCGGCATGTTTGGGCTTCAGCAACAGACACCACTGAAGACCATTGTACCACAGACCCCTCTCAACTTGGTGAGCCACCTGTCCTGTAGTACAAATCTGTATAGGTACTAATAGTGGACTCGTCATTCGGAGTATCCAGAAATACTAGAAAGGATGTTGCGGCGTGCGAGCGATTTTTTATGTTTCGAGCATTAACATGGCTACGGTAACTGTTCACATCAGGCGGGCCGTATGCTTGTCTGTCACCGGACGTAGTAAAAAAAAGTATATATCACGGTTGTTGTCATTAGTTGTTAAGCCAAGTCAGCCGCCAACCTTGACCTCTGTCAATCAGCAAATATGAGCGATATGACGATTATACGATTTAAGCTCCTGAGATTGAAGCTAGCGTCGCCATTGTATTACCAGCCATATTAAAATGAGTAGGAATTGTTGGTAAGTAGTCATTAATGCAAAACTTGCAAATGTATAGAGGAACAAGCATGTGGGTCACCTGATGGAAAGCAAGCTACCCATGGAAATCAGCAACACCAAGGAGTCGCCGATCCGTTGCCAGCCTACATTCCTTTCTTTCTTTCTTTCTGGCGACCTCACTCACTCGCAGGAACACAACAACCCTCAAGGGAATTTTATTTGGCTGCGGTATTCTGTGAGGTGGAGGTACATTCCCCAGTCGGGTAGCTTACAATTACACTCCCTACCTCTCTTAGAAATGTTATAGTTCATTTTCTTTATAGTATCCTAATATGGCTAACGCTTCACATCAGTCGGGCCGTATGCTTGTGTGCCACCCGACTTAGTATAAAAAAAACATCATAAATTACTTGTACATAACGCTCACCTTCACAACGCCAAAAATAAATATAAATAAATATAAATATTGTCAGACAAATTACACAGCGCCATCTAGCCTCAAAGTAAGCGAAGCTTGTGTTATGGGTACTAGACAACTGATAGACATACGTAAATACTTTCTTTTTTTTTAATAGATACTTATGATACATAGAAAACACCCAGACTAAGACAAACAGACATGTTCATGCACACAAATGTTTGTCCTATGTGGGAATCGAACCCACAAGCGTTGGTGTCGAAGCCGCGTCATTGACCGCTACGCCACCGAGCTCGTCTAAGTCTAAATAACCACATGGTTTCCTTTCAGGTGGTACAGCTCTGCTACATGATCAGCGGACTGATGCCCAACCGGGAGGACAGCAATGAAGAAATAGACCGGACTGTGGTAGAATGTGTGTTTATGGTGGTATGTATATTTATGTTACCACCATCTTTGACCCAGAGCTAACCTCACCTGTACGTGGTGTACCCTGCTGACAGACTAACGGGGCTCTAGCGAAAGTGTAGCATAGCGTATATATGCTTATATAAGTCAGACCGAATAGGAAGCTTTATTTTTTTTAATGTTTGTTACGACGAGCTCGGTGGGCAAATTGTTAGCAATGGCCACTTTGACTCCGAGGTCGCGGGATCGATCCCGCACCAGACAAATATTTGTGTGCAAGGACAAGTCTTTTTTTTATATTGTCAGACAAATTACACAGCGCCATCTAGCCCCGAAGTAAGCGAAGCTTGTGTTATGGGTACTAGACAACTGATAAACATACATAAATACATATTTTTTTTGTAAATACATACTTATGATACATAGAAAACACCCAGATCAAGACAAACAGACATGTTCATGCACACAAAATGACAAAAGTTTGTCCTGTGTGAGAATCGAACCTACGAGCGTTGGTGTCGAATTCCCTTGAGGATTGTTGTGTTCCTGCGAGTGAGTGAGCTCACCAGAAAAGAAAGAGATGCTGCGTTGGCAGCGGAAGTGGCGGCGTGCAAGTGATATAATATTATGTTGCGAGCGTTAATACGGTTACGGTAACCGCTTCACATCAGGCGGGCTGTATGCTTGTCTGCCACCCGACGTAGAAAAAAAAATGTATAATCGTATGCATGAGCGGTACATGAATTCATAGAGTACAAACATACAACCATTCATTTTTATTTATAAAGATTGTTAAATTCACAAATTTGATAACGTTCCTTTTAAATCGTCACATTATAAAACTGTATCAATGTCAAGTATAAGTATATAAATAACACGTTTTCAATGGTCAGACTTGAGTAATATGTCATGAATACGTGACATTTTTGAAACCAGTCGTATGACGGTCACTGTCCAATTCATTGTGATGGTATATTTTCATGATATAGTTTGTGGGGGGCGTAGCTCAGATGGTAGAGCGCTCGCTTAGCATGCGAGAGGTACCGGGATCGATACCCGGCGCCTCCAAAATGTTATTTTTTATCCGGTTTCAAAAATAGAGGATTTCTGTTTGACTCGTATGTTCGCGATTTTCTCAAAAACTATTGATGCGATTTGGATGAAGATTTTGTTTTCTGATTATAATATATTTTTGTGAGAAAGTTTTTAGTGTATAAAATTTGTCCTGGTTTATAAGAAACTAGAGTTATATACTAAAACTTAGAAGTACACGGTATACGCATTATCGTGTCTCCGCTGGACCATCTTATACTGAAAGCCTGGAAGTGGTTCGATATCTACGACGTTGTTTGTCACCTTAATGGTATAAAAAAGGGATTGTCTGTTTTTTTTTTATATACTACGCCGGGTGGCAGACAAGCATACGGTCCGCCTGATGTGAAGCGGTTACCGTAGCCATATTAACGCTCGCAACATAAAATATCGCTCGCGCGCTGCCACCCCCGCTGCCGATGCAGCATCTCCTTCCTTTCTGGTGACCTCACTAACGCGCAGGAACACAACAGCCCTCAAGGAAACCGTTATTTGGCTGCGGTATTCTGTGAGGTGGAGGTACATTCCCCAGTCGGGTAGCTTACAATTACGCTCCCTACCTCTCTTTTCGCCGGAGCTTCGTTTGTCAGTCAGCAGGGTGCACCGCGTGCAGGTGAAGTTGAATTTGGTTCAAAGATGTTGATGAATCACTTACACCCCAAACCAAGAGTGTCCAGACGCTTCCACCCTTTCTCGATCGCGACGAACACTACGTGCTAATGGCCCGCCAGGCCCGCCTGATGTCATACCTAGATATCAACCTCGAAACAGAACGGCCGGACGGTCATTTACTATTAGTATTATTATTATTTTTTATTCTACGTCGGGTGACAAGCATACGGCCCGCCTGATGTGGAGCGGTTACCTTAGCCATATTAACGCTCGCAACATAAAATATCGCTCGCGCGCCGCCACCCCCGCTGCCATCGCAGCTGCTCCTTCTTTTTTGGTGACCCCATTCACTCGCAGGAACACAACAACCCTCAACGTAGTTGTTATTAGGCTGCGGTATTCTGTGAGGTGGAGATACATTCCCCAACCGAGTAGCTTACAATTACGTTACAAGTACTCTTACAAATGCTTTCTCAGTAGGACAGCTTAAAAATATGCTGTACCCTACCTCTCTTTTGCCAAAGCCTCTTTCGGTAGTCGGCAGGATGCACCACGTGCAGGCGAGGTTGGCTTTGGCTTTAAAATCTTGGTGAGCCAATTACACACAAAATATCGCCCTGCCGCTCGACTCGAAATGGTGGTGTGAGGTTGATGCGTTGATTGATGGAGCGCCATCTTCAAAGCCATTATTCTCTTATGTGGATTCCAATAATATAATTAAGTAAAGATGTATTTATTTGACAGTCGATGTACAACAGCCTCGGTGCTGCGATTGTGGACGATGGGCGGTTTGACTTTGACAACTACATCAAGAAGGCCTGCCCGATGATGCTCGTCGAGGATAACCCGGAGAAGAAAGCCACTACCAGTCAGTACTAGAACTTGTTTACTCGCCCACCTTATGCCGCACCTTTATCTGTAACATTATTTCTTAGATCTTCAGCACAAGGCTCGTCACGCAACGAGCCTGCGAAGCACGTGAAACGCATTCACATTTCATAGAAAAAAATCACCGCCACCATCTAGGTCGGATTTGAACACACGACCTCTCGATGACCGGTCGAGTGCTCTTCCAACTGAGCTTGATGATTGAGAACTTCATGGTGACGAATTTTTGCATTTTATATTTTACTGCTGTGAAGCCGCTGTGTGGCGCCATCTACCTATTAAGTATTACACTACTGAACAAGGCATAGCAGTCCATCATTGCTGATGAAATTCGGCTATTTTTTGATAACACCAAACTTATTAAAATAATTATTATTTAAATATTTGATTACGGCTAATTTGCCAGAATCCCATTTTTAAAATATTTTTAATATTATGGCAAGTTGGCCGGAATAAACTATTTAAATAATAATTATTAGTGACGAGCTCCCTGGTCGAATGGTTAGCAATGGCCACTTTGACTGAGGTCGCGGGTTCGATTCCCGCACAAGACAAACACTTGTGTGCATGAACATGTCTGTTTTTCTTTGGATTGTGTGTTTTCTAGGTATTATAAGTATGTATTTTAAAAATAAATGTATTTAAGTACATTTATCAGTTGTCTAGTACCCACAACACAAGCTTTGTGCTTAATTTGGGACTAGATGGCGCTGTGTAAAATTGTCCAGAAATATTTATTTATTTATTTTTATTTATTTAAATAGTATTGCCATATTTTGTATCTTTCCACAGAACATTTTCCAATGGGCTTCCCCAGCCTGTACGACTACTGCCTAGAGTTGTCGACGAAGACCTGGGAGGCTTGGGAGTGGTTGGTGCCGCTGTATGAACATGACAGGACCATGAAGTTTCCCTCCATCCTGGTGCCGACTGTCGACACACTGAGACTTACATGGCTGATTAAAATTATGGAGAGCGTAAGTTATCGTACTATAGAAAATAAATAACTGCATAAATCTAGAATAAATAAACCACACATCCAACACAGAAAACTGCAGCCAAATGACCATACCCATAAGGGTTGTTGTGTTCCTGCGAGTGAATGTGGTCACCAGAAAGAAAGCAAGGACCCCTTGGTGTTGCTGATCTACATGGACGATGGTGAATGCTTCCCGTTGGGTGACCCACCCCCCCTCTCAAATAAAAAAAAATGAATCTGTAAAGCGCAGATAGACATAGATGAAAAAAAAACTAAAATACAAATAAAATAGCACGACAAAAGTACGGGTGAGAATAGCATAGCACATAGTGTCTTTTATTCCACTAAAGTATATGGCCCGCCTGATGGAAAGCAGTTATCGTACCCTATGGACGCTTGTAACACCAAGGGCATCACACGCGCGTTGCCGACCCTATAAAAACCTCTTCACGCCCTATTTTCAAGAACTCGTGCTGTAGTCTCCTGAGAAAACCTCGACAGGCAGTTCATTCCACAGCTTGAACGTACGCGGGAGAAAACTTCTCTGAAACCGCACAGTACGCGACCACTTAGGGTCCAATGTGTGAGACGGAATTCCCTGCCGATGGCGAGTACCTAATCTAAACCTTACTTAGTAGTTAGTCAAATCCTTACGTAGGTAGTATCATATAGGCGAAAGTAAGAAATCCAGAATGGATAGGCTACGGTCGACTACGTACAGTATAGCCAGTCCCTGCCGCTCTCTCATGTCGACCTCACCTCCCCTCTGAGACAAATCAGCCTCCCTAGCCAAGTGTAAGTCGTAGCGTAACGAACATTAGATATATCACGTGACATTTGTCAAAATCGAACATCTTAGTATGAGAATTGACAAATGTCACGTGATCTATCTAACGTTCGACGCTACCAATTACACTTGGCTAGGGGGGGCTGGAACAGTATGTATGGCGCCGCACGCACACACGCTCATTTACTCTCTGCACCGACGCCATTGTTTATGTAGTAGTAAACGACGCGACATTTGTATGAAGTGTCCGGGGTGTGACGTTACTTTACTTGCGTGTTCGATTAGACTAACGCCCTCAACGATGCCATCGAGCTCCCTCGTATCAGTTGTCTTAGTAACACCACTAAATTAAAATAATTAATATAATGTCTTTTTTTACAAATCATCCGCTCTATATAATATTGCAAATAAATATACCAAAATATATCCAGGTTGAACGACCAGTTCTGCTTGTTGGTGACACAGGGACTTCAAAAACTGCCATCATAACCAATTATCTTAGAGGATTGCCGCCCGAGAAATATGTGAGTATCATTCATCAGGTAATTAATATTTGAATGAGACACCGACGTCTATGCTTATATATATTATAGATAGCTAGAGAGTATCTATTTCGTACATAATTTCGCCAACGTCCATACCACGTTGAAAACACCGGTTCTCGTTCGATCACCGAAGTCAAGCAACATCGGGCGCGGTCAGTACTTGGATGGGTGACCGCCTGGGAACACCGCGTGATGTTGGCTTTTTGCATAGTTATTTTTTTTGTTTAGTAAGTATTGATAAGTATAAAAAAAGTCGTTTGTTTGTCTGTCCATTTGTCTACCAACTCTTTTTCAGAAAATTTATAAATATGTCACCGGCAAATTCCAACAACGTATATGTCGTGACCAGATCTTCTCATACTTCATGAAATAGAAAATATCAGCTGCCCACACCATGATATGGCCTGGCCAGATCAATGAATAAATAAATAAATATTTCTGGACAATTTACACAGTGCCATCGAGTCCCAAATTAAGCGCAAAACTTGTGTTATGAGTAGACCATACTAGATAACTGATAAATGTACTTAAATACATTTTTGTAAACACATACTTATAATACATAGAAAACACCCAGATCAAGACAAACGGACATGTTCATGCACATAAATGTTTGTCTTGTGCGGGAAACGAACCCGAGACCTCGAAGTCAAAGTGGCCATTGCTAACCTTTCCACCACCGAACTCGTCTAATAAATTTGCGTTCGCCGATATAAACAGCTAGGTACTCATGGCTACTTCATGATATAGTCAAACATTTGTGATCTTATCATAAAATAGTTACATTATACAGTTACAGTTACTGAAGCCTATCAACGCCTGCAAATACAATTATTAATTACATTTATTTTAAATTTTATTATTACTCACAAAATTACGCTCGTTTGGCCTCACCCTTAAAGTTATATTATTGTGACGTCTTTAAAATAACAAACCGAAAAAAAAATGGTACCTACTTAGGCCTATTGACGGAGAATCGTTGAACGTACATAAAAAAAGATAGCAGTGGAACATAGAACCTCCTCCTTTTTTGAAGTCGGATAAAAAAAAATCCGACTGAATCAAATTGTAGACGGAAACAAATTAATAAATATTTTAAAGGTTATTTCGTTAGCGGAACCTGTTAAAATAGATTACAATAAATTTATTACCGTTACCTGGCAATGTGATCGCTTATTTCGACACAGAATTCATCGGGGGCGTAGCTCAGATGGTAGAGCGCTCGCTTAGCATGCGAGAGGTACCGGGATCGATACCCGGCGCCTCCAAATATGGTTTCTTTTTTTTTGCGCTAATTTATAATTATGTATATATTTTTTAACTATAATATATACTAAATTTATGTCATTAACATCCACCATTTCATATGTGTGAATTTTAATCAACAGAATAATGATAATTTCGTTTGGTTATTTTTAACATAGGTATAGCCTGCTTACACTTATAGTAGGTGCAAATTATGATATTGTGTTGTATAAATATATTTTATTAGAATAATACATTTTTTTTATTCAATTCAATAATGGCATAGTCCGTGCACACCTTCTTCAATGACCTCATTTATATTGTGTTACAAAACAAATCAACGTGCATATGCAATGCTTACATTAATTATATAAAAAATACTAGGCGGTGCTGAATGTGAGGAGCTCGACGGTGTTGTTGCGCGTGTGTCTATTCGAACACGCAAGTTAAGCAACGTCAACCGTAGCCTGTCCATGGATTTATTTCATGCTCCTCCGTGCTTCGGAGACCACGTTAAGCCGTAGATCCCGGGTGTTGTCATTAGATGACAGTAGTTAAGCCAAGTCAGTGGCCATTAGCCTGCTTGAAAACACTGGCCTTCCCCCAATCCGTGAGCAGAGTGGAGGATTATGCTCTAAACCCTTTGATTGAGAGGAGGCCTCCTAGCAGGAGGATGAATAAGGGTTGATGAAAACTAAGCTGTGCACACTACTAAACAAGGTGAAGATCTAATTTTGAAGATAACTTCCTACATTCAAACATCATACAAATTTCACCTCTTAATAATATGTGTACAGATTAAATAAATTGGCTATTTGACCAACATTTTTTTCGGTTTGATATCTAGGGACGTCTCAATAATACAACCATAGGTGAAAGAATTACTTCGATAGCACAAAAATATCTCGAGATAATTGTTATTTTGAAAATCAAAATTTTGGACTTTACCGAAAACGCTTCATTTCATACATAAGGCTACTGAGTTATCTCGTCACATGTTTGTATTTTGTATGCATCAAATCAGAAATTTGTACGACAGCTATGTTAAATATTACGTTTACGTAATTAGTATCATAATAAAAGTTATAGTATTTTTTATTGCTTCTCCAATGGAAATATTTTTTTTTTATAATTTCATACTTTTGAAACAGACTTTCCCGCTAAACTTTAATCGACACTAAAATAAGTCGGGGCGGAAGATATTAGAATGAAAGTTTGCAGATCTTTATAGTTTTGTGTATTTTACGATATTATTAAATAAATTTATACAATTTTTGAACATTGTCAAATAGCCTTTTGGAGAAAATGATAGTATTTATGACTGCATTTGTTATCCGCGACTAAGCTCGCGTTTTCATAGATATTAATTTTTTGCAAGGAATCCATTTTTTCTTTAAATACCATACCAGCTATCTACTAGTGTGACAGACAAACAAACAAAAAGTCCCATTAAAATCGCTCAGCCGTTTCGGAAATTAAAACAATCGTAACAGACAAACAAAATTACAAAAAAAAAACTAATTGAAGAGTTTCTTTTTGAAGTACCCTACGCAGCAACTCCTTCCTTTCTGGTAGCCTCACTCACTCGCAGAAACATAATAACCCTCAAGAGAATTGTTATTTGGCTGTGGTATTCTGTGAGGTGGAGGTACTATTTCTGATTCATAAAAAAAATGCAAACCTAACCTAACGGAAAGATACTTAAATATTAAGTTAAATTAAAGACAATCCACCTAAACATTTAACCGCCGCATTACAAAACGGAGCCATCTTTAAAACCGCTGATGTGCCGTTCGCGGCAATATTGCCAAACTTGCCAGGAATGTTGCCAAAGTTGAAAATATTTCCAAAATTCGCCATACAAAATGTTTTTCATAGTACCATAATTTACTTTGGATAGCAATAAAAATCAATCATCTAAAATTGTAAAACTGGGCGACTATTATACCAACTTGGCGACTAAAGATGATACGAGTATAAAACCAAAACTAAACCAAATATTCCAGTCGACCGTTATTTGACGAGTTTGGTGGTCGAATGGTATACAATGACCACTTAGACTCGGAGGTTGTGACAAAAGAACAATATTGGTATGCATGAACATGTACTGTTTGTCTTGCTCTGGGGGTGTTTTCTATGTATTATGTACCTATGTATTTACAAAAAAAAAATGTATTTAAGGTGGAACATACGGTCTGCTCGTTGCCGTTTTCCCGCTAGATGGCGCTGTAGTCAACATTTCTAGTTTATTTTGATTTACGTGTAAATGGAACATTTGTAAGTCGTAGGAATAGTTTTCGCGGAACTCGGACGTTACACTTTATTGACCTTGGTCATATACTTGCCTTAAAATTCACCCAATTCGACACATAATCCTATAATAACATCTGTCATTGAATATAGTGTAGTTTACACACACAGACGTGAGCGAGCACTACGTTTACCATCATGACAACTAGATGGCGTGCCAAAATGAGCTGAATTATTTTATTTTTTATACTATGTCGGGTGGCAGACAAGCCTACGGCCCGCCTGATGTGAAGCGGTTACCGTAGCCATATTAACGCTCGCAACATAAAATATCGCTCGCGCGCCGCCACCCCCGCTGCTGACGCAGCATCACCTTCATTTCTGGTGTCCTCACTCACTCGCAGGAACACAACCCTCAAGGGATCTGTTATTTGGCTGCGGTATTCTGTGAGGTGGAGGTACATTCCCCAGTCGGGTAGTTTACAATTAAGCTCCCTACCTCTCTTTTCGCCAGAGCTTCGTTTGCCAGTCAGCAGGGTGCACCGCGTGCAGGTGAAGTTGGCTTTGGTTCAAGGATGTTGATGCCACAAGGGGGGGGTGCCACAAGGCTCTATTTTGGGCCCTTTCCTGTTTCTCGTGTATATTAATGATCTACCTCATCTTGTAAAGAATAATCATGAAATAGTATTGTTTGCAGATTTCTTTAGTTTTTAAGGTAAATAGACAACAATCAGAAATTGACGATGTAAACAATGCTCTTTCAAAAATAGTAAACTGGTTTAGTGCTAATAACCTACTTTTAAATGGTAGTAAAACCAAATATGTTAGATTTTTTACAAAAAATGTGAAACAAGTGAAAACCAGTGTGGTGATGGACAATGAGAGATTGGAATTGGTCAATAAGGTTGTTTTCCTTGGTATAACATTAGACTCTAAATTACAATGGGGCCCACATATAGAAACGTTATCGGCTAGACTCAGCTCAGCAGCTTACGCCGTAAGGAAAATACGTCAACTAACTGATGTTGACACTGCGCGTTTAGTTTATTTTAGCTATTTTCACAGCATTATGTCATATGGTTTATTGCTTTGGGGTAGTGCCGCGGATGTAGACTCAATTTTTGTGCTCCAGAAGCGAGCTATCCGTGCTATTTATATGATGAGTCCCAGGGAGACACTGAGAAATAAATTTAAAGAGATAAATATTATGACATTACATTCTCAATATATTTATGAAAATCTTATTTACGTTCATAAAAATCAAACCAAATTTAGGAAAAACAGTGATCTCCATCAATTAAATTTAAGAAATAAAAACAAACTCGCTATGCATATTACTAGGCTCCATAAAATCTCTAACTCGTTCCCAGGTCAATGTATACGCTTCTACAATAAACTTCCAAACGACGCGTTTAAATTATCCATGGGTAAATTTAAGAAATATATCAAAACTAGACTATGTCAAAAGGCTTACTATTGTATCTCGGATTACATAAATGATAAAAGTATTTGGAAATGAATTGCTCTTGTTATGTTATGTTAATGATTGTATTTGTATTTAATGTAACGTTATTGGCAATTAAAAGAGTCGGCCTTGAGTTTCTTGCCAGTTCTTCTCAAGAAGCCCCGTCGCCGGAACTGGCACTTAAATTCACTTTCACATTCAAGATAGTGTGATGAAAGTGAATCTAAGCTCTGCGGATTTAGAGTAGTAATGATTTATACATATTCTTATATTTAATTTGTATGACGTTTCTAAGTGCTTTATAAAGTCCAAGGAATAAAGATATTTTGAATTTGAATTTGATGAACCACTTACACCCCAAAATTTCTGTAGGAATATTCTCAATATTTCCATTATGGAAATATTGAGAATATTCCTACAGAATATTTAGGCAGAACTACAGAACACCACATGCTACGACATAATTATGTTATCTACGATTGTGTTATGGAAATAAAAGTTATATTTATAGGTTTAAACTTTTATTTTATTTGAAAAAAAGTAATATACAATGATAACGTAGATTCTGAACAAACTACTATAAAAATACAATTAAAACATAAATTATTCTAATTGTTGATTGCTTCCTCTGCCTTCAGTCTTCTGTCTTGAAACCACTGCTACACAGGTGCTGCAAAGGAAAATAAGTTTACTTAGTATATTTGTTATTTTATGACGAAAATTATTTCCCAATAACTTCAAAATGTTCTGCCACATTTGTTGTCTCATTTGACAAACGGCCTGCCTTCAAAGCAATTTTTTCATTGGCAGCATAAATCAGAGCCCACACCTCTGGAGCACTCTTTTTGAGAATCTCTACGAGATTTTCTTCCTTCTTTTCACTTTCATTTGCAGATGTTTTATTGACATTGCAGTAATAATCCTTGCAGCTATCATGTATTCCGAATACATGAAGCGGGCCATTTCTCAAATCTGCTGCCATAGCATCATTGTCACTGCTACAAATTATAATTTTCCGTGCCACTAGTGTAAGCTTCATCACCTTTGGCTTCAAAATATTTCGCCCATAAAGTGGGAGCTTTAGTGTTGGCCAAGATCTAAAAAGTACAAATATAAATATAAATAACAGCATATGTTTCACTTCTTGAGATGACTCTATCTATGGAAATTTGATTTATTTATTTCCTTTCGTATCGTAAGGTCATTTAAGTAAAACGCCCTATGAGCACAACGTCCTAAAAGCAAAAGGGCCTATAAGCAACTCGTCTTATAAGCAATATGACCTAGTAGCAAATAGTCCTAAAAGCTAATGGACATGTTATCAAAACATCCTTATATAGACAAGTACAATCAAAAACAGAAATATTTATTAGACAATATATTTATGAATATAATATCAAGTTTATCGAATATGATGTGGTATACGATGATTACTAACTAAGTAGTGCCTAGGGCAATAAATTAATAAAAAGAAAGGATTTATTTACCTTGTAGAGTGCACTGGTATAGTTTTTGATTACATGATTCTTGCATTCTATTTTTTTTATTTTGTTCCCATAAGACACTTTCTCTTTTAAGTTTGCAAACACAGAGGAGTCTCCGACTCCAATAAAACTCAAATAGCGAAGTTGATGTATTTCTTCACTCTTTTGAAAGCCTTCCACAATCATTTGTGATTCCATTGCTGTAGACGGTCCAGTAAAATTTTTACAGCAATTATGTGCTTTCAGATCCATGTTTCTTCTCTCATAATATTGACATGTATAGCAATATTTGTTTCGAACACCAAGATATAGACATTTCTTAGTTTCTTTACCAATAATACAGGCCTGGAAATGAAAAGAAACTCTTGTAAATATTGCACATAATATAAAGGACATAAGTAATGAACCAAATTTGTGTTTAGTAAAATATTAACTTACCATACCAGATGGTGAATCAAAGTTGTGCCCGTATGACCTTTTCAACCATCCCCCATCGACATACACGGTAACAAATGGTACACCGTCTGAAGACACATGACCTTTTTCAATAGCTATTGATCTTTCTTGTTCACCAGCAGTTTTAATTTCCTCTGTCAAATGGTCAAACCACACATTGCCTATTTGTTTTTCAATACGACGAAACTTATTAGCTGACATTGTAGGAATATCCATAAGACTCGTTATGTGAGCTGCTTGAGTGTAGTAGCTGCCAGAAGTTACAGTTGCCCACACAAATGCAGTATTTATTTTATCAGTGCTGTCTGTACAGTGCTTCCACGCTTTACCACACATACTGCATTTGAAAATTAATTCACTACGAAATCCATCTAGTCTCTCACTAACAAATTCAATTTGTGAAGACACATATTCCGGTGCCTTTGCCTTTCCAAAAGGAATGCCCACTCAATGACATGCTTCAGGTCCACAATGAAATAAATCTGAAATAAAGAAAAACAAATTAAACACAAAAGAATATGTTACTTCTAAACACTCAGTATTTGAAAGAAATTGAATAGTAATTCATAATTAGATTGCAGTCGCATCTAGTCTAGTATCATAGTATGACAGAATTGACAGATGATACAGATTTATTGTCCTAGATTGCGTTCGGAACTCGGAACACATCCTGAGAAAAAAGAACAATAAAATATAACAGTAATACTTATCTTTACATTCCTGGAATATATACTTTAGAATATTGGTCGACGAAAAAGAAAATAATAAATCAGATTATAATCAGTTATTTATTTTTATACAATAAAACACGTCTATTTGATGTACATATGTAATGTAAGTAACTCAATTATTTGTTTGTTTCTGAACGCAACATATCGTAACTTGGAAAATGTATTAGAACAATATCAAAAAGAGCGGAGCGGCAACCTCTTTTCAACGTAGTGCATCTAGGTCAAGGTTATGAACGGACGGCAACGTCGCATCTATTACTTTTCTACGAAAAAAGTTGCCACATAAAAATAATAAGTAATAAAATTGTTTACTTTGCCGTTTAGGGTCGACAATTTTATGTTATTATAATGTTTTTATTTTATGAAAGGTAGGAAAGGAAATAAATCAATTATTGTACATTTATTAACAAAATAATGATACTTTCAGAATTAAAATATCGCCTGTGCGCCATCTAGCGTTCAAATATTTAAGCTATCGCAATCATTTGTTTGTTTTGTTTTGACAAGCAAAATAAAGGTGGCGCTTTATTTTGCTTGTCGAAACTCACTCACACTACTAAACAAGTGACAATTTTTCCTGGATTTCATTATTGTTTTCCTAAGTTAATAATGTAAGTTATTTCCTGAAAAGGTCAGACGCGACAACATTTCATAGTAGAAAAGTGATAAAATGATTTGTTTTAAACAAAGAGTGTCTTTGTTTCGTGTATAATCCCATCAAAAAATGTATGGACGGACCATCGGAACATGCCCCTTAAGTATAATATCAGCTATCTAGTACCCATAGTACAAGCTTTGCTAAGTTTGGTACTAGATGGCCGTGTGTAATTAGTCCATTATTTCTTAGTGGGTTAATTTATTATTTTCCATTTACTTTTCATACTCGTGCAGTCAACATCCCTATGTATTCTTTTTGCAGCTCATCCAACAAATGAACTTCTCCTCCCGAACGTCCTCGATGGACGTGCAGCGTAACCTGGAGTCTGTCGTGGAGAAACGCACCAAGGACACGTTTGGGCCGCCCGTCGGCAAGAAGATGCTGGTCTTCATCGACGATATGAACATGCCCATTGTGAGTTGTCTGAAAGGGAGGAGACTCTATACTCTCCGGATAGTTTAAGTAGTTTCTTACCATGCAAAATTTATGAAATCATTACGACTTTTTGTTATTTTTTTTTTCATTTAGACGACTTTACAATTCATCCTCACACATTAAAGCAGAAGTGTAGTTCCAGAGAGGTTTTCTTCCACTTACTATTAAGCTGTTGAATGAACTGTTTTCCCACGGTCTCCTGGGAAAACAGGCAGTACAACATGGGTTTCATCAAAAAGGGCGTGAAGCAGGGTCGGCAACGCGAGTGTAATACCCTGGTGTTGCAGGCGTCCATAGGCGGGCCGTATGCTTGTTTGTCATCTTAGTGGGGTTAAAAAAAATACAAATAAGTATATTCAAATAAGGATTCGATGTTTTAGGTTCCAAATAGTGATAGATATTTAAAAACTGTTGTGTATGGTAATGCACAGCAGTTGAGCTTCACTTGACAAGCCAACTCTTTAAGCTTTTAGTGCCTTATTTACCTTTATTTACCTTATTTGCCAAGATGGGAAGCCAAAATCCAAAAGCTTCCTACTTTTACTAATTATCTTAGCATTTAGGAAGAATATCAGAAATTCCTATGTAGTTTGTTACCAAGACAATAAAGTAGGTATATTTACGTCATATACTCAAACTCCTATTAATAATTCAAATCAAATCAAATCAAAATATTTTATTTGCTAGAATACAGTTAAATAGTTGTTACATTTTGATAATATCGGGTCGTGTATCCAATCTGCGTGCAGATATGCAAAAATTATTAACAAAATGAAATTGTGATGCGCTAAATTACGATACAAGTAAATATACAACGCGAATAATTATAATAGTAACTAATGTCAACCTATACATTATTTTCGTGATTTGTTATAGTCCAAATAATCGTTAATACTGTAAAAACAATGGTCCAAGAGCCACTTTGTCAAATTACCTTTAAATTTAGCTCCGTTTAAGATCTTGAGTTCTTCTGGCAAATTATTATAAATATAGTACTATACTCATATTATAGATTTTTTTGTATACATAATCTTATGACAGGTTGGTTGATATTATATTATTATTTATGAGAAATTGTTATTCTGACAAAAAAGCCTGAGAATTGAGATTTAGCAAATATTTAGCAAGAGAGATTGACATCTAGCAGAATACTTTTTAACCCAGTATTCAGCTCACGCGGTGCGAGGCAAGGGTCTAAACTCATATAATTATTTCAGCTATATTGATGGTACAAATATTGCCTTATATACACATTATTATGGTTTTATATGGCGCCTGGAATATAGTTTATTGTATTTTCGATAACAGGTCGATACATATGGCACCCAACAACCGATAGCGCTTCTCAAACTGTTGTTCGAGAGGAAGGGCTTCTACGACAGAGGCAAAGATCTCAACTGGAAAAACTTGAAGGACATCGGTTTCTTGGCGGCCATGGGGAAAGCTGGCGGCGGGAGGAATGACGTAAGATAGCTACGCACAAACATAGTCGGGTCGGTTCTAGTGTTACCCATTGCTGCAACTGGTTACTAGACATTTTTTTTTCGATTTGTTTGTTGGTGAGATGAAGGACATCACAATATGAATAAAATAAGTGATAAAATTATTTCGATAGCACAAAAAGTTTCCAAGATGTGATTACTTGAAATGCACAATTTTAGTTTATCCCGAAAACGCTCCATATATACGGCGACGGCGCAACTACAATAATAATTCTATTACATTCTAAGTCTGGGACAAACAAATCTATAAATTTACACGATCATTCGCTAATAATGCCTAGCTCATGATATGGCATAGCTAACTGAACAAGTATACATAAATTTCTAACATAATTTCGCCAACGTCCATACCACGTTGAAAACACCGGTTCTCGTCCTATCACCGAAGTCAAGCAACGTCGGGCGCGTTCAGTACTTGGATGGGTGACCGCCTGGGAACACCGCGTGATGTTGGCTTTTTGCATTTTTTTCTTAATTTGTTGCATTCTCTAATGTATTTATTCTTCTCGGTTGCTGATAATAATTTAATTTATAGAATAAATTCATTAATATTTTTTTCTTCCAAGGAAAATAATCACCCGGTCAACTAGCGCCATTCGAAAACAAAATATTCGACACGACAAGTTTTAGTTTTTTTATATTAAGTAAGGTCACAGAGACAAGAGATATGTATGCATTACGCTTATAAGTCTGTGAGGTGCGTCAACTATAATTTCCCCTATCTGTATATTATGTATAATTCATGTCACGGACGTGTAAATAAATTAATAAGCAAATAGCTAAAATTTTTAATGTCGCGGTCACTTTTCTGGTACGACACGACAATTTCAGCTCTTTTTTGAAATGGTAAGCAGGAAAAAAAATGAGAACCATTACCCTAAAAAATATAATTATTTCCAGGTGGATCCCCGCTTCATATCCATGTTTTCCGTATACAACCTGCAGTTTCCGTCAGAGACAACACTCCGGCATATCTACACGTCCATTCTGAAAGGACACTTTGAAATATTCCCAGTGGAAATACAAGAGATTGTCGATAAAATAGTACAGATGACGCTCGATCTTTATAAAGTAAGCATTTTAATTCAACATGTAGTTAGCAAAAAATCACAAAACTAATAATAAAATTTTATAGGCGTCCGTCCCTCTTCTGCATTAGCGCGGTATTTAGTCCACCCAGATCTCATCTCCATTCCATTTATTTCTCAAGTCCATTTATTTTCTATCACATCAATCAATCCATATCCCCACGCCTACCAAATGACCGGATTTATTATGTAATTTTTTAGAGAAACAATATTAAGTATTTCTGAATATTCAATCCAAAGACATTTCAGAGATATTGGTATTTGAAGTAAGAAATATTGCATTTGGTTACATATTACATTTGAGTACATAATTGCGTGGATCATTTTAATAATCGTATCGATATTAAACATTATTTTTTTCCTGAACTGGACCCTTTTTGCATAACTTCGCCCATCATAACTTAGTGAGGAGTTTATACAACATACAACCGCCGCTATTGAAAAAAGATTCAGGTAGGAAATTAAGAAAGATAAGTTTTTTTATCTCAAAAAATCAAGTATTTTTAGTTCACTTAGTTGCTGAAAACTAAGTTTAACTTGGTTTCCTATTGTTATCGATATTTTTCTCAGTGTACTAGCTATGTCCATACCAAAAGCAGTGTAATGTCTTAATTTCGTATTTTTCATATAATTTTATTGAACAGATAATAATAGTGGAGTTGCCTCCAACACCGGCCAAGTTCCACTACATCTTCAACCTCCGTGACTTGTCGAGGATAGCTGCAGGGATGTGCCTCACACATCCTAATTTCTTCAGCGAGAAGCGCGCCGTGGTGCGCTGTTGGCGAAACGAGTTTGTCCGGGTTATTTGTGACAGATTGATCAATACGCAGGTGAGATGGTGATTTTTTTTAAAGAAAGTTACTCATTCAAATCAAATTCTTCACAACATTTGTATGAATCCCGTTTTTTAGCTTATTTACTTTAATTTTTATTCGCTTCTTTTGCCGAATGAAGTCTCAACTGTGGAAGTCACATAGAGCATTACTTTATATTTCAATATGTTGTCAACTATAGTCAAAAATAAAGTTAATAAAAAAAATATTGTTTTTTAATTATGACAGGATAACGAATTGATGCGACAACACATTCAAGAGCACGTTGTCAAGTACTTTCCAGAAGAGGAACCAGTTGTTCTCGAGGAGATTGTCGTACCGGAGGAAGAACCGGCGCCTGCCGAGGAGGAAGATGGTATACTTGTCCCATATTGTTGAAAGAAAAAATATCTCTAGCAAACCTTTTCTAGAGGCGATAGAATCACATTTGCCACCAAAGGGAAATTCCTCCTTTTTGCCCGTGCTTACCACTTGTAGCCAAATTGATAACTACACGGGCAAAATAGAAGAAATTGTCCGTCATGTTCATAGTAACAAGATACATTTTTAATTTACCTTCATCTTACTCGTTTCGGTTACCCTTTACCTTATGTCTACTTTAAGGAGAAGAAGGCTGTTTTGAGGCTTTATTGAATTTACGATCGGAAAACAGACTAGGTTTCCCCCCAAAATTGTGAACTTAAAGTTTTCAAACTTACCAATTGTAATAAGTTGAAAACAATAATTAAATTAGAAACATTTATTAGTAGCGTATTGACACTATTTTTATATATGACTATAGAACTGGCGTTAGAAAAACTGAAACCTGAAATTGAAGAAGACCAAGAACCAATTGTAGAAGAAGAGGAGGAAGTTGAAGTTGAAAAGGAACTCACGGTGAGTCTTTTTTTTTTTGATATGAGAGGGGGGCAAGCGAGCATGTGGGTCACCTGATGGAAAGCAATCACCACCGCCCATAGAAATCAGCAACACCAAAGGGTCACCGATCCGTTGCCAGCCTTTTAAGGGAAATATTGACTCTGTTCTTGAAGGCCCCCATGTCGTATTTATTTGGGAATACCGCTGGAGGAAGTTGGTTCCACAACTTCACAGTTCGTGGTAGAAAATGTCTTAAAAAGCGTACTGTAGTAGATCGCCAAATATCGAGATGATGAGGATGGAATTTTAATTTATGGCGAGTTGTACGATAGTGGAACTCAGCGGCAGGTATCAAATCAAATAGCTCATCCGAGCACTCCCCGTTGTATAATTTAGAACGAACATCTCTGCGTGTAAATAGAGACTCCAGCCGATCGGAAATCATTGGGTCACCGACGATTCGAACAGCTCTTCGTTGTATGCGGTCAAATGGAGCAAGTAAGTACCGGGGCGCACCAGCCCAGAGATGTGAACAGTATTCCATATGAGGCCCAACTTGGGCTATATACAGTTGAAGGCAATGCTGTGGTGTAAAATACCGTCTGGCTTTACAGATAATGCCAATTTTCCTAGAGGCCAATTTGGCCTTGCACTCCAAATGACCACGGAACTGAACGTCACTAGATATGTCAACACCCAAGATACCAATGCTGGAGTTAATAGTAAGGGGAGTACCTTCCAATCTGGGAGATACGACAAATGGGGACTTTTTTGCGGTAAACGCACAAACATCATGACATTGAAACAGATTCAGAGTCACTTGCAGGTTAGTTCTTAAAATCTGATGGCGAGGAATAAACGTGTTGCAATAAAAGTCAAATACCGGTACCTTCAGAATTTAATACCCATTGGTTTACTTAATAATTAAGCCTTAAGGGTTTGCAAGCTGAAGTGGCAAAGGGCCGGTCACATCTGCCGAGTAAGTGATGGCATATGAAGGAGGAACGTATTAGAGTGGAGGCCGCGCGTATGACGTCGGTAGCAGCTGAATGCGGAAGGTAGAGGATCATATTTGGAGAAAAGCATTGGGGAAGGCTTAAATCCAGCAGTGGCTAGATACAAGCTGATGATAATGTTGGTTTACTTTATATTTCCAAATAAGACCGCTATATAATATGGAATTGGTAGTTGCGATACTTATCTATCAATATGAATATACGATGATTATACAGATCTTAAGAACATGCAATTGGCGTACGTCCTCTTTCCATTTAAACTCTGATAGACGCCGCCATTGCTACTATCTCAGCTGCTGTGGTTGTCATGCGCATATTAAACATTTGTAAAAGAAAGTGCATACAGGGAATCAATATGTTGCAGTCAGTGGTGTGGTCGTCTCTACGCATCTTTTGTTACAGATGTCCACCATCTCTAACTAAATAGGAAAAGGCTTAATAAGCCACGAAAATAAGGGCAAAAATGTCCCTGCCATTACTGCTGTCCCAGAAACTAAATATTTGTAAAAGTTTTGTGTTATTGAAATGCCTAATTATATTATAATAGTAATAAAATATAAATAACACCTGAATCTATTAACTATTTAATAATAATCATATTATCTAGCAAGATGGTATTGCTACGTGTTTCATCACGCCGTCACGTTTCAGTTGGAAGAGTACGTGATCCGGGACCCGTTGCTGTTCGGCGATTACCGGAACGCTCTGGACGAAGAGGAGATTCGATACTACGAGGATCTACTCGATTATGAAGCGGTCTACTTCCTATTCCAAGAAGTACTAGTTCAAAAATATGTCTAACTAGCTTTCGCCCGCGGCTTCGCTCGCGTGAAATTCGGGGCAAACACGTGTTTACTCATTTATCTATAGAAGTAGTCGTGTAAAGTTTAAGATAAAATAGTCAAACAATCTCGTTTCCCCATAAAATTTTTGGACCGCCGTTTCACCCGCTTAGGGGTAAAATTTGAAAAGTCCTTTTAACTAATTTTATGTTATATTTACAAATCGTTGCCATTTTCGTAGTTAACGTTCCAGAAAACCAAAGAATCAACACCCATATTGGTATTATGGTATTTCAACCCGATCGCACTCCCACATGGGGTGATTTTATGTCACGTCGGCATAGTTGTTTTTTCCGTAATCAGCGACCCGATAGACTATAAAACAATACCCATGACGATTTTCAGACTTTTTGACCGCATTTTAGACATTTCAACCTCATCGCACCCCAATAGGAGATGATGGTCACATTAGCCACGTTGAATTTTAAAATCGTTGTTGTTTTCGTAACCAGCGACCCGATAAACCATAAAAACAATACCAATGACGTTTTTCAGACTATTGGGACCCATTTTACCCTTTTAGGTGTTGAATTTTGAAAAATCCTGAAGCACGTGTTTAGTCAATTATCTATAGAAGTACTCGTGTAAAATTTAGGATAAAATAGCCCAGCTAAACTCGTTTCCCCATACAAACTTTAAACCTCCGTTTCACGTTCTTAGGGGTAAATGGGACGGGGGCCCACCACACATTCCCACCACTGTATCTCCTGTGTAGCCAGGATTAACAGCGGCGACCGCCAAAAAAGGCAATGAACAATGAAGTCCATTGCAGTCCCAGGGGTAAAACTACGGCTGCCTTGGAACTCACAACGAATTTAATCAGAAGAAATTAGTAGGAGTAGGAAGCTTTTGGAATTTGACTTCCCCTCTTAGCAATGTGAGAGACAGCAATATGGCAAATAAGGCATTAAAAGCCTAAAGAGATGGCTAGTCAAGTGAAGCTCAACTGCTGTGCACCACGGATTTTAAGTTTCTAACACTATTAGGGACCTAAAACATTGAGTTGTTACCTAACACATCGATTCCAATAATATGAATTGCAAAATCGTCTGAACGCTTGGTAATTCTCCCTTGTTGCTACCAAATCTGAATAGTATGCTACTCCGGATGCAACTTGCAATGAATTCAACATGTCATCCCGCTCCCGCTGCCAAAGATCACACTCCCAGAGAACATGGTGTGCTGTTTGATCGAATTCAGAATTAGCAGTAGAACGTTCGCATAAGGGCGACGGCACTAATTTAAACGAAAAGAGTTTAGCTTTAAAATTGCCATGTCCAGTTAAAAATTGCGCAACGGGGTGGTCGACTTCTAACCACTTTTTCTTTAATCTATCTCTTACCGATTGAAAGAACAGATACAAGTGGCGTCCTTTGGTAGAAGTTTCCCACCTTTCCTGCCATTCAGACAGCAATGGTTCTTAGGGGTAAAATTAGAAAAATCCTTTAAAGCAATTTCTTGTCCACTATGTTACATTTTCAAATCGATGCCATTTTCGTAATTGACGTCCCAGAAAACCATAGAATCAACACCCATATTGATATTATGACATTTCAACCCCATAATACCCCCACAGGGGGGATTTTATGTCACGTCGGCTACGTTTGATTATAAAATAGTTGTTATTTTCGTAATCAGCGACCCGATAAACCATAAAAACAATACCCATGATGATTTTCAAACTTTTTCACCCCCATTTTAGACATTTCCATCCCGTCGCACGCCCACAGGGGCGACTTTTTATCACGTCGGCTATGTTTGATTAGACAATAGTTGTTATTTTCGTAATCAGCGACCCGATAAACTATAAAAACAATACCCATGACGATTTTCAGACTTTTCACCCCATTTCACCCCTTTAGGGGTTGAATATTGAAAAATCCTGAAACATGTGTTTTACTCATTTATCTATAAAAGTACTCGTGTAAAGTTTCGGATAAAATAGTCCAACTAATCTCGTTTCGCCATACAACCTTTGGACCCCCGTTTCACCCCCTTAGGGGATGAATTTTGAAAAATCCTTTTTTAGTGTACCCCTAGACGTCATAAGGAACCTACGTGCCAAATTTCGAATCTCTAGACCCAGCGGTTTGGGCTGTGCGTTGATATATCAGTCAGTCAGTCAGTCAGTCAGTCAGTCAGGACTTTGAATTTTATATTTATAGATTCCACCTTCGATCAATAAATTCCAGTAAACTAGTCGTTCGCTCCGAACTGAAATGCCTGACAAGTTTCATCAAATCAGTTCAAAGATTCGATGAGAATAATAGCCAAAACAGTTATTTTTTATATAGCACTAACTCTAAAAAAAATATTGTATTCAGATAAATTTGCACCTGATTGTCATTAAATAATTTCATAGATAAATCTTCTTCTTTAGATTAACTTCTTTTTAGGATAAATAGCAAAAAACGGAACCCTTATGGATTCGTCATGTCTGTCTGTCTGTCGGTCCGTATGTCACAGCCACTTTTTTCCGAAACTATAAGAACTATAGTGTTGAAAGTTGGTAAGTAGATGTATTCTGTAAACCGCATTAAGATTTTCACCCAAAAATAGAAAAGAAAAAAAAAAAATTTTGGGGGTTCCCCATACTTAGAACTGACACTCAAAAATTTTTTTTTCATCAAACCCATGTGTTGGGTATCTATTATGGATAGGTCTTCAAAAATGATATTGAGGTTTCTAATATCATTTTTTTTTCTAAACTGAATAGTTTGCGCGAGAGAATAGTTCAAAGTGTGTGTGGTAAAATGTGTATCCCCCCCCCCCCGTAACTTCTAAAATAAGAGAATGATAAAACTAAAAAAAAAAATATGATGTACATTACCATGCAAACGTATAAATAACAAGCAAACGTATAAACGTATAAATCGTAAACCGCAATTTACCTTTCATTCAATCAACTCAAATACTTTTATATTCGAGTTGATTGCTTGCTGCTACGGAACCCTTCATGGGCGAGTCCGACTCGCACTTGCTCGCTTTTTTGTGATTTCAATTCAATTGCATGACAGTACCGTTATAAAAGTTCATCTTTGTGAATTAGATCACTTTCTTTAGGATTGATTTGTATCTTATGCATCTACTGTACACATAGGTATAATATGATATGCTAGATTCTACCGTCGCGTCATATTAAATTGTGATCGGCAGATCCTGGATGAATACAACGAGCGCGTGGGGAAAATGTCAGTGGTGCTCTTCGAGGACTGTCTCGAGCACCTGACCAGGGTCCACCGAATCCTTCGCACTGACCGCGGCAACGTTATGATCATCGGTGTTGGCGGCTCTGGGAAAAAGTCTATTTGCAGGCTTGCCGCTTTTGCTGCTGGTTTGTATATAATTAGCCTCTAGTAGCCAAGCTGAAGGCACAGTATAAGTAACGGTACTACCTACGTACAGTATGGCAACTCCCTGCCGCTCTCTCGTATCGACCTCACCTCCCCTCTGAGAAGAATCTGGAACAGTTTGTAAGGCGCCGCACGCACACACGCTCATTCACGCTCTACACAGACGCCATTGTTTATGCAGTAGTAAACGGATGCGACATTTGTATGGAGTGGCCGGGTTGTGCTGAAGGTAATGGGTAGAGGTTTAAGCTTAACGCACATCTATCTGAGCCGAACGCACCGAGCGTACCGAATTTTAGAATTATTTGTATAAAATCTTATGGCATCGCACACCTATCCGAAATCCGAATCGTTCGAATTGCAAGGAACCCCAAAAATCCTAGAAAAGTTCTGATGACGTCATCAGCGGACGAATCGACCGAGGTGGACGGATTCTGACAGTATTACCACTTTAGAGTATTTTCCCCTGAATTTATACCGTCGATGTTGCTTAAATTGCGTAGGTATTCGATTAGGACAGATTACACTGGAGGAGCTCGATGGCGTTATTGTCTGTCTCTCTCAGTTGGTCTAACACACAACAACTCCATCAAGTTGCACCGGTGTAATCTGTCCTATTAAAAATTATAAAAATACCTTTACTTTAGACTGTGCTTCTACATCAAGCTCAAGTTATATAACATAACCGATAGGATTTTATGGGGATAGCCTACGAGCCTTAAGGCTATTGTCTAATGGTAAAGTTAATTAATGAAATCAATTGTGTTGACATCTAGGATGTGAAGTGTTCGAGATCACAGTGACACGAAATTACAACGAGAACACGTTCAAAGATGACATGAAACGGATGTACAACCAGCTCGGAGTCGACGGCAAGAAGACTGTCTTCATGTTCACCGCTGCGCAGGTAACCAACGTTAACTGCTATAGTCCCAGATACGTGACTCCGATGATCGATAGTTAATATCTACTTCGACAAACTTTCGCTTCTAACTTCATCATCATCATCGTCATCAGGTCATTTTAGTCTCCACTACAGGAGCACGACCCTCTCTCGTCCGTCCCAGACAGAAGGAGGATTTGGCCTACACTCACTACGCTGACCTTGGGTTGGGGAGGCCTGATCGTTGTTTTATAATGTATTTAGCTTCTAACTTCGTACTTTGTAAATCCGAAAAGGACTAAGTTTTTCTTAAAAGTAACTAACCATCCCAAATACTGTTAAGGATACTTTCTGAACAGTGTATTTATGACTTTCATTGTCATTTTAGATTCTAGAAGAAGGTTTCCTAGAGTTTATCAATAACATTCTAATGATCGGGATGATTCCTGCGCTATTTGGCGATGATGAGAAGGATGCCATAATAAATGCCGTGCGGAATGAGAGCAACGAGGCTGGATTTGGAGTAGCCAAGTAAGATGACCAATTTCTATCTATATATATAAAAGAAAGTCGTGTTTGTTACAACACTTATAACTAGAGAACGGCTGGACCGATTGCCATGGTTTTTGATTTGTTGGATTTGTTTCCGTCCCGAATAGCAGAATAACTCTTAAAAACATTGGAAAATTCTCGAAAAAATAAAATAAAAGAAAAAACATTTTCCCATACAAATGAAAGTGTCAGTTGTAAAAGGGATTACGATATTTATTGGTTGTCAAATATCAAAACGTCAAATCGATTGGTGTCACTTTTATGTCGCGAAAGTTGTCTATGATTTGTTATGAAAATTTAAAAATGTCAAATCGATAGGGGTGAAAACGCTTTTCCCATGGGGTTCGAGCGCAAGAATCAAATCTGAGTAAACATCAAAAGAAATGACAATTACAAATTACCAAAATGATAAAACCTATTTCAAAACTAAAAAAAATAAAACAAAACGTTTTTTTTTTTTTAAATTAACAATAAGGAAATCTTTAGTTTTATGAAATCTTCAGTTTTTATGGATACGGGTCTTCCCTCAACCGAAGGGGTTTAGAGCGTACTCCAACACGCTGCTCAACTGCGGGTTGGCGGAGGCCAGTGTTTTCGAACCGCCTAAAGGCCACTGACTTAACTTAACGACTGTCATTAAATGATAACAACCGGGACCGACAGCTTAACGTGCCTTCCGAAGCACGGAGGAGCTCAAGATGAGCTAATGATAACAACCGGGACCGACGGCTTAACGTGCCTTCCGAAGCACGGAGGAGCTCAAGATGAGCTAATGATAACAACTGGGACCGACGGCTTAACGTGCCTTCCGAAGCACGGAGGAGCTCAAGATGAGCTAATGATAACAACCGGGACCGACGGCTTAACGTACCTTCCGAAGCACGGAGGAGCTCAAGATGAGCTAATGATAACAACCGGGACCGATGGCTTAACGTGCCTTCCGAAGCACGGAGGAGCTCAAGATGAGCTAATGATAACAACCGGGACCGACGGCTTAACGTGCCTTCCGAAGCACGAAGGAGCTCAAGATGAGCTAATGATAACAACCGGGACCGACGGCTTAACGTGTCTTTCGAATCACAGAGGAGCTCGAGGTAATATAAACCCATCCGTGTACAGGCTACGGTCGACGTTGCTTAGCTTGCGTGTTCAATTAGACTGACACGCGCAATGACGCCATCGAGCTTCTCTATTATTTTCTACTATTCATTGTTTTAATTCCATAAAATCATAAATTTAGTTCAGCTAATATGTACCACGACATTCATTGATTGTTAGGCGGTACGAAGTTCACCGGGACAGCTAGTAGTAGATAAAGGTAGGTAACTTCAAACGCGATACACACGAATTTCACATTTTTTCCATATTTAGGGATTATCCTCTTTGTATAACACAGCATTATATTTACTATGCGTATTAAAAGTTTATAATTGGTTTTGGCCACGTTGATGTGGTCCAATACCATCAGGGGGTTGTACATGCTGTAGAATATATGTGAATGCTGATGCATTTATTAGTTTATAACTTTTACAGAGACGCAGTGTGGAGTTTCTTCTGCAACAAATGCGCCGATAATCTGCACGTAGTGCTGTCAATGTCACCAAGTGGAGATATACTAAGGAATAGGTAGGTATTGTCACAGACGACATGTACTGCTACATTCATTTTTGATTTGGTCCATTTTTACTCTGCCTGGATTTTTTTGATCCGCTCAAGTATTTCACGATTTTTTTCCTAAGTATTTCACCTATGCATTTTCGTTGATTCGCTTTGGCATTTTATGTTTACCCTGATCCATTAAATGTACGTCTTTCTTTGATCCGGCTTTGCATTCCATGTTTACCCTGATGCAATACTACGTTTTCTTTGATCTGCCTTAGCATTTCATGTTTACCCTAATTCATCACCTACCTACCTACATAACATAGTTTCTATTTGTCAGAGGCTTAACCTACGCTGAAAACGATTCAGGTCGGATTATTTAAGCATCTAAAACAAATTGCCTGTAACAATCCCTCAAACGGAGTTCGAAATTAATTCGAATCGACGATTCGGCTTAGGCAGTATGGCTCAGACTGTACAAGAAAAAATCGTGACATATTAGCAGGTATATCAATCACTTCTATTATGCACACATTATCAACTAAAATCGAATGGCAGTCACAATACTGACCAGATAATACCTGTATGCTGTACAACACCCATTATTATGTACTTATGTGATACACACATATGTCGGAATCACGCATCGCTGTTGAATTCTACGAGATGTCATAATGATGTGTCATCTACTTCTCTTTCCATAATATTTTCTCAAAAAATAATGTCAGTAATGATACTGATGATTTTTCGTACTTGATGCAACTTCGCAAACATTTTGTATGTTGATGAAATTACTTGTACCTTGTTTACCTTGATAATACCGTAAGCCTAAATCGGTCGGTAAAAATAAATCCAATTTCATTTATTAAAATGGTCAACTCAGTACTTAATTTGTGTATTATTTGTTTTCGTGATAGATGTCGCAGTTTCCCCGGTTTGGTAAATAATACCACGATAGACTGGCAGTTTCCATGGCCTAAGCAGGCTTTGTTGGCTGTCGCGAACGTGTTCCTAGCTGATGTAAGTAAACATCCAAAATACGAGTAAATCAGTAATATTCTAAAAACGTCTAGAACCACAAAATCTCTGCCGTTTTGCCGAATGTGAATTCAATATTTATACTAAGAACTTGCATTTCACCCGATTCGACATCCAGAATATATGAGTATCAATACATTGGTCTTTCAACAAAGAGATCGATAGACACATTCGACTAGGCTGGGCAGCTTTTGGGAAGCTTCGGCATATCCTCACCGCAGATCTACCCCAATGCTTGAAGACCAAAGTGTTCAATAAATGCGTCCTCATGTGTGCAGAGACTTGGACGCTGACCGTTTGGCTGGTTCACTGACTAAACTTCGCTCAGCGAGCGATGGAGAGAGCAATGCTTGGGGTTTCTCTAAGGGATCGAATCTGGAACGAAAGAATTAGACGGAGAACCAAAATGGCTGACATAGCTCATAGAAGTGGCAGTGGGCTGGGCACATCTGCCGAGTCAGCAATGGTAGATGGGGGAGGAAAGTCCTAGAGTGGAGGCCACGTATGGGGGCGACCAGGCATAGGGCGCCCCTCCCTAGATAGTCCGACTACCTCAAAAAAGTGACAGGTAGCCGTTGGATGCGGAAAGCGAAGGATCGCATATGGTGAAAAGCATTGGGAAAGGCTTTTATCCAGCAGTGGGTAGATACAGGTTGATAATAATGATGATGATAATGAATACATTCGTCTCTCGACAGGTTCAAAAGATTCCCGATGAATTTCGCTCTATAATCGTGGAGCACGTGGTCCACGTGCACATGTCCGTCGCGCGATACTCCACGGAGTTCTTACTGCGCCTGCGACGCAACAACTACGTTACACCCAAACATTATATGGACTACCTGACCAATTACATATCGTTGCTTAACGAAAAGGACGCATTCATAGTCGCACAGGTACTGTCAACAATCATCATCATCAACATAAACAACAACACTACTAGAAACGTAGTAGAGAAGTTCGTTGAAGTTTTTCTTTTACAGGATCACTGAAATATGACAATAAAGTATTTATGCGTGATTTGAATATGTATTGATAACTATTCAAGTCACGCAACTTGAATATGTCCCAGCAATGTGATTTTTAACATTACAGCGTCCATTAAGCGGAAGGTTTTCACAGTACATTAATAACTTGTATCAATAAATTACACAGATTTCTCTGAAATTTACGTGAAATTTCTTTTATTCCTTTGCATATTATCCTTTTTTGTCTTCAAGCCTGAGATATACCAGCACCAACTTAAATAAAAAAATGGGATGTGGCTGTGTCATGGACATGGCCGTGTTGTACGTGAATATCCCCCCCCCCCCCCCCGCACGCTATGTTCCATAGTCCCAGGGACTAGACAAATATAGTCCTCACTTAGCGTAATAAATTCTTTCTTCTTCATCTATCCAGTGGTATGATTGATTTGTAGCCGCAATACCAATCCCCCGATTTTGTTGCCATTCGTTTTTTTTTTATTGCCTCCCTATGGAAGCAATTTTAAAGACGTATTCACGTCAAAAGCCGCATAGTTTGAATGGTGTTACAAAATGTAACTTCTAAATATTAAAGAACAAATGTATTATTTCTACCAGTGCGAGCGCCTCATAGGAGGACTAGCGAAGATTGAGGAGGCCAACGTTCAATTAGAGGATCTGAATGCAAAGCTGGCTGTTCAGAAGGTGATCGTCGCCGAGCAAACTAAGGAGTGCGAGATATTGCTCAAAGAAATCTCTACAGGTGAGACTGAGATACCACGCTACTATTGACAGGTAGAGCTACAGGTAATACGTATCCAAAACGACGATGAAAGGACGTACGTTTACACTTGGGACGTCGCACTACTCCGCTATTTTCTTATTCTTACTGAAATTTCATCATGAAAATCTTGCTCTCGTAAATTTATACTGACTAAAATGTATTGATAAAATATTGATTATTTTGTTTTTTTTTTCAGCGACGGAGGCGGCAGTAGGAAAACAGCAAGTGGCTGCCATCAAATCCGCTGAGATTACGGAGCAGAGTGTGGTCATTGCCGAGGAGAAATCCGAAGCTGAAGAAGCGTTGTCTGCCGCCATGCCAGCTCTGGAAGCTGCTAGATTGGCTTTAGCTGATCTGGAAAAGAATGACATCACTGAAATTCGATCCTTCGCTACTCCGCCTGAGGCTGTACAGGTTAGTACAATGTACACAACATAGACGTAAATATATTGTATAATCCATTTTGAGTATGTTGTGTATAACCATCCAATGATGATTATTCAATGAAGTATCTCATTTTTAACAGGTGGTTTGTGAGTGCGTGGTGATAATCCGTGGCATTAAAGACGTAAGCTGGAAAGGTGCCAAGGGTATGATGGCGGACCCGAACTTCCTCCGCAACCTACAGGAGATGAACTGTGACTTGATCACGCAGGCGCAGGTGAAGGCCGTTAAGGCACACATGAAGAAAAGCAAGAAATTGGAAACAATGCAGCAGATCAGTAAAGCAGGGTAATACAAGACAAATAAAATATCCTTTTGAAAGCTCAAGTTACGTAAAATTGTAGCTGAATAAGTAAAAAGCCTTCGTCAAGCCGCAGTTGTCCAGCGTGGTAGGGTATACTTTAAACCCGTTTGATTGAGGGGAGACCCATATCCCAACAGTGGGATGATTATGGGTTGATACCGAAAAGTAAAAAGCAGAATCTATTTTTAGGTACATTGTTTTTATAAACTATCTATTGACATTATCTCTGTACTGTTGCAGTTCGATTAATGACTTGGTCCAATGTTTTGATTAGGTAG
The DNA here is from genome assembly GCA_937001555.2 of Hypsopygia costalis. NCBI lineage: Eukaryota > Metazoa > Arthropoda > Insecta > Lepidoptera > Pyralidae > Hypsopygia > Hypsopygia costalis. The sequence continues at coordinate 8,091,121 of OW443342.2, forward strand.
ATTTCATAAATATAAATTATGTATTTACATATTACATCTTTTGTCTCTAGGTATGGTCTATTAAAATTCGTCACCGCTGTACTCGGCTACTGCGCTGTCTACAAAGAAGTCAAGCCCAAAAAAGACAAAGTAGAAGCCTTGGAGAAAGAATACACAGAAGCCGTCAACTACTTAGCATCTTTGAATAGGGAGATAGACCGTTTGCAAAAGACTTTAGATGGCCTGAACAATAGATACGAAACAGCCATGCTGAGAAGACAAGAATTGCAAGAGGAGACAGATATTATGATGCGACGTTTAGTGGCAGCTGACAAGCTCATGTCTGGGTTGTCAAGTGAACAGAAACGGTGGACTGAAGACTTAGCGGCGTTGTATGTTGAACAGTCCAGGCTGATCGGCAATTGCTTACTTTCTGCGTCCTTCCTGAGCTATTCCGGGCCATTTTCGTTCTCGTTCCGCGAAACTATGATATATGAGGACTGGCTTGGAGATGTTAGAGATAGGGGCATTCCACTTACAGAGCCGTTTACAATTGAGAAGAATTTGACAAATGAAGTTGAAATTAGTAGGTAAGATGGTAAAACTGATATATTCAATCAAACCCTTCTCCATAGCACAGTAAATTACACCGGTCTTGACTCGTCCTCCTCTCTCTTTGTCCACTTTCACCAGCAATACTGAAGAAATACCTCCACCTGTACCTTGACATCCTCCTGTGCATTGTCATATATGTAGATAGTTTTTATTAGGTACCTATGACTATTGGAATATTGGTATTCTATGGGGTACATGTTTAAATTGATTTGTTTCCACCTTGCCAACAACTTATTGAACTTCCAAATAAAATAAAGATCATAAAACGAAATTGTTAATATAATCGAACTGTAACTGTTCTAAAAACTAAAAATAGTTATTCTGAAATCTCTAGCGAAAGAGAAGTAAAGCATTTTTAGCCTGACTGTGAAAACTCCACCACCTCATAGAATAGGAAAGTTAGTTGAATCATCAGCGTCGGATAGATCTAGGCCTTTTAAAGTTTCTTGTGCTCTCGACTAATAAAAAAATCCTGACCAAACACGTGGCGGATCTCTTGAGAATGTGAGGGTTGGGTGACTGTATGGTTTGATTCAACCAATGCATCTGCGTTTCCGGGAACTCAAAAATGTTTTCGAGAACTTCGTATGTCCAGGTGTATTGATTTAAGTTATGGCAACCTTAGCTGAACTCATTCGTTTTGTCATGAGGCTTCATTCATGCATGTGCATTTCAGCTGGAACTCAGAAGGGCTCCCTCCTGACGAGCTGTCCGTTCAGAACGGTATATTGACAACACGCGCGTCTCGCTTCCCGCTATGTATCGACCCCCAGACGCAAGCGCTGTCTTGGATTAAGAAAAAAGAAGCCAAGAATAACTTAAAGGTATATATAAAATCTAGATTTTCTTCAAATAAAGCAGAAAATGCGTAGGAAATCCTACATAAAGGTATGGCCAAAATATGCATACATACGCTACTTATGCAACGCATTATGCACACACACGTGAGTAGTAATTTATTGAGACACCTACCCCACTTAGGTATACCGTCCCCGTTTGGTCGCCTTCGGCTCCACGGAGACGGTATACCTAAGTGGGGTAGGTGTCTCAATAAATTACGGAGACGACCTAACTGGCGTCATCTTCGTCAAAAATCTTAACTTTACTCGCAGGTCGCATTGGTCTCATCCTTTCTAATATTCAAAAAAGTTATGCGTTCAATTTATATAAAATCAAAAATATTCCCATCAAGTCGACAAATATAAACTTGTATCAACGCGTCGTGCAATTCCTTATCAACAGAAATATGAAACCCGCATGCAGCAAGCGGCGACGTGAGAACGTCCTTCAAACAATTGTAACCAAGTGCGCACTTTAATGTATTAATTAACCGATTTATAAAAGTGTATAATGTGTTATCTATAAAACTAATATTTAAACTTCTTTTTGTTAGCTTGTTTGATTAAAGAGGTACATACCATAAGAATAAGTTAGGGGGCGTAGGAGCCCTACAACACGGTAGTGAAAATATGTGTAGGTTGTGATAACTGCTTCGTACGGTATATCGATATCGTATATTTAATGATATTACAAAAGTAGCATGAAACACTGATCCTTTCACTCTTTATCTACTGTACGGATTTTAATGAAATCTGTCATAAAAAATGTTACCTCAATACAGAGGTTAACTGCACTGGTTAATACATTAAATATTGATATGCTCGTAGATCATATTCAAATACATATAATTGTGATATTCAGAAAAAAATATATATTAAATAACTAGCCACACAACCTTTAAAACTACTAATTTCTACTTTAGCTACAACATGCTTATAATTCTGTTCCCACGAAACCTAACTTGTTATTTCAAAGTGTAAGTGATTTTAAAGTGTCATTTTACACACGTGTCTTATCACGCTTAATGCGAATTTGCTTTAGTAATCATAAGACTTCGCTTTGTAATTACGATGACGTATGTAGCATAAATGGGTGATTCTCAGTCTTCAAAAATTTGATTTTCATCTACATTATTTTAATTACTAGAGTATCCAAGTACAGTGAACAGATTGTAATTTATTGCTGTTTGATGGTGGTGCGAGGAATATTTTGTCGCAATTTTATTTTAAGTTGTACATAGTTTTTTTTCTATTTTCTTTTCTGAACATATAGTTTCATTTTAAGTTCATTTTACGATTCACATATGTATCTTAGCTAAATCTGTATATGTAAATATGAACATTAATATAAACAGAAATTATTGAATAAACTCAAGTAAAGGTACCTATTTAGAAAAAAAATTCGAAACGAATCTATAAAAGTTTTAAATATCAATTTTATTGGTAAATACTTTCTGTGTTTTCTTGTTGTTTAACTCTTAAAATTTCTGTTCTCTCGATAATATGCTCTCATTAATAGGGATGACGATGATGATGATGATGATGATGATATTTTCTTGCTATATACTATACTTAAAAACTCCTACATGGATGTCGTGAGAAAAAAATAATAATATTTTCTTAGATCGTGAGAATTAATGTATGGAAATTTCTAAGAATGTCTAAGAATGACCCACTTATGTCTGTGACTGTAGTGTTAGATTCGTAAGTTATATGTATTTAAAGTTTAATATGCAATGAAGAAAATATTGCTGATCTGGTGTTTCTTGCAAATAAAAGCGATTAATTTGGATTAAAACTTCATATTGGTTCCTGAGACTTCGAGTGATAATCATTACTTACAAGAGCAGTGTACAGTGTAGTAGTGTGTAAAGTGTGATCAGTGTAATACAAGGGCAGTCTAGAGTTATAATACTAGTGAAGTGTTGTGTGTAGGTGTTAGTGTTACCCTTGACCACTTCATAAAATGTAAGTAAGTATTTTTTAATTATAACTTTAAGTATCAAACAGGTGTCGGGATTGGGGTCCACCACACATTCCCACCACTGCGTCTTCTATGTAGCTAGGATGGAGGATGGGTGGAGGAACAAACAGGTATGTATCACCGCCTGATATAGCATAGTTATAGTAGTGTTGTCGTTAGCTGTGATATTAGGATGATCTGTCAGCATCGCAGAAACACCTCCAGGGAATTGTTGTTTGGTTGTGAGTGTCTGTATGGAGGAGGCACTTCCTTAAACAAACTACTGCTGTATCCTATCTTTATTTCGTCACATTCTCGTTTGTCAATCAGCAGGGTACATTGTCTCCAAAAATGATATTGGATTAAAATAAATAAATAATAACAATTAAATATTTTTGAACAATTTACACAGCGCCATCTAGTCCCAAATTAAGCACAAAGCTTGTGGTACTAGACCACTGATAAATGTACTTAAATACATTTTTTTGTAAATACATACTTATAATACTTATGAAACACCCAGACCAAGACAAACAGACATGTTCATGCATACAAATGTTTGTCTTGTGCGGGAATCAAAGTGGCCATTGCTAACCATTCGACCACCGAGCTCGTCAAAATGTATTCACTCTATGTATAGTTCTTATAAATAGGCTATGTAACGCACGAGTAATACCTTTGATGTTGCAAACATTCATGGATTACGCTACGGTGCTGGTTAGCATCAAGCAGGCAGCACGCTTACTTGATACCTTTATATTATATTATAGTTTAGTTTTGCTTCATATTTAAAAATAATACTTTTGTGCTTGATTTCAGGTCGGACTCCGAAACTGACCACTCGGCGGTGCAGAATCGCACACAAAGTAAACACCCTCCAACAAAACCAAAAAAGCAAGCCGCGACGAAGCGCAAAGGCGCTGACACTGTCTTCGGCACTTGTGGATCAAAACCAAGGTAATTTACAGTAACGAGTAATTATTACCATTTACACATAGAAAATGATTACCGTAGACTATGAATTTGTAACATATAGAGTAATGGTAATTCCGCAACTTCTAGGGAAAAGTTATCGTACCCTATGAGCGATGTTACTTTCTTTTACTAATCGTCTTCGACTAGCATGTGAGTAAGTCCTCTCTTTCTGCTCACTCATTTGCAGGAACACAACAATCTGGAGGAATTGGTATTAAATTTTGGTATTCTGTGCAGTAGAGGGATTTTTTATCACTCATCGGTGGTAAACAAGTATACGGTCGGTATTTATGTAAAACGTTGCCGTAGCCTATGAACATCATCATCATCATCATTATTATATGAACGCTAGCAATAAAAAGGGTGTCGCTTGTGTGCTATCACGCTGCTTCTGTCGCATCAATTTCTAGACTTCTGGTAATCTCACTCACTCGCAGAACACAACATGCGTCTAGGAATTGATATTTAGCTGCGATATTCTGTAATGTGGAGGTCCTTTCCAGTTGGGCTATATATGCACCCTACCTCTCTTTCATCAGTGCGTCGTTTCTTTGTTTAATTTTGTTGTATTAACAGGGTGCACCAAACGCAGGTGAATTTGGCTTTGGCTCTTAAGGAAGCCACTTGCATCTTTAGTTTTCATATGATATTACTGGTACTTAATAGAACGTTTAATTACATTACAGTAAAAAAAGGCGCGAGCGGGATCTCTTTGAATTGGAAGAGGACGTCGTAAGACCGACAACGAGCAGAGGGACCCTCATATCGTCTTTAGTTAGCTGCGTCGCGAACGGCAAAGTGAAACGTACTGCAGACTTGAATGGAGACTTTTATGTGGATGTGAAAGTCTACCAAAAGGTCGACGTAATATCCACACCTCCGGAGGAACGGTGGAAGAAAGCCTCAGTGACATTAAAAGTTCAATTAAATAGGGATACGTCTCAATGGGATGCTCTTCAAACTTTCATGAAACGGGTTCATGAATTTTTTAACGATTCAGAGCCCGTTTATTACAGCGATAAATGAATATAAAATAGATACGTTATCCTGATTTTCATGTTTACATTTTAAAGCTTTTTTAATTTCCAGTTAATAATTATAACATTTTTTAAGTTTTAGATACTTTAACGCAAACTTAAAATGAATAATTAATATTTTTACTGGATTTCCTTGTCCAAATACTGAAACAATATTTTTTAATTTTACAGTCAGATAATTTAAAGTTTAGATACCTTGGGGTAAACTGAAAAGTGCACAGTTAGTATAGATAAGTTTATTAACAGTTTTATATTAATAGATTAGATATAGATGAGATTGTTAATGTTAATAAATGGAAAGATGCGATATACATTTTACGTTTGAATAAAGATTATTACTTAATTTTCTTGTTTAAATATCGAATCATATTTATGACTTTACACTCTGACCTTAGGTTTTTAAAGTTTAAATACTTTGTGGTACCCTAACTTTGAAAAGTGCATAGTTAGTGTAAATAAGTTTATTTGCAGTTTTATATTAATAAATAGCTATTGTCATATAATTCAACTATAAAACTAAAATTGATAGATTAGATATAGATAAGATTGTTATTGTAGGTTTTAAAGTTAAAATACTTTGTGGTACCCAAACTTAAAAATGCCTTTTTGTGCGATTTGTAATATCTCTGTTGAGCGCAGTCACTGGATAGGACACCTACGTAGTACTAATCATAAAAATAAAAATATTTCTCATTTTTGCGAAGGGGTTGAAACAATACATTCTGTATTTCGGAATCGCATAGCTTCCTACAGAATAATTGATCCGAATGATAACTATACATTAGGTTCATTTTTGAACAGTATTCGAGAAAAAATTAAGATGTTAATAGACATATCTCTTAAGAAACATACTTGTATAAAAATTAATTTCGAATATTTTGCTTTATTTGCAATGTTCAAAAATGATACCCAAGAGATGAAGTCATTTAGCACTAAGAACTATACGCTTCATCAGAATTATGATTATGATTTGTTAGCATCGGAAGCCGAAAACACTTTATCAAAAAAGATATACGAATTTCAAGGTCGTGATAGTGGTTGGACATTTTTAAGTAGTTCTCATTTAGAAATCAATATTAATAAATATCAGCCTTTGCGAGGATCTGGATTTATTGATTTGCCACCTGCGATCAAATCGAAAAAAGCTTGTATTAATATTCACAATAAAGACGAGTATTGTTTTCTATGGTCAGTTGTGGCTGCTTTATATCCCGCTAAGCATCATCCCGGAAGAATATCGTCTTATCCTGATTTTCGAAACGTTTTAAACGTGAATAACATAACTTTTCCTTTAAATTTCTCGGACATTGCGCAATTTGAGGAAAATAATCCTGATATTTGTATTTATATTTATGGCTTAAAAAATAACACTGTAGTAGGACCGCTTTACAAACCAAAAAATGTTAAGGAAAAGGTGATTCATATACTTTATTTAGAAAGTGGTGATTTATCGCATTATTGTTTCATTAAAGATTTACCGCGGCTTCTTAAAACCCAAATAACGAAACGTCATGGTAGGCAATACCTATGCAACGTTTGTTTAATGTTTTTTAATTCAAACAATGCTCTTTACTCGCATAATTGTAGCGGTATTGTTGCTGAATTACCTCTAAAAGGATCATTTATACAATTCGAAAATTATAACCGAAAGCAAATTGTACCTTTTGTTATATACGCTGACTTTGAAACAATGCTAGAACGGTACGAATCATGTGACCCAGATCCAACTAAGACGAATACTGTTACTCGTCAGCGACATGTGCCTATAGCTTATGCTTATCATATCACCTGTATGCTAGATGATAAGTATAACCGTTACGTTACGTACCGGGGTGTGGATTGTGTAGCTCATTTCATAAAGTCTATATACAGAGATGCAAAAAAAATTCATAAAATTTTACAAAATAACGCTCCCATTATTTTTACAGACGATAATGCTCGTGACTTTGAAAATGCCGTAACATGTCATATATGCGATCAGTTTTTATTCACAGATCGTATTAGAGAACACTGCCATATAACCGGTAGCTATAGGGGAGCCGCGCACAGTATTTGTAATTTAAAATACAAATTACCGAAATTTTTACCCATATTTTTTCATAATTTATCTGGGTATGATTGTCACCTTTTCATAAAAGAATTAAGTAAAGCTCCTGGGCCTATTAAAGTGTTACCTAAAACAAAAGAAAACTATATTTCTTTCACAAAGTTTATACCTATATCTACCGAAGAAAGCATGCAGATTCGGTTTGTGGACTCGTTTAGATTTTTAGGCACCAGTTTAGAAAAACTGGTAAGTACTATGAAAAAACAAGAGTTTATTCAATTAAAGTTTTATTTTCCGGATGAATACCAATTTAGTCTGCTTACCCGCAAAGGAGTGTACCCCTATGATTATATGTCTGAATTGAAATGTTATGAAGACACTTGTTTGCCCTCTAAAAATAGTTTTTTCAACTCTATGACTAATGAAACAGTTACTGATGAGGAATATGAGCATGCTCAATCTGTTTGGTCCGTATTCAATATTCAAAATATGGGTATGTACACTGATTTATATCTAAAGACAGATGTTTTATTGTTGACAGATGTATTTGAGAGTTTTAGAAAAACTTGTAAACGGTATTATAATCTCGATCCCGCATTTTATCTTACAGCGCCAAGTCTATCCTTCGATGCAATGCTTTTGAAAACAAAAGTTAAATTAGAACTGATCAGTGATATGGAAATGTATAGAATGATACAAAAAGGTATTCGAGGTGGTGTTTGTATGTGTTCAAAAAGACATGTTGAAGCTAATCATAAATATTTAGATTACTATGATCCATCCCGTCCAAATTCATTTATCATGTATTTAGATAGTAACAATTTATACGGTTATAGTATGTGTCTACCTTTACCGTTTTCTGATTTTAGATTTATAAATAAACAAGAAATTCATGATTTACAGCGTAATTTAAATGATATTAGTGATACTGCGGACAATGGATATATACTTGAAGTGGATTTAATTTACCCTGAAACATTACATGCTGAACATAATGACTTTCCATTTTGTCCAGAAAAATGTTTACCACCTGGTGGTAAGAATAAAAAACTTATACCAAATTTATATGATAAATATCATTACGTTATTCATTACGTACATTTAAAAAAATGTTTACAGCATGGTTTGAAGCTAAGAAAAATTCATCGCGCTATTACATTCAAGCAAAGCTGTTTTTTAAAACAATATATTGATCTTAATACACAGTTACGACAAAAAGCAGAAACTGCGTTTGAACAAGATTTTTTTAAACTGCTTAACAATAGCATTTTTGGAAAGACTTTAGAAAATACTGAACAACGAATAGACGTAAAATTGGTAAATAAATGGTGTGATCATAATAATAAGACAAAAAAGTCAATTTGTGCAGAAAAATTGATAGCCAGCCCATATTTTCATAGTGCTTCCGTATTTGCTGATGATTTGGTAGCGATACAAATGAAACCTTCGCGCGTTATTCTCGATAAACCGATATATATCGGATTTGTTGTATTAGAGCTATCGAAGTGTTATATGTATGATTTCCACTATTCTGTAATGAAACCATTTTATGGCGAACGAATTGAATTATGTTATACCGACACGGATAGTCTAGTTTACAATGTAAATACAGACGACTTTTATAAAGATGTTAAAGCACATTTCTTAAAATATTTTGATACCAGCAATTTTGATTCTGACAACGAATTTAACTTACCCATTATTAATAAGAAAGTTCCCGGTCTTTTTAAGGATGAAATGGCAGGTAAAATTATTAAAGAATTTGTAGGACTGCGCTCCAAGCTTTATTGTATTAAAACGTTACACAAAACCATAAAAAAGGCTAAAGGCACAAAAAAATGTATTACAAAATCATTCAAATTTTCAGATTATAAAAACGTATTGTATAATTGTGATATCATTCGCAAAAAAAACTTATTGTTTAAGTCAATAAAACATGAAATATATACACAGAGTACGAATAAAATAGCACTCTCCAGCAATGATGATAAACGATTTGTATTAGCTGATAAGATATCTACTTTGGCATGGGGAAATGCTACAATATTGTAAGTTGAATTAATTTCAAATGATTGTATTTTATAATTAAATATAGCAGTACTTAGGATAAAATTTTGTATTTTTTAGGTTAAAGTTATTAAATAAAAATATATATTAAGATTACCTAAACATGTGTTTGATTTCAACTCAAAAACAACGAATTCCACAAAAAGCATGTTCAAACCTGTAATTATGCACGTGTTTTATCTCCATTTTCAATAACATATCGCATTTCGCACCGCTGCAAGTTCGAACTTGCTTAAATATCTGCACCAAGTACATTTGCATAGTCCTTCCTGTCATTAGATCGATAGTCATCGCAGTGATTGCATCACATAATTATTAAATAAATCAATTGTAAGTATTAATATGCATATCTGTGATATTATTTCGTTATGTGATATTGATATATTACTAATTGTTACTTATTATTATTATTATTTTTATTTTAGGTCATCATGTCGGAATCTTCAGACATTATATTCTCACAGTGTGGACAGCGATTTCCGACTCCAAGTTTAAGCTGGCATATGCCAGAACAGCAAGGGGTCGTTCCTGAGAAAAGAGTGAGACCTCAAAAGAGGAAGCAACCTACATGTCAATCATTTGTGATCAATAATGAGAAGAAAAAAGGTGTACGAATGATCCAAATAAAAATTCTGGATATTAGTGGACAGCAAGAACATGAAAATGAGAATAAGGAGGTGATTGTGCTAAATGCTCAGTACGTAGTAAGTGATACAGTAGACAATATTATGGACGAGACACAAATGTTAATAAATAAAATTAGCAAAAAACTTTGTGAAAATTATTATGATTTTGTGTGATTTGTGTGATGTATAAACTTAGTTTAAGGTAACTTAAGTTAAGGTAAATTTAAACCTCCTGTGTAAGTTCTATAATGTAAGCTGTATTTATATTAGTTAACATAATTATAATGATTTTAATGATGATTAAAACTGTATAAATAAACTATTGTATATGATATAAAGCAAATAAAGTCGAAAATCAAAATAAATAATTAAATATAACTTAGTAGATATCTTTTAGTAGGTTTTTTCTGAAGTGAATTTAGTTTTGTAATGTATAAAAATGTGTAATGTGTATAATTCACGGATATGAATAAAAACGAGTTGTTTCACAAAAAAACTTTTTTATTTATATATAAAATTAATTAAATAACAATTGGTTTTCATTGTACCATTTTTTTATACAAATCACATTTTTTAACGCACACGCTTTTTTATGATTTAAACAATTTAGTTCATCAGCTTTACAATAAATATTAGACAGTTTTGAAATACTGGGACATCCCTTGTTTTCTAAGTCGATCACAGTGCAGTTGGAGCATATATCTTTAATCCATTTAGATTTTTCCAGACCTTTAGTAAAAATTTGCATAGAATTTAGATATGGAACAATTATGCGTTTAAATTCACGATAGTCAATGTGGCCTTCAGCCCAGTTGATTCCCCGATTTAATTCTAACCACCTTACTTGTCTTTTTTCTTCTTTTGATAATTTTTGAAAATGATAAGGAGGTTTCACTAAAAACAATAAGGTATACTCTTGAGTTGCAATAGCTAATTCTTTGATTATAAAATTATTTTTTGTATCTTTAAATCCTTGAACGTCAACTATTAGAGTATTTGAAGAGTTCATCTTTTTTTAACAATGTTGCTTAATGGTCTATACTCTACAATACAGTCGTTGAGAATCAAGCAATAAGCTGCTGTTTGTTCTGGTAAAACTGATTCACTTTCAATTTCTATTCTCACGTCTACGACTGCTCCTGTTTTCAAATTATCGTTTTGTCGAGAGCAGTCTATAATAAACAGTGGAGCTATACTTTTAAATTGGTCTGCGCTTAGCAACGGTTCTGATCGACGTCCGTAATAAGACTGCTGAAATCTAACATATTGTTCATATATTAAAGAATAACCATTCTTAGAAAAACTTATATCAAAGTTTTCGTATGGATAATAAGTTGAATTCAGATATACCCTAACGTTACTTAAATTACAGTGATCAAAATGAGACATATCAATCGATTTGTTGTTCTTTCTATTCGTCTGTAATCCTATGATCACATATCGAGGTTTTTCGATTTGGGAAGATGTTTTAATAGCCCACGTATGTTTTGATGTTTGAGGTAATAATGGATATTCATAAAGGTCCCAATTTCTAAACGTTAGTTGAAGCGATCGATCTTTCTCCAAAAGTCTTAATAGCTGTAATTTTTCCCTATCAGATACTTTGACATGCGGTACCCGCCATACTAATTTGTGTATATCAATACTTTCAATAAATTCACCATCATTTAATATGACAGCATTTAAGTTGGTGTTGCTTCTCAAGAGTATAAGTTCATGTTTACAATTTATAATAACTTTTTTATAATCTTCAGCGAAACCGAGAATATTACTGAGTGGAATAGAAGCTGAAAAATATCCACCGTGTTTATTTTCCGTTCCATTGATTTTCCATCCCCAGGCTTCAGATATTTTCGATTCGCTTTCACTCATAGAAATGAATGATTTCATTGTTGTAGTAATTCCAGCATTTTTTATCCGATCTATTTCCACTCCATTTAGCTCATAACGAATATCTTGGAAAAGGTACAATAGTGGATTATTAGAAAAGCGAACATTTTTAACTCTTTCTTTATCTTTACTTCCCTGACTATTTTTATAGATGTTGACAGTGCCTTCTAAATACAATGTACTTGCTGATGGTAGTATATACAAATCCTGTTGATTGATTGGTATGCGAATCTCATCATTTCTACTGAAGCTTGTTACGTACGGTTTGTATGAATGATACTCGATGCTGTCGATGGTGTTGTCGTAACTGGGAGTCGATAATATATCTAAGATATTCATTTTATTAATCCTAGTGATCTTAGAAATATTTTATTTTCGTGAGATATTTTTTTCTTTTTTTCTTTCTTTAATGGTTTTCTGCAGGCACCTTCTTTAGGAGTAGCTCGTTTAGTACTGTTGGTTTTAATGTCTATCATCACGTATTTATTGTAGTCAATCATTTTTTCTTCAGATGTAAGTATAAGTGTACTTGTTCTCCGCGCAAATTTACTAAATTGTTATGAATGTCTAATAATCTTACTTGTATACAGTTAATACTTGTTTGATTTACTGGAAAGTATATAACGTTCTTAGGTATTTCTATTATTCTATAACCAGGAGGTACTGATGGTGCAAATTCATGAATAATATGACTCGGCTTTCCGTTAATAAATGATCCAGTGGTAATGTCACATTCAACCCGCACCACGGTTGTTGATAAAATGTCGACTGGAAGCTGCGACTCGTGTAATATATTTGCTTGTAATATCTGACCACTAAAACCTAACAATTTCCCCAAAGAATTTTCCTTTTCAAAATTAATATTTTTGGAACAGATTATCGACGTTTTCAATGTATTATTGTTACAATGCACTTTTATAGTAGCATTTTTAATATTAGTCACTAGGTAATCGTTGAGATCTTCAAGTTCATATGTACCTTCCGGTATTTCAATGAATTCATTATCACCGTAATAAAACTTATTATTATTGCTGTCGATATTCGGAACTGTATTAAAAGTGGATAGACATAACAAGGCACACTCATAATCCCCATTGAGTTGTAATGTTGGTGAATGAGTTGTAGTCAAATTTGACGAATTACCTGTAATAGACAGTGTGAACGACATTGTGCAAATGATATAAAGAAAAGAAAACTGATTCTTTTATACATATTTATTCCAAAAATATAACAAATAGGATAAACATAAATGACCACAATTAACCGTATTAAATTTCTGAAACCTTGTATAATTATATAAAATATCATAATTTCGTAAATACTTCACTAACTCCTTCGGAGGTTTTAAATCTCCAAAACTATCAAAGTACTCACAATGGTTTTTGATTTTTACGTATGCTACCCAATGCGTACCTTCGTTTAAAGAATTGTCCAAATTAACAACACCACATTCTATACGTTTAGGTTTTCTAGGCAATTGATCTTTCATAAACACTCCACGGAAATAAGGTATAGTCTTAGAGAACTTCATGATGTCTATATTAGTGAGAGCTCGATCGGGTAGCTTTGCTTCTAGTTTTTTGAAGTATTTATGTACAAACCATTACCTTTTTTATATGGTTTAATATACAAGCCTCTACCCAAGGCAATCGATTCCATCACCTTATTATGACGTTGTAATTCTTTCAAATTTTTTTGAGCCGATTTATAATCACTCACTGTTTTTGCGACACCTGCGGCACCTCCAGCTAAAGCGCCTAGTGCAGATAATCCCGCAAATATCGGTATCAACGGCAAGAATCCTCCAGTTTTAGGTAGTGGTATGACACGCGGTAAGCGAATGTTACAATTTTTGGGAAATATTTTTTTTGCTGCTAAATAAGCATGTTTAATAATGGATTTGGTATTTTTGTTTCTTTTAAGTTTTTTAATTTGAGAACGTATTCCTGATACTAAGGTCTTAAATGAATTTACACCTGATCCCGTTTTTAACTTCGCCTTCATTACTTTGCTTACTAGCCAAGAAGCTAATTTTTCACCCTTGCTAGCATCATTAGAACGAGTGCGTTGTTTAGCCATATCCAATAGTTTCGAATCTGCTTTATGCCTATTCAACAAATCTGTGTACTTAGAGTATGCGATATCGTGATGCATACAAGCCTCGTCTAATTTATTGATTCCTCGATCACCTCGTAATAGACGCTTTCGTAGTCTTGTGCCTGGACCACAATATTGATAACCAGGTAAGTGTGCCTCGAACGGTAAATGATTTATTATGGTGTCAACTAGTCCACCTCCTTGCATTACTAATATTGAAATGATAAGAATTAAAGGACATCTCATTTTATATTCATGATTAGTTTACAAGATTATTTATGTCAATCCAACTGTTTTCACTTTTGCTAAGTCCTAACCATTTAACATATAATTTATTTCGTCTCTTCTTCAACACTTTTTCAATCAAGTACACATTAGGATACTTTGTCTTTTGAAGTTCCTCTTTATAAAAAGCCCCTAAAACTTGTTGATTTCGTTGATCTTCTATATAATATGTTTCTGGGTTAGTGGTATTTACCCTTATAATTTTAAAAATTTCACTCGTCCAATTAGGAGTATATCCCTTTTCAAATGGACTTTTGTACTTACTAATGCGAACAAAATCTCCTAATTTGAATTTTAATTTAATTGCTTTTGATGGTTTATTATGAGACATTACAATATTTTTCAATATAGCCGGTTCATTTGAAATATTTACATCTGAAGGTTTACATTTTATAGTCCTATGTTTCGTGCTATTATACGAACTTACGACATTTTGTAATGGTTTTCCTATCCACTTATAACTACCGTTAAAACTGAATATTTTGAACAATTTAATTTTTAAAGTTTTTATAAGTCTCTCGACTATTGATGCTTTTTTTGTAGAAAATGTAGAATAATGATTTATATCGAAATCAGTCATTAATTTTGTAAATACATCATTGTAAAATTCTGTTCCCATATCAGTTTGTAAATTAATAGGACGGCGATTACTCTTTTCTAATATACATTTTAAAGCGTTAGTAACTTCAAACTTAGATTTCGTTTTCAAAGGCATGGTCCATGCAAATTTCGAGAAACAATCAATCACTACTAAGATAAATTTATAACCATTATTGTTCGATTTTAGATTACTGAAATCAATGAGGTCGGCTTGCCATAGATCATCAATTTTCAATAAAATCACAGAACGTCGTGTGAAATTTCTTCGAGCCGTTTTGTGAATTTCGTTGACAACTTCCTCCTTAGCAGAACCCATTGCTATTGAATCGTTTTATCTGTGTTGTGGTTCTTTGTGTACTGACCTACTATACGCTTAACTTCTATTTTTAACTCTTCAAGCATATCTTCTATGTCTTTTATAATTTTATTTCTATGTTTCATTAACATGTCATTAGTGATTTCCTTTGTATAAAATCTATTCTCTATAATTTGATCAACGTATTCCTTATTTGCAACTTCATCTGAAGCTGCAGGATACTTCACACCTCGTAATGTGCATAACTTTAAATCAAAATCACCTTGCTCCGTCTTTAATAAAACATTTTCGGAAATGTTGAATATGTTTGAAAGACGCATTCTTTTATGAATATGGTGTCCAAATTTATCTACATTCATTTTTAAGGTGTAATATATTAGCAAGTCCGAATTCGAATGATACACTTTAGTTTACGACATCTCATTTTAAGGATTAATAATTCCACTTTCTTGCAACTCTTCAATGATTGATATTATTTCATTGTCCAATCCTGTGTTGCCAGCATCTTTCGATGCGATTAAAAGTTTTAGTCTTTCAACTAATTCATTAGGATCATCCCAATAAATGAAATCGACATTTTCTCGCCATTTTTTCATCACAGGAAGACCTTCTCCTTTTGAAACACTACTATCTGTTAAATCAGAATCTTTACGATATTTAAACATTGGTTTAATAACTTGTAAATATTTCTGACCTTTATTGCTTTTGATTGGCTTTCCGGGATTATAATCTCGTCTATGAGCATTTGTGTAAATTAATAAGGATTTATAAATTTTAAGATCATTTTCAGTGACTATTTTTAAGTTGGGAATCTTAGAACACAGTAATTCTTTTAATCCAGCTGTTGTTTCATGTTTTTGTCCACCAACTGTGATGAAATCATCATCGATTTTTACACGAGCAGAGCCTAACATCAATTTACCATGATCATGTCTAATTCCAAATGGAATGTCTTTGTGCACTTCACTGCTTAAGGACCAGGATGCTACATCTTGATTTGAAATCGAGCTATTGTCAATTGACTGAAAACTGTTCTCAATACTATCATCAGTATCGTTATCATCATCAACATAATCATTACCATCACCTTCCTCTTGAGAATCATTATATTCATATTTCTCAACGTCTACATTTTTTTCTTTATCAGATTTTGGAGAAATTACAGAATCGTTATATAAGCCTGATTTTCCTTTTACCAGAGTTTTGTTTATCGAAGAATCGAACTGGTCATTATTAGCATATTCATTATATTTTTTCTTTTTGGCATTAATTATTTCTGTAAGAGGACCAGTCACCGGCTTAAAAACTGTCTCCAGTACATTTTTATTCTGAATTTCGGTATCACGTAACTTTTCTACTTTTCGTTTTACTGCCTCTGCAGCTTTAACAATTTGTTTTTTTAAGGTTTGCTCCATTATAAATATCACAAGCGTACAGTACCTTATGGAGCTAGTGCTTAATCAAGATTAACTCTAATGGTTTCAAGTATATGTTTTTATAAGAATATTAATCAAAAACTACAAATGTATCGAATTTGTTCCTATAGCAACCTTCGTTTTTTTTACAATCCTTGTTTATGACCAAGTAACTGTAACGCTCACTCCAAATTCTTGCACACATTTCACGAAAATGGTTCCACGTCATGTCTGTATTTACATGCTCGTCATACACATGACGCATATTTGTTTCATCTTGCTTAAAAAGTATTATTAAATTAGCGTTATCCCTAATTAGCTGTTTTGGTATTTTCGTATAAGTCTGATTTAAGTAAAAGCAATCTATATTTCTGTGTCTGCCCATCGCAAAGTAGTCACGCATGCTGTTTTGATTTTCGCATGCTACGTCATCAAAAACAATTATTGAATTACATTTCGCATCTTGGGGATTAATTACTTCTTCTTTATCACAATATTTTGCAAACGAGATGCCTGGAACCGATTGCAAAACTTTTTGTAAAAATAGATATTTCGGTTGATGAAGTGTTTTTGAGTAAACATAAACGTTTCTAAACCTCAGACCATTCTCATGTAAAAGCAAGCCTATAATTAAATTAGTTTTACCACAATTAGATGGACCACATATGATACATCTGACAGTGTTAGGCAGTAATTTGCCATGACGATAAATTTTATTTTTTGGTTCCAAACACACATTTTCAAAGTGAAGTGACTGATGTTGTTTAATAAATTTCATGTTAACATGTCTCTTTAAGTGCTATGTCAAAATGACTGTTATGTTCGCCATGCACACATTTATATATACTATATTTATCGTCTTGATGGGAATATTTTGATTTTATGTAAATTAAACGCTTATCTTATTTTGAATATTTAGAAAGGATGAGACCAATGTGATCTGCGAGTAAAGTTAAGATTTTTGACGAAGATGACGCCAGTTAGGTCGTCTCCGTAATTTATTGAGACACCTACCCCACTTAGGTATACCGTCTCCGTGGAGCCGAAGGCGACCAAACGGGGACGGTATACCTAAGTGGGGTAGGTGTCTCAATAAATTACTACTCACGTGATCCGTCTGGTCTTAAAGATGTCCATATACTGCAGCAACTGCTTTCCATCAGGCCCTATTCTAGTTTGTCATGCTAAATCGTCTGTTTTCAAGCAGTCTTTTTTTTGTTTGTTTTTTTGTATTAGGCAAAAGTTTGAATTTGCATTCGTTACGTACCTACTTTGAGTATTAACTCAAAGGTTACGTACCTACTTGGGCTCAGTTTGTTTGTTTTTTTTTTATACTACATCGGGTGCCAAACAAGCATCAACGCTCGCAACATAAAATATCGCTCGCACGTCGACACCCAAGTGCCAAGTGCCAATATATAGCTTCCTGGTGACCTCACTCACTCCCAGGAACACAACAACCCTCAAGGGAATTGTTATTTGACTGCAGTATCATATGAGATTGACACTTCCCCAGTCGGGCAGCTCAGAAATTACGCTGCCCTACCGCTCTTTGTGCCAGAGTGTCGTTAGTAAATCGCCAGGGTGAACGACGTGCAGCTCGACGTCGTGTATAAATCGTGGTGAACCACTTACACTCCAATAATTATACACCAATACGAGTGATACAAATATGTATAAACTATATAGTTTGTACATATTTTCAAATCTCCTGCTGTGCGCATATGAGCACAGCAGATTTGAATGCACGAGAGTTAAAAAAATACCCTCGCCAAAACTTTCATTTTAACGTGAATAAGTAAGTACGTACCCCAACCCGTCTGGCCAGCGTGGGGAGTGTAATCCTCCTGTCTATGACGGACGAGGGTCGTGTTCCTGTAGTGGAGACTAAAATGACCTGATGATGATGAAGTAAGTACGTCTTTAAAATTGCTTCTATAGGCAATTAAAAAAAACGAATGATAACAAAATCGGGGGATACAGTTTGGTGTTCCAGATACAAATCTATCATCTCCATCCAAAATTCAATCACACCACTGGATAGATGAAAGTTCAAAGAAGTTATTGCGCTAAGTCACAGTATTAAGAGGTAAGTACTATTGAACATCGAGTACGGGGAAGGGGGACCGCTGCCATTTTGAGATAATTTTAGTTCACATAACGTATTCAGGTACAACACACGGCCGTGTCCATGACACAGCCACATCCCATTTTTTCTTTTGTATATATTTTTTTTTGTATGATTTTTTTTTTCGTATATTTCCAGGTGCTGTCCTTCAACGACCCCCAGTTCTTGCGGCAACTAGAAATGGCCATCAAATACGGAATGCCGGTGTTGTTCCAGGACGTGAACGAATATATCGACCCTGTCATAGATAATGTACTAGAGAAAAATATTAAGGGTAATTGGAGAATAATTAATATCTACCGCATGGCCATGAGGTTGTTTAGGGCTAATATGAACATAGTTTTATACCACGCCTACTCAGAAAGTAGGTACTCTCTTATTGTTCCGAAATTAAGAAAAAAAGTATTTTCTGCCATACAAATATGCGGGAAGAAAAAGTACTTCGGTACCTACCTATATGGAAATTAATACATAGGTACCTCTTTTTACTTTTTTTTTTTTTTGACATTATGTGAATTTTAATAATGGTTTTATGTCCCTGAACATGAATCCTTTAGAGTCAGATTTTTGTATAATTTCTTCATAATTGACTTCATACCCTGATTTCATTATATTCCTATAAGATAGGTAAGAAACTAAAATTTTCAATATAGGTATAAGTTTAATGTAATTATTAACGATTAGATTTTTCGTGCAAGAGACATCGAATATCTCTTGCACGAAAAATCTAAAAATAAGCATAATCAACCATTTAGAACATTTTTTACGCACTATATCACAGTTTTAAAAGCATATACATATAGTAATACTGTGACTATATGTATCACTTGGGAGAAAGTGCGAAGTTGTATTGTAGGCCCTCGATCAAATTCCCTCGGTATAAAATGTACTATTTATCGGTACGTATAACGGATAAGGTTTATTTATTTCGAAAAGTATATTGCCAACGTCCATACCACGTTGAAAACACCGGTTCTCGTCCGATCACCGAAGTCAAGCAACGTCGGGCGCAGTCAGTACTTGGATGGGTGACCGCCTGGGAACACTGCGTGATGTTGGCTTTTTGCGCTTTTTTATAACATAACTACTGCTTGACGGACACAAATACAATTCGTTAGTGCAAATCGCAAAAGAACAAAAAAAATTTAAAGGGTACAATTCGCACATTTTGTGCGAGTACTGTTTGTCAGACAGCCAAAGTTTTAAAATAAATATTACATTTTAAATGTAATATGGCACATAAAAACGTACTTATAGCTTTCGTTTTTATAACGGTTTGATACGATTTTTTTAATTCAATGGCAGATGAGAAAGAGAATACCTACAACTTTTGTACTTCATTCATGATGATACAATAAAATCATGTTTAGGTATCTCAACGATGTCTGCCGTTGCAGCGGTCACCCAACGCGACGTATTTTTTTTAGAATTATTAATAACATACATAGTTATGTACTTTAAGATTGAGTTTCTTTTATTATTTTTTACTTTTTAAAGGAAACTTTGGTTATTGTGTCGGGGTTTTTTTTTTAATTTTTAATTTAATATTTTATTTTTGAATATAAAATTTAGCTCAAGGAAATCACTTACTTACTTAGTATATTGTTTTTATTGCTACAGTGGAAAGCGGTCGCACGTTCGTGATGCTGGGCAGCACGGAGGTAGACTACGACCCTCACTTCCGCATGTATCTCACCACGAAGCTGGCCAATCCGCAGTTCAATCCAGCGGCATACGCCAAAGCAGTAGTGATTAACTACACCGTCACTGTACAGGTAAAAACGGACACTTTTTGCCACTCCATCTAAAAATGCAATCCACTAGGTACTGACTAATGCAATGTATGTTCAAGAAAAAACTTGCTGGTAATACAGGAGCCTTCTGAGCACATTCCGTGCGACGTGCGACACTTGCGACAGTGGCGCTACCACTAACATTTTTACTTTGGTTTGTGCCATCTATCGGAATGATTATGAACTATGCACACCAAGCGTGCTCCGATGTTGCTATGCGCCTTGTTAAAAAAAATATTGCACCTACCGCTAGGTGTCACGACCAAAAATCAGCTTTTTTAAAAGGTAATTTATTATTATTTTATTGTTGTATTATGTTAATATAATAATCGTTACCGTTAATATATTATACTAATTATTATATTACTAGGTTGTACTGTTAGTAAAATATTGTCGAAACTAGCACAACCATTGCAATAAAAACAAGAATAAATAAAATAAAATAAAACAAAAACTAACTAAAAAGATTACTTATTTTGCTTTGCCCTTTGATTTTATACCCATATCACAGAATCTATAGATATCATACGTACGTTTCCTAAGATGGAGAAGCGCTTATATTTAGGACGAGTTTATCACCATGTGGGCATACTAATTGATTGTTTTTTAATTTAAACAGGGTCTAGAAGACCAACTGCTCAGCGTAGTTGTGCGAGCTGAGCGCGCGGATTTGGAAGAACAACGCGAGAGTCTCATCATAGAGACGAGCGCGAACAAGAGCCTCCTGTCAGGACTCGAGGACTCGCTGCTGCGCGAGCTGGCCACGTCCACTGGCAACATGCTGGACAACGTGGAGCTCGTTAACACGCTGGAAAACACCAAGGCTAAAGCTGGCGAAGTAAGTTGTGGTTAATGTACGCACATTATGGCGTGTAAGTATGTATTTGCTGGGTAACCCGTGTGCCTGTTGTGAGTTTTATGGTCACATTCGAACGTGTTAACGTTTACAAGCCGACCAAGTTGTGAAAAAGTTTCTTATTGTGAATTTACTAGATGCGTGTTTAGGGTTGCCAGGCGTCCGGATAAAGCCGGACATAGTTAGGCTTTTTGATTGCGTGTCCGGCCAAAATGAACGGTGTCCGGCTTGTCCGGCTTTTGTTTGGCTTTTTGCATTACGGAAACGAGCGAGAGCGGCGAGCGTGGCCGAGCGCAGAGCGAGTCGAGCGTTGATTTTTTAGACAACATACATACACCTATTAACACAGACACAAAATCCTCAATAATGTAGTGTGTCATGCTTTTTTACCCAAATGTCCGACCAAACTTGCTGGTCTGTCCGGCTATTCGGTTTGGCGACCTTCGCACTAAGCTAGTGCGAGTTTTTTGTACGCGTTCGATAATGTGAACGTAAACAAACCGACCAAATAGATAGGTACTCTCATGTTGTTAATTTATATGACGCGTGTTACATATCTAAATTATATAGCTTACTCGCTCACATTTCAAAGTGAGCAACCCGGGTAATTTGGATATGTAACACGCGTCTGGTAAATTCACAACATGAGAGAACTTCTCTATTTGGTCAGTTTGTTTACGTTGACATTATCGAACGTGATTAAAAAACTCGCACTCAGCACTCTGGATGCAAAACCTTGGTATACAAAGTATTTGCTATCGATCTGTGAACTGTGGTTATGAATATCCGCAATCCGGGGCAAGATACAATTATGCTAGAACTAAAAGGTTTTATTCAATTATTTCCAGTTTCAAGGGATAATTTCCGTCGAGAAAAATTATACTTACGTAGAATTTTAACATGAAGAAGACTGGTGTTAACTACTTAGCGCCTACCAATGATGTACTATGTATATACATAATTATCATTGGCGGCAGCTAGGGCATGAATCTCGGAATCTCGGAATATCGTAATATCGGAATCTCGGAACCGATTTCCGATATTATAAATTCCGATACTGAGTGACCCAATATCGTAATATCGTAATATCGAAGTCAGACAAATTTAGTTTTTTTTTGTTTTTAAAAAAGTTAATAAGAGCGCCACAAGTGAGCCAATATGTGACGTTGTTGTAAACATGTTGAAACGCCATAAATATAAAGAAAATCCAACTAGTACCATCGCCGACACAGAAACAGAGACGGAATTAACGACAACTACTTTATTATCTTCCGATGAAGATGATAAACCTTAGCTCGTCACGCTACAACGAGTAAGTTAACCCTCCAACAGGAACTGGAGAAGGAACTGGAAAAGTGCAAAGAAAAGACGAGAATCGTATCCTCGTCTGACAAATTTGATCTTTTGGGGTTTGTAATGACTAAAAAAGTAATATACGACAACAGAGGTGAAAGAGGAGTTTATCTGATGCAGGCCTACCCTTACCTTATATGAGTTTGGTCTACCAGTGATGAAAGTGTACGTGTTTTTCGCCAGCCGGTTATTTTTGTAATAAAATACGAAGTTCACCGACAAAATGCTTAAAGCTTTGTCGTTTTGAGAATGTATTGCAAAGAAAAACGTGCCTTTAAAAAATAAGCCTAGTCTTCATTTCTAATAATTAATAGTCATTCCTAATAATTATTGATTTCGCTGTTATTCCCTCTTCTTCTTCGTTACGCTTTTGACAGAGCGTTCGAGCGGTCGTGGTCGTCATGAGGGAGGATTCGGGGTTGTAGTTGCTCGCTTCACAATATCCCGCCATCTCGTCCGATTTGAGGCACTTTTAGTGCACTCATGCAGTGGGCCGCCCACG
The DNA here is from genome assembly GCA_937001555.2 of Hypsopygia costalis. Classification (NCBI taxonomy): domain Eukaryota; kingdom Metazoa; phylum Arthropoda; class Insecta; order Lepidoptera; family Pyralidae; genus Hypsopygia; species Hypsopygia costalis. The sequence continues at coordinate 8,114,504 of OW443342.2, forward strand.
GCAGACTTTATCTGGTCGGTCCACCGCATGGGAGATCTGCCGCGGGGTCTTGTACCCTCGACTCTACCCTGAACCACAAGGCGTTTGATGCAGTCAAGAATTTTAGTATACGCGATTGTACTAGAACAGATAATCACTGCTTGATGCTGAGAGAATCCACGATACTCCGAGCATTCGTCTCCAGCACCACATCTCTAAAGCGTTGATCTTTTTCTTTTCCACTTCGCGTAAAATCTCTTCCACGTCTCTGCATCGTATAAAAATATGGGAAAGACTAAAGTTATTACGAGCCGGGTCTTAGTGGCTTTAGTTAAGTTCCTGTTCTTCCATATTTCTTTCAGCTTACCCATTGCGTTTCTTGCTATAGCCATGCGTCTCTTTACTTCATCCACGCAGCCACCGCTGTTCATTACAAGAGAGCCAAGGTCCATAGAACTGGACCACTTCACAGTTTGCGATCTGTGTTACTTCTGGTATGTTACTGTTGGCGAGATCCACGATCATTATTTTGGTCTTAGTACGATTGATCTTTAGTCCGAACTCTAGGTTTACGCGTTCCATTCTGAGAAGTAGTTCTTCCATATGACATTTATTAGTTGCAAACAAGGTGCTGTCGTATCGCATACCGCAGGTTTGCAATCCTGTATCCACCAACTGCTACACCGTCTGTCCAATCCTTCAAAGTGATTCTCATTATAAGTTCTGTGTATACTTATATTAAACAAGAGCGGTGATATTATGCATTCTTGGCGGACACCGGCACTGAGGTGGAAGTTAATTGACAAAATGTCATCTGTCCGTACCGAGGCTGTTCCTTCTTCATACAAACGTCTAATAAGGTGAACTAGATGTTTTGGTGTCCCCATTGCTTCCAGAGCTTTGGCCATTTCACCGAATCAAACGCTTTGGAGAAGTCAACAAAGCAGATATAAGTTGGCTTGTTGAATTCTCGAGCCTAACAATGAGTATTTGCTCTCGAGTGCCCTTCCCCTTTACAAAACCAGTCTGTTCCGGAGCAATCTCCTTAGACAGATAAGCTTTGCCTTTCATTTTGAATATGTAACAAGATCTTGCTAGAATGCGATATAAGTGCAATAAGGCGGTAGTTGTTACATTTCTTAGTTGACCCCTCTTTGTGTAACGGGGTGAAGACTGTATGAGTCCATTCACCAGGCCATATTCCGGTTTTCCATATCTTATTACAGATGGTGTATATAATTTGTGAGCCGTGCTCTCCCAGGGCTCGTATGGTTTCGATTGGGATCGCTTCTCTGCCCGTCGCTTTTCCGTTTTTGAGGTGGTTTATAGCGGCTTCAACCTTCAACCTCGTATAAGTATGGAGGGCTCCAGTTCCTCACTCTCAGGCTCCGCGCTGGGAAAGTTCTTGCATCGTGGATCTTCAAATAGGTACTGACAATAACCTTTCCAAGTCTCTGAGATTTTATCCAGTTCTGTCACTATATTGCCACTAGTCTTCGATGGCCCATGTTTTCGATGACAGTAATTTTGTAATGATGCGAAGTTTATGGTACAAATGTTATTCCTAAATGTTGATTTTGCTTCGATATTTTCATTTGATATGTTATTGATGTTGATTATGAGTCCATTTAATTAGTAATGTACTTATGATAATATCGAGAAATCTGTGATTTAATAAAAAAACTAAAAAAATCCACAAAGTTTTGTACCAAATTAAAGAATTTGATCTAAAATATTATGTTTTCTGTATCAAACCCAACTTTATGAGGATGTATAACGCATTTGTGAAATTCCGATATTAATATCGGAATTCCGATATTGAGATCTAATATCGGAAATCAGTATCGGAATTGAAAACTTTCCGATATTACATGCCCTAGCGGCAGCACTATTATTCTCACCAATTTTTTTTTTTATAATCGTGCAAACTATATTTTTAAATTCAAACGGGTCGCTAGTGAGCCAACATTGCATTTCAAATTTAACGCAGAAAAATAATAACAATGCGGACGTTTTTGGCAGTATTGGATATTATTTCGATGTGTTACTTTTGAAATGGTATGGTAGTAGAATAGGTAGGTTATATATTATGTATTTATGTTTTTTATATCCAGTTAATGTATATATTTAAGTATCATCATCAGGTTATTTTAGTCTCCACTACAGGAGCACGACCCTCTCTCGTCCGTCCCAGACAGAAGAAGGATTTGGCCTACACTCCCTACGCTGGCCAGACGGGTTGGGGAGGAATATTTAAGTAGGTGTGTTATATTTTAATATACGCACCCCTACTCTGAAAGTCTATTAATGTCCCAAAGGTAAACTGGTAGACAATGCTTTAACATTAAGTTCGTCTTTTGTATAAAATACATATTTATATTGTGTGCAATAAAGATTAAATAAATAAATGATTTCAGGTAATGGAGAAACTGGCTCTCGCCGAGGAGACCACCAAGGACATAGAGAAGTTCCGAGACGGGTACAGACTAGTGGCCAGGCGCGGCTCCATACTGTTCTTCGTTCTGTCCGACATGGCGGGCGTTAACTCCATGTATCAGTATTCACTTTCTTCGTACCTCGATGTAAGTTTTTCCTGATGTAGATATTATAAACATTAAATAATAGTATCTACTACCGTACAGAAGAACTATTCTCGGGAAAATATTATATTTATATTATTATATTTAATTCGACTGACAAATAAAAAAAATACAATCGTTTATGTAATATTTTTATTTACAGCTATAGATATAAATATCTAGTTTAGGTATAAAAACAAATATAATATAAATATCTAGTTTAGGTATAAAAACAACGGGTTGCACTCCGGGAGTGCCGGCAGAAATGAAAACTGGAACATTAACGTTGTGCATTTTTGAATATTTTGGAATGGTTAGGGAATAATTTCGCACGAATTGTTTTATTTATCAGTATAAAAGTACATACTATCATGTATGTGGTAAAATACAATATTCATTTATTGCGCTATCGTAAACAAACATGACAATTTATATTACATTAAAAATAAACAGCAGGAGCAGGCATACGTTTTCGCCGCGGGGTGGAAAGAGAGGGGGATATTACTTCCTCTCCTACGTTGCGCCGGCGGTCTACATTTTTTACCCATCCCAAAAAGTGCACAAGCCGCTAAAGAAGTTTTCACTTCAAAATTTGCTTTTTCGATCGTCATCTGAAATTGAAACTTATCGCGTAGCATACGTTCGTATTCCTTTATAGGAGTAAGAGAGGTGAAAGGAGGCGGGAGTATAGGTAGTGACTCACCGTAGTTCTTTATGAGAACTTGGCCCACCGGTTATGGAGACAAAAGTCAACGTCAACTGGATTGGGATGCACCCTACTGACTAACAAAAAAGGCTCTGGCGAAAAATGTAGGACATGTCCAGACTGATTTGCGAGGTTCAGGGTTCTTTTATCCTGCGAGTGAGTAGACTGAGAGGTGAACAAATACTACTACTATTTTTGCGATTTCACTTTCTAGGTATTTTCATTTTCGCTTCGCAAAGCAATGCCGAACGTGATTCTCTCGAAACGTCTGAAGAATATTATCGACATGCTCACAAAAAATGTGTACGACTATGGATGCACTGGTTAGTATTTCTTATACTTTATATACCTAAATCAATTTAAAAAAAAGTTAAAAAGTGATTATCCAAAAGTAAGTTCAAAAAAGCCAACATCACGCAGTGTTCCCAGGCGGTCACCCATCCAAGTACTGACTGCGCCCGACGTTGCTTGACTTTGGTGATCGGACGAGAACCGGTGTTTTCAACGTGGTATGGACGTTGGCAAACGACATATTGAAAATATACATTATACTATTTATACTTCAGACATATCGTTCTTGTTTTTTCACAAAATAAATCTGAACCTGAACATTAAAACATTTACATATATTGCACTAAAACTTTAGTAGCACTACCATCGCCAATTAATCAAAATTGATAGCTCGTAAACGAGGCAAGAATGTAAATTTCTCTCTTTAACTTCCCTCGAGAATACAATGTTGTTTTTTTAGACTTATAATAAAAACTAAATTATACGTTGTTAATAACCGCCACTGATATTCCGCGTAATATACGTCATCGAAATAGTATACTTATAGACTACCTAAATAACCTAAAAAAAGTTACCTACCAATAATGAGAATTTCAGGTACAAAAAAATGTCCTAATTTAAATGTCGTAATTTCTAAACCTACAATCCGGTTTAGAAATTACGATGCAGCGCACTTCCCGCTAATGCACTGCATAATAATGATATAAATAGAGATTAATCATTATGTAGAAGACCCATATAAAATAGTCATAATCAAATGGTGGACATTTTTTTGTACCTGAAATTCTCATTATTGGTAGGTAACTTTTTTTAGGACATAGACGATAACTTTCCAATAAGTTCATATAAATTGAGGAGCTCGTTGGCGTCGTCGCGTGTGTCAGTCTAATCGAACACGTAAGTTAAGCAGTGTCGACCGTAGCCTGTCCATGGATGGATTTTTTTATCTCGAACTCGTCCGTGCTGTGGAGGGCACGGTAAGCCGTCGGTCCCGATTGTTTTAATTAAATATGACAGTCGGTAAACCATGTTAGTGGCCTTTAGGCGGTTTCCTAAAGGCCACTAACATGGTTTAATCCTCCGCCAAAGCCAAACCTGCAATTGAGCAGCGTGGTGGAGTATACTCAAAACCCCTTCAATGTCTACGACATATAAATTCCCTGTTTATGCCCAAACTTGGCATTTATTGACCACTATCTGATGCCCGCGACTTTGTCCGCGTGGTATTTGTTAATCCTCTCGCCTCATGATCTTCATTAGATCCTTGAGATCTAATCATTCTTAATCTTTTAGCTTCTCTTGAGTACTGATAGAGATTCGATCTTTTTCTAGGCACTGTGAACAAGCAAACCGTCACACCTTTGACCGATATTAGAAATTCAAATCTCTGAGCAAATTTAAGAAGTTTCCTTAGCTAAGTTTTGTAATACCTAACATAACCTGTCAAAATGTACGATCAACGTCATTTCATTCAGTCATTCAAATGTTTTAAACGCTAACAGCGCCATCTATTGGAAATTTGGAGGCCTCTAACATTGGTTAGATACAGGCTGATGATGATGATGATGAAAAGTATCTAAAATGTTTACCGGGGATGTAAAGTACCACCAGGACGTCTAGGACGTCCACCCACAAGGTGGACAGACGACCTCATTAAGACCGTGGGATCGCGCTGGATGCAAGCCGCTTCCAACCGGTCTTATTGGAGATCTAGAGGGGAGGCCTATGTCCAGCAGTGGACTTTCAATGGCTGAGATTTTGATGATGATGATGAATATGATGATGAAAGTACCACCATGCAAAATTTCATTTAAATCGGTCCAACAGTTGCGGAGATTAGCCCGTACAAACAGACAAACAGACAGAAAAGTAAAAAAAAAATGAAAAATATCCGGATGTGTTCTATTTCACTTCTAACAGCCCCCTGACTCGGTTGTTATCGTTCTTTTTCTATGTGTTTACTGGGAATGTATCGTAGACTAGACCAAATCGAACTAAAAGTGTTAGACTTGAGTTGTACAAATGATTTTCTGTGACTGCAGGTATATTCGAACGCCACAAGTTGCTGTTTTCACTCCAAATGGACATCAAATTGGAGCAGAGTGATGGTAACATTAGCCAGGCGCAACTAGACTTCTTCATAAAAGGCAACGTCTCGCTGGAGAAGTCTTCGAGAGTCTGTCCCGCCGCTTGGATACCTTCTCAGGTGATCTCTGCCTCCACATAGCCCCCTCACTTTCTCCCTCCTCTTTGATGGCCATAATTTATTTATTTATTTTAAATGGTCATATATGTTACTACTATAATGACTCGCGCAACTTCGTCTGCATGAGACAAAGCGTTGAGAGTGAAGCGTAAGCTTACCATTTGAAAGGTTATAGTGGACCAATTTTAAAAGATAGACACATGGTATTTTTTTTAGATCTTTTTAGGATGAATATTTCCGTCGTATATAATTGTTGCGCAACTTGAACCGTTTATGCAGCGCACGCAACGGAAGCTCTGCAAAGAAATATTTTTTTCCATTTTTGCAACATTTTTCATTGGTGCTCCCCTCCTATTGGTAGTAGCGTGATGTTGTATAGCCTTTCTCGAAAAATAGGCTAATTAAATAAAAAAATATTTTAGTGTTAGATCACTAAAATATTTTTTCAATTCGAATGAGTAGTTCCTGAGATTAGCTCGTTCAACGTTCAACGAAACATACTCTTCAGCTTTAGAATATTAGTATAGAATTATAGATTACAGATCTAGTGATTAGAGCAACACGGCATCCGCATCTCTGGCGGATCCAGGCAGCTGCTGGAGTCCGAGTTGCTCTAAGACCTAGTCCAACGCACCCAGTCATAACATTTACAGTCTTAAAATTATATTATATGTATATATGTGCAATTATGTATGTATATACATATAATATATTTTTTGACATAATAGTACTAATAATCTTACAGTTTCCCAGTATTATATATATAAAAATGAATCCCTATTTTTCTTGGTCACGGCATCACGCGTCGGTGACGAAATAGAAATAGGGCTGGGCCAATTTCGCTCTTCTTCTTTGTCCTGCCCTTTTCCCATTATTTGGGGTCGGGTCTCCTCACTCTTTTGCGCCAGGATAATCTATCCTGGATTGTCTTTTCAGGCAACTGGGCTTCCTTGAGGTCTCTTTGTATTTTAGACCACCAGGTTAGTGGCTGGCGGCCTCTGCCTTTCTTCTGTTCAGGCAGATTTAGTGCAATCTGTACCACATGGTCCTCACTTCTTCTTTTGATATGTCCGTACCATCTGAGACGGTTTTCGGTGTTTCTGGGTGATTGGTGCGACTTTAAAGCTACCTCTTATATATTCATTGCGCACTTTATCAAGTCGAGTCACACCTATTTTATACTATTTTTTTTTTTTTTTTTTTTTTATACTACGTCGGGTGACAGACAAGCATACGGCCCACCTGATGTGAAGCGGTTACCGTAGCCATATTAACACTCGCAACATGAAATATCGCTCGCGCGCCGCCACCCGCGCTGCCAACGCAGCATCTCCTTCCTTTCTGGTGACCTCACTCACTCGCAGGAACACAACAACCCTCAACGGAATTGTTATTTGGCTGCGGTATTCTGTGAGGTGGAGGTACATTCCCCAGTCGGATAGCTTACAATTACGCTTCCTACCTCTCTTTTCGCCAGAGCTTCGTTTGTCAGACAGCAGGGTGCACCGCGTGCAGGTGAAGTTGGCTTTGGTTCAAAGATGTTGATTAAACCACTTACACCCCAAAATTAAACCACTTACACCCCTCCCGCCCATCACAACATCTTCATCTCGTTGACATGTAAATTACGCTATTTCTTTTTATTTTGTATTTGTCATTGTCAGGAGAAGGTTCTTATGAAAAAAAAACATAAGGCAATGCGCGGAAAATTACAAAATTTAAGAAAACTTAATGACCATAATATTTTATAATCTAACTTTATGTCATTTGACAGAACCGTCGGTCATTTGACGGGTTGCGCGATTTTCTAATCTAACTTTATGTCATTTGACAGAACCGTCGGTCATTTGACGGGTTGCGCGAAACCAATTCGAATTCAATATTCATTGTTAAGACAGGACAGTGAATGTCGGCTCATCTAGTTATTTAATAAAAAATAAACCCATTTCATAAGTTTTAAGGCATATGTACATCATGCTATAAATATGAAGTGGCATATGACCGGTTTTATTAAGTGAAAACTGTTTATTTAAATATACTTAAATTAGATTTTTTTGAGACTTTTTATAGCGTGATTTTACAGTACCTAGTCGGGTTTTAGTATTTGAACTTACTTTTTATTAGAGGTAATATTTTTTACAAATTTATATGTATTTTCAGGGCTGGCAAGATATAATGAAATTGAGCACAGATTTTGAAAAATTCTGTGAGTTACCAGACAACATTACACGGGGACTGCAAAGTTGGCAAGAGGTGAGTGAAATTATTCATAGCCTTTACGTGTACTACGAAACAATTATGACGGTACTGTAACTAGAATAATAGGATACGATAAGTAATCAGTAATGCTATGAGTCAGTATAGGCAATAGTACTGCTACTACTAGTACTATTTATTATTCTGATATACAACCCAGAATAATACTACTACAGAATAAGAAGTAGTAAGTACTAACAGAAGATTCACTTAAATAAGGTTATTAAGTAATTAGCGACTCCAGGCCCGGCGCACTATAGAACTTTTTAATTCGCACCGCGCGGCGCGCCCATGTCGTTTATCTACATGGCCCAGCATTCTAGCTTTACTCTTCGTTTGTAAAACTCCTACCTTTTCTCTAATAGAGTTCGCTCCTTGCGTGACTAATAAACCTTACTAGCGGCGGCGCGCGCGCGGCGGCGCCCGGCCCATGACTTCGAATTTTACATAGGCCGACGCCGACATAGGGTATCAAAATACCTTACTGTACAAGTACTGTACTGTTACTTAACTATTACTTGTTCACAGAAAATTATATGCAATATTTTTAATATCGTCTGGTCGTCGCGTCGTCAATGCAAATTTTTTATAAATAAATATATAAAATAAAGTAGGTAAAATAATTAAGTTTGACAAATCTTTTTTAGTGGTTTGACAGTGACACTCCAGAGTCTAACGAGATCCCCAACGGGTATCGCGACAAGCTGGAGCCGTTTGAGCTACTCCTCATTCTGAGGTGCTTCCGAGTGGACCGCATCTACCGCGCTCTCACCGACTACATCACTATCACCATGGGCGAGGAATATATCACTCCGCCCGTCATCAGGTGACTTTTTATACAACTTGCAAAACAAGCATACAGCCCGCCTGACGTAAAACGATTGATATGAATAAATAAATATTTCTGGACACTTTACGCAGCGCCATCTAGTCCCAAATTAAGCGAAAAGCTTATTGTTATGGGTTTTTAAAATAAATACTTATAATACATAGAAAACACCCAGACCAAGACAAACAGACATGTTCATGCACATAAATGTTTGTCTTGTGCGGGAATCGAACCCGCGACCTCGGAGTCAAAGTGGCCATTGCATATTATTCTGTGCCATTGCTAACCATTCGACCACCGAACTCGTCGATTATATCGTCGATCGGCATTAACCCTTATTATTATCCCAGGGATGTAAATTCTTGGGGTGTAAGTCGCTCGTCATCTCTAGAACCAAAGCTAACCTCATCTGCATGTGGTGCACGTTGCCGACTAATTTCGTTAGTCGGCAACGTGTACCACACTACTAATTTCGTTAGAGGCTCTGGCGGAACCAGAAAAAGAAAACCACTTCGGATGAAAAACAAGCGTACGACCCGCGTCATGTAAAACAATTATGTCTCTATATTTCGGCATCACCCCATTTATCATCCCACAGGTGGCATACGGGTCTCCCCTCAATCGAAGGTGTTTTAGAACCTACTCCGATACGCTGCTCAATTGCGGCTTGGCGGAGGTCACGTTATCATGTCGCCCAAAGATCACTTACATCATCTAATGCCAATACCCCTGACTCATTGCTTCACATGCCCTCCGAAGCACGGAAGAGATCGAGGTAGATAAATCCATCCAAAGAGTGCCACGGTCGACGTTGCTTAACTTGCGTGATCGATTAGACAGACAAGCGCAATAACACCATCGACCTCCTCATCATACCATCATCTAGTCTCGGGCCCGGGCTTGTGGTCAGCCACCCGGGCCCTTCCAGCCCAGTCCGACCCTGACCTCTCCTCATGTCTAACATTCACGTGTAGAAAAGAAAGAAATTGTTAGAAAGGGTATCGATATTTTATTGTACTCTACTGTCACTATTATTTATTCTTTGACTATAATCTAAAAATGTTGCTCACATTTAGCTAGACCAAGTGCTCAATATTTTCAAAACATCAATCGCTATCGTCCATACCACGTTGAAAGTTCTCATCCGATCAACGAAGTCAAGCGACGTCGGGCTCATTCAGTACTGGGATGGGTGATCGCCTGGAAACACTCCGTGGTGTTAACGTTTTTGTCTACAATATTTTTACCTACGAACAATGTATATTAGAGATTCTTTATCGAAGTTATTTTTATTTTTCTAAAAATATTTTTATTTCCGTAGCTTGGATATGATAGTGGAGCAGACAAGTCCGTTCACCCCGGTGGTGTTCATCCTGAGCCCGGGCTCGGACCCCACGGCTGATCTGATGAAGCTGGCCGATCGCTGCGGCTTCGGCGGCGGCAAGTTCAAGTACCTCTCACTGGGGCAGGGACAAGAGGGGGTGAGTATTATTTGTTTAATTTAATACATTTTTATATGACAAGCCCTTAGATTCCAGGACCAGGACCGTTCAGCAGCAGGTAGCCAATATTTTATTTTTAACAAAATAATTTCTTCTTCTCAGCATTTCTGTGCCCACTGTTTGTTAAGAGGCATAATGTCCATTATGCCTCTTGCATAGCTCTCCAAGAAGACCTTGACGCTGAAATTTTGAATGAAAATAATTTCAGATCTTTTTTCAGATTATAATTAAAATGGATTTTAATAGATATATTTTTCCTGTATTCTATATTAACAGCAGGTAGCTTTTTTTTTACTTTATATTCAAAATAATTGAAATATATTTTTTAATATATTTTCCCTGTTTTCTCAATTATGAATGACCTTGAAAGTTGCCATAATAATTATTCAACATACTTTAGTTTTCATTATTCAGCAGGGTTTGTCGTAAGATGTCATGATTTTTTTTGAAATTCTGACAGTAATCCACCAGTTCTAACAGTAGTATAGCAAGAAGTACCGCCACCTCACAGAATACCGCAGCCAAATAACTATTTCTTCCCCATCTCAGAAAGAGTATTTTTGCACTTCGATATCTGAGTGCAAAAGTCGTTTTTATCCGCTAGAGGATAAAGTAAATTTGAATTTAGAACATCTTGTGCACTGAGTTTGTGAATTCAAAACATCATTATACCGTTATACTTCTAACTCCATGGTGCCGAATTTATCAAATTTTTCACCTCGTGCTCTTTTGATTCCTTCGTTAACGCTTATTTCTCTAGTCCCTGCTAACCCTCAGGTTTCTAATATTAATTTAGAATCCTGCGCTTGCTCTGTCGTCAAAATTGAGCACGCAGTTAAAAAGCAACTTTGCACTCTTGTATAACAAATAACTATTCCCTTGAGGGTTGTTGTGTTCCTGCGAGTGATTGAGGTCACCAGAAAGGAAGGTGTTGCTGCGTTGACAGCGGGGGTGGCAGCGCGCGAGCGAGTTTACAAACTTTTATTTAACTTGCAATGTATGTATGTTTGTCTTTGTGTTTAATTTTGAACCATTCTTCAACCGATTGAGCTGAAATTTTGTATACACGCTTAGTTTAGATGACAATGCACGGTTAGCTATGTGATGTCATTCTAAATCCTATATGGCGGATTATCCAAGATGGTGGACTAGCATTTTTTTCTGCACTACCACAATATGGGTATCAAATAAAAGGGCTTGCTAAGTAGAACATGAAAAATATGCCCAATAATAACTAAAAAATAAAAAATAAATACATTTTATTTATTTATTATTATAAAAAAAAACTTTTTAAAACAAGCTTTTATTTAAGTGACCTAAAAAGATGAAAATAAACTTTTAATTAAATCAATTTAGTACTATGTACCTATTACACAATTTAAATTTTATAAAACCTTGTCGCGTTATTTATCTGCCTATTTTATAAGAGACATTTTATTTATTATTAAGTATGTCATGTCACTTAATATTGTGTCATACCATACCAGTTAGATACAGGCACATCTCGCGACAAGCTTTTATAAAATTTAAATAGGTACATAGTACTAAATTGATTAGTTTGATTTAATTAAAAGTTTATTTTCATCTTTTTAGGTCACTTAAATAAAAGCTTGTTTTAAAAAGTTTTTTTTTTGCATTTTATTTTTTCAAATTGCGAGCGTTGATATGTAATATGGTAACCGCTTCACATCAGGTGGGCCGTATGCTTGTCTGCTACCTGACGTAGTATACTGTAGCCGCACTTGCGAACTCTTAGGATTTTTCATTAAAATACAGTAATTTTCTGCATTTTTTTATTGTGATGTTACAATCGACGTTTTGTCAACAATAAATAACATTAGGTAATCCTTTTTTAATACCTGGTATTAAGAAAAACGTTATAAAAGATAATTCATAACATAAATATATATTTATATAGATTTATGTTATGAATGTTGTCAAGCGCAAAACTCGAGAACGGTTCGATAAATTCTGCTAAATTTTGTTTTCATATTTTCGTAATGGTTTAAGAAAGGTTCTTAAGGAGAGAAAAAGATTCAAAAATTGCGAGGAAAATAAAATACCAATTTCTACCAGTGCGAAGCCGGGGCAGACAGCTAGTTTTATAATACATTATGACGTCAAAATCTGCGCACTTTAATGTAAGTCTGGATACTTAAATAAATTTTGTTTCCCTTTGAAAGGTATGAAAGATGAATTGTTATATTGTATCAAAGAATATATCCGCATACGTATAAATAGTTTTCTTGCATATGCTATTGGAAAGCATGAACATGGTGGTATATACCCAATATCACTCAAATTATCAAAAATAGTTTTGGCTATGTTACAGGTTAAAGTACGGTCAATAATTGTAAAATATTGCTTGAAATTCTCCTCCATTAATTCCACATAAGTTACAAAATCATCTGGAGGTATAACGTCTAAAATTTTCAAGCTATCTCTCTGTTTAGAGTAACTAGCATATCTTGTGTACCGACTGTCCATGATAAAATTCTTTGAAGAAATGTAAGATCTCAAGTATGCGCATTCGTTATGGTTCTCGACACATTTTTTCAAAAGACTACTACAAATGTACATCAGTGAATTCTGTCCAAACCTCTCAAGCAAGTGGTCATCAGAACGTAATACATGAACCATATCACTTGAATTTTTAACTCGTGTATTTATATCAGACTGAGCGGAATTCTGACTGGTATTAGAAGCAAATACTTTAGTATCTGTGGATGTGCTCGGTTCGTTCTGTGAAAACTCACTTAATTTTTTTTGTACTATTTCAGAGTGCTTCAGAAATGACGTTAGATTGTTGTCATTGGAGCAAATATTATAATGAGGAGGTTTTATAAGACTGGCAAATATTTTTTTTTTATATGCCGACAAAAATTGTGCTGAAGTTGGTACGGTGACAATACTATTCTTTATTCTCATTTGGTTGAAAAATTGTTCTATTACATCGTGGTTTAACCTTCTAGTTGGCAATAAATTATAGCCCTCTGAACGTAAGTCATTAAAAAGATTTTGGATAGACTTTATTGTTGTCTGGAAACCTACAATAAATTTATCTTTCGCAGTTGTGCGATGGCCAGTTGTTGAATGAAACAGTTTCAACGAAATAAAGAGATCTAATATTTCGTTCAAAAAACATACCTGAAAATCACTTCCACAATAAGCTTTCTTATGTCCAGAGTTTTTAGTAGTTGTGGATGAATTTAAACAATCGAATAGATCATTGATTGTTTTTAATAAGTGAGCTGTACCTTTAGCGGACTTTTCGATTGCATTCAAGTCAACGTATGTTAACAAACCGGCTGCCACTGTATTACTAAACACTTGTGTTGCGAGTTGAACTTGCATTTTGGCTAATCCTGTTGGCTCTACATGGCTGTCTGTTAATTTCGGAGCGAGCCTGATTGATTTATTACTATCGCTTTCATAAAACTGGAGTACATGCTTCCATTTGGCTTTAAACCCTTCAAAATGAAAATCGTATTCCTTAAAACTATCGCGAAGATCTATAATTAAACGCGTTGGATCGAATATGTAATAAATTTGTCTCTTTGTGTTCAAAGAACCATTTCCGGTTCTAATTAGCTTCTGTATTGATGCATGGAATGTGTCAGATCCAAAACTTGATACGAATGCTCGAATGTCTAGTCCTATATCTAAAAGTCTGGCTAATAAGTTATCTAACCAGAATATGACACTTGGCGTTTGATATTCATATGTTTCGGCTATAAATGCTAAACCAATGGGTAAACTCCACTTTTCAAATATACCACGTGCCATAACGACAAAAGCGTACTTTGCAGGTATAGCAGCCTGTACTCCATCAACTTCATGGAAACCAATGATCCTATCTTTATCTATGTCATAAAATAAATTGGCCGTTACGGTCATCGCACCTACTACAAGAGAGCAAACTTTTTCTGAATCTCTCATGCTATTTACTTTGGTCTTCAAAATTGTCATATATCTGGCATTAATTTCAGTGGTAATCGGCATGAATTGTTTGCACACAGTTCTTGGGTTTGGAAGTGTAATAGCTCGGTTAAGCAACTTGTATGATTCTGGGTTAGTATAATAAAGACTCATGCAAAGTAAGTCGTATTCCAGGCGGTTATTTAGGTTATGTGATTTTAATTGCGATTGTATTGTGACGAGTTGAGACAATTCTTTAGTCAAAAATTGATCGCACAATGAAATTAAGTTATCTTTGGTAATATGTTCAGTATCATTCGGCTTAATTTTCTTTTGATACTGTGAAAGTTGAAGCATCATCTTCCTTTTGCGGGACGTTGAAGCGTTATTGTCAGATTTAGGTGCCTCATCGGTTTCTATTTTTATTGGATCAATATGATCAGTTTGAGTAGACATATTACATTTCGCAGTTATTACTTTGTGATGTTGAGAATGTGGTTGATCGTTGGGCGGCAAATGGTAACATGGTAACGCTTGTCGATTTAACGTCTTGCGCTGAAAATTCTGCACTACATGTTCTGCTTTGAAATGCACTTCACAAACAGTATAATTACTATAATTTCTTGTACTTAAATCCTGTCGAGATATTAATTCTATCCATTTCTTTCTCCTGAAATAAAATAAAAAGTTACATACACGTTTATATCTTATTTCTATAAATGAAATTGAAGTAGGTATTCCTGGATTTAAATTAGGTACATGACAAAATTTAAGTGAACAGTGCAATTTATACGATCTATCTGCTTGTATCCTCTAAAATTTCTCAATTTTGAAGTTAAAACATGAATTTTAATTAACATTTTCGTGTATGATGATATTTTGCAGGGTTCAGAATACGATGCGAGTGAAGTCGCTCACGGAATATATAAGTCATAATAAATCCATAAAAAGTTTAATAAATTACTGACTCTTTTAGTTTTTATACTTATATCGCTACAAATTTGTACAGCAAACACAAATATTATAATTATGTGTATTTTACATACAGCTGATTTACGAGTAACTATTACTTTATTTACTACTAGCTGGCGTCTGCAACTTCCTCCGCGTGAAATATGATCCTTTAATGCCTAGGCCGCACTCATCACGACAAAGCGAATATTCGGGTTATCGCGATGTACGTAGCCAAATATTTGCGAATAGTTTGACACTTCGGCGAAGCTTCGGGAACATCGCTCCGCTCTATCGGTAAACTCTCGCACATCATAGGGTTTTTATCGCGATGAATTTCGCTTGCGCGGCCACACTTCAGTCGGCCCGCACGAATCGTTCCTAGTGGACGCGTTAGATGTAACTACAGTGCATAATATAGCTGAAGTGTAACATGGGTTGGAGTAACTATATTTTGATTCTCCTTTTTTTTGTTTTTTAGATGGCATAAATGTAAAAAATATTAATTGCTACCATAAAATAGATACAGAGTAACCGCGACGTCATATTGTTTTTTTGCGTTTGTCATCATCGCGATAAACTTTACAACGCGCATTATGTGGTTGCGAAGATTCGCCGTAGACCCAATACGAAGTTTATCACCCAAATGTTATCGCGATGTATGACCCAGGCATATTTGACTTAAGTATACTATCCTTTTTTTAACAGAGAAATTTCAATAACTTTACATTATAATAACATTTTTCACTGATTATGTAACAAAATTTTAGCTTTGGAACTACGGTTCCATCCTTTACTTTGAAAAATACCTATATTAACACCTTATGAACAATATATAAATTAATTAGATAAATTAAACGGGTCACTCACGTCTTTTTGTCGGGAAAGCCGACTAGTTTCGATCTCAAAAGGAGACCTTCTTCAGGGCGAATGTCCAGACACGTCCACCCTTTGTCTCTCGCGCCGGACACTGCGCGCCAATGCGCGCGCCGCACGACTGGAAAGGGTGGTGGGGGGTTGGTGTGTTGATAGGTGGAGAAAAAAAAAAAAAAAAAAAGACGTGAGTGACCCGTTTAATTTATCTAATTAATTTAGTATAATGTCTCACGTGAGTTTTAATAATATTAATATAGTACTTTTATTTAATTCGTTTTTGGGAAATTGATTTAAAAGACAATCGCGAAAGAGTTCGCGAAGGACTAATTAGGTATTTAATTTAACTACTTTTATTCAGTTCAATTGATTATTCATCGGATATACCTTAACCTAAACACAATCAACTGGGATGGACTGTGAATTTTACGCATCGTAATCGTACCCGCCTCCACGTGTACGATCTCTGTTTCAAGTGAGAAGACATTAACTCATGTGCATCTGCTATGGCTAATGCGATTATGGATGAGACAGAGTTATTCATTCCCAACCTTTCCCCAAGCCATAGAGTCTATACTTCGCAAGCAAGCTGTACACGAGGCTTGGACCACGGCTGGTATAAATGGGGATATTGATGTTTCTAATTTGAAACGGGCGTTTAATGCTGGGTCGAAGTTCAGGAAAAGAGTGATTGCCAAAGCAAAGTTTGATTTCGTCGGCAGTTGGTCAACGACTGGCTAAGCAGGAAGCCGTGCTTTTTGGTCGCTCGTCAAAGCTGAAAGGCCGATCTACTGAACAATATCTTTGCCTCTAACTCAACCTTGAAAGACGACGGCGCCGCACCACCTACCAGCCCGAGGTTTCATTCTATGCCGGAAATTTCATTAACACAGCGAATGTTAATGCTGTGTACTCCTGAGTTGTGTCCTATACTGACGCGCGTTTTTGCGCTCTCGTACTCCACTAGGCAATTTCCACCACTTAGGAAAACTGCGAACGTGCACCTGCACCCTGTGCCCAAAAAAGGTGATAGTTAAGACCCGTCGAATTACAGGCCTGTTACCTCCCTTCTCTCCAAGGTGATGGAACGCGTGGTTATCAACGGCATCCTTAGATACCTACTAGAGCACGACTTGATCAACGACCATCAATACGGTTTTCAACTGTGTGTGACCTTCTATAATATATACTCGTTTATTCTATATATAGTGTATGTATCTCACACACCGCTGAGCTTTGGCCGTGGACAGTCAAGGTGAGACCACAGGTGAGACATTGGCCTAGATATGGCGAAGGCATTTCATTGAGCCTGGCACTGTAAATATCCCTCGCTCTCTGATGGAGGAAAGTCGTGAACTTCTTATGCCTAAAATCGAGAGCACATTATATAGACTCTCTAATTGGGTGGCGACAGAACTTAGTCCAATTCAACTCCACTAAGACTCAAGTCTGCGCGTTCTGCGCTAAGAAACCCCCATTTGCTATGGCTCCTCAATTTCAGAACTCCAGCGAAGTCCAGTTTCGTTGTCACTTGGAGGAGAAGGACAAGCTGGCGTGCTCAACAGAGTGCTCAACAGAGCGAAGCAGTACTTTAATTAAAATTTAAGCGACAAAGACTCCTGCTTTGCAAAGCTTAATTGCGGCCACACATGGAGTACTGCTACCATCTATGAGCGGGAGCACCTAGGTACCAGCTTGCACCTTGTGACTCAGAGGCGGGCTGTGAGGTTTCTTGACGATTGTAGATTGATAGAAAGTTTAGAACCCTTAAGGCTAAGAAGAGACTACGTACCTTAGTGTGTTCTGCCGATTATACAATGGGGTAGGTTCAGAGGCGTTACACATGGTCACATACTGTGCGGTTACAGAGAGGTTTTCTTTTCTCCCACGTAATATCAAACTGTGGAATGAACTGCCCGGTGAGGTTTTCGAGACTACAGTGTGGATTTTTTTAAAAACCCCGAGCTTTCCAAAGAATTACACAATACAAACATACATACGGTCAAAAAACATTAACCTCTACTTTCCGGCAGTCGAGTAAATAGACACTTTACAGTAATTTCTCCAGACTGTGTTGCCAGAACAAAACTAGCGTATAATGAACCATACGGTAATTTTGACAACACAGTTTGGCGACACTCTACCTACTTAATGTAAAATATTTTCGATAGGTAAGCAGTAAGCAAACCCTGTCTTGTTTAGTGCGGAGGTATTAATGTTTAAAGTTAAAGGTACGTATTAAAGCCACAAAGATACCTATTAGATGCGAAGCTATGTATCTAAAAATATATACCTACCTATCTATGTGTTCGTAATTGCAAAGTTGCCAACCCTAAACGTGTCTCGCGTTAAAAGTTCGTGAACCGGCGGGAAGTTGATTTACCTCGGATACTACTCGGAACTTCGCACCTAAACCATAGTATAAATAGAGAAGTAGGAGAACTCAAGCCCCGAGCGGGAGATAATAGCCTAAACACGTAGGGCTGTCGCTTAATAGTTTATTCAACCGTCAAAAATACTTAGTCAATCTCTATTATACAAAATTAAGTAAGGTACAAAATACAAAATTAAGTAGTGTAAGTGTTAGGGATCTGTAACAAAAAGCCGGCTAAGTGCGAGTCGGACTCGGTCACGAAGGATTCCGTACCAAAAACGACACACACGTTTGTTGTATGGGAGCCCCCCTTAAATATTTATTTTATTCTGTTTTTATTATTTGTTGTTATAGCGCCAACAGAAATACATCATTTGTGAAAATTTTAACTGTCTAGCTACCACGGTTCATGAGATACCTACAGCTCTTGCTGACAGACGGACAGACAGACGGACACCGGAGTCTTAGTAATAGGGTCCCGTTTTTACCCTTTGGGTGTAAAAATCTAAAAAGAATAAAAATAATTATTTTTGTACTTAAACCAGGAGTGACTGCAATTTTTTCACTACCTACATTTTAATGCATGCTTACTCAGTGACAAACGAACAGACAGCCCACCTGATGGTGAGCGGTAACTGTCGCCCATAATATCCACGATTCACGCATTCAAGCTGTTGGCAACAAAAATGCAGAATTGCAGGTGTCCTTCAAACCGGAACACAAAACACAACAATGCAAGCATTGTTGCTTGGCGGCAGAAATAGATAAGGCAGTGGTCCTCACCCAGGCGGACTCCTACCATTTGATAAAACCTACTTCATGTTATCTGTTTAGTGATTTGAAAAATTACGGTCTAAATAGGAATAGGATTAATTAAAACGGAGCTTTACTGAATCATAATATTTATTCAAATAATCTAAATTATTATGAAAATATATTTTTATTAAGTATCTATTATATATTATTTTTTACACTAAACTAATACTTTTTAATTTACACACTTATCATGTGATTATTAGGAGTGTCGGTGGCCGAATGGTTAGGGTAGGTATCCGACAAATTGTTATTAAGACATCCATGAACACTGCAATGTTTTTTATGGCTAGTCGACTTTGTAGCCATCTTTAACGAATTTGTAGTTATATACGACGTAGGTAGGTACCTAAATGTTCAAATTATTAACGAACGTCAGCGCAGGCGCGAATCTTGCGCAGTTTTGCGTATGGCGCAGCTCCGACCCCGATTGGCGCTCCATATTATTATATCCTCCTATAAATGTTGTCAGTGTGTGCGTGCGACGGCCAGACGTACGGACTCGCTCACATACAAACCGCGCTCGGTGCGTTTGTATGAAGTTACCTTACTTCTCTATTTATACTATGCCTAAACACAACTCTTAGATTATCAATTGGTCTCCGCTCCGCTTCGACTAGATGCCGCGGCGCACTTGTAAAATGCGGCAACAAATACTACGCCGAACTCGACGTACCCGAGCCTGTTGCAATACAATTCTCCACGCACACTAGCATCTCTGCACGTTGTTTTACGCACACTACAATATTGAGTTGCCGCATTCACGGAGCTGTTGTGGTTAGATAGTGCGGCATCTAGTCGAAGCGGGGCGGCGACCAATTGTTAATCTATGACACAACTACAATACGTACATTTAACAAAATAATAATTCACTTACCGCTCTATATCTCCAGGTAAAGTAAAGAAGGACAAAGTAGGGTTATTGATGCTTGAACTATGACATCCCCATACAGAACAGCACTT
This sequence comes from Hypsopygia costalis, assembly GCA_937001555.2. Classification (NCBI taxonomy): domain Eukaryota; kingdom Metazoa; phylum Arthropoda; class Insecta; order Lepidoptera; family Pyralidae; genus Hypsopygia; species Hypsopygia costalis. The sequence goes on from OW443342.2 coordinate 8,134,744, forward strand.
TTTAGCGCTCATTTTCAATAAACATTACACAAAACAATCAGATGTACAAAAATATACACGTCAATCTATTTGATATACACGCCTTGAAGTGAGGTACGAGGGGTGAAACGTGAGAGGAGAGGAGAAGCGGCGCGACTCGTTAAAGCCCGGTTCGGTCTATCCATTTCATTTTGATTTCATAATAACAGCATCTTGCATCTCTTTCTCTCCAGACTCTAAAACTAACATGGCGTCGCGTAAGCACCGCGTTGCTTTCCGTGCCCGTTTTTGTTGCTAAATTACGGACAGTACACGTTAGCGCCATCTGTAATTGACTTTGTGTAAGCGTTCACAACAGTATTTTCTGTAGCATGCTGCGATAATGGCGCTGATAACCGCTCTGCTTTTAACTTTCATCTAAAAATGGTAGATGGCGTCACACTAGCCGTAAATTCATTGTAATTTTACTTAGATTTAGACATTTTAACTAAAACCACTAAAACTAAGGTTATTTACAAATTTTTATTAACAACAAATGTTGTTTCTTTTCATTAGATATTGATTTACAAACAAATAATAACACAGTACCTATGTATTATAACAACAAACATTTGCACATTAGCATTTGGCATTGTCAATTTGTCATTGAAATAACGAAACAAGGATCCTAGATTATGTATTAGAAATGACGAAAAAAAACTTTTTTTTTCACATATGTACCTACAAAAAAAAAATACTACGACGGATGGAAAAACTAACATACGGCCCACCTGATGTGAAGCGATTACCGTAGCTATATTAACGTTCACAAAATGAAATGTTTGCGTGTCACCACCCCCGCTGCAACGCTTCCTTCCTGGTGACCTCACTGACTCGCAGGAAAACGCGATATGGAGGTACTTCCCCAGTCTAATTATATTAGCCCTCGTCTGTTTCGCCAGAGCCTCGTTATTTAGTCAGCAGCGTACACCACGTGCAGCGTGCACGTGTGAGGGTGGCTTTGGCTCAAAGATAGTAGTGAGCTACTTACACCCCACAATATAATATGCACATCCCATATACAGCTGAATTTTTAAAGGTTGGTCAAATTCAAGGAGTCGATAATGTTGTTAGTATTAAACACAATTTTTTTTTATACTACGTCGGGTGGCAGACAAGCATACGGCCCGCGTGATGTGAACCGGTTACTGTAGTCAAATTAACGCTCGCAACATAAAATATCGCTCGCGCGCCGCCACCCTCGCTGCCATCGCAGCATCTCCTTCCTTTCTGGTCACCTCACTCACTCGCAGGAACACAACAGCCCTCAAGGGGTCCGTTATTTGGCTACGGTATTTTGTGAGGTGGAGGTACATTCCCCAGTCGGGTACCTCTCTTTTCGCCAGAGCTTCGTTTGTCAGTCAGCAGGGTGCACCGCGTGCAGGTGAAGCCTTTGGTTCAAAGATATTGACGAACACCTTACACCCCAAAAAAAAAAATTAAAAAAAAATTAAACAACCATAAACACGGTATGGCTATAGAAAGATTTGTTGTTTCGATAATTTTTGAAACAAAAAAAAATATAGTAGTATGAAACCTATTAGAAAAGGATAAGAATACAACAAAAATTAAAGGAAAAAAGGTAAGTTTAGGTACACCAAATTTCGTGAACTAAATAAATATTTTTGTATTATTTTACCATTTTCGAAGGCTTCTGCCCTAGTTTTTTTATGTAACCAGGATTTAAATGGGAGATAGTATTATGCCTACTTGTTACGTTAGTGAAGAAATATGGTGTCCCTATATCATTAATAAAGTTTGAAAAAATTTATAACGAAATCAATCTTTTTAGATAATAGACACGTGAGAGTGGCGTGCATGCACCCTCTGCGCGCTTGCCGCTATCGCTTCTATGAAAATGTTATCAACATATTATTATACCAGTATACGCTTATATATGTTTTTTTAAGGTTTTTTTTTTATACTACGTCGGGTGGCAGACAAGCATACGGCCCGCCTGATGTAAAGCGGTTACCGTAGCCATATTAACGCTCGCAACATAAAATATCGCTCGCGCGCTGCCACCCCTACTGCCAACGCAGCATCTCCTTCCGTTCTGGTCACCTCACTCACACGCAGGAACACAACAATTCTCAAGGGAATTGTTATTTGGCTGCGTGTACCGCGTGCAGGTGAAGTTGGCTTTGGTTCAAAGATGTTGATGAACCTCTTACACCCCAAATAAAGTTTACTTTTTTTATTGTTTCGTGATCAGTAACAGCTGTCAGCTACACAATCTCCTCTATCAATTTCACCAGTCATTAAAATTACACCTGTATAATGATGATTCATGCCTCATTCTTTTCTACCTTCAGGCGGCGCTGGCGTTACTGGAGGGGGCAATCTCCCACGGTCAATGGCTCATCCTACAGAACTGCCACTTACTGGTTTCCTTCCTCCGCGAACTGGAAAAGCAGCTAGAGCTGATGGAGAAGCCACACCCTGAGTATCGACTGTGGCTAACCACTGACCCAACGCCTACCTTCCCTATTGGTATTCTACAGCGGTCGCTCAAAGGTAGGTTTGAAACTGTTGTCAGATAACCAACTGGTACCACATGTGCCTGATGTGAGACTATTGTGACCTCGATCACGCGCAGGAACACAACAAACCTCACGGGAATTTTTATTGGGCTGCGGTATTCTGTGAGATGGAGGTAAACGCTAGCATCCAGCGGCCTACCGCCGAAGCTGAAGCCGATTACCATTGGATTTTTAACTGCGAAAATAAATCTTCACCTTATATCTTATCTTAGAGTGGCTTCACTGCTGGAGCACCGGTGACACGTCGACCCTCATGGATCTTTTGTGCTCTCCCTAATCCTTTTGTCACTCTCCCCTGTCTGTACTTCAGTATGCCGCTTATTGGGAAGAGTCTGTAGTCCTCCAGGTCCGGGTATGGCTTTCCTAGGTTTTCCATTCGTTTGCCGGCTAGGGCGTCACATTGACACATCAAGTGTTTCATGGACTCGTTAGATCCTTTGCATGTTCTGCACTCAGCTTAGATTGATGGTAATAGGCTTGTATCCCATTTTTTTTTTCGATTTGTTATTTAAAGACCTCACAATAAATATAGGTGAAATAATTACTTCGATTGCATAAAAACTTCTCGAGATATGATAACTTGAAGATCACAATTTTAGACTATCCCGAAAACGCTCCATACAAAAAGCCACCACGTTATGACGTCACACCGTGCTATTTTATATGCATTAAATCAGAAATTTGTACGATAGCTATGTTAATTATTGCGTTTATGTAGCCAGTGCCGTAACAAAAGTTATAGTATTTTTTATTGTTTCTACAATATTAAATATTTATTTTTTATAAGTTCATACCTTTAAAATGGACTTTCCCACCAAACTTTGACCGAACATAAAACACGTCGTACATAAGTTATTAATTTTAAGATCGCAGATCGTTCTAGTTTTATGTATTTTACGTTACTGATAGCGAGTTTTTATAATTTTGTGACATGGGCAACAAGCCTATTGTGTTAAGCTTTGTTGATGAAGACCGTAGAGCTTCACTTATCAAAATTGTCAATCGGAATCGGCTTCGGAATCTGAAGCCGAATCCACCGGATTTTTTGGTTGCAAATATCAAACTCTAGAATAGATTAGTGGTAATTGTGTTTAACTTAGCTGGCAGAAATCCTCTAAGTTTACCTATAAAGGTGACCGCCTGGGAACACCGCGTGTCGTTGGCTTTTTGCGCTTTTTTGTAACGTTGCTATTGTTTTTCAGACTTTTATTGCCTTATTATTAATATATATGATTTATTATTATTTTATTAATATATAGTAAAACTAACCAGTGCCACAGTTATTTTGTCAGCAGCTGACATGTGCTGAAATTGTTTTCCACTGTTCATAACCGTACCTAGTTTTGTCTTCCGAAATAAAGTTATTCTGTGATAAAGTATGACACTCTGAAATACTGCGTGATGTTGGTTTTTTGCACATTTAGATAAAAAAACTATTTTTTTATTAAATATTTTTTTTTTGTTTGGCAGTGGTTACAGAGCCACCAAACGGGTTGAAGTTGAATTTACGCAACACATATTTCAAGATGCGCGCGCATGCTCTCGAGGAGTGCACGCACCCATCGTTCAAAAAGCTTGTGTACGTGCTGGCATTCTTCCATGCTGTTGTTCAGGTAATGATCCTATCAAATACATACTAGTATTTATAAGATCATTCATCAATGTACCTATGTAGTATTTATAAAATCATTGGTTGCAATGGAAAAAAACTGGTTGCAGTCCGGGAAGTGAAAACCTGAACATTAACGTTGTGCATTTTTAAATATTTTGTAATGGTTAGGGAATAATTTCGCACGAATTGATTTATTTATCAGTATAATATAACAGTACTTCATTTATGTGGTAAAATACAATATGCATTTATTGCGCACAAACATGACAATTTATATTACATTAAAAATAAACAGCAGGAGCAAGCATACATTTTCGCCGCGCGGTAGAAAGAGAGGCGGGATATTACTTCCTCTCCTACGCCGCGCCGGCGGTCTACTCTCCCTCCGTCTTACGAATTTTCGATCAGGTTATCCTGACGCGAGTTTTAAACATTTTTTACCCATCCCAAAAAGTGTACAACGCCGCTAAAGAAGTTTTCACTTCAAAAACACAAATAGGCTTCGATCAAACTAGACGCACAATGAAGTGCAAAAACTGAGCAAAATAATGTCCGCAGTAGGCAGAAGATGACATAAATCTTATTTATTTATGACCAGAAATTAAAAGAAACTATAATTCCAAACTATATATATAATTCCAAGGGCGTACCCGACCTGCCACCTGCCACCCAACGTAGGTCTAAATATAATGTTCCAATAACAGGAACGTCGGAAATACGACAAGATCGGATGGAACATAGCGTACGACTTCAGCGAATCAGACTTCGTGGTCTGCATGCAGATCCTTCAGTGCTACCTAGACCGTTGCCAGGCCGCCAGCGGACCCACTCCGTGGTCCACGCTCAAGTATCTGTTTGGAGAAGTAAGTATGGTTACAGCGCGACAGGGGGTGTAGCTACCGCCGTATCAGCCGTATCAATGATACGGGGCGGGCCCCCGGACTACAGGGGTTTCCACCATGTTCGGTTCGAGTAGATAGAAGAGCCCTTTAGCTCTTAAGTCTTTGGGTAGAAAGGCCACCACCAAGTTTTGATACATGGCCCGTCAAGCGTAATCTACGCCACTGCTGCGCGATACATAATCTGACGGCCAATTCTCGTAATAATTATTTTACGATCGCAGATGACCGAATCGTGATTGAATTATAAATTGACCAAAAATGGTATACTTGATTTGATGAATTAATTAATGGCAATTCTTGTTACTAGCAGATTACTAGCAGAATACCATTCTTAGTTTGTCTTATTTGCGGTGCGGTCATATTTCGATTATAACACACTTAAAAATTTCATATTGTGAAAATAGAATACCGAATGTGACATTTATGAGATCGAGACTGGATCGGAATTGAGTTTTGACTACTTTTTATGAGAATTGCCCCTCAGGCGTATCTGGTAGTGGTACTACTTACCTCCTTAGGCAATGCAAACAATAATGTGTAGTCCATAATTTTTAGGCCCTTTTCTAAGGTCTTTTTTCTTATGCGTCGCGACGCCTTTAACGTTGAGGTTCATAAAGATAAAAAAAAACCTCTGAAGCCGTCTCGTGTTATGTAGAAAAAAAGCAATGTCACAATTATCACACGCTGCAGACTTTATCAATTTTGGGATCCACCTATATGCTTGCGACCCCTTACTTTGGGAAAGACTACATTGAGCACCGACTTTTCTCATGGATCTTTGGATAATCGATTTTGTTCTGCGGACTGTCCTGCCTCTCTCGTCGGAGCTGTCGTCTACAAACGGGGCCCAATGAGGGTCTTTTGGCAGCACTGCAGCGAAGGGTCCAATCATCTGTCAATTCATAGCATCTTGTCAAATGTCTTGTTGACGTCTTGTGTTGTCTTGTCGTCTTGAAGTTTTACTGTCAAAAAATTCAGTACACTTTGACAATCTGGACCCGACACCTACCTAGCGACATCTGGTGTCAGAAAAAATATCAAACATCCCCATTACGCTCATATTCATTGAAGAAGAAATAAGATTGGTGAAGCGGCAATATTAGTTTTGAATGTAGTCTTACTAATGTATTCACAATAAGGCTGCAGTCAATGGTGTCTCTGTGGAATTGAGGAGCCCGGTGGGTGGAATAGCTAGCAATGACTATTTGACTCCGAGCTCGCAGGTTCGATCCCCGCACAAGACAAACATTTGTGTGTATGAGCATGTCTGTTTGTCTTAGTCTGTGTGTTTTCTATGTATTATAAGTAGGTATGTACAAAAAATATATTTAAGTTTATTTTTCACTTCTCTAGTACCCATAGTACAAGCTTTGCGCTTAATTTGGGACTAGATGGCGCTGTGTAAAATTAGAAATATCTATTTTATTTATAATGGTACCTACAGCCATTCTACAGAGACATCATTGTTGTGCATGTGTTGTACAGCTAAAAACACGCCAAGGACCTACGGCCCGCATGATGGAAAGCAGTTACCGTAGCCTATGAGCGCCTGTAACACCAGGGGCATCACACGCGCGTTGCCGACCCTGTAAAAACATCTTCACGCCCTTTTTGAAGAACTTCATGCTGTAGTCCCCTGGGAAAACCTCGACAGGCAGTTCATTCCACAGCTTGACAGTACGCGGGAGAGAACTTCTCTGGAACCGCACAGTAATGTGAGAGGATGAATTCCCCGTCGATAGCGAATGGTGCGACTGTAGAAGGAGACCGTGGGCATCATGTCAAACAACTCCTCTGAACACACCCCATTGTACAATCGGTAGAATACATAAAGGGACGCCAAATCTCTTCTCAGACTTAAAGGTTCTAAACCGTCTGTAAGCTAGGGATCATCAACAACCCTCACAGCACGCCTTTGAATCGAGTCACAAAGTGCAAGCTGGTATCTAGGCGCTCCCGCCCATAGATGGCAACAGTACTACATATGCGGCCGAACTTGAGCTTTGTGAAGCATATGTCTTTGCCGCGGGTTGAACTACTGCTTCGCCCTGTTGAGCACACTTAGTTTCTTCGACGCCAGCTTGACCTTTTCCTCCAGGTGACAACGAAACTAGACGTCGCTGAAGATTTCAACTCCGAGAATCCCTATGTTTTGGCGATGTTAAGGGGTGTGTTATGGAATTGAGGAGCCACAGCAAAAGGGGGTTTCTTAGTGGTAACGCGCAGACTTGTGTCTTAGTGGGATTGAATTGAACTAGGTTCTTTCGTCCCCAATCGGACACAATGTTCAGTGTGCTCTCCATCTCCATAATGTGTTGTTTATAATGATTGCTCTTAAGTATGGATAAAAATATATAGGTTATGTACGGCGGGCGTGTGATCGACGACTTCGACCGCCGCGTGGTCAAGACGTACATGGACGAGTATATGGGCGAGTTCCTGTTCGACAAGTTCCAGCCGTTTCATTTCTATCACGACGCGGTGTTTGACTACGTCATCCCGCCAGACGGCGAACGGGACGAGTATATAGGTAAGTGAATACTTCAATTGGAATCACACTATAGGATCAAGAAACGAACACCTGACTTTTTTTTTAATACTACTTCGGGTGGCAGACATACGGCCCGCCTGATGTGAAGCAGTTACCGTAGCCATATTAACGCTCGCAACATAAAATATCGCTCGCACGCCGCCACCCCCGCTGCCAACGCAGCATCTCCTTCCTTTCTGGTGACCTCGCTCACTCGCAGGAACACAACAACCCTCAAGGGAATTGTTATTTGGGTGCGGTATTCTGTGAGGTGGAGGTACATTCCCCATTCCCCAGGTGGCTTACAATTACGCTCCCTACCTCTCTTTTCAGCAGGGTGCACCTCGCGCAGGTGAAGTTGGCTTTGGTTCAAAGATGTTGATGAACCTCTAACACTCCAAAATGGCTTCAATATAAAGGAAGAAAAATGTAGATAACATTGATGATGTCAAAAAATGCCGAACTGAAATGGGAACGAGCTGAATACTTAGTTCTATAAAGGACTACTTAGTGGTGTAAATGCCTGTAGAGTTATCATCGGTTGGTTTGGCCATAAGAGACCATAAGAGACCAATTGAAAGACCTCAGACGTGCATGCGAGATGATATTAAATAGTCGTATGGAATGGGGGAGTTATTTGGAAGTCACACTCGCTCGCGTGTCTCACGTCTTGTCGCACTAAAGCTTGAACCTTACAGGTCGTGGGACAGTCTGGGACACTCGCTCGGTTGGTGAATTATCAGGGTTATTCCGAGGCCCATCAACAATAGCGTCTGTGCAGCGCGTAAATGAGCGTGTGTGCGTGGTACCTACAAACTGTTCCAGATTCGTCTCAGAGGGGAGGTGGGATCGGCAAGAGAGAGCGGCAGGGAGAGGCCATACTGTACGTAGTACTATTACTTATACTATGATTATAGGTAGCCTAGGTACTCCGCCGAACTAAGCTGTGTTCTATTACTTGATAAGCCAAGTTTTCAAGCCATTTTTATGTCATTGACTTCTAAAAACTGAGTGTTCTTTTGTCAAATATTTTTTTATACCACTAAAGCCGCAAACAATCGTATGGCCCGCCTAATGGAAAGCAGTCACCACAGCCTATGAACGCCTGTACAACCAGGGGCATCACACGCACGTTGCCGACCCAAAATATGTACGAGATTAATACCGAAACTTACGCCTTCCGAAACACTGTCAATGTTAGGTTACTAAAATGATCAAAAGAACGTTGATTAACTTGCGTGTTTAATATACACAAGTACGCCGCTTTTTTTTTTACGCTCTACGCGCGCGATGTACAAGGTTGTACAACCTTCCGGAGGTAACTACGGGAAGGAGGTGATGAATCCTCATGGATACCAACGTAGCGTAAGGCTACGTTGATTATGTCGGACTCTTACAGACTAAACACCACCTAGGGACTGCTTTTAGCCTTGCGGGGCCTTAAAAGCTTCATGTAAGCGATCGCTCGTAGGGAACGGGCGACGCGTAGGGAACAGGCGACGAGTACGCCAACAAGCTACTTAGGATATAGGGAGAAATTGTGTAATCGAACATTAATTTTATTATATTTGTTATTTAGACTTTATAGACACACTACCATTGGCTAACACGCCGGAAGTGTTCGGACTGCATCCCAACGCGGAGATCGGGTATTTCAGCCAGGCTGTGCGAATGATGTGGGGACACCTCATAGAACTGCAGCCACAGACTAGTACGTACCTATTACCTACATATAGATACACGTAGTTATCTACTTAGTTTTCCTAAAGGAAAAGCACTAGCTGAACCCTGGTCGAATGGTTAGCAATGGCCACTTTGACTCCGAGGTTGCGGGTTCGATTCCCGCACAAGACAAACATTTGTGTGCATGAACATGTCTGTTTGTTTGGTCAGGGTGTTTTCTATGTAGTATAAGTATGTATTTACAAAAAAAAGTATTTAAGTACATTTATCAGTGTATTTATGGGTACTAACCCATAACACAAGCTTTGCGCTTAATTTGGGACTAAATGGCGCTGTGTAAATTGTCCAATAATATTTATTTATTTAATGAATATTGAATTCGAATTGGTTTCGCGCAATCTGTCAAATAACTGACAGTTCTGTCAAACTACATAAAGTTACATTAGAAAAGTTAATATATATAGTTGAGTTAATATATATTAGAATAGTCGTTCAGTTTATTTTTTCTAATTTTCCGCGCAACTTTCCTATCTTTTTTTCTTAAGAACCTTCTCCTGACTATAACAAATACAACATAAAAAGAAATAGCGAAATCGATCCAGTCGTTCACGCATGATGCAATAATCAAGGGAAATAGGGATTCATTTATATACATATACATAGGCCACGCAGAAAATGTTGCGAAAAAAAGTTTTTATGAATGAGATACTGGCCAGTTAAAATCTATTTTAAAAATATGATTATTTATAAGTAAAAATAGGCATATTCCAATTTCAAATTTTCCCTCCACATTTTTTGCAAGCTAATTTAAATTATCGTGTCTCAGTGAAAAATGGATCTGCATTGGGAACATTATCGCGCTATGATTTTATACGATTTCAAGTGCCGCCTGAAACCGGAAGAATCGTACGAAAGACTTCAAATGGCTTTCATGGATGAAGGCCCTTCTAAGGCAACCGTGTATCGTTGGTATAATGAATTTAGGCGCGGTCGACTAACTTTGAGGGATGAAGAAAGAAGTGGTCGCCCTTCGACGGCTGTTACGGAAGAAAACGTGCTAGCAGTGAAAAATTTAATCCAATACAATAGGCGAGTTACATACCAATAGGTTCAGCACATTGTGCAGATTGGCTCGGGAAGCCTTCACAAGATTCTGCACGTGCATCTTCGCGTGACGAGGATAGTTTCACGCTGGGTGCCGCACAACCTCACCGATGCTCAGAAACAGGCCCGGGTGGAATGGTGCCGTGATATGCTTAACAAATTTGAAGCAGGTTCGTCTCGGCGTGTTTATGACATCATTACAGGTGACGAGTCCTGGATATATCAATACGATCCAGAAACGAAGCGCCAGTCGACAGTTTGGGTGTTTCAAAACGAAGCAACGCCTACCAAAGTGAAGCGATCTCGAAGCGGGGGGAAAATTTTGATCGCGAGCTTTTTCAATTTAACTGGCTACTTGGTGTCAATTCCTTTACAAAACCAAAGACGCATCAACGCCGAATGGTATATTAATAAATGCTTGCCAGAAATTTTCTCTGTTGTGAGCAACAAGCGACCAAACACAGGGCTCCGTAGCCCACGGAGCCCTGTGTTTGGTCGCTTGTTCCACCATGACAACGCGCCCGCGCACACCGCGCTCAAAACGAGGGGCTTCCTGGACAGCACGCCGGTCAAACTCCTGGGTCACCCTCCTTACAGCCCGGACCTAACACCGTGTGACTTCTTTTTATTCCTAAAAATAAAAAATCAGCTCAAAGGGATACAATTTTCGTCGCCAGAAGATGCGCTGTCAGCGTTCGAGTAGGCGGTAAACGAGGTATCTGCGGCGGACTGGAAAAAGTGTTTCGAAAATTGGTTCAGACGCATGAAACTTTGTATAGATGCTAGTGGAGAGTACCTACTTTGAAAAGATTTAATAAAAATATATTTGCCCATAGAACATTTTTTTTCTGTTTCGCAAAACTTTCTGAGTGTCCCACGTATGTACGAGTACATACGAGTATATAGATTAGTCCTTACAGTGCGAGCTGAAACAGTAGAAATGGAAATTTAATACATTATTTATTAGTAAGTACTTAATAGTAAACGTAGCGACGAGTTAGGTGGTCGAATAGCTAGCAATCAATGTAGCCTTTGACTTCGAGGTCGCGGGTTCTATCCCCGCACAAGACAAACCTTTATGTGCATGATCATTATTTGTTTGTCTTCATATCAAACGTCAATGTTACTCACGTTAATCTTCTATTATTTTTAAGTGGGAGACCTAGTTAATTTAAAAAGTACAAACCAATGGCAACCTAAAGGTGTAGACTACTTATTTCGCGCTCTGTACATAATCCTTGACTACACTACATTGGTACCTAAACATTTTCCTATTATTTCATGCCTACCTAGTCAGTAAATCTGAATGTAAGTATATACATAATAAAAAACCGTAGCAAACTTCGATTATTAATAATTGAACTATATACATACATAGTCAATACCCAAAAACGTGCTCACCAAATCCATCTATTAATAACGATATTTGCACAGTATTAAGAGTAACTGTGATATTTGTATCTTTACCGTAGCTTATAGACGGTAATACAAGAAGTAGGTACTGCTCGCGCGCCGTTCTTAATAACACAAACACAGAATCACCTTACATTAAGTGACCCCAAACCATCACTCGCAGCCCGTAGGAACAAGCCAGTTGCGGACTAAGGGCCTTTTTAAATTCATGCGTTTTTCGCCCCGCATGCCGGATCTGTCATAGTAAATTATCCGCATGCGTGTTTTTTGCTATGACAAATCTGCACGAGGGGCGATAAACGCACGAGTCTAAAAAGACCCTAAGGCTAAAGCGGGCCCTTTGCAACATTGTATTTCCGAACCAAATAAAGAAGTTTTCACGTCCAAAATTAAAAATTAAAAATCTAACTTTCGGGCCCCAAAAATTACGGGCCCTAGATACGTGCCTAGGTTGTGTAGGACTTAGTCCGCCCCTGGAACAAGCAATCATGAAAGGTATCGTTATTTGGCTGCGATCTTCTTTCTATGAGGTGGAGGTTCATAAGACTTCTCCAATCGGCATCCTACTTAATTAGTTATTCTGCGGCTCAGGCTTTAAGTAGGCGATGCGCCATTTACACCTCAAAAGGAATTACACATTGGCTCAGAATAATTCAACCTTTTTGCCCGTGTATAATACGAAGTTATACATTTCTTAGAAAAATAAAAACAGTGTGACGAAAAATCACTAGTAATGCGGTAACAAGTGCTGTAAAATTAACTTTCAATGCATGTTCACTGGCTTCGCAAGTCTACTTTTCGAGCAAATGTATTGAAATATTACTTACTTTTGTTTGAAATCATTTCCCATGCCTTCACGGATAGTGAAAACGAATGGTAAGTTTTTCTTTTTTTTTTTTTATACAACTAGCGTGGTAAACAAGCGTACGACCTGCCTAATGGTAATAGAAGTCGTCATAGCCTATGAACGCTTTCGACAGCGTAGCATCACTCTCGCGTAACGATACATTGTTGGATACAGCGATATTACAAACTAGCTTCTACCCGCGGCTTCGTCCATGTGTTATCCTATTGAGAGACGCGCACTCCCTCTCTCTCTATCGTGACGAACACTGCGAGCTAACAGCTCTCGGCGCCCGACCGGAAACGATCGGAACCTTGATTGGTGGAGCGTCACCTGTGGCGTCCGTCACCTCCGATGATGGCGCTGTGGCAGTCGATAAAAGAGGATCCTCTTTTATGCCTTCTGGAAGGCAGTCTCTTAATGTACTCACCATGTGGAGGTAAAAAGGGCCCGTGATAGTATTCACGATTTCCAGGTTTCTGGACAGCTGGCAAGAATAAAAAAATATATAATAATAAATTACGCCCGGTATCACGTTTGAAATTCGGACGTCGTCGATATAAAATATTTTATATGTAGGTATGCCAAATTTCTTCTAAATCCTTTTAGCCGTTTACCCGTGAAATAGTAACCAGCATCCATAAGTCCTTACAAACTTTCTCATTTTTTGTTAGTAGGAACAATAAAGCAGTCTTATCCAGAGCAGCGTCTACTAGCTATACTCTTTCATAAAATTTGCAGGCGAGGGAGGAGGCGCGATGAGTCGCGAGGACTTCATCGACCAAATCGCGGTGGACGTGCTTAGCAAGCTTCCGGCGCTGTACGAGATCTGGCGCGTGCGGAAGCAATTCGAGATGAACATCACGCCTACGCTCGTTGTACTGCTTCAGGAGCTTGAAAGGTTTTTAAATATGTAAATCTAAAGGACAAACAACTTGACGACTGAACTATAAACGTACAGCTACCACTTCTCGTTCTAATATTTAGCATACATATAGCTATGTTATGATGGAAGGATTTATACGTAAGAAAGGCGGGTATAAGCTAGATTCTATATATTTTTATACGGAAATTGAAGTAGTTAATACCGACTATTAACTACTTCAATTAGCGGTTAGCAACAGCCACTTTGACTCCGAGGTCGTGGGTTCAATCCCCGTGCAAGACAAATATTTGTGTGCATGAACGTACATGTCTGTTTGTCTTGGTTTGGGTGTTTTCCATGTCTTATTATGTAGATAAGTATGTATTTACAAAAAAAAATGTTTTTACGTATAATAACAGTTATCTAGTAGGTACCCATAGTACAAGCTTTGCTTAGTTTGGGACTAGATGGCCGTGTGTAATTTGTCCAGGAATATTTGTTATTTATTCATTCTTTCTATATATTTTTATACGGAAAGCGAAGTGAAACAGATGTCCATCATGTTGTAGGCAGAAAGGCAACTTGGCATCCAATGAACATGTCTCAAGGTATATGTATGTACTCCATATGTTCAGAATAATAAATAAAAGATAAGAACACGCGCCCGGGCACAAGCATGGGCCCCCGGACCCTTAGAGCAACACGGCCTCTGACGGATCCTATCCGCCAGAGGCCGTGTCGCTCTAAGTTCGAACCGCATGCACATCATCTAAATCTCATTTAAACAAACGAACATGTGGGCCACCCTATGGAAAGCAATCACCTCCGCCCATCGAGACCACACAGCAACACCAAGCAGTCGCCGATCCGTTGCCAGCCTATACTCCTTCCTGTCATTCTTTTGGTGACTCACTCGCAGAAACACAACAAACCTCATGAGAATCGTTATTTGGCTGCGGTATTCTATGAGATGGAGGTACTTCCCCAGTCGGGCAGCTACAAAAATACGCTATACCTATTTTTTTTTTTCTAAACATCTAGTCCCATTTTAAGCGCAAAATTTGTGTTAAGGGTACTAGAGAATTGATAAATATACTTACATACATTTTTTTTGTAAATACATACTTATAATACATAGAAAACACCCAGACCAAGACAAACAGACATGTTCATGCACACAAATGTTTGTCTTGTACGGGAATCGAACCCGCGACCTCGGAGTCAATGTGGCCATTGCTAACCATTCGACCACCGAGCTCGTCAAAGCCAGAGCTCGATTGTCAGTCAGCAGAGTGCACCACGTGAAGGTGAAATTGACTTTGGTTCAAAGATGTTGATGTACCACTTACACACCTTAGATCTCTGTGTTCTGTAGTCGTATCTACAGCTGTGTTTTTCTCCAGATTCAACCGTCTAATCAGCAAGATGCGCAGTACCCTGTCCCTCCTCCGTAAAGCGCTGGCGGGCGAGATCGGCATGGATGCAGTGCTCGACAACGTTTCGTACAGCTTGTTCAACGGACAGCTGCCGCACGTCTGGCGGCAGCTGGCCCCGGCTACCTGCAAAGGACTCGGCGGCTGGATGGATCATTTCATAGAGCGCACCAAGCAGTATTCTAACTGGGTATGTTGATTGTTTCCTAGCGTATATTGTCTGGTTTCTAGCATATGTTATCTACCTATAACAGTTTGAACATTGACTACTGGTTATCCTTAGGCACAATTTACACCGAATAAAATGGTAGCGACTTTTTGCAACGAAATTGCTTGTTTGTTTGTTTATAAAACTTTATTGTAATAATAACAATAGAAGTAAGCATTTGTTCATACTTAGCATAATGAACTTTATGTCAATTGTAAAACATAAGCTTAAATACGAGCCAAAAAAGGTCGCGCGTCTTACGTAGAATTCGCGCACATTCTCGAGAATTCCCCTAGCTACTGTTGTTGTTGTGGAATCCGCGGGAAGTGGTTCGAACTAGGAGTCGGTCGGGTTGGTTCCAGCAGTAGAATGCGTAATCCCACAAGGCGCAGTCGCAGGAATTCGCTGGAATACATTAGCATTCCAGCGAATTCGTGCACCGTCTCACCTTATGAGGAGAAATTGACGCCTCCATTCCATTCTATTCCGCGGCGGTGTAAATTGAGCCTTAGCGTGCTGGTAACTCCGCAATGTACTCCTGCTTGACCGATTTTATTTTAGTATTGATCTTTGCTATGAAGGAGTAGAACTATACATGTCAAATATTTCCATAAATTTCTAGCGCTCAAACTTCCCTAAGCCTACTAATTTCTTCTGATTGAATTCGTTGAGTTCGAAGGCAGCTACGGCTGCCTGTTTTACCCCAGAGAGGGCAATGGACTTCATTGTTCATTGCCTTTTTTGGTGGTTGCTGCTGTTAATCCTGGCTACATCCACTTTTGTTACAGGCTACAATAGAAGAGCCAATAGTAATGTGGCTGTCAGGGCTACACATTCCGGAATCGTACCTGATCGCGCACGTGCAGATCGCGTGCAGATTGTACACGTGGCCGCTGGACCGATCCACGCAGTTCACACGCGTCACCAAATGGACTCTCGCTGATGACATCGAGGAGAGACCCGTTACCGTGAGTTGTTGGAATACTTTATTATTAGAAATTGCGGTGATAGCAGGAGCAGCATATATATGCTAGTCTGTATAAATGAAATGAAGTGATGGCTAGAAAAACATATTAACGAAAATACAAGGAAAAAATACACGAACAGGGAACGATACAGTCGGCAATGCGCGTATGATGCCCATGGTGTAACGAGCGTCCATAAGCTGCAATGGCTGTTTAACATCAGGAGGGTCGTATGCTTCTTTGCCATCTTAGTTGTATAAAAAAAGTTTTAATACTGTCCTTGCTACCATTAATATCCGGCCCCTGAAGTTTTTTTTTTTTTTTTTTACTTTTTGAATCCCAATTTTGCATATACATCCTCATAGGTAAGATGCCTCTGTGCAGGGTTGCTACGTGCGCGGGTTGTACCTGGAGGGCGCGCGCTGGGACCTGGAGGATGGCTGCCTGCGTCGCTCGCACCCTAAAGTGCTGGTCACCGAGCTGCCCATTATGTACATCATACCAATCGAGTTCCACAAACTGAAATTACAGGTATACTTGCACGTCTAAGGCTAGTCGTACGTAGAGTCGTATATCACTCGCGCGCCACCACACCCGCTGCCTACGCAGCATCTCGAAACAACTTTCAAGGGAATTGTTATTTGGCTGCGGTAATAGTGTCGTGGAAGTACTGCTCCAGTCGGGCAGCTTACAAATACGCTGTACCCTACCTCTCATTTGCCAGAGCCTCTTTCGCTAGTCTCTGAAGGGTGCACCACGTGGTGGTAAGGTTGGCTTTGGCTCTAAAGATCGTGGTGAGGTGAATAATTAAGAGAGGTAGGGTACAGCGTGTTTGTAAGCTGCCCAATTAGGGAAGTACCTCCACGTCACAGAATACCGCAGCTGAGTAACAATTCCCTTGGGGGTTGTAGTATTACTGCACGTGAGGTCACTAGAAAGGAAGGAGTTGCTGCGTTGGCAGCGGGGGTGGCGGCGCGTGAGCGATATATCATATTTCGAGCGTTATTATGCTTACGGTAACCGCATCACATCAAGGTGGGCCGGATGCTTGTCTGCCACCCGTCGTAGAATAAAAAAATATATATGTATATTAATTGCCTATACAATTGCAGAACACGCTGCGTACGCCCGTGTACACGACATCCCAGCGACGCAACGCCATGGGCGTGGGACTGGTGTTTGAGTCGGACCTGTGGACCACCGAACACTGCAGCCACTGGATCCTGCAGGGCGTCTGCCTCATCATGAATACAGACTGAACAGAACCCATGAGAAAGCATATTTTTTTATACCACGACTGGTGCACACTTTTATACGCCGGCAACCGCTTTACATCTGACAAGCCGCATGGCTTTACATTTGACGAGCCGCATGGCTTTACATCTGACGAGCCGCATGCTTTTTGCCACCTGGCGTCACACCCCGGCCACTCTATACAAATGTCGCGTCGGTAACTACTACATAAACAATGACATCTGTGCAGAGGGTGAAAGAGCGTGTGTGCGTGTGGCGACATACAAACTGTTAGATATGCATCGGAGGAGAGGTGAGGTCGACACGAAAGAGCGGCTGGGACTGGCCATTCAGTACGTAGTACTAATACTTATATTAATACGTTTAAGATTAGTTTGTACCTAGATATTAATTCAAAATAAAGACTGGTTTATTTGTAATAATAACTTTTATTCACAAAAATAGAAATTATTCCTTTCGGTCCATCAGGACATCTTCCTAGCGTGACTACTTCCTTTGACTTCGCTATCTCGCTACTATCGCTATGATAGGGGGTTTTCGGAAACGGAAACAAGTGCGAATTTACACGACTTTCCATACAACTTAATATAAAATTAATTTTTTTTTAATGATGATACAGAAAGCTAAAATTTTAGGGTTGCAGTTTCGTACCCAAAGGGTAAAAAAGGAACCTTATTATTAAGGCTCCGCTGTCCGTCCGTCCGTCCGTCCGTCCGTCTGTCTGTCACCACTGTCTCTCATGAACATGAACATGGCTGTATCTCATGAACCGTGATAATTAAACAGTTAAATTTTTCACAGATGATGTATTTCTGTTGCCGCTATAACAACAAATACTAAAAAACAGAATAAAATAAATATTTAAGGGGGCTCCCATACAACAAACGTGATTATTTTTCTCGTTTTTGCTCGCAGTTGATAACGGCAATAGGTAGACGCTTGAAATACTCACATAATATTTAATTTTATATTCATTGTAAAAATAAATAATTAAATAAAAATAAAACAAATATTGAAGAGGGGCTCCCATACAACAAACGTGATTTTTTTTTGCCGTTTTTATAGATAATGGTACGGAACCCTTCGTGCGCGAGTCTGACTCGCACTTGACCGGTTCTTTTTATAAATATCATTGATAATTAGCGATTCTGTCTATACCTGTATCTTTGTTTGCTATAATATTTCTTTACTTCTAGCCTTTACTTGAGGCAAGCAAAGATTATAAAATGAGGAACTTAGGAAGTCATTCAGCGGTTGCCATTTTACCCAGCCTTTCTCATGCAGGAACTCTTTCGTGTGCCCCTTCCCAACGTAGTGCGGGTCCTGAAATTTAATACATAATAAATTGATATTATCTAGTAACAAGTACAGTTAACAAGTTCGTGTTGCAGCCAGAATACTAACAACACGCTGTTGGAGCTGTAATACAAGCACACAATTTACTGCTTTGATTTGAATGAGTTACTTGCTGGGTTGGAGTGACGCCATAGGGCCTCATTTACTGAGACGCGGGACGTGCGTCGGTGCGGGCCGCAGTTAATTCAAATATATGGCGTTGTAAGAGTGCGTTTACGGAGAAGCGATTTATGACGCGTTTGCTTGAAATGGAGCGTTTTGTGGCGGCGCCCGCGGCGGGAACCTTCTGCCAGTCATAATTTGGAAATCGCACAAAGCAGATGTACTCACCGTCGCAATGGAGTACGATATCGACGGTCCCTACGTATAAAGCGACATGTCATTGCAGACATGTCTGTTTATACTATGATATAGTAATTAATTTGATTTGAAAGAATATTATTATTGGACAAATTTATTTATTTATTTATTTAATCTTCATGCACATACAAAGAATGTACAAAGGCGGACTTAATGCTATACAAGCATTCTCTACCAGTCAACCTTCGGGTGATGCAGAGATAAGACATGGTAGGTGCACAAGGCGAATAGTAAAATATAAATTAATGACGTTTCAAAAATAAAACAGTTAGGAAAGCATTATAGATGAATAGTACTTCACAACATAAATATATAGAGACCGGAATACATAATAGATGAAATACATAACATACATATGAATACTTAATCATATACATAAATATACACATACATTCATACATATATATATATATATATATATATATATATATATATATATATATATATATATATACATACAAAATATATATCCGTTTAGAAACATACTATGTCTGCAGATGCTTTGATGTTTTAAAGAAATAGGTACGTGTCATAGATTTAAATGAGTTCCGAGTTAAAGCCTTCCTGATTTCAACAGGTAGCGTATTCCAAAGACGGATGGACTGGATCTGAAAAGATTGGTCTACAAAACCAGAGTGATGAGGAGGGCAAAACAGGAGTAGATTGTCTTCAGAGCGGAGGTTCTTAGAGTGAAGAGAACAGAGGGGTTGGAATTTGGTTTTCAGATAAAGCGGAGAGGCATTGTCATTGAGAATAGAGAAGAGGGTAGTGAGGATGCGCACACTTCTACGCTGACGAATAGGCAGCCATTTTAATTGAAGTCGATAAGCTGAAACGTGGTCGTACTTCCGAAGCCCGAACGCGAAACGTATGCAGCTGTTGAGAAGTCGTTCCAACTTGTTGAGCAGGTCTGCGTTCAAATCGGTGTAGCACACATCACCATAATCGATTATAGGTAAGATGAGACTTTGTACAAGCAAGATTTTTGTTTTAAAAGGGAGAAAGTTTTTAAAGCGATAGAGACTGCGCAAAGTACCTACAACCTTCTGACATATGGTGGAGACCTGCACTTGCCAGCTCAGAGTGGAGTCAATATGCAGTCCTAGGTTTTTTACACTACGGGAATACGGGATAGCCGCGTTATCGTAAGTAATAGGTGGTAATGAAGATATATCAAGCCTATTAAGCATCCGAGAACTACCAATAACTATTGCTTGACATTTTGCTACTTTTACAGTAACCCCGAACTGCGCAGACCAGTCTCTAATGCGAGATAAATCTCGATTGATGTTGCTGAGAGCTACCGAGAGACTACTCAAATCAGCATGACAATAAAGCTGCAAGTCGTCAGCATACAAATGAAACGAACACTGAAGATTAGAAACAAGCTGGTTGATGAAAATGGAGAAGAGAAGAGGAGAAAGAATGCCACCCTGCGGCACACCGGCAGCAAGTACCGACCAGCTAGACGAAGTCTCACCAAGCCGGACAGACTGCCGGCGACCACGAAGGTAACTGGAAAACCATTCCAGCGCTAATGGTGAAACTTTAATATGGGAGAGGATAGCAAGAAGGATATCATGATCAACAGTATTAAAGGCATTTGAAAAATCTATCAGTGCCAACACAGTAAGCCTTGAATCCCCCATGTTGTCTCGAATATCTTGGGTCACTTTTAGAAGCGCAGTGACAGTGCTATGGCCTGGTCGAAAACCAGACTGAAATTCGCTGAGCAAGTTGTTGTTAAACACAAAACGGGAAAGATCTCTGTGTACACAGGCTTCCAGCACTTTGGAGAGAAAAGGGAGTATTGATATGGGTCGTAAATGTTTAGGGAGAGTCGGAATAGAAATTTTGGATAGGGGAATCACGTTAGCATCACGCCAAAGCGAAGGAAATTGACCAGAGGAAAGAGAAAAGTGAATAATATGAGTAATAGCTGAGTGTAATAGCTAAGTGAACAAATGAGTTAATTTCTTACTTTTTAATTATATAAAATCAATAAAAAAGAAAATCTTTTTTACGGGCAATCTATAGCAATTTATGCAATAAAAAAAATGCCATTTTTGACATGTCACTATAAACATAGGGACCGTCGATATGACCACCTTAAATTTCTTCGTTAAAAAGTAAAGCGTCTCCGTAAATGAGACCTAAGTATTCACTAATTACGTAAGGACGTTTTGATATTTTGACCCTCCCTACCCCAAGTAAGAGCACGTAAGATTTCTCAAACTCCTTTCCCTCTTTTGTCTGCTTTTAGATGATCAATTGCAGTAAAACTCATAATTGGTTACTATGTTAGAAATCTCATAGAAGTCTCACATTTCGACATATAAAAATATTATGTATGAATGGTTCCTCTACCGCCTAGATAAGGTCAAGTAGAGATTTTGAGAAGCCACTTCCCTCATGAGACCCTTTATGCACTGTCACACGCATTAATGCATATAAAATTTGCGAAAGGAATGGCTTGCACCAGCCAAGTAGTCATTATCTAATGAATAAATAATGTGACTGTACCATATTAATGGCCCCATAAGGTGCTAGCATAGTGTATAGTAACCTTAGTATGAAGTTGTTTTGCAAAGCTTCATTTCCATTTTACTTACCACAACTAACAAACTTGCATTATCATGACTTGTACTGATGCCCATGATGCCTTTAGATGAACAGTCAACATCACCACCCATCATCACAGGGCTGCCAAACTTGTCGAAATGGTTCACTAGTGTGTTCACTATGGTCTGCAGCTCATCTCCGTGATTCACGTGGAGGATCTTGCACGGAATGTCATACAGTTTGTCTATTACTAGGCATACCTGCAACATCACAAACATCTTGTGTTTATAAATATAATATTTTGGTCACCAATATAACAGTGAGGAGTACATGAAAAGTATCACTAGTAAAAGATTTTGAAAACAGTGTTACCTGATTAAGCAATTTGTCATCAATTGAGCTAGAGGCTTCGTGGTGGCGATAAAGAATTTAAATACTGGTCGCCGATTAGGTTACTTCAGATTTCCGTTAGGTGACAAGGACATATGGGCATTTGGTTTCTTTCTAACTATGGATTATGGGGTGTAAGTCGTTCATCAACATCTTTGAACTAAAGCCAACTTCACCTGCACGCGGTGCACCCTGCTGACTGACAAACGAAGCTCTGGCGAAAGAGAAGTAGGGAGCGTAATTGTAAGCTACTAGTAGTCGGTAGACCACATATGGGTTGCAACTAAATCGGTTGAAACTACAGAAGGTAGCATAATGTATGAAGAATTCTTTGCGAAGACCATAGCATGCTATGAGTTAGCAGAGGTGACAGACAGCTAAGCTATGTCCAAGATTGAATTCCATATATAAATTATAATGTTATAAATATAAAAATACAATATTAATTGTAGTGATGCAACTTAGCATCGAACATACCTATGTAATAGTTTAGTTATTTAGATTCGACCCATGTTGCTACCATAGGTATTGAAAATAAACTATTTGTATTTGAATGTAGCAATTAAAAACATTTAGCAATATAAAAACAAACCTCAAAACTACCAATCCATTGCCTTGACCCTAGAAATTGTTTTGGTTTATCCTCTAACTGAACCAAAATATCTTGGATTTCTGGAATAGAAGGCTCATTCTTGTTGTGATGATTATGTTTTAACCAGGAACACATTGTCTGCAACGTCCTGTAACCGCAACCCCAGCCCTGCAAAATGAAAACATAACCTAACAAACTCGATAGTTTTTATTAATAAATTTGACTGAAATAGCATTTTACTCACTCTATCATCGAAACCATCACATAAATAATGATAATATTCATAATTCCCGCTTACTAAATAGGACTCAGTGGGAATTTTAACACCTTCATGAACATTTATCAACAGATCTGTCATGATGACGATTTAGGGATGTTTTTTTTTCTAAATATAATCGATAGGAATTTTTTTGATATTTTTAAACTTGATAATTTGATATATCGATTTTCGATATTAATTTCCGTGTAATTGGAAGTACAAAAAAGCATTTGTCAATGCACTAAGCACACTTTTTTTTTTATTTGAGCACTGATATGACAAGAAATACATTACATACATACATGTCAGACATACAAATACATTTATGTCACTCGAATGCCGTTAAACAATACCGACTGCGTCGCGGACATATTCATCTTGAATGTGCTAAAAACTGGACGTTTTCCTGCGAAAGACGTCGTTCTAAGAAAGAATTCTCCATCTGGATACACCGTCAGCGTGTGTAGTCGTTGAAACCCTTTGGCACAGAATAAATCTTACTTAAAGAAGATTCACTTACTTTATGACGTTCAAGGACGACGAAAGTACCTACTATGTTTCTGTTTCTTCGCGTAACTTGCATTGACCACATTAAGATAATAAAATAAAACGTTTGCACTTATGTAGTAATTTAGTATGTCAAGGAGGGACAAGAATGATGTCATTTTTATATACATGTTTTGTACATAACTCAATTCGAATTGCACAATAATTTACGGCATATAAAATTAAGTCCGATGATATCAAGTGCCTTGGAAGCAATGAATAGAAATCGTATGACGCTCTAGCCAACGCAATGAATGACCTCGCCATGATATGCGATGTAAGTGGCTCACTATCATCTTTAGTATCAAAACGAACCTCTACGTGGTGCAGAGGTAGAACATGTTGTGTCCGAACGATCCAATAAAGTATTTCGTTATTTATTATTTAAGGAATGCCACGTGACATTCCTTGCTATTCGTGTATTACTACAGTTCAAATAATCTATTCTCAACTCTAGTTATATATAATAATATCATTTATTCCTGATTATTTCGTCATTAATACCATTACCTACATTATTTGTTTTTTCATTACAAAATCAATTTAGTTTTCTTGTTTTAACAATGAATGATTTTGACATTAATTCGACATTTGATTCGATAGGTCGACGTTTTTGGAATTTTTGGAAGTTGAATATTGCGCAGTGTCGTTTCGCCTTTTTTTCGCTACCGCTATATTCCTAACCTGTGAACTTAATCGTAGCTTCTGCATAAAAAAGACAGCTATGCACGTATGCAGTTTCACGGCCAGCGTTTGGCGACTATTTCTCGCGCGCAACGCCCGCACATATGCCGGTAGCGTCCCTTGCTTGGTAGTAGGATCTTAGTAATAACTAACTTGCGTAGTGACCTACGTTTACACGAAAACTATTCCATTCAAGTGTACATTACAATCGTACGTTATAATAAAATTACAATTTAATGCAATGGTTCTCGTATGAATGAGTGTCGAGTATACGATAAAATAGTATATTGCAATATTCGTTGCGAGCGTTTATATGGCTACGATAACCGCTTCGAATAGAATAATCTTCGTGTAAATGTAGCCAAAGGCCTTCAACAACGCAGTCACTAAAAACCTATGATATCACACTACAGGAATTCGTTGAATGAGATTGTGCTTCTAAAAAAAATTTCATAGTATACTCGTTATTAATATTGCTTTATTTATAATCAGGTAACAGTTACGATACATCGAAATATCGATATTTTACTCGACATAATGATATCGATTTTTTTTATATTTGCCAATCCCTATCAAAATTGACAAATGACTTTTTTATTATTGGTTGTACGGACATGGATACGAGTTTTTATGAATCCGACTTTCGTGAAGTACCAGCATAGCGAAAAATCTTAGGTTTGTGATACTAGCGTATTCGAAACACGGTCTGTCTGTATGTATTACCAAAATTGGCAAAATATCGTCAGGAATCATTTTATTCTTCAATAAATTTTACTCAGGTTTCGATGACATCACAGCCTACCTAGACACAAGCTACCTATCTAGACACATCAGCTCCATTCCTGCCTGAGTATTTTTATTCTAAATAATAAAATGTTACTATTACATGCAACCATTTTTCGCGTAGCAAACTTTAACGGAACGAGAATTATTTACAAGAGCCTCTCGGTGGTAAAAAAGTTATTGTCCTACCACCAGCTCGACAATCATCCAATTGCATATCAAGTAATCTCAAAGTATTGGCGCCAACATCACGATCGCCATTAACAAGAAAATTGAAAGCATAGCATTATTTCTCTCCCTCCCGCACAGGGAAATAATATTGTATGAAACTCCCATAGTTTGAATTTGGAATAACATTATTTCCCTGTGTTTGAATTTAGAACGTTAAAATTCCAAGAACTTATAATATTAGCTTCGATCAAGTACTTGATCGAAGAATATTAGGGATATTTTGGTTGAAAAATCATACTGAAGGATGGCCATATACATGACAAAAAAAAAGAAAAACGCGCGAATCAAACAAAAAGAGTTAGGTGTCTTCGTTTGGTGATAACTACTAGTATAAAAAACTCGTTAAGCGACAGTGATATCATGATTCTCAAGCGACTCCAGAGATAATTAAATTAGACGCTCCAGGAATGATTAATTATTACTAACCAGAAAAATCAAAAGATAAATCCGATAAAGTTATGTTTTTTTTTTATTATAATTTTAATAGGTAGGTAGGTATAATATGGATGTGTTGTTAATTTTAATATAATATGGAGAACAACAAAAGGAATCAAGGCATTGTCAGAGTTAGCAACACATTTAACAGTCAAATTTAACTTAGCAGATTCAATTACAAACATCGCAATGAAACTAAATAAAAGCTTATAACAATCAAAATTTTTGTCTTGGTAGCTATAATGTATGTAGCTAGACTATAACTGATCTGTCAAGAAATGCATTAGATCTGATACCCAAATGCATCAAGTTGATAACACTGGCTGCGTCGCGGACGTAAGTTCGCGAATGTATTTAACGTGAATATGCTAAAAATTTTGTCTTTCGCCGCCATCGGTCAGTGAGGGGTCTTAGATAAAAGAAATCATGTGGTATACGAGATATAGTGCACTCTGCTCACTACCGGACAAGGAGGACACAAAAAATATAACAAAACAGAGAGAGACAAAAGGATTTCTCGCACATTTCGGAGTAACACAACTGATACTGATAATTTGCATTGGCGTGAAATATCTCTCCACGGAGAACATCAATGATCCTGAGGAGACAGTACGTTAGCTGCGTGGGAACGTCCATCCTTGTGATGTCCGATTAAACGGCTAGATAGAGCAGTTATACCTACTATTTGCATAGGTACCTTGTGCAAATGATAAGGAGCGGAGATGGCGAACCAAGGGCATGCGTACAAGTCCGCAATCGTAGGTCGTGGTTTTGTGGTACTCGTGGTGAATCCTCTTATGGAATAATGGAAATGGGAGCGTTACCAAGGCCGAGCCATTGTCTGTTGTGGCAAAAAAAATCAATTTTCAGAAAAATAAATGCTGCAAACTGGCTGTATATGCAAAAAAAAATCGTTCTTTTCATTTTGTATTCTGCTAAAAGTGAATCAATGTCATTTAGGATCAATTTATAAAGTAGAGGAACGTTTATTGATCAAACAATCAAACCATTGATCGGGTAGCAATTTGGCATACAACTATTATGACTTAGCTATTCGCTAAGAAATATTTTTTGAAAATTCGGGATACGTACGAAGTCGCGGGCGCCAGATAGTTTTTTTAGATAAACATTTAACGTAAATATTGCTGTACACATTTTAAGTTGCAAATAAAGAGTTTTATCGCACAGACATACTTGTGTTTTCCTTAAGCATTTAGATTTATTCTTTCCTTTATAAATCAATATTTTTATATAAAATAAATTACGTTTACCAATAAAGGTTCGTTACCTCTGATGTAGTACAAATATTTAGTTAAAATAAGAATGTTCAGCTGCGGTAACTCCCCAAAAGCATGTTTGGCTCCATAGTAATATTAATAAAAAAAAATGATTCGCATAAATGACGTAAGTAAATATTTATCACTCGCCATTGTTGTGTCTCAACCTCAAGACTCATTTTAAGACGAAAATGATAACTAAGTAAGTACATTATTTGTAAACATTAGTCAAATTCACAAAATTTCCGGAACTTGTTAAGGAAAATCAGGTGTGAACTGATTGAAGACATCCCCACTGCGCCGTTCAATTGTTCAAACAGTATACTAGATATTAACAAAAAACTGGGCAAATACGAAATGGACTGTACGAGAGTTCCGTACAATGAAAAAAAAATGTAATTTTTTTTTGCAATACGAAATCACGGCTTTACCTGTATTTATTTAGTGATAAATGTGATAATCAGTGACACGATAATGATAATTGTAACTATCTATATCACAGTTTTGTCAAGTGGTGTTCAAGCTTTTAATTTGCAATTTCAATAATTCTTCTCTATTTTATTTAGGTTAGGTATACTTTTTGATCCTTTAATATCTACCTAATTGATCTATTAAATGTGCACATTTAAAAATCGCGTTAAAAATAAATACCGGGGGAGGCCGCAGTGCTGAAATGCCACTAAACTCATGGCTTTTAAAAGGTAGGTCTGTCTGTCAAAATTATCTTCGGATATTTTACTCTTTTTAGAGCTACGCAAAAAAATTGTGACGACGAAGATAATTTCAACAGACCTTCAGGAGCACAAATCTATGGAGATTCGATTTATTTTATGCCTCGGAGAAAAATTTCAATAATAATAATCATTAAAAAAGAAGATGACTGTGTAGATATCTTTGCTCATTCTTTTTGCAAAATTAAAATCATCATTTAAATACATGCCTTTTAGTTTAGTTTTATTGCGTACCATTGAAGCCAAGTTAAACAAGCCAAATTAAACAACCAAGAAGTTAAATCTATGCAAAAAGGCAAATTTTTCAACGACAGACATTCCGATAACAATACTTATAGGCATAAAGCAATGACGATGCTTGTAGTGAATAGAAAATCTCGCAGTACGCGGGTTTTTTACTACGTCTGGTGGAAACAAGCATGCGACCCTTCTAATACGTAGCGATTACCGCAGCAATATAAATGCTCGCATCATGAAATATCACTCGCGCGCTGCCACCCTCGCTGCCAACGCAGGAACTCCTGTCTTCCTGGTGACCTCACTCACTCACAGGTAAGGTACACATCACCAGACGTACAGCTTCCAAAATGATGATGATGAGATGTAGTAATTAAAACATCATTGGCTATGCCCTACCTCTCTTTTTACCAGAGCCACGTTTTTCAGTTTACAGAGTGCACTACATGCAGATGAAGTTGACTTTGGTTCAAAGATGTTGAACATGAACGGGTACAGTTACACGCTAAATCTAGTTCCCACCCAACTAAGTGAAACTAAATTTACGAGTCCCTTTTGTATCATTAGGCGGCGCTAGTGTGCTCCGTAAACACTCCACCACCGCACCGTTGACGTTGCTTGTTACATCAACATTGTTTATAGACTGTTTTTTGCTACAGAACCCTAAAATGTCTAGCAAAGGTTGCACCTTATCTGTGCCGCGTAGTATTGTCGCATCGTCGCTGGTATATAAACTAGGAGATCCACATATATTCATCATTCGCTTATATTTCATAATTAAATTTTCGCGTTATCGTCTGTGCTGTGATACTATTTATAATGAAGATCGTGGTGAGTTAATGAATTTTGTAGAGTTTGGTTGTCAACCCTAAGGCTAAATTTACGCCGCTGCGGAATGGAATGGAACCGACTTTTTGTAACGAAACTGTTGATAGCATAATGAACTTTATGGCAATAAATAAATATTTCTGCACAATTTACACAGCGCCATCTAGTCCCTAATTAAGCGCAAAGCTTGTGTTATGGGTAATAGACAACTGATAAATGTACTTAAATACATTTTTATTTTGTTGTAAATACATACTTATCATAAATACATAGAAAACACCCAGACCAAGACAAATAAACATGTTCATGCACACGATTCGATTCCCGCACAAGACAAACATTTTTGTCTTGTGCGGGAATCGAACTCGGAGTCAAAGTGGCCATTGCTAACCATTCGACCACCGAGCTCGTCAAATTTTACCAATAACATAATAAACTTAAATAGGAGCCAGAAAAGTCCTCGCACATACTCGAGAATTCGCCTAGCTATTGATCGTATTTAAGTTTATATGTCATACAATTTACTTAAAGTTCATTATGTTATATACAATTTCGTTGCAAAAATTCGCTTCCATTCCATTCCGCGGCGGTGTAAGTTGAGCCTAAGAATTAACACGAAAATATGTGCACAGAACACATTATTCCTATTCCTATGATGTGTAATATCGGCATATTTATAATGTGATATTATGTTGAAGTGCGTAGAAATTGTGTAACATCCAGGATCGCGGAAAAAGTTTTTTCAGTCAGTGCGGGCCTGCAGTTTCGTAAACATTATTTAGCGTCCATGATCAAGCCTACTTAGATGCGATCATGGAAATCAGGGGGGAAATCGTGTAGTTTTATAAATTGATGATTATTTTTAACTTACTAAAATTATTAAACTCAAGGGTGTGTGAGCGGTGGTTCGAAGGTCCCTTTTTCAGGTTGATGATCGATTGTATTGTATATTCAAGATCCCATTTGATCTTGAATATACAATACAATATTATTTTTGGCGCCAAATAATGTTATTAATAATAGAGAGAGGGGCAAGCGAGCATGTGAGTTACTTGATGGAAAATAATCACCACTACCCATGGAAATCAGCAACACCAAGGGTTCGCCAATCCGTTGCCAGCCTTTTAAGGGAAAAATTGACTCTGTTCTTGAAGTCTCCCGTGTCTTAGAACTCGAGGGAACTTAATTCCACAATTTCACAGTTCGTGGTAGAAAAGTGTACTGTGGTAGATCGCCAATAATCAAGATGATATGGATTTAATTTAAATTTATGGCAAGTTGTACGATAATTCATCTCAGCGGCAAGTATCAAATCAAATACCTCATCCGAGCACTCCCCGTGATATAATTTATATAGAACGCAAAGAGATGCAACATCTCTTCATGTAGAGAGCGACTCCAGCCGATCAGAGACCATTGGGTCACCGACGATAAATCTGAATCCAATAAATCTTGTTTTAAAATAAATCGAGAGTCCAACAAATTATAACAAAATTACAGATTTGTTAGAATGAGTCAGTTACTAACAGTCATCTAAAAAGCGGTTGTCTTTCCACAGATCTTAGCCTTCGTCTTCGCCTTTGTAGCCATGGCTTTGGCGAAAGATAGAGGTAAGTGTAATTCTGTGTAATACATTAACATTATCAACTTCAGTGAACTTCAGTGTACATATTCATCTGTTCATAAATATGTTTTGGATGTGATAATTCACGCAGTTTTAAAAATCAAATACATTTCGAAAATCGTTAAAGATAAAGATAAATTAATTTTGCATAAAATATGGTTACACAGATTTTATTTCGTTAACTAAAGTTCTCATATTCTGCCATATTTTGATGGCGTGTAAATTTGTATACATTCGAAAATATTAAATTAAATTATTAAATTGTTAATAAAATCGACGCCATTAGCAATGATCGAGATGAATAGCCGTTGATATCAATGAAGCTTTCCTTTTTTTACGAGCAATTTTTACAAAAAGTATCATGACATGACGCAATGTTGGTAAAATGGTTCAGTGTTTCATGTGGTCTTTCCCTGCATTGTCTATGATATTAGTGATATTACTAATAAAATATTTTCGGAATATCATGTATTCAATTGTTATGCGTAAGATGATTTAATTAGATAGCTACGTAAATGAACATAAATAAGTAATTAAAATAATAATGACTGCCTTACAAAATAAAACAAATTTTTGTCTGCAATAGCAGAATTACTACATAATAATAACATTCCGCACCTATTGCTCGTAGCAAGATATAATGTAGCCTATAGCCACAGAATAATTGCTATAGCATTTCACGGGGGAAGGGGGGTGGCGTCATTCTCCCCCCTGCTGATGGGCCTAGGAAAAATCGTAGTAATTAAAATTGTATTCTTTATGACCCTTCTACTGGCGTCATATAACATTCGATACAGAAGTAAACATAACAACTTACTTTCTTTAAATATTTTGGAGGTGTAGTCTTAAAAACTTACGTCGAAAACATTTAACTTCATTAATATTTTTGTTTCAAAACTCCAGTGTGGGAGCACCGTTAGAGGAAAAATGACTTGTTTACAAACAAGTCAAGTTCTTCGATCATTACATAGAATGTCATTAGTCAAGCTAATAAAAACTCTTAGTTCAGCTAAAGTTACATTAATTTGTTTTCATTTATAGTACGACGTTTTTGTCCATAAAATATAAAAAATTAAATTGAATACGTGGTAGATTCATGCTTCTATAACGGTATAATATCTTCATAATAGTCTTTGACTATTTGAAAAGTTATCTTAAACTGAAAGGTTATCTTCCTTTAACATTATGCATGCACGACTTAAACACATAACTGTTTCTTATTTTGCTAACCGCTTCAGCTTTTAATAATGCTTTATTTGTTTCAGTCAAAACTGAAAAACCTGATTTTGATCCCACCAAAGGTAAACTAATATTTTTAAACAAGTTTTTCATTAGCTTTCTGATTATTTTAAACGAAGTTTTAGTTTGATTTTGTTTATATCTGTTGCTCATAGAGATAAAAGCATTGATATCTGTCTGCTGTTACCAAATAGTGTTGTATAGGTTGGGTCACTGTTTCCCAATTTGTGGTACGCATATCACTGTGGGTACGCGAAGTTGTTCCAAGGCGTAAGCGTGGCAATCATTTGATTAAGATATATTTAGGCAGGAAAAATTCAAATACGCAAACAATAAATGAAAGGTACGCGAATTATATAAACCGATAAGCGCAGAATGTCGCAGACGGAAACGGTCTGCGACATTCGTCGCTTATCGGTGCTTGCTGGCTAGGCATATTGTATAAAAACTCGACACTGCTCTCTGCGCCGATTACCCGCGCAGACAAGCTAAACACAAGTAGCATAAATCTAAGTTGAAGTTTGATTTCGCAATCAAAAATTCCGATGGTAATTGGCTTTAGCTTCGGTGGTAGGGTTCTCGGTTACAATAAGCGTTGGCAGATCGGCGCAGGCTGCCTTCTTTCTTTCTGAATCTTCTACAGCCTTAGAGTGGGACGCAGGAAAAAATAAATCAGTATTGGGTTATGTACATTTCGATTAAAGGTGTTAAGTACCTTGTGAAACAGACTGTACAGATGAAACAGATAATAAATATGATTTTGTTACTACTAGTTTATTTACTATTGAAGTTTTTTTCGAACTCACGTTGAATATCTTGTCATGTGCACTTTTATTTTTAGTACGAGTCGTAGAACACGCCGACAATAATTCTGGTGGTCAATGTAAGTCTCTTTTATTTTTATATTTGCATGAAGATTGTATCTAACTTTGTTTTTAATTAACAAAAAAGTGTCTAATTAAAATACAGGACGTAATCATCTACAATATTGTTAATTATTTATGTTAATTTAATTAGATTAGCATATTGAGTTGGTAAAATGTTTTACTATATTTATTTAATAATTACTAAATATTTTATTCTCATTTATTTATTAAACAAGTTTAGTATTGATACTAAAAAGATTTTACTCAGTTTAAACTCATTGTGGAGATGATAAAATAATAATATTTTCGAAAATATTTAAGAATTGTGGTATTTTTTGGGAATAACATTTTTTTTATTATTACAGTTGTGCCGGACCAAGCATTCTACAGGCCAACCAGACGTAAGCTTATTTTGTACATAGAGCACACACATTTGACACATAGATTTTTTTGTATACCATGAGGCATGACAATTGGGTTGTTTCCAATGTTTAAAAATTGTACAAATAAATTAACAATATCGTAAAATACACAAAACTATAAAGATCTGCAAACTTTCATTCTAATATCTTCAGTCAGACTTTTTTTAGCGTCGATCAAAGTTTGGCGGGAAAGTCCATTTTAAAAGTATGAAATTATTAAAAAATAATATTTCCATTGGAGAAGCAATAAAAAATGCTATAACTTTTATTATGATACTAATCACATAAACGTAATATTTAACATAGCTGTCGTACAAATTTCTGATTTGATGCATACAAAATACAGATCTGTGACGTCATAATTCAGTAGTCTTTTGTATGGAGCGTTTTGGGGCAGTCTAAAAATTGTGATTTTCAAATTACCATATCTCGAGAGATTTTTGTGCTATCGAAGTAATTCTTTCACCTATGGTTATATTATGGAGACGTCCCTACATATCAAACAGAAAAAAATGTTAGTCAAATACCCAATTATGCCTACCTATAAAATAACAATATAAAATTTCCTTCCGATACTCTACTAGTAGAACAGAACATACCTCCAACCGCGTCCACACGCATTCTAAACAGCAAACACATGCCAAACAGCAAAATACTGCTCCACACGCTTGGTGTTTGCCAAACAGATGCACAAACAACAAACACCCATCCACACGCTGGTGTTTGTTGTTTTCTGTTTGGTTTGGTATGATGTAATTAGCTAAATCCACAGGCATAGGATTTTTCGCTATCCTAGATCTGTAGCTAAATCGCATTTTTCTTTTACAGCCGGTGCTACGCCTGCACCAGAATACCCGCCTATAAGTGAGTACCTAATACTATTGTTTTAAATGATGTGAATAATCAAGATTTTGATCAAGCCTATATCAATGTAAATCGGACATATTTTTTATTTTTAATATTAGTCCTTGTTTGTATAAATATTTGGGACTTTCGAATATGCGAACGGTGTATTTATAGTAGTTATATTTTTTTTTTATATATATGAGACAGGGCAAACGAGCATGTGGGTCATCTGGTGGAAAGCAATCACCACCGCCCATGGAGATCAGCATACCAAGAGGTCGCCGATCCGTTGCCAGTCTTTTACAGGAAATAAAGGCTAGTGCTCGGATGAGTTGTTTGATTTGAAAACAGCTCGAACACTCCCCGTGATATAATTTGTATAGAAAATGATGAACGCAAAGAGATGCCACATCTCTACGTGTAGAAAGAGACTGCAGTTGTTCCGAGATCAATGGGTCGGTGACTGCTCTTCCGCGTTTTGATTTGACAACTTTCCAGTTGATACCACGTAGAACAGATATAAATAATTATTAATTTATGCATTTTTTTTATCCCCAAACTTTACTAAATATGTACCTCATTACTTTTTTATCCAGGTTATGGACCTGCCATTGTACAGAACCGGCCCGATCAATACCCCTACAGGCCGAGTGGTAAGTAAATAAGCTCGATCTACATTGTCGTAGCGGAGCGTGTCCAAGAGGATCGCATTTGGTGGAAAGCATTGAAAAAGGCCTATATCCTGCAGAGGGTAGATACAGGCTGATAATGATGATGACATTGTCGTAAAAGAGAACAGATGAAACTCGTGGTAGCGTTACTTTCGTGTCGTATGAGAATTACTGCAAATTCGAAGCGCAAATGTGTCGCAGTACTCTCGTGACTGTGTATAACTGCTGAGAAAAGCGCGCAACTAGTTCTCTCTTTGATTATATAAATGCTAGTTAAAGACTAATCTATAATTTTCTGTTTGACGACCTTAATTTGCCTATTTTGCAGTACTACATGCGTCAAAAGTATTCATGTGAGTGTTCAAAAATGCTCCGAAACTGTCAAGACGACTCACTACCTTTTTGTTTTTGAGTTCATATTTGATGTATTCAATGGGAATGAAGTTCTAAATTATATGTATACAAGCTCATTCCGATAGGACAACGGGCGATTTAGTATGGAACTTAGACCAAAACATTTTTTGTATAGCCCAGTCCAGAAAAATAAAAAACATCGTAAATAATACAGATTTCGTAAAAAATAAACAGTTTTTGTGGCAAAAAATTCAAGAGCTTGAAATTATTTCCATTGGAAATTGTTTGAAATTATCTTGTTTGTGTCTAATAGTAAGTCCATGGTGGTGGTAATAATATAATTAACAATATCAGTCTTCTTTGCGGGCTTATAACATAATAATAAACCGAATGGCAGTTTATTACGATTACCAGAGTCTACATGACTCTGGTAATTATAAATATGACTCGTGCTCCATCACACTACTGCCAACGCAGCATATTCCTTCTAAACCCACTCACTCCCAGAAACAAACAATTCTCAAGGAAATTTTTATTTGGCTCCTTTATTTTGTAAGTTAGAGGTGCTTCTCCAGTATTTATATGTATATGTATCTTTTTCCATGATAAATTCATGAATTACTGTCAAACAACAAAATTCAGAATTGTTGCTAGAATGATAGTTACCCTACACGAAGTAGGGTAACTATCATTCTAGCAACAATTCTGAAATGGCCGCTAATTTTTGTGTCGGTTCAAAACGCCCATTGTCCTTTATCTTCCCTTTGCGGCAATTATATTGAGCCGAAAGTGATCCATACATACAATGAGGGATTACTAAGTAAATAGTTACATTGCCCAGGTAATTAACGAAACGCTTTTAAATCTTGTAATACAAGTATTTAAATAGTACTTATTTATTTCCATCAAATATAACTAATCGATGTTTAATTCACTCGTAACGTAGCTACTTACTTGAACAATTTTAGAATTATCCGAATGGATTTTTGACGCCTCTCAATATATTAGAGTTATGTGTCTAATACTCTTTCTAATATTCCAAATATATCCTAAATACCTATTTGCTTCTTCGTCACCCTAGTCGTATAAAAAAAATATTTACGTGAACTATATTACGAATACCGCAGCATGCCGCAGCCAAATAACAATTCCCTTAAAGGTGAAACCGCACTTAAGCGGCGCGGCGCGACACCGCAGCGGAGCGGCGCTGCTCGAAAAATATTATTTCCACTATTTCTTATGAATTAAAACGCACTTCAGTGGTACTGCAGCGGAGCAGCGTGTTGCGGCGCGGCGCGGCACGGCAGAGTAGCTCCCTAGAGAACATTTTGTCGCGCCGCGCCGCGCCGCGCCATTCCGCTGCCGCGCCGCTTATGTGCGGTTTGACCTTAAGGTTGTTGTGTTCCTGCGAGTGAATGTGGTCGCCAGAAAGGAAGGAGACGCTGTGTTGGCAGTGAGGGTGGCGGCACGCGAGCGATAGTTTATGTTGCTTGTTAATATGGCTACGGTAACCGCTTCACATCAGGTTTGTCTGCCACCCATCGTAGTATAAAAAATCTAGTAGAACCGGTCTCATATTTACGTAAGTGTATTGATTTGGGACGGTGCTTTTTACTGTGCTTTGTAATAATATCAACATTATAAGGTGACGATTAAGGGATTTGTGGTGCAATTGAAGTGGAATTATTTACTTCCCTTAATAATAATATATGTGCCGAGTTTATGATACATTCTGTTAACCTAAATATATATATTTGTATGTTTAATTCCAGATGGAATTGGCCGCAACGGAAAATAGTACCTAACTAAGAAAATCAGCCCCAAGAAAATGATACAACGATAGGCTACAGTGTTAAAGGAAGTTAAAATAAAATTATATTATTAATATTGTAGTTTTATTTTATACTTATCAAATACTGTAAGTACTTCAACTTTCTGAATCTGGAAAAACATGTCGCTATGCTTGACTATTGTCCATTACTCTTTAAGTTTTAACCCTTCGCATGCCGCGGTCCCATTGTAGACACAGTGTTGGTAGTGTTGGTACAGCACTTGGTTTGGTACAGAATTGACAGATCGCGGCAAATGAAGGGTTAATCTCGCACAGCGATATATGGGTTTTGTTTACACAAGCATTCATTCAGAATCCAAATTGCTATCAGGATTACTTTCACATTCCAAATCTGCATTGATCTGACACAAATCAGTAGAATCTTCTATCTTAACCATCAGATTGGCATCACTTGTCAATGAGTCTACTTCATGAAAGCTTAACCCATCTATCTCAGACGTGCTATTACCGCTTTTAACATTTTTGATTACTTTTAGTATATCCATCTTTGCCATTAATTTTTCTTCCTCAGTCATTCTTCTAAATGATGGTATAAGAGACATAAGGAAATGCTTATCTTCGTCTATATCTTCAACAAAAACTGGCAACGGTGCAGCTTGTCTTAAGGCTTGTTTCGGAGGCGTTATAATTTTTCTTTTCAAGTTTTTCTTAGGTACGGATAGAGACTTCGGCTTTGGAACAATGGTATCGTCTTCTTGACAATGTGGTAGTAGAAAAGACATGTGCTTGAAATACACGTACACCTTCTTCTTTATTACGTGACCCGCTAGTATTTTCTTTTGAATCTCTACCTGTCTTTTGAATGTGTCTCTTAGATTTCGCCATTTCTTCATTAAATTAGTTACTGTAACAAATTATTATAAGCTGTTACACATAATATTAGTATACTTGTTGCATAGTAACTATGATAATACTATGGCGGGTGAAACAAAAAAAAAAAACATTATTATATCAGCAAGCTATGAAGTAGCTTGCTGATATAATAATGTTTTTTTTATATTACTAAAGTGACAAACAAGCATACGGTCCACCTGATAGAAAGCAGTTACCGTAGCCTATGAATGCCTGTAACACAAGGGGCACCACACGCGCGTTGCCGACGCAGTAAAAACCTCTTCACGACCTTTTAGAAGAACTTCATGCTGTCTCCTTTGTGGGAAGGTAGTCTTACCTCCGGGACTGCAGTGAACGTCACTGTTCATTGCCTTTTTTCGTGGTCGCCGCTTTTAATCCTGGCTACACAGGAGACACACTAGTGGGTATGTGTGGTGGGCCCCTGTTCCGATAACAGTATAGGCAAGATATGCACTTATTCGGAATAGAGGCAGTAGAGACACTGGCAGCAATACTATGGCTGTACACTGTATTACGGCATTAAGTTGTAATAATGTAGTAGTTTAACACAAACCTTTGATTTCTCTACTCTGTTCCGAAAATGATTGCCAATCAGGGTACAAACTCTGACCCACCTCCGACCAAATTTTCAGCCTAAAACGGCAATCGGCCATCTCTGGAATGTTCCGCACGTATAATACTGGCCGCTTCTCTATTTCCCGAATTAATTGCAAGGGATGAATCTCTTCCAGGATTTTACCCATTCTACCCATTATTACATGTATTGTTTGTACCTGTTTGTACTGTTCACGTTATAAAATATCCAGTGTTGAGTCATGCGTCGCCTGTATAAGTTTTAATTGCTGAAACGTTCCGAATTCCTACGATGAAGAACGAATATTTGCGCTGCGAACGTGTACAATATACAATAGGCAGATAAGCAATATTTAATACATGCATAATATTTTACACACGTATTATTTGTTCGATGTCGGTGTACCAAAGGTAAATAGGTACAAAATATTCACTTTGCTGTTTATTCAATAATGCCAGACTCCGAAAGACAGCTGTCCCAAGGCCGCGTGACGTCACCGCACGACTCAACACAATGATCAACGATACGATGACGAACGACACACACACGGGCAACGCACATTAAATCATTATTTCAATTTGACTATTACTAACTAATAATACACTAGAATGAATACTATTACTAGATACGGAATATTTTAGAAATATATTCACTTTGTATAAAAACAATTTAAAACGTCAGATTATATTTATCAATGCCTAGCGCGGCGCGACGCGGTTGAATGCGAGTGCGAGCGACGCGGACGGTCAGCAACGATGAAGCCCGAATCAGCCCGATGGATCGTACGTCCCTTTCACACTCGCGCGTCACTCGCTAGTACATACAATACAATATACCGTCCGTAATCGCCATCGCCACATTCGCGTCGCGTCAACATACCGAGCGACGCCGACATGTTTCGAACCGAAACTATTTACTACTACTAGTTTTGTCCGCGACTTCGTCCACTTAGGTAGGTACATTAAGTATAATTACGAGGTGCAAAAAAATTGATTCCGTTATTGCAGTTTAACGTTTACTTTCTGTTTAGGCAATTTATAGGTAACTTCAGAAAATTGAATCTTTGCTTCTAAAACACTAAAATATTTAGGTTTTTTTTTTTGTGTGTTCCCGCTCTAAAACTAAGTGCACAAATTGCAATTTATAACTTCAGTAAACTGAATCTTTTAAAACACTAAAATATTTAGGTACGAGTACCTATTTTTTTGTGTGTTGTTTCCGCTCTACAACTAAGTGTACAGATTAATAAAATATTATAAATATTAAAAAAAATGGAACAATTCACCTCCCTGTCTAGGTTTAGATTGCAATTTTTCCTTTTCAAAATTTTTTTTTTTTTAAATACTTATAATATTCTGACAAGTTGGGCGAAAACAACTATTCAAATAATAATATTTTATTTTTAAGTATTCGATACCTATCAATTGAATGTAGTAGAATAAAATCTTGTGCACCACTTGCAGATGAGATTGGCTTTGGCTACATATAAATATATGTAGCCAAAGCCAACCTCATCTGCAAGTGGTGCACCCTTTCGACTAGTGACAGAAGCTCTGGTGAAAGAGAGGTAAGGTACAGTGTATTTCTAAGTTGATCAACTGGAGAAGTACTTCCTCCCCTCATACCGCAGCCAAATAAGAATTCCCATATGGGTTGTTGTGTTTCTACGAGTGAGTGAGGTCATCAGAAATAAAAAAAGGAGTTGCTGGGTTGGTAGCGCGTGAGCAATATTCTATGATGCGAGAGTTAATATGGCTGCGGAAACCGCTTCACATCAGGCGGGCCGTAAGCTTGTCTGCTACCCGGCGTTGGATAAATTATAAAAGCTGAAAATTTCTAATAAGTACATGCACACAGAAATTTTCAGCTTTTATAATATCACGTCACGAAATTTAGGACCCTCCCACCTCCTTGTCACACAATGTCACACTTCATCGACCCCCTCCCTCCCCCTAATCGTGTGACGTAATTTATGGATGGCCCCTATGCTGTGGTTTAGATCATCTGTGCTTTGGCAGATAATAGGTAACAAATGTGTATAAAATTAACCTCCGAAATGGTCAAAATAAAAAGTGTATTTTATTCTTCTTGATAATGCCCATTAATATCTATATAATCTATTAGATAAAAGTCTCTCTAAATTTTGTCTGTAGCGGGTGGATTGGCAGTACTGCTCGCAGTGGTGGGGTCTGCAGAGTAAGGGGTAGCGTTGTCCGTGGCGACGGCAGGTGTGGTGGTGCCATCAGGCATGGTGGTCTCGTCTGCTGGGGCAGCCGCAATAGCAAACACCAACAGAGCGACGGTGAAGAAGAACTGCAATTAAGAAACTTTAATATAGTGACAGTCAACAGTAGTGAGATGTTACGGTATGCAATATGGCCGGCCTTACACGGCCGGAATCCGTCACGGAATTTGGAATCCTCCCCCTTACGATGGTGGTAAGGGGGCAGATTTCAAATGAAATAGAGTCGCTTATTCATTGGTATGAATAAGTAATCTATTCAATCATTGAATCGCAACACGAGATGGTGGCGGACAATTTGGTGAAAACGAAGAATAATGACATATTTCGGAAATTGACACAAAGTCTGAAAAAGACCCATTACTGAAAAGACTTATTCTCAAAACGACTTATTAGTCGTTTTGAGAATAAGTCATTTTCGGTATTCCTAAAATGACTTATTCCGAAAAGGGCTTATTCTTAAATGGACTCATTCCGGAGATGACCACCAGACATGGATGGAGCACATTTTATCAAACAAGGTTGAAAACTATCCCGACTCTGCTCTTATTAATTAGAAAGCCATCACCACACAAAACCATTTTATTGAAAAGCAACTTATAATAATTATTATTCGAATGAAATTATTATCTAATTCAAGTGCAGTTTGTTTATAGAATTTTCACGATAATTGTAATAATTGATAAGAAACTAGGTACTTACTGTAAATTTATTCATGATCCACGTGCTAAGGATATCAAACGTCAAGAAGGACTTGGCAACAGTCCCTTGAGAATACCTTTTATAGTAACAATGGTAGACATAGCAGATCAGCGTGTAGAAAATTGGATAATGATTGAAATCACTATCAGGAAACTAATTAACAA
Source organism: Hypsopygia costalis (assembly GCA_937001555.2). Taxonomy (NCBI): domain Eukaryota; kingdom Metazoa; phylum Arthropoda; class Insecta; order Lepidoptera; family Pyralidae; genus Hypsopygia; species Hypsopygia costalis. Next base: position 8,175,800 of record OW443342.2, read on the forward strand.
TAGTTAATAACTACGTAATGGACCGTGAGACAACTGCAAGGTGCAGGATGTTGGAATAATTTGTGCAATCAAGCGGTCAGCGAATAAGTACAATCTCGACAAAGGTTTCAATTGGATTATCACTCGCCATACTTTGTAGGTAAGGGACGGACGAAGATCCTGGTTGCATCTAATCATCCACTTTCAGGTAGAAAATATAAAAGATAAAACTTTTTTTAACTAGAGTTAGCTTAGATGAGTCGAGACGAGAGAGTTTTGACGAGCACGGTGGCGTAGCGGTCAATGACGCGGCTTCGACACCAACGGTCGTGGATTCGATTCCCACACGGGACAAACATTTGTGTGCATGAACATGTCTGTTTGTCTTGGTCTGAGCGTTTTCTATGTACCATAAGTATGTATTTACAAAAAAAAATGTATTTACGTATGTTTATCAGTTGTCTAGTACCCATAACACAAGCATCGCTTACTTTGGGTCTAGATGGCGCTGTGTAATTTGTCTGACAATATTTATTTATTATTTATTTATTTATAGTTTTATACATACTCGTATTAGTTAATTCTGAATTTTCCTTTCATTTAATGAAATATAAGTATAACAGTATACCAATATTCGCGATTATTTAAGTTTAAAGATGACTATTGCAGTATGGACAACATTCAGCACAACAGAACCAACCTCAGTTTTGAAGTTGACGAATTTTCATCTCAGGTATTCTACATCATTGATTTTTCAATACATTTGCTCGAAAAATATACGTATGAGGTCAGTCAATACGCATTGAAACGCAGTATAAGTACCTAATAGTTGATTGAAAGTTAATTCTACTGCACTCGTGCTCTTTGTTTAGACTAACTTACCGCATTAGTGCTTTTTTTACATTTTTTTTTTATCGTGATGAGCCCCTTACACCTACATCTCACAAATACATCGTATTATAATAGGTAGGGGAAAAAGTCTTTTCGCATTATAGTATGTAGGAACTTGTAATAAAATCTCTTTGGTTATACCATTTGTATCTGGCAGGTTTTGATATCTTTAAAAAGTTTAAATTTTAAAAAAGATAATTCCAAATTCAAATTAGGTAAATGTGTGATTTTCATTTGTTTTTTTTACTGTCAAGATGAGTGAATCTAATGAAGAAATTCGATTCATTTTAAAATTTTACTACAAAAAAGGTAAAAATGCAACGCAAGCTGCGAAAAAAATTTGTGACGTTTATGGACCTAGTGCAGTGTCTGTGAGAGTAGCACAAATTTGGTTTAAGCGTTTTCAATCAGGAAATTTTGATGTGAAAGATGCACGTCGCTCTGGTCGCCCTGTTACGGATAAAATGGATGCCATTTTTGAAAAAGTGGAGCAAGATCGGCATATCAGTAGTTACGACGTAGCTGAAGAATTAGGAATTGACCACAAAACAGTTTTGGCGCATATGAAAAAAGCTGGGTACACTAAAAAGCTTGATATTTGGGTGCCTCACGACCTCACTAAAAGAAACCTAATGAACCGTGTACTCATTTGCGATTCTTTACTACGACGTAATGAAAGCGAACCGTTTTTTTTTTTTTTTTTTTTTTTTTTTTTTTTTTTTTTTATACTACGTCGGGTGGCAGACAAGCATACGGCCCGCCTGATGTGAAGAGGTTACCGTAGCCATATTAACGCTCGCAACATAAAATTTTGCTCGCGCGCCGCCACCCCCGCTGCCAACGCAGCATCTCCTTCCTTCTGGTGACCTCACTCACTCGCAGGAACACAACAACCCTCAAGGGAATTGTTATTTGGCTGCGGTATTTTGTGAGGTGGAGGTACATTCCCCAGTCGGGTAGCTTACAAATTACGCTCCCTACCTCTCTTTTCGCCAGAGCTTCGTTTGTCAGTCAGCAGGGTGCACCGCGAGCAGGTGAAGTTGGCTTTGGTTCAAAGATGTTGATGAACCACTTACACCCCGTTTTTGAAGAAGCTTATAACTGGTGATGAAAAGTGGATCACGTACGACAAGAACGTGCGAAAAAGGTCGTGGTCAAAGGCCGGTCAGGCTTCACAGACTCTGGCAAAACCCGGGTTAACCCGCAACATGGTGATGCTGTATGTATGGTGGGATTGGAAGGGCATTATTCATTATGAGCTGTTACCGCCAGGCAGGACTATCGATTCTGAACTCTACTGTGAACAACTGATGAGATTAAAGCAAAAAGTTGAGAGAAAGCGGCCGGAATTAATTAACAGAAGGGGTGTGATTTTTCATCATGATAACGCTAGACCTCACACATCTTTAGCCACTCAGCAAAAATTAAGAGAGTTTGACTGGGAGGTGTTAATGCATCCGACGTACAGTCCTGACCTTGCACCTTCTGATTTCCACCTGTTTCGGTCTCTTCTGAATTCTTTAGGCAATGTCAGGTTAACATCACGAGAAGACTGCCAAAACCACTTGTCGTGGTTTTTTGAACAGAAGTCCCAAAATTTCTATAGTAATGGGATCATGTCTCTACCTACAAGATGGCAAAAAGTTATCGAACAAAATGGCACCTACATACTTTAGTTAAATGTAATAAACTTTATTAAAAAATGTTTTGAATTTTCATATAAAATACGAAAAGACTTTTTCCCCAACCTAATATGTGCACCGGCGTATAAATTTTACACTCCTGATGATGGTAATCCCTAGCCTAGGCTTGCAAACGTCAGTCATGTCATGTGTAGCGTTGCCAGATTAATTTTAGAACAAAGCGGGATTTTAAGCTTTTGTGAGTAAAAAAAGCTTATTTTAGTCGTTTTTTTTTTTCAACATAATAAAAGAAAAATACATATTCTTATATAAGAGCTTTTTTATAGAATAAATGGATAAGCGTGTACAAAATCAAAACGTCAAATATATTTTAGTGCTATAAAATATAATGTAAAAAATATAAAAAAAAATTAAATTCTGGCATTCCGTTCATTAATTTTTTTATGACGAAATCATAATCTTTGGCGTCCACCGCCAAAAGCGGGACATGTGGTGTACCCCGCGGGAGTTACACTATAGTCTTAAAACGCGGGACGTCCCGCCAATATCGGGACGTTTGGCAACACTGATTCATAAGTGTAACCTGATTACGATCCTTGTAACACAACGTTTATGTAGTGTGTTATTATATTAGGGCATACTACTATATTATCTGCAATAAGGGTGAAAAAAAAAAGAAAGTTGTAACTTAATAAATATTATAATTTTGTACATACATAAAATACGAGTCTATCAATAAAATAAATATGAATACAATAGTTTTATAACAGTACGATCCAATTTACAACGACGTATGAAGTAACTATTTTAATACAAGAATGGTTCTTTGTAGATAACTTAAGTATACATTTTTTTCTTTATAATTTGTAGTGAATCTAATAGTCTCCCAATACTAGCCTCTAGTCATCCTTACTGAGGCGCTATTCGTGGAACAGAATTTTATTATTCCACGAAAGCATCAGCCTAAAATATTGATAAGTGCTATTTGTAGAATAATGCAGATGCTATTCAAACGGCTGCTGCTACCATATGTAATCTGTGGCTCTATCTGGAATATGTCAGTAGATCCATGTTAGAAAGACACAAAGTACGTTCAATCTCAACAAAGGTCTCAATTGGAATATCACTCGGTATACTTTGTGAGTAAGAGACGGACGAATATCCTGGTTGCATTGCATCTAATCGCCCACTTTCAAATAGAAAATATAAAAGATCTAGTTAGCTTAGATGAGTCGAGACGAAAGAGTTTAGACGAAATATATTAATTCTGAATTTTCCTTTATAACTTGCCAACTTTAGCTCGTTGTCTTGCAACCTATTAATGGACGTGTACAGCTTTGAGCTATTGGGTACTGTCAGACTGTAGGTAGCATTTGAAGTAATGAAAAAGTTTATCTAGGGACTAACTGACCAATACTCTAAAATGACGATACATGACGTGGAATTACTGACATATAGGCATCATCCAAATGAAAAATAATAATTATTTCTAAGACATTCTCTTCCTTTTACTTTTTCGAGTCTCGAGCCACAGCCGAATCTGTAAAAATATCAGTATGTTAATAATCAATTTGTAGATAATCTATACATCAACAACACCATCCCGCCGTTGAGCAGCATGGTAGAGGATGCTCTAAATCCCTTAGTTTTAAGGGAGATCCATATCCATATCCCAACAGTAAGATGATTATGGGTTGATGTCGCCCCCGATATTGTCCACAATAACACGTAATGTTATTATTATTTGATTGTGATCCTCTGTAAGGTGAAAGTAGTTCCTCAGGCGCCGACATGCCCAGCCAACCTAGCCAAGTGTAATTTTTAGCGTAACGAACTATAGATAGATCACGTGACATTTGTCAAAATCGAACATTTTAGTATGAGAATTGACAAATGTCACGTGATCTATCTAACGTTCGTTACGCTACGAATTACACTTGGCTAGGGGGGCTATTCTTATATTTTATATGCATTCTTATATGCTATTCTTTCGCCAGAACCTCGTTAGCTTGTCGGGAGGTAGCTCGTCGCCATTTTCCGAGCCACAAAACTTACAATGTAAGTAAATACAGTAGAAATTTATAGGAGTAAGAAGCGTTGGAATTTCACTTTCCTTTAGCTAAAGTTAAGTTAAATTCCAAAAGCTTTCTGCTCCTACTAATTTCATCTCATTAAATTTGTTGTGCGTTCCAAGGCAGCCGTAGTTTTAACCCCGGGACTACAGTGGACTAATAGCTCATTGCCTTTTTTGGTGGTCGCCGCTGTTAATCCTGGCCACACCGGAGACATTGCGGTGGGAATGTGTGGTGGGTCCCCTTCCCGTTCCCTTTAGCTAGACAATGGCCTAATCTATGACAGTATGAAGTAATATCACCGATCATTTGTGTGCTTGAATATGTCTGGGTGTTTTCTATGTTTGTCTTGGTATGGATGTTACTTAAATATATTTTTTAAATTAATATGTATTTATCAGATATCTAGTAATCATAGCACAAGCTTTTTCGCTCGCCAGCTCCAGAACTCTCATGTGTACGACTGCGTTCCTTCACGAGAAATGTGAAGACGCGCCTTCAGGGCCGGCAACAGAGACGTGACAAATGAAATGAAGTGTATGCAATTCCTGGATTCCATGGTCCATCATCCTATCAGGTAGATACTAGCTGTGACAAACCGTGTCCCAAATAGACCCAATAAAACATTATATAATCGTCTTTATCTTCGCTATCATCCCGCCTGAATGTGTGGTCTTACAATGCCAAAATTAGTTCAACCTCAGATAAAAGTTCAACTGATAATTTTACGCTGCTCACTCAGTATAAAAGTTCAGAAGGTTATTATCAACTATTGCTACACTTACATTCGAAGGGATTTCCTGATGGATAATTTTGGACGAACGCAGGTCCAGTACCTACAAAAAGAAATACATATCCTTACAATTATTATAATAACCGCGGAAATTAACGCGATTATGCATGTAAGGTATTTTTACAGGTGACCACGGCCGGTGCAACCCGGTCGAAACGTCAGGCAATATTAAATGTAACTATATAAAAATACCTTACATGTAAAAATACCTTACATCAAAAGTTATTAATACATATTATTATTTACCATATTCTGTCTATTTTACTGTGTCTATATACGCAAATATTTGCACGAATACTCGATGATAGATGTAGAGAATATGTTACAAAATATATTTTTACCTCATTTATTTCATATGTCTTTGCATTAGACTTTTTAGCGCAAACTAACTTAACTTTCGTGCGCGGTTGTGCTTCTAAACAAATTTTCATATTTAATATCTAAATTAGTAGAATTTTTGATTGAAAGTATTTGAATCCGAGCTGCCGAGCATCTGCAGAAAAAATTAAAGATTGCACTATCAGTTTTACTGTCGACTTATTAGATACAAGTAACGGAGGATCAAGAAGATTCCTTATGATATTTTTCGCCATGTCCTTAAGGCCATGGGAATAAGATAAATAAATAATACAAAGGCGTGCTCAAAAGGATATTGATTACAGAGCCGTAAAGCTATTTGATAAATATCTTTGCCATCGTTATACAAAATGACGAGCCAAAGAAAAGCAATGGCCATTTTGACTCCAAGGTCGTGGGTGCGATCCCCTGCCCCTGCAGAGGACAAACATTAGTGTGAATGAACTTGTCTGTTTGTTCTAGGCTGGATGTTTTGTGAATATGTATTTACGAAAAAAATCATTAAAGAGTTCTGACTTGTACTACTTAATTAAATTTATGTTTACCGACTGGCATTATCAAGGTAAACAGATGGTGTTTACGTTTGCACAGAATGTTAATAATGTTCCACCAAGTGAACAGCATCAACAATATTATTTAAGTATATTTATCAAATTATCTAGTAACTACAGACAATACAAGCTTTGTTGTTTTGTATACTACGTCGGGTGGCAGATAAGCATACGGCACGCCTGATGTAAAGCGGTTAACATAGCAATATTAACGCTCACGACATGAAATATCGCTCGCGCGCCACTATCCCCGTTGCCAACGCAGCAACACCTTCCTTTCTGTTGATCTCACTCACTCGTAGAAACACAACAAGCCTCAAAGTACATGTTATTCGGCCGCAATCTCTTGTGAGGTGGAGGTACTTCCCCAGTCGGGCAGCTTACAATTACGCTAGTTCAACATCTCTTTTTCGCCAGAGCCTCATTAGTCAATTAGCAGGGTGCACCACGTTCAGGCGAGATTGGCTTTGGCTCAAAGATAGTGCTTGTTTAGTTTGGGGCTAGATGGTGTTGGAAAAAATTTATTTACATATTTATTTAAAATAACAATTTGTAATGTCATCTACTTACTTATTGGTGGATTGTCAGAGTTAACTGCAACAGAAAGAAATGTATATTAAAGCGCTGAGATAATAAGAATAGCGATAGTCATAGTCTCCTATGCACGGTAACCGTTTTCTGATGTAATTTAGTATGGGAATGCCATATCTATAATATTTATAACAGCATTGAACATGAGAATTCATTTTAAAATTCATATAGACAAATAGTGTCCCTTGCAGTCTGCAGGTTTAGTTTGCGGTTTCCTGCCATCTCGGAACTGTCCCCTTACCACCATCTCTTATTGCTTATTCATACTAATGAATAAGCGACTATAATCCATTTGAAATAGAGTCGCTTATTCATTGGTATGAATAAACATTCTATTCAGTTATTGAATTGCAATAAGAGATGGTGGTAAGGAGGCTGGGACCTTAACGCCGAAGCGGCAGCCGATTATCATCGGATTTTATTTTTATTTTTATTTATTAATTTGGACCACAAACAGGTTCACAATCTCGACTTATTTAATAGTAACAATTAATGATATGTATTATTGTGAACCCAACACAGTAGGTCATTTTTAACATGCTTTTAATAGGTCGACCTGAATGTAACTAACTATGTAATGGAATCTAAGGTAACTAATTTAACCATCTTCCAAGGATCGTAGCGTAATGAAAATTGGCAGCTATATGTAGTTCTGATGACAATACATTAATATAAGTAGTAATGTAGTTCCCTTAGTAGCCTTGTACGACATCCACGGGAAAGACGAAGTGATTCTATCTAGTCAGCCGGAAACCACACGGCCACTTTTTAGTTTGATGTGCTTTAAAAGCGTGTTTTTTTAGTATTTTTAAACTATATTTATTATTGTGAAATTGGTATTTGATTGCGGAAATCATACTTCATCTTAAATTTCTGGTACTTGTGTTTAGCTTAGCTAGCAGTAACCACGGAGGTCTACCGACTAAACTGAAGATGAAGAATGAATGAAGAGTATCCAAAACGTAAGACCTATTTTCTCAAATCAAATTCTATGGTAATCGGCTTCAGCTTCGGCGGTAGAAGCTGAAACCGATTACCATCGAATTTGATTTGAAAAATAGATCTTATGTTTTGGCCCCTGGTTCTTTATGAGTAAACGGTTGAACGGAGATAGAAGAAATTACATACAGTCATGTAGAATATGATCTGGATTAGTTTTTATACCTGTACTCTGTTCACGCGGAGCGAAGCCGCTAGCAGGATCTAGTGAAGAAATATTTGTAGGCCAGCAAAGACCACTAACGCGTTAGAGACACTGGGGCCCTACCGCCGAAGCTGAAGCCGATTTCCATTGGATTTTTTGAATGCGAAAATGACACTACTGCTTAGATGTTCAGCTTACCTGGAAGAAACCGTAGAGCTCTACAGACTAAGCTGAAGATGTTTGTTAATAACTTTATCCTACGACCAATTTATGGAATAATAATCGGTTGTCTGTAAAGTCGGTTTACTGACGATAGTTGAACGTGACAACGTCATAAGAAAATGCTGATGGAATGTTTGCATTTTTCAAAAGAAAATTTTAATGGAACGCCTCAGAGCGAAGTAACGCCGCATACGTCATGTTTTTTCGTGCGTGCAGCCGGCTCCATCGAATTGTAAGACGTTGTCACGTCAAAAAAAACACTGGTATGGTATGAGAGCTGCACTAGCGCTCCGTCACATAACCTGTTACATAATCGTTTTTGTATGTGGATTGCTAAATATGAGTTAGTACTTACAGACATAAGGCGGTGGCGGGTAGTTTTCAACAAATGCAGGTCCGATGCCTAAGGAAAAAATAACGACTGTGATTAGAACTCTTAAAATTTCTTGCAAGAAGGTACAAAGTATACGAGATTTCTGAATTAGGTATGTAGTGTTATTTTGTAAATTCGATGAACAAACGTCCTAAGTTAGGTACGGTTGGCTGGAAGATATCTCTTTCAGAGATAAGCCCGTCTTTATACTGTTTGATTTATTTGTCTACTTCTCTTTGTATTGTTTATACATACATACAAGTTAAGAGGAAAATTCAAAATTGTTTTACTTAAATCGTTTAATTGTAATAAATAACGTTTAACAGACGTATGTTTGGCGGGGCAAAACATTATAGCCCTGCCATACACTCGTCGAGTGGCGAGGGAAGTAGCGAGGGAAGTAGGCAGGAACGTAGTGTGGCCACGTTACTCGTCATGCCGCTCGTCTTGCTCTTCGTCTTGCCCTCAGATCACAGCAAACAAGGGAGATTTGGTACGCAGTACAAATTGTATCGAAACCAGATGTCGCCGATTCTCCTACTACCTGCCACTCCTACAGGCATAAACTACTGCACACATGCAAAACTACCATTTTATCGGTTCTTACCCTAAAAGGACCGCATTGTACTATTACTAGTACACATTCAAACAATAGAGTATTCAATTAGAAAGAACTTTCTGAGTATCGATATCGATGAAGTGTGTTAAATATTGATACTTTCATTTGTAAGTACTCAATTAATTTTAAGACGACTAAATACGCGTTTATGAGAAATAGAAGATTTTTTTTTCGGTTTGATATGAAAATTTTGGACTTTCCCGAAAACGCTTGGCACAAAAGGGTACTGAGTTAAGACGTCACCCAGTTTGGACCTCTGCCTGCAGCATTTATCCATTTTTCTTTAATTTTTCCATCCTTCGGATATCTAAAAATTGTATTTAAAAGAAGCAGCAATAAATAGTTATTATTATTAAAAAGTACTTAAGTATAAGAATAATTGAATACTCAATAATAACATATATTTTAATGACGTTTACCATTAATTCAATAGGTAATACATAGTAACTAATTAGGAATTGTATTAATAACAACGACTAGGTTGTTTTATAGATACGACTACACCTCTATTTCACAGCAGGCGAAAGCGGCCGCACTACACGATCGTCATTGTATTGCGAGTATCGATAAAACACAAATCCATTGCGCCGTCGGAAGAACCGATTCATTTATTATTTTTTACTAAAGAAGCAATGAATTTTGTTTAACACTATATGATTCACTAGGTACTCTCACAATAATAAAATAATATTTTTCGGTTTTAAAAGAAGATTAAACATAAATATTGTAAATAATTGTAATACTGACACGTGAAATGAGATGCCATCTTTCACGTAGTTAACTTTGCTGCTTGTATTTTTGCAAACAATCACTGAACAAGTCGGCATTTTGTCAAAAATCGAGAGATGTGACAACGACGCATAGTAACTATCGACTGGCGGCAGAAATTTACATCAAGCCAAATTATGGCCAGATGCGTTCGCACGAACTGAGCCGCCTTAGCAAATCTCCCTTGTTTGCTGTGATCTGAGGTCTTGCCCTTCATTCCCTGTTTTGTCGGTTTTTTGGGCGCGAGTCAAAGGAGTTAGCGCGAGTGGCCGGCCATACAATCGCCTCGGACGCATTCCGCATCGAGCGCTCGGGCGCGTAACACGCGTCATATTTTTTAAATCATTTTTTTAAAATCATGTCTGTCATGAACATTTCCCTATAAGAGCTGGTAGCAAAAAAGAAATGTTTGATGGCATTTTTCAGACCGTTAGTCCATAAAAAAAAGCTTCGTTTCGCTATAATAAAAATGCATATCGCGCACGCTGCCACAGCTTCAACGTCCATTGTATAGCAAAGGCGAATGTCCAAGTGCGGAGCGTCGCGAATAATTGCGCGAGTAGAGCAGTGTGTGGGCAGAGAGGGAAACATCGCGGCAGCGCGAGGAGCAAGGCGATGAGCAGCGCGAGGAGCATAGTGTGGCGGCGGGGTTAGATAGAGAATGTCGAAATTTTATATAGAGCTGTCATATACCTAATTGTTTCGCACATTATTGTGCATTTCTCTGTGAAAACTAGTACGTGACGCTAAACAAAAATAGTATCAATCTGTCTCATTCCCTTGTCCTGATGATGGTGTAAGGTACTCTTTTTCTTGCGTGGCTGAAACTATTAAAGGCTTCCTGTCTATGGTCGTAAACTGTTTATATCATCATTCTTATGTTATATTTGAGATTTTTTAAAATTTATACAGACTACTCGTAATATGTAGAGCTTTGTACGCTGTTACCGTTACTGCGGCCGTGTTTATTAACTTCAGTTGATATATTGGTTATTTTCATTAGATATTTTTAACGCAACGTCAAGTAAATAGATAACCTAACCTAACCTAACCTATTTTGTAGGTACATCAAAAGATACTTATTGCAAATCAAATGCAGAATTTGACGAGCTATCAGATTAATTTGTGCAAATCAGATTGTTTTAGTAGATCAATTTAATATTTTCTATGTTCATTCAGAAACCGTAAATAATTGTATCCTTTTAAATTCTTTAGCTTTTCGTGAAAATCCAATTAAAATCGAATTAGTTATTTAAACTATTACCACATTACCACGCCCAGTCACAATAAACTCTTACAGTTTATTTATATGTTAAACACATTTATAGATAGTGAATTTAAGGCGTTATTTTTGGAATCGAGAGAAAAGTGGATGCCACTTACTTATTGGCTGGTATCCTGGATTGGCTGTAAATAAAAACACTCATATTAGATCGTTGTTTCTAGATCAATCAATAGCCCCCGTAACATAATTATTTAAAGTTGTTAGCTTAGATTACCAACTCTCACATTGCTAAGAAGAGAATTCCTAAAACTTAAACTCCTACTAATTTCTCCTGATTAAAATCGTTTTGTTAGTTCCAAGACAGACCTAGTCTTACCCCCGGGACTGCAGTGGACTTCATTGTTCATTGCCTATTGTGGTGGTCGCCGGTGTTAATCCTGGCTACACAGGAGACACAGTGGTGGGAATGTGTGGTGGGCCAAGTCAAACTTAGATTATATTGAAGCAGACTACAATGTCTAATCAAATTCCTTGTTTAATGATCATTATTGACCTTGCAATATGAAAACAAAGCTTTGACAAATGCTATAGCAACTTCAAACACTTTCGAAATTGACGCACTGACTTACACAGCGCCGCTAAACCACAGTATAAATAGAGTTTAGTATTCTGTGGTATAAGCACGTATAACTAATAGTCCTTACGAAGCAAAACTGTTCTTCACACACGAGAATAACTTGTTCTGTGTTCCAATATTAAATCCACTGCTGGAGCTGGGATACGTCTCACCGTACACAACCACACTGCCGATCAAGTTGATATATACAACAAAATGTTGTATTAATTATCCAAACTGATAGCCTAAAGCTACGTGGCCAACTATTTTAATTCCGACATGTAGGCAAGGGCGGATCCAGGGGGAGGGTCATGTCATGGCCACTAATTAAAATTGTTAAACTTAATGTTTTTATATATATATTTATTTGTCTCATTAAAGGTTAAGTACCTACAGTAAGTACTTACGTACATTAATATAACCTACTTACTTATAATCTATATATATAAAAGAAAGTCGTGTTTGTTACAACACTTATAACTCGAGAACGGCTGGACCGATTGCCATGGTTTTTGATTTGTTGGATTTGTTTCCGTCCCGAATAGCAGAATAACTCTTAAAAACATTGGAAAATTCTCGAAAAAATAAAATAAAAGAAAAAACATTTTCCCATACAAATGAAAGTGTCAGTTGAAAAAGGGATTACGATATTTATTGGTTGTCAAATATCAAAACGTCAAATCGATTGGTGTCACTTTTATGTCGCGAAAGTTGTCTGTGATTTGTTATGAAAATTTAAAAATGTCAAATCGATAGGGGTGAAAACGCTTTTCCCATGGGGTTCGAGCGCAAGAATCAAATCAGAGTAAACATCAAAAGAAATGACAATTATAAATCACCAAAATCATAAAACCTATTTCAAAACTAAAAAAAATAAAACAAAACGTTTTTTTTTTTTTTTAAATTAACAATAAGGAACTCTTTATTTTTATGAAATCTTCAGTTTTTATGGATACGGGTCTTCCCTCAACCGAAGGGGTTTAGAGCGTACTCCAACACGCTGCTCAACTGCGGGTTGGCGGAGGCCAGTGTTTTCGAACCGCCTAAAGGCCACTGACTTAACTTAACGACTGTCATTAAATGATAACAACCGGGACCGACAGCTTAACGTGCCTTCCGAAGCATGGAGGAGCTCAAGATGAGCTAATGATAACAACCGGGACCGACGGATTAACGTGCCTTCCGAAGCACGGAGGAGCTCAAGATGAGCTAATGATAACAACCGGGACCGACGGCTTAACGTGCCTTCCGAAGCACGGAGGAGCTCAAGATGAGCTAATGATAACAACCGGGACCGACGGCTTAACGTGCCTTCCGAAGCACGGAGGAGCTCAAGATGAGCTAATGATAACAACCGGGATCGATGGCTTAACGTGCCTTCCGAAGCACGGAGGAGCTCAAGATGAGCTAATGATAACAACCGGGACCGACGGCTTAACGTGCCTTCCGAAGCACGGAGGAGCTCAAGATGAGCTAATGATAACAACCGGGACCGACGGCTTAACGTGTCTTTCGAATGACGGAGGAGCTCGAGGTAATATAAACCCATCCGTGTACAGGCTACGGTCGACGTTGCTTAACTTGCGTGTTCAATTAGACTGACACGCGCAATGACGCCATCGAGCTTCTCTATTATTTTCTACTATTCATTGTTTTAATTCCATAAAATCATAAATTTACTTCAGCTAATATGTACCACGACATTCATTGATTGTTAGGCGGTACGAAGTTCGCCGGGACAGCTAGTATAATAATATTACTTAATAAATAGGTACCTACTTTTCACCTGTATCTATTATTATCAAAATTTTATTATAACTTGAGTGTGACTAGACCACAACTATGTGACCTCCCCTGGCGCTAAAACTGGCCGCATGCATTAGATTTTGGATTATTATTTTATTATTAAATACCCCTGATTAGAATTATGAGTGTCTGTTAGGTACTGTTCTACGAGGAGCATTCAAAATTTATATTACTAGCTTCTGCTTACAGCTTCGCCCCCCTTGAGCAGCGTACCTACTGGGATAAAAATATCCACTGTGTTAAGTGTGTACGCAAAATTTCATCCAACTCCATTGACCGTTTTCCCATGAAATAGTAAAAAAATATCCTTCCCATCCCTCAGTACATCCACTAACACATAGGTACTCACAACTTTCATATTTATTTCATATATAAATTTTAAATATTATTACATGTAGGTACTTACCGGACGGTAGATAAAAACCTGGATCCACCACTGTAACAATTGAAATATGTTTGATGCAATAGTTATTTTTCATAAACATATTAGATATTATTGTTATCGTTAAAGGATTAAAGGATGCATTTTTTCTTTTCATTATAAGACATTGATTAATTTTATTGTAATAGGCATATATAATTATATTATATAATTTAATTAACTTATACTTTAATAAGTATAAGTTAATTAAATTAGAACGATCTCAATTTGTAGTCAATGTAAGTTAGTTTTTGAAAACATAATAAAATTGTTGTAACTTACTTGGTCCAGTTCCAATGACCGCTGCAACAGAAAAAAAAATCATTTACTTTCCCACAAATTAAAAAAAAAACGTTGACGCATTTGTGAAACAAACGTTGAACTAAATTATATCGGCCAAACCCGATTTCTCGTCAAATTCGTTTTATAATATAGAAAGAACATACCCAAGAGCAATAGAAACCAAAACATTTATTTTAAAAAAAATTGTTTGACTGTCTTTCTGTATGTTTATACGCACCTTACGCAAAAACTACTACACGAAATAATTACGCAGTTTTGATCATTATTTGCTGGATGTCTAACGAACTGGGCGAACAAGTTAACTTGAACTTCGACTCTTTTATGTGTAGTTATTTTATTGCTTTATTTATTTGTTTAATACTTACTACTTTGATCCTGGGAGGGCAGGTAGAAGCCAGGATCTTGGACAACTGTAATGAAACAGTATAACATTATAACCCCAATGTCCCATGCAAATTCTTCCTCTCCTGGCGTGCTATCTTTGAACGGAAATTGGCGATCATTAATGCTATTTTTACAAGATTCACTATATACTATATATAAGTATACTACATTCATTTAATTTAATAAAACATAAATAATAATAATTACTGCTGCCATTTAACATTTAACAACTATTTGTAAACAATAAATTATATTTATGTAGATTGTAGGTACTTACTTTCTCCAGGGGGGTATTGAGCAACGTTCACTGTGGAAATATAACATTGATTAATTGAAAAATATAATAAATAGCAATACGAATAAACCTGGAGAGACCTATATAATGCGACTACCTATTTCAACAACTTTTTAATAGGCCATTCCGTAAAAGATATCAACGTGCATCCGTTTATGTGTTATATCCAGTATATTATTATCTTATGTTTTGGGGTGTAAATGGTTCATCAACACCTTTAAACCAACCTCACCTTCACGTGGTACACCCTGCTCACAAACGAGGCTCTGGCGAAAAGAGAGGTAGCGCATAGCATATTTTTTTAAGCTGCCCGACTGGAGAAGTATCTCCACCTCACAGAACACCGCAGCCAAATAACAATTCCCTTGAGGGTTGTTGTGTTCCTGTGCAAGTGATTGAGGTCACCACAAAGAATGAAAGGAAGCAACGGATCGTCGACCCCTTGGTGTTGCTGATCTCCATGGGCGGTGGTGATTGCTTTACATCAGGTGACCCACATGCTCGTTTGCCCCCTCTCATATATAAAAAAAAACTTGAACCCACATAGTCTAATTTAATATATGAAAGGCTATGGCAAAGCGGTTATAATTCACGGGTCTAATGTTTGGTTGATACTTATATTGATGATTTAAACAATAAATACAGACAACTATGTAAATAGATTGTCGACGATACTGGCCATATTAACCGTTTATATTTAGAATAGTTTTGTTATTTTTGATTGTTGCTATTTTGACATTTTGATTAATAAAAAATCTTGTACAAGAGAAAACATATATTTCATTTTTCTCTAACAATAGTGGTGTCAGAAGTCGTTTAAATCATATAAACAAAATGATTACCCGTAGCAAAGGGTTAAAACAAATATGTACAAGTAATAAAAGTGTAAAAAGTGCAAAAAGTGCAAAAAGTGGTGAAAGTGTAACATCGTCAAAGTCATCGGCTTCTGCGCGAGCACGTGTGCTTGCAGCCGAAGCCCAACATTTACGACGCCTCGCTGACCTAGACGCCGCAGGGCGAACCGAGCGTGAGCGCTTTCTAGCCGCAGAGCGAGCCGAGCGGGAGCGCGGTCTAGCCGCAGAGCGGGCAGTGGCGGAAGCCGAACATCGAGCAGAAATTGCTATAATTGAGGCACAAAAATGCGGAAGCCGGCAATCATGCCGCAGTGCTCGCCATCGCTCACAGACAAGCTCACAGGATATCCAAGAGTGGTTAGAGTGCCAACGTGATCCGACTAATACTTCTTTTGTATCGCAGGTGCCTGAGATAACGTCAGATGTACCTGGAACATGTCCTATGCCGCGCCAGGACCAGACGGTTACGCCTTTAAACAACATTTGTGCCCCGCCTACAATATCAACATCCGAGGTATTAATTACACCTTACATATCATCACAACCAATGGTAAGCACTACTTTCACTCACATATCAGCATTATCAGCGGGTGTTAATAAATTACCTACGGTTATTAATAGTTGTATGCCTTGTTGCAGTGCACCCATTCCTACGGCGCTTCGAGGTGCTACACATATTAGCACCGCGCCTATACCACGTGTGGGGGTGTCCAGCGATGGCTGGTTGCCTGCTCCAGCTGTACAAGCCAATACACACTTACATGCGCCTAAACTAGGTACACACCTCGATACTGATCATTGTGAAATAAGTACCATTAATAAAAATACTCTAAATAACAATGACACATTACAACTTGCTGAAGCGATTGCCCACATCGCTGCTTCTACGGCCCGTACGCAGAAGGTAAGTTTAGCTCTCCCTATTTTTGACGGTAAGCCTACAGATTGGCTCCTCTTCAAAAGAGCATACGAGTCCACCTGTTCCTCTCATTCTCCAGCAGATAATTTAGCTAGGATTGGCGCTGCTTTGCGAGGAATCGCCCATAGTTCTGTGGCGGTATTGTTAGCAGCCGCTTGCAATCCGCTAGAGGTGTTACAAGCTCTCGAAGATGAATTTGCAAGGCCAGAACACATTATATTATCTGAACTGGCTGCGATTCGCGCATTACCTAAAATATCGAGTCTTGAGGCTGCGAGAGAAATTAACATTTTTGCATGTAGAGTTCGGCATTGCACCGGGATCATACGTTTGCTTAATATGCCGGAGTATCTAGCTTCTCCTGAACTATGTAATGAGATCATCGGGAAGCTAACTACTTCTATGCGATCTCAGTGGATGTACTTTGCATGCGAAAAGGAAACTCTAAAGTTACATAGACTTGAACTCTTATCGGAGTTCCTTGCACAGCAGGCCAATCTGAAATCGAAATACGATTTTATGAATGACCAAGTCAAACGTGACACAAGAGATGTCAAACCTGTTAGGTGTCACGCCACCTCGGAATCAACTGACAAAACTAAAAAGGTTTGTTTATTCTGTCAGAAAATAGGTCACACTGTTATAGACTGTGAAGATTTTAATGAGATAACTATAGATGATAGATGGGAATGGGTTGCTACGAAAAAGGTATGCCGTAAGTGTTTCGTTAAAGGAAACCACTTTTACCGAACATGCAATAAGTTTTCATGTGAAAAAGAGGGTTGTCAAAACAAATCGAGCCATCATTCTTTACTTCATAGAGATTCTTCGCATGCTACAGTCGCCCATCTTGATGATGACATTATTGACGATGCGGGTGTAAGTGATGACCCAGGCACTGTTATTGTTACTCACAATTTCACGCCAGGTTCGTCACAACGCCCTTTGTTGAAGATAGTGCCCGTAAAAGTGTCTGGCCCCAAAGGTGCTGTCAGAACGTTCGCATTACTCGATGACGGTTCCACTGCTACTCTAGTCGACTCTTCCATTGCCACCGCGGTTGGTGCAACTGGCAAACAAACTTTACTTCGAGTAAATGGTGTAGGAGGGATGTCCAAAGAATCGACGGTAACCTTCGTAACTCTAGAGATCCAAGGTTGTAATAGTTCACAAAAACATAAATTAAAGAATGTTCGCTCCATACCAAATATTGGTTTATTTGGTCAAGCTATTAGGTCTAGTGACTTGCGCTCCTATGATTATTTAGCAGATTTGGCCGGAACGCTGGCTTATGGTGATGCTAAACCTATGTTATTGATCGGAATTGACAATTGGCATTTAATTGTACCGCATACTATTAGACGTGGTTGTCAATCGCAACCCGTAGCCGCGTTGACCTCGCTTGGTTGGGTTCTCTTCGGGTTTACGAAATCTAATTCTTCGCCTGTGGAGTTTGTTAATCACTGTAATACTACAAGTGAGAATGCATTAGACCAACAGCTTCAAGAATACTTTCGCATCGATTCTATCGGTATATCCAAGAAAGAGTATTTCTCTAAAGATGATACACGGGCTTTAGATATATTAACCAAAACGACCCGTCGATTGACTTCAGGTAGATTTGAGACTGGTCTTCTATGGCGTAACGACATTAAAAATGTACCAGATAGTTACAATTTGGCATACTCGCGTTTTCTTAGTCTTGAGAGGAAAATGAAAACCGATAAAATTTACGCCGATGTCTACCGCAATAACATTAGGTCAACTATTCAAAAGGGATATGCTGAGCCTTGCGATGACCAACCGAAATCTGGCATAACTTGGTACCTTCCACACTTTGGTGTCTTTCATCCCCAAAAGCAAAAGCTCAGAGTTGTGTTAGATGCGGCTGCGAAGTCATCGGGAGTCAGTCTAAATGCGATGCTTCTTTCGGGTCCAGATTTACTCCAGCCGCTACTCGCTATTTTAATGTGGTTTAGAGAAGGAGCGGTAGCTCTAAATGGTGATATCCGGGAAATGTTTCCTCAGACAGAAATTAGGCTGCAAGATCGCGATGCTCAAAGATTTTTGTGGCGTGATGACCCATCACAAACTATTAGAGAATTTCGTATGCGTACAATGATCTTTGGGGCTTCCTCTAGTCCATTTACCGCAATTTATTTAAAAAATCGTAACGCCGAAGAACATAGGTCAGCCTATCCAGCCGCCGTAGATGCCATTATTAATGATCACTATATGGATGATTACTTAGGCAGTGTTGACACCGTAAAGGAAGCAACGCAACTAGTATCTGACATCGTTAACGTTCACTCTAAAGCATGTCTCGAAATGAGGTCCTGGGTATCAAACTGCCCAGAAATTCTCTTATCTTTACCCAAAGAGTTGTGCGCGCCAGACGCTACTCATGGAGTTATTCGCGTTTTGGGAATAATGTGGAATTCTATCGATGACAGACTCTGTTTTTCACGTAGCGTTGTCGACCTACCGAATAAAATGACCAAACGCTCCGTTCTAGCTTATTTAATGCGCGTATATGACCCGCTAGGCTTTTTAACGCCAATTATTATAAAAGGTAGATTAATCTTTCAGGAAACCTGGAAATTAAATGTTGAGTGGGATCAAGAGTTACCGCCTTCTATCATGGCAAAATGGAACTCTTGGTTCGTAGATTTAACAAAGATTGCATCCGGGTCTATTCCTCGATATTATCGTTATTTGGTTCAACAACAGGTTGAATCAACGGAACTTCACGTTTTCGGCGATGCCAGCCAGGTTGCCTACGCCTGCGTTGCCTATTGGCGATTCAGTTACGCCGATGACGATGCTGTGTTGAGTCTAATAGGTGGCAAAGCTAGATTGGCTCCTCTTAAACTAATATCTGTTCCTAGGTTAGAATTACAAGCAGCCCTTATGGCAACGCGTTTCGCCTCCTATATTATAGAGGCACACAAACGGAAACCATCCAAGCTGTTCCTTTGGACCGATAGCATAACGGTCTTAAAGTGGCTGCGTAGCGACGTCCGGTCATTTAAAGCTTTTGTCGCTCACCGCGTTGGCGAAATTTTAGAGTTAAGTAATATTTCAAATTGGCGTTATGTGCCTTCAGCGCTAAATGTTGCGGACGACGCTACGCGTATTAATCGCGAATTTAATATTTCTTCTAGATGGTTCTCTGGCCCAAATTTCTTGGCTCAATGTAAATCTCAGTGGCCAATAGAACCATCCTCTAGTTTTTTGCAGGATTTTATTGAAATGAAGCACCCTCCTGCTGCATCCGACTCGCAAGTAGTGTCCTTCACGAACACGCAAAAATTACCTTCACCGGTAGTTGCGGTTCCCACTCGTTTCAGTGAGTGGATGCGCCTATTGCGAGCTACCGCTCGTGTGCTGCAATGTGTTCGTCAATTTCGCGCACTTATTAGCAAAAAAAATAGCTCTATTAATCGGACTGGATCTGTGTCACCTTCTAATTTACCGTTACTAAATGTAGAAGACTTAATTTGGGCTGAACAACAACTGCTCTTGTATTCACAATTGGAGTCATTCGAAGAAGAGTACATCGCCATATCTAGAAACAATTCGCTTCCCAAACAAAGTAGACTGCGAAATCTTACCATCTACATAGACGACACTCGCCTATTGAGACTGAAAGGTAGAATATCCGCCGCAATAGAAGTGGACACTGAAAAGAATCCCATCGTACTACATGGAAAAAGTTTTATCGTAAGGCTATTGATTTTCTTTCATCATAAAAGAACAGCCCATTCTGGTCCCAATATGGTCATAAACGAGTTGCGGCAGCGCTTCTATATTATTGGAATACGAGTGGCCGTAAGGTCTGTGCTCAGATCATGCTTGCAATGCAGAATGAAGAAGGATGCTCCAATCTCTCCGCCAATCGGTGACCTTCCACCAGAACGTCTAGCACATCACGTTCGAGTATTTACTCATGTCGGCCTGGATTACTTTGGCCCGGTTACGATTACTGTTGGAAGAAGATCGGAAAAGCGTTATGTTGCTCTTTTTACCTGTCTGTCAGTTCGAGCCATACACCTTGAAATTGTTGGTAGCCTCAGTACAGATGCCGCTATTATGGCCATAAGAAGATTTGTTTCCAGACGTGGTAGCCCTCAAACTATATATTCTGACAATGGCACGGCGTTTGTTGGAGCTAATCGTGAACTTCGTAAATTATATGCTCAACCGGTTCATGATTTTGCAGTAAACCACCTAATTCGTTGGAAGTTTATACCACCTGCTTCACCTTTCATGGGCGGATGTTGGGAGCGTCTTGTGAGAAGTGTAAAGACGGCGTTATCAGTGACCCTAAAAGAACGAGCCCCTACTGAAGAAGTGTTTGCTACGTTTTTACTAGAAGTTGAGTCTATTTTAAATTCTAGACCATTAACGCACGTTGACACAGATCCAGACGCCGATGGTGCTATCACACCTTTTCACTTCATTTTAGGCACACCATCGACATATTCCCCCCTTGTGCAATTAGAAGATTCCGATTTAATAAGACGTGTGCATTGGCGTAAAGGCCTACGGTTAGCCGACCATTTTTGGGCTCGGTGGCTAAAGGAATATTTGCCATCATTAATTCCTAAAGCCTCCATCCCATCGAGACCTAACCTTAAAGTTGGAGAGCTCGTGTTAATAGCTGACAGCAACCTCCCACGAGGAGTGTGGCCGCGGGGTCGCATAGTTCGGGTCATACCGGGTGTTGATGGAATCGTACGAATAGCTGACGTGGCAACTACCCACGGAGTTCTTCGTCGTCCCGTTAAAAAGCTGATTCTACTGAACACTACGGCTGGGTCTTCCGATAATTCTTAACACGAGCTCAAATGGGCTGATTGTCGTCGGCTAATCATCGTGTTGCCACACCAGGGGCGAGGATGTCGACGATACTGGCCATATTAACCGTTTATATTTAGAATAGTTTTGTTATTTTTGATTGTTGCTATTTTGACATTTTGATTAATAAAAAATCTTGTACAAGAGAAAACATATATTTCATTTTTCTCTAACATAGATTCTCCATTAATCAAATAAATTAAACGGGTCACTCACGTCTTTTTGTCGGGAAAGCCGACTAGTTGCGATCTCAAAAGGAGACCTTCATCATGGCGAATGTCCAGACACGTTCACCCTTTGTCTCTCGCGCCGGACACTGGACATTCTCCCTGATGAAGGTCTCCTTTTGAGATCGAAACTAGTCGACTTTCCCGACAAAAAGACGTGAGTGACCCGTTTAATTAATTTAATATAATGTCTCACGTGAGTTTTAATAATAGATTCTCCATGTGGGACAAGCAAATATTATATACTATTTATTATACATATTACAATATACTAATATTCAGCATCAACTAAAGCAACCAAAGATTTACAGTAACAGCAGTTATTGTTTACATCATGGAAGTAAATCGTTTTAAAAAAAAACATGGAAATTGATATTTATAAAATCTTTACGATAATCATGTGTAGCATGACTCATATAAGGAAAAAGGTTTCTTTCAGATATTAAAAATATCAGTGCGAGATAAAGCCCGAAATGTCATATTTTTAAAAAAAATATTTTTAATGGATATTCATTTTGTCTGTAATTTTAGATTTGGTATAAGTATAAAGACGGATTTAGAGGCTTTATGGTATTATACTTGTTATTCTAGAATGGTTAACCATGACTGATTGTTACTAAGTTGTCAGAAAAAGCTAACAGTTACTAATTTCTTGTTTCTTCTTGTTAAATTCTTTACGTTTTACGTAATAAATAGAGGGAGAGGTAAAAGAAATGGCAGAAATTATAGTGCAGCGTACAAATACGCTGTACCCTACCACTCTTTATTTTTTTTGTACCACTAAAGTTGAAAACAAGCATACAGCCCGCCTGGTGGAAAGCAGCTACTGTGGCCTATGAACGCATGTAACACTAGGGGTGTCACACGCTCATTGCCGACCCTGTAAAAAACATGGGGTTCTTCAAGAAGGGTGTGAAGAGTCACACCCTTCTTAAAGAACCCCATACTGTAGTCTCCTGAGAAAACCTAAACAGGCAGTTCATTCCACAACATGACAGTACGCGTGAGGACACTTCCAATGTTATATACAAGAATAGATCATTAATAGGAGATTAAAGTCTTGTACGATAGGGTACATACCTCTTCTATCTTGTCCTGAAGCCATTGCGACCAGTCCAATAAGAACTATCTGAGAAAAACGAAAAATGAACATCTTTACAAAACTGTTTATACAAAATCTGTATTGTTTTCTTTGTTTATTGTGTTTATTATACGAATAAAGTCTATGACTATGACTCATGTAACATGAATTGATACTGTTATATCGTGAAAGTAACATATTTATTTATAATCTAAATGATATGAATGACAATTGGACTCTGTTATCCAGAATAGAGCCAACCAACATTGTGTTACTTTTATTTAAGTTTATATTTATTTGTATTTTATGTATTGTTATTGTTATATAATTTATTTTATCTATTTTAAGCTTACTTTAAGTTTATTTTACTTATAGTTTGTTATTCTTAGCCAAATTTTTTTTTTGTGATGGCTTGCTTTATAGGTGTACATTTATTTTTCCTAGGAGAGGTGGTCACTTGTTCAGTTGTCAATTTTTTTAAACACACAAAAAAAAGTTAAAGCTATTTAAAGTTTATTAGGAATAAAAATATCACGCAGCATAAGTTTCGGGAAGCATATGTCATCAAACGGCTAGAATCTGTTGCGAATATATAAAACCCAGGGCCCTATCGCCGAAGCTGAAGCCGAATACTATCTAATATTTTGATTCGAAAAATAGTTCTTACGTTTAAATTATTGTACAAACATCTTCAGCTGAATCGGTAAAGCTCCAGGGTTACTAAAACACTTGGCCGTGTGGTTTCCGGCAGACTAGAAGAGAATCACTCCGTTTCTTCCCGTGGATGTCGTACAAGGCGACTAAGGGAAATACATTATCAAATATCGATCAGGCTTCCCCAACCCGTTTGGCCAGCGTGGGGAATGTAGGCCAAATCCTCCTTCCGTCTAGGACGGACAAGAGAGGGTCGTGCTCCTGTAGTGGAGACTAAAATGGACCTGATGATGATGAAGCTAAACACAGGTACGTTTACGTTTACATTTAGGAAGTTTGATATTCGCAATCAAAAAATCTGATGGCAATCGGCTTCAGCTTAGCCGGTAGGACCCCTATTTGAAGTAAAATAGCATAACAGGGTCCAATTTTTCCAGTTATCTGTAGTGTAGAGATAAGATGTACGTGGATGAACGGTATTCGGAAACATTGTTGCACAGATTCCTGTATTGGACCCCTGATTTGAAATCTCTCGCTATGTATATCTCTCATTTTGGCATAGTTTGCCGGTTGGATCTATTCCACATAACAGGCTCCAATTTTTCCAGTTATCTGTAGTGTAGAGATAAGATGTACGTGGATGAACGGTATTCGGAAACATTGTTGCACAGGAATACTCCAAAAATTTCATATAAATCAATGTCTGATCAATGTCGGAAATGGTTTAGTATATGAATCAACGACTATCACATGAATCAATGTATTAGCAACGTCCCCATTTCCGTTCATCGAAAATCAGTTGATAAGGTTTACTTATCGAGCAATCTAATGTTCCGAGTTTCCGACTTCCGTTGAAAAATATTTTAGCGTGAATCAATTTACTAGCATTTTTCCGTTTCCGTTTCGTTATAAAATTAATTTATAAAAGTATTTTACAATAAAATAAATGAAAACATCGGACGCGCAGCATGCGCCACCATAGCGAATATATTCACTTTCCCGAATTTATATCGGAAAGCCATGGTCACTTTACATTACATTACTATACATTATTATATACATTACTACTTTTTGATGCTCTACAGTCTACACGAATCTGAAGTCAGAATTTCGAAATTTTGAGTTTCATGGCAACGGACGGACAGACAGAACGACCGGTCGATTTTATAAGCTCAATAAATTTCGCTGAAAATTATAAGTATTTCAACACGCTACGTTGTCGATAATTGCATTTGTTCGGTTATATCCAAGATGAGATAGAGTTAGCTCTGACTGCTCTGACACTAGGAAAAGCTTATCTATAAATCTTTCGTCTTTAATAATAATAAAATATTATACCTATAATGTAATATATAATCTAAAATCTATACTAATATTATAAAGCTAAAGAGTTTGTTTGTTTGTTTGTTTGAACGCGCTAATCTACTGGTTCGAATTGAAAAAATATTTTAGTGTTGGACAGCCCATTTATCGAGAAGGAATCCGCTTCTATTGGTCGTAACGTGATGTTATAGTGTGGTTATAGGCTGTATAACATCACGCTACGACCAATAGAAGCGGAGTACCAATGAAGACTTTTGAGAGCTTCCGTTGCGTGTACTGCCTTTCTCTTGATTACTTCAAATTTTTTTCAGTATCTCCGTGGCATCCAAGATTGCGAACTCCGTTCTTACAACTCTTTTGTACTCTATACTCCACTTTTTCGATCTAACTTCATGTCAAACTCCTTTACTTTGTAAGCATAGCGTCTCTGAAACACTTTACCTGATGCCATCAGAGATTCTTCCTGTAAGTTCATTTTCAAAAATAATGTTCAATCATATTTACTTGAGACTTTATTCAAGATATAATTATCATTGTCCTATTACACCTTTTAAGTTTGACTCACTATAAACTTTTTAATGGTAAGCCTACGCTTCACACCCAACCCTTTCTTATAAGTATATAAACTATACAGAATCGAGAAATATTTTTTAATAATCTTTAC
The DNA here is from genome assembly GCA_937001555.2 of Hypsopygia costalis. Taxonomy (NCBI): domain Eukaryota; kingdom Metazoa; phylum Arthropoda; class Insecta; order Lepidoptera; family Pyralidae; genus Hypsopygia; species Hypsopygia costalis. The sequence continues at coordinate 8,201,435 of OW443342.2, forward strand.
TTATCCAAGGTTGAAAATCGAGTTTGGTTAAACTGATATCAATATCAATACATATAATAAAATCGTAACTGGCCGTTGTCTGTACATTGAAGATATTTAAGAAAAACTAATATAGGGGTGCTTTATGAACGCAATAGAACCCAAAACAATGATTTTTAGAATTTTTGTCTGTTTGTCTGTATGTCTGTTTGTCTGTTTGACCGTACGTTTGTGCACGCTAATCTCAGAAACGGCTTTACCTATTTGAATGCGGTTTTCACTAATACGTTAAGGTTTGCTCAACTTAACATTTAATGTTTGTTTCATTTCAATCGGTTCATAAACAAAAAAGTTATATCAATCTAAAAAATCACATATAAAATGGTACAAAATAACTAATTCGTTGAATTGACTGAAACTTTTCAGTTGAATTGACTGAAAGTTTATAAAGGTATTATGTTATCATCGTTAAAGTAAATAATACAATGATAGAGATACATAGAGATCGTAGCGCTAACGCAAGTTAAGCAACCCCTGTCGTGGTTCCAACTAGGATGGGTGCCTACAATTGACGCAAAAAATATATCAAGTGGCTTAGTAATAAATCTGTGTGCAGAAATTGATCATCGCCAAGCACGACCTGGTTGTTACGCTTTCACGCTTAGCTACTAAACAAATAATAATTAAATTTTGATATGTATACATTGTTTAATTTCATTCGATTCCATAGATAAAATTTATTTTATCGATTTAAAGAAACACGGATATAATTTATACAATAATTCTTCAGTTAAATTTTCTTAAGGAGACGTTAATTAAATAAATATATGTAGGTAGGTACTTTAGGATTTTTTCCAAACCTTATATCTCAACTTCAAAATTATGTTCTCATCAAGTAAATCCGTATATCAGAAGTTTTAACTCTATCCCACGAGGTCAAAATAACGACTACAAAGTTGTCACTAAGGCTGATAGACGTACTGCAACAGACATCGTGGATGGTATAATGCTCCTGTTGCAGTATAATACTCTGTATATGGAAACGCAATGCAAATAGCCAGCAACGAAAACTTCTGGTTATGCGAAAGAGTTATTTTAACTCCGCGATTAAGTGGCAGCAATAAATACTGAAATTTTAAATTGTGTTTCGGGGGATAGTGTAGAGTGTGTTTCCATTAACAGGGTAATGGAAGACGCAGAATCTACGAACTATCCGGTAGAATTTTTAGAATCCCTTAGTGCCCCAGGATTGCCGGCTCACAAGATAAATTTAAAAGTCGGGGTACCTACAATGCTACTTAGAAATCTAAGTCCCCCAGAACTTTGCAATGGCACCAGGTTAAAAGTTAATAATTAGCAGCCGTATGTCATAAAAGCAGAGGCTTTAACGGGATGTGGAGCTGAAGAGTGTTTTCATACCTCGAATTCCTTTAATACCCAATAATTGCCCATTTACTTTCAAACGGGTCCAATTTCCAGTAAACCTATGCTATGCCATGACCATTAACAAAGCTCAAGGACAAACGCAGAAAGCTGCGAGTGTGGATTTAATTGTTAGCTGTTCTTCGCACGGTCAGCTTTATGTGGCTTTATCGCGCGTGAGCGATCCCAGAAACTTATATGCTTTGATCATCGACGGTAATATATCTAATGTCGTGTACAGAGAAGCGTTGTTGTAATTTTTGTACATATCCACATCCGTGACCACATCGATATTCACATCCACATTCGCACCCACAACCAAGCGGACAAAGTCGCGGGCACAGCTAGTTAATAGGGGCATGTTCCGATGGTCCGTCCATACATTTTTTGATGGGATTATACACGAAACAAAGACACTCTTTGTTTAAAACAAATCATTTTATCACTTTTCTACTATGAAATGTTGTCGCGTCTGACCTTTTTAGGAAATAACTTACATTATTAACTTAGGAAAACAATAATGAAATCCAGGAAAAAATTGAAAATTGTTTAGTAGTGTGAGTGAGTTTCGACAAGCAAAATAAAGCGCCACCTTTATTTTGCTTGTCAAAACAAAACAAACAAATGATTGCGATAGCTTAAATATTTGAACGCTAGATGGCGCACAGGCGATATTTTAATTCTGAAAGTATCATTATTTTGTTAATAAATGTACAATAATTGATTTATTTCCTTTCCTACCTTTCATAAAATAAAAACATTATAATAACATAAAATTGTCGACCATAAACGGCAAAGTAAACAATTTTATTACTTATTATTTTTATGTGGCAACTTTTTTCGTAGAAAAGTAAGCTACGTTGCCGTTCTTTCATATTTTTCATAACCTTGACCTAGATTAGATGCACTACGTTGAAAAGAGGTTGCCGCTCCGCTCTTTTTGATATTGTACTAAAAATATATTTTCCAAGTTACGTTATGTTGCGTCAGTTGCGTTCAGAAACAAACAAATAATTGAGTTACTTGTGTACATCAAATAGACGTGTTTTATTGTATAAAAATAAATAACTGAATAAAATCTGATTTATTATTTTCTTTTTCGTCGACCAATATTCTAAAGTATATATTCCAGGAATGTAAAGATAAGTATTACTGTTATATTTTATTGTTCTTTTTTCTCAGGATGTGTTCCGAGTTCCGAACGCAATCTGGGACAATAAATCTGTATCATCTGTCAATTCTGTCATAATAAATGCGACTGCAATCTAATTACATGGTTATGAATTACTATTCAATTTCTTTCAAATACTGAGTGTTTAGAAGTAACATATTCTTTTGTGTTTAATTTGTTTTTCTTTATTTCATTTAGGTGTATTCAATGTATGTTCCAACCAGCAGAGAAGCGTACACAAACGACACGCTTATTCGGGGCCGCGCAAATCGTTAAAACGAGTTCGAGGTGGATTAAGACAATTTTACAGCAGAAATGTATTTAAACACATAATTATACATTTCTGATAACGCAGTATTTTATATACCTGTATTATTGGCAATGCTGAATGTAAAAATAACCCATAATATTCTTATCTGTATTTTTTATGTTTACAGGTTTGCAAACTCCATGTCACAATCATGTAAAGGATATATTCTATATAAAAAGAATATTTGTACCAAAGACATGCTTTATGGGCAGCAAAATGAGAATGTGGCAAAAAGTATGTTCATGCAACAATATAATAAAAGTGTCAGGCCTTCAGGTCTTTTTATTGATGAAGAATTTGGATGTTTAGCTGGCAGTCCGGATGGCAAGTTTGTCTTTATCAAGCTTCAATTTTATCTATGTATTTGGCAAATGTGGAAAATTATAACTATAGTTATAATCGCAATGCGATTGAGTTTCTTGTACCAAATCTCATAAAGAGCTCCATTTCACTTTTTTATATTTTGTGTAAATTTTTTACAGGTATAATTGAAAATGAAAGAGCTGTTATTGAGATCAAGTGCTTTCCATAATTGGCGAGGAAAAATCAAAGCCTAAAAAAAGTTAAACTTTTAAACGTCGACCACTTAAAGCTGCACTAGAAAAGAAATACTTTGCTCTAAAATTGGATAACAATGTTTTAGTTATGAATAAAAAGCATGATTATTACTATCAAGTAAGTTGATAATTCTATTGCATGTCAACTTTATAATTATTTCAGTATCTTGTTTTCTCTTACTATAATTAAAATCTATTTCAGGTTCATGGACAAATGCGTGTCAGCAAAATGGATAAGTGCTACTTCATATGTTTTATTTCAGTCACTGAACCTTTGACTGTGATAGAAGTTTGTCGAGATAATGAATTTATCCGGAATATGATACCGAAGCTGTTAGACTTTTTTAAAAATTGTATTCTGCCAGAAATAATATTAAGACGTGTTCAAAAAAATGCGAAATGTATAGATTTGAATGGTATGTACCAGTATGAACACAAGGCTTTTACCTTTTATTTTATTTACTTCATAAATTTTATCACGATCTGGCCCAACATTTTGAAGTTATTGGGAAATAATTTTCGTCATAAAATAACAAATATACTAAGTAAACTTATTTTCCTTTGCAGCACCTGTGTAGCAGTGGTTTCAAGACAGAAGACTGAAGGCAGAGGAAGCAATCAACAATAGGCTTGTATCCCATTTTTTTTTTCGATTTGTTATTTAAAGACGTCACAATAATATAAATATAGGTGAAATAATTACTTCGATAGCATAAAAACTTCTCGAGATATGATAACTTGAAGATCACAATTTTGGACTATCCCGAAAACGCTCCATACAAAAGGTCACCACGTTATGACGTCACACCATGCTATTTCATATGCATTAAATCAGAAATTTGTACGACAGCTATGTTAAACATTGCGTTTATGTAGCCAGTGCCGTAACAAATGTTATAGTATTTTATATTGTTTCTACAATGGTAATATTTATTTTTTGTAATTTCATACCTTTAAAATGGACTTTCCCACCAAACTTTGATCGACGATAAAACACGTCGGACATAAGTTATTAAAATTTTAAGACCGCAGATCGTTCTAGTTTTATGTATTTTACGTTACTGATAGAGAGTTTTTATAATTTTGTAACATGGGCAACAAGCCTATTAGAATAATTTATGTTTTAATTGTATTTTTATAGTAGTTTGTTCAGAATCTACGTTATCATTGTATATTACTTTTTATCAAATAAAATAAAAGTTTAAACCTATAAATATAACTTTTATTTCCATAACACAATCGTAGATAACATAATTATGTCGTAGCAGGTGGCGTTCTGTAGTTCTGCCTACCATAATGGAAATATTGAGAATATTCCTACAGAATATTTTGGGGTGTAAGTGGTTCATCAACATCTTTGAACCAAAGCCAACTTCACCTGCACGCGGTGCACCCTGCTGACTGGCAAACGAAGCTCAGGCGAAAAGAGAGGTAGGGAGCGTAATTGTAAGCTACCCGACTTGGGAATGTACCTCCACCTCACAGAATACCGCAACGAAATAACAGATCCCTTGAGGGTTGTTCTCACAGAATACCGCAGCCAAATAACAGATCCCTTGAGGGTTGTTGTGTTCCTGCGAGTGAGTGAGGACACCAGAAATGAAGGTGATGCTGCGTCAGCAGCGGGGGTGGCGGCGCGCGAGCGATATTTTATGTTGCGATTAATATGGCTACGGTAACCGCTTCACATCAGGCGGGCCGTATGCTTGTCTGCCACCCGACATAGTATAAAAAATAAAATAATTCAGCTCATTTTGGCACGCCATCTAGTTGTCATGAAGGTAAACGTAGTGCTCGCTCACGTCTGTGTGTGTAAACTACACTATATTCAATGACAGATGTTATTATAGGATTATGTGTCGAATTGGGTGAATTTTGAGGCAAGTATATGACCAAGGTCAATAAAGTGTAATGTCCGAGTTCCGCGAAAACTATTCCTACGACTTACAAATGTTCCATTTACACGTAAATCAAAATAAACTAGAAATGTTGACTACAGCGCCATCTAGCGGGAAAACGGCAACGAGCAGACCGTATGTTCCACCTTAAGAGTAACGCCGGTAAAGGTCCGTTACTGTCGTTACCCTTAAGATTGAGTTGTAAGTTGAGTAATTCACGTCGTTTTCATATATGTAAATTGTACAATGACGACGCAAAATAAGTTCACCATTTGTATGAAACCGACGTGAATAATACGCGACTCACAACTCACAAAATTACGCTCGTTTCGCCTCACCCCAAGACGTTTAAACCTAAGTAAAACAAGCTATTCGACACTTACTATTTTCCAAGGGTTGAACCTCACAAAACAAATGAAAGGACAAGACTCTCTTGTTACTTTTTCCGAACTTATTTGTCACTGATAGGCTACCTGTAAGCCGTTTCACACATGACTAAATAATTACTAAATTAGCAATTTCATTTAAATCCGGACAAGTACGAGAACTCGCAGACTGAGAGTTCCGTACCACCAACGTACACATAGTAGCGAATTGTGAGATATCTAAGAGGGCCGTATGTTTGCATGGCATCCCAATAAGTATTAAAAAAATGTGAAGCGAATGGTTTTAATGAACCTGGTCTGTTCGTGGAATGTCGTTGTTAAAGTTTTTGGTAGTCACAAGCTTAAACTAACCGAACTCAACTATGTCTATAAACCATTAATTAAATGAATAAATGAATGATTTATTTCTCATCCCAATATTTTTTAGGGTTCCGAACCTCAAAAGGAAAAACGGAACCCTTATAAGATCACTTTGTTGTCCGTCTGTCTGTCTGTCTGTCTGTCTGTCTGTCTGTCTGTCTGTCTGTCTGTCTGTCTGTCTGTTCGTCTGTCTGTCAAGAATTTCCATGTCGAGAATGCGTGGAGGTATCAAGCTGAAATTTGAATTGTATGCTCAGGTCTACGGTCCCATGAAGTTAAAAAAAAAATCAAACTGCTATGTTTACGTAGAAAAAAGTTACGGCCGTTTATTCAGCAAAAAACGCATATTCCGACACACTCAAGGGAATCAAAACCTATAGGGTACTTCCCGTTGACCTAGAACTATGAAATTTGGCAAGTAACATCGTTATAGACTACAAGTACAGGAATAAATCTCAAAACTATACATTTGTAAATAAATCTTAAAAAATAGGGGGTCTATATTTTTTATAGGGTGTCGAAATTTCAAATTGAAACTACTAGTTCAAATGGGGTATCATATGAAAGGGCTTGACATTGCAAAATATATTTTATTTATTTTTTTCGACGCATTATTTCTTATTTATAATGAAAAATATGAAATTTAATAATGATACTACGTACCTACGGAACCCTCGGTGGGCGAGTCCGACTCGCACTTGTCCGGTTTTTTTCATTCATTATATTGCTTCTACTTTTATAGCAAAGGGGTTGTGACTCAACTTAAGTTTCTGTTCACACCTATCTTTAACGGTAATACATATCTATACTTCAAAGCGAATATTACCGAATTCACCCGAGACAGCAGAATCTCAGTCTAAGAGCTGTGCCCGCGACTTCCTCCGCGCGGATTAGTTATTTTTTTATTATTTGTTTATATTAATAAAAATAAATAAAATTTCAAAAATAAAAGTAGTCTAAGTATTCCTTATTCTCATCATATCAGCTATCTGCCACTGAAAGTCCCGTTAAAATCGGTCCAGCCGTTGCAGAGATTAGCCGGAACAAACAGACAGACACACAGACTAAAATTGTAAAAAATATTATTTTGGTAATATTTACATCTTAATAAAAAGCGGTTATTTTAATATTACAAACAGACACTAGTTTTATTTATCTATAGATATTAAATACATAAATATGTGACATGGCACCTAATAGTAATGACATGTTATTAACCTGCAAGCACGGGACCCTAAACACGTGTGCGATTTGAGTATTTATGTGATAACCGATAACACTAAAATAATACTGATAAATGTAGATATTGTCAATGCTAGCCAGCTGTCTGTTCTAGATACCGAACATATTGATTTTATGCCCGGTTTACATTATTCCAGTCCAGCGATCGATTCCAGCGCTGAATTACTATTGGAATATTGTAAACCGGCACTGGAATGCACTGGATCCAGTGAGTCTACTTTTGAATCCAGCACGGCCATTCCAGCGCAACTGGAATCATGTTGACGGCCAATTCAGTGCCATTCCAGTGCTGACAGAACAATTGTACAGGAAACACGTGTGGTTTTTTTTTTGCGGATTTTTACCTGGATGGCGAAGAAAGTATTCAAAATGAAAAGGTTAACTGAAAACCAAGCGTACGCGATATTTCATGTTGCGAGCGTTAGTATGGTACTGCTTCACATCAGGCGGGTCGTATGCTTGTCTGCCACCCGACAAGACTACAGTAAACGTTTCACATCAGACGCGTCGTATGCTTGTCTGCCACTCGACGTAGTACAAAAAAATTTAGTATACGTAGCAGTACACTGATTCTAAACATAAATATAAAGTCCGACGCCTTAAGGCCATGAAAAAGCGTCGGATTCAGTCACTATTTAATTTTTAGAGATTTTTTATTACTACAATAACATAGCTTAGTTAGTAACTCACCATAAACGTCGTCATTTTGTCAAATTGTCCAAATAGCACCGTGGCACTATAAAAACTAGATGAATAGCACAAAACGTATTTACTTATATACCGAGTGGGCGAGCTGACTGAGTAAATATTATATTTAAAAACAAATGGTTCTCGTAATCGCATGTTTTCCTTTATGAGTTCCGAAAATTTTAAGTTGAGTAACGGCAAAAATGTGATTAACAATTTGTGTGTCTCATAGACAGAGAAAATCTGTAGACAATACAAAACTGATAGATGATTTGCATCGTATTCAAGAATAAACTATAAATTAACAAGAATAAACAATTCCTTTTAACTTTTATTAATGTTAATAAAAAAAGAACTATCATCAAGGCGTTTCGTTTCATACCCATATCGTAGAGGATAATGTGGAAATTATAAATCGCCGCTTTGTGGCGGCCGTCGTTTTGGATTGAAACTCGCTGTATTTAAATGATCGTACATAGTCCCATGAATGAAACAATTTACACATTTTTTGGCAAATTATGGATATTTATGGAGATATGTCAAATTTGACTTGCAAGGTTTGATTTCAGACACCGAGTCGAAACTAAAAGCTTTGAAAAAGAGTAACAAGCGACATCATTGTGTAAGAAAATGAGTCAGTGTATACGATTTTTCGATTTTTTTTTTCAAAGTAAGCAAAATAATATACCACGCAGTTTTGAGTACAGCGGAATATAAATTCAACGACAATATCTATCTCATGTGGTCACACCAAACTGGTGTCTATAAAAGGTAGTTAGTGTATTATGTCTATGGATTCATTTAGTCACGCTGGACCGTCTGGACACAAAGTGGAGATGTCCTGTTTTTCTATACTACGTCGGATGGCAGACAAGCATATGGCCCGGCTGATACAAGGCAGTTACGATAGGTTATCCACAGTTGCAACATAAGTTATCGCTCACACGCAACCACCTCCGCTGCCATCGCAGCAACTCCTTCCTTTCTAGTAACAGTCAATATAACAGACAGGGACCCCACAATCCTAGAGAGTTGTTGCATTACTGTAAGTGAGTAAGGTTACTAGGAAGGAGGGAGCTGCTTGGCCTCGATCTTCTGTATGGTGGAGGTACTTTCCCTAGTTATAATTACGCTGGGCCTTATCTCCTGTATGGTGGAGGTTATTTCCTCGGTTATGATTACACTGGGCCGTACCTATCTTTTGCCAAAACCTCATTAGTTTCTTTATATATATATGTGACCTTACTCACTCGCAAGAACACAACAACCCTCTAGGGAATTGTTATTTGGCTGCGGTATCCTGTCAGGTGGAGGTACTTCCCCAGTCCGGGCAGCTTAAAAAATACGCTATGTCCTACCTCTCTTGTCGCCAGAGCCTCGTTTGTCACCTAGCAGGGTACACCACGTACAGGTACAGGAATTAAATTAGTTGAACTAAATGGCAAGCGTCTTTAAATCTTACACTTAATTTAATGAATATATGATTTTTTCTTTCCGTGTCGGCCGAAATAACAAACTTGTTGTTATAGACAGAATGTAAATAGAAGAGAGAGAACAAAATAATCTACGGATGTTACATTATCTTCATAAGTAAATCATTTTGAAAAATATTTGCACATGACGTCGGTACACGATTATGTTGCTTGCCTTTCTTATTGGCCTGTCTTCAAAGTAAACATAGCTATGTAGGTCAAGATCTAGACTTTACTTTAAAAAATACGTAAGCAGTTAATTGTCCGCCACTTGCGCGTATTTCGGTATACCGAGATACGATGACCAAGATGGGATCTAAAAATATATATAATAATAATCTAAATTTGCTAAAAATAAACAAATTTTAAAATACAAACTTTATTAAATAATAATTAATACAATTGGCCGTGTGGTTTCCGGCAGACTAGAATAGAATCACTCCATCTCTTCCCGTGGATGTCGTACAAAGTACTCTGTGATGTCGTACAAGGCGACTTAGGGAAATACATTATAAAACATCGATCAGGCCTCCCAACCCGTCTGGCCAGCGTGCGGAGTGTAGGCCAAATCCTCCTCCTGTCTGGGACGGACGAGAGAGGGTCGTGCTCCTGTAGTGGAGACTAAAATGACCTGATGATGATGATGATGATAATTCTATATTTTAGATCCCACGACGAGTATGGTGGTGGAATGGTTAGCGATGTCTACTTTGACTCCAAAGTATAACCATTGCTTGCCATTCGACTACCATGCTCGCCTTCTATCTCTCATCTGGATATTTTCTATGTATTAGAAGTATGTATTTACAAAAAAATGCATTCTAGTACATATATCAGCTGTCTAGTACCCATAGTACATGCTTAATTTGAGACTAGATGGTGCTGTGGAATTTATCCAGATTTTTTTATATACTACGACGGGTGACAGACAAGCATACAGCCCACCTGATGTGAAGCGGTTGCCTAGGTAACCTAAATTTAATCAAGTAAATTAGCTGGGATGCGGTCGGTGATCTCATCCGTGGTGGTGACCTCCGCTGCCGTGATTGCTGCCACCTCCGTGCTGGTTACCGCCGTAATGGTTCTGCCCTCTATGATTATGGCTACGTGATTTAGGTAATGGCCACCATGGCTTAGGCGATGACCACCGTGGCTTGGGTGATGACCACCGTTGCTGGTGGTTTGGGTAATGACTGGGAAATGTACCTCCAGGTACATTCCCCAGTCATTACCCAAACCACCTCCAGTACCTCCAGGTACATTCCCCAGTCGGGCAGCTTACAATTCGCTCCCTACCTCTCTTTTCGCCAGAGCTTCGTTTGTCAGTCAGCAGGGTGCACCGCGTGCAGATGAAGTTGGCTTTGGTTCAACGATGTTGATGAACCACTAACACCCCAAAATTATATATTATTTATTCTTGAATTATATAATATTTATTATTTATTCTTGAATGACACTTGAATGAAGAAGATACTTGAAGGAGGAAGGAGTAATAAAGAAAAGAATCAAACTTCCTGACTTCATTCATAATCAACTATTTCTTTCCGATAAATTGCATAAATCGCTTGTAGCTTAAAAACGAGTAGGGAAGTAGTAATAACACAAATAATGCTGCAGCTGCATTTATTATGCTTCAATAATAAAAGTTTGTTGTATAAACTAATCCTATTAGGTAGAAATCTATTAATCCTTTGACACTTTCATTTCTTCATATTTCTTCTACGTTCCATAATGTTCAATAGATTTCTACCAAACAATAAGCAAGCTTTGGTCTGTGTGAGCGGTATGATCGTTTACCGCGTAACTTTAATGTACATTCCTTCGTTAATTTATTTCTTATACAGTTCTTTCTTTAGCTCCTTCATTTATATAGATATAAACTAGCAATGTACTTAAAATTAAAAAATACATTGATATTCACGAAAGTTACGCGGTGAAAGGAGTTAATGCTAGTTTTTCCCTACAGAACCCAGAAATCCTTTAGTGTCGGGCAGTTTTGGAGGTTCGGGTACTTTCGCATCTGGGGCTTTCGCGTCGGGTGCCTTGACGTCAGCAGGCATTTCCACGCTTACAACTGCTGAAGCCAGCATCAGCAGACAGACGAGAAGCTGTAATAAAATTTGATAGAGTAAGGATGCTGTTCCCGCACTGATAGAAATATAAAAATATTAGTTTCTACTCGCGGCTTCGTCCCCCTGCGTGAATTTTTTGTTATACTACGACGGGAGGCGGACTAACATACAGTCCGCCTGATATGAAGCGGTTACCGTGCCGCCCTGCATGAATTTTTTTTTATGCTACGACGGGTCGCAGAGAAGCATACGGTCCGCCTGATCGCGCGCCGCCACACCCCGCTGCCAACGCAGCATCTCCTTCTTTTCTGGTGACCTCACTCACTCGCAGGAACACAACAACCCTCAAGGGAATTGTTATTTGGCTGCGGTGTTCTGTGAGGTGGAGGTACATTCCCCAGTTGGGTAGCTTAAAATTACGCTCCCTACCTCTCTTTTCGCCAGAACCTCGATCGTTTGTTAATTAGTAGGGTGCACCAAGTGCAGGTGACGTTGGCTTTGGTTCCAAGATATTGATGAACTACTTACACCCCAAAATGGCCACACTATAAGTAATAGTACTACGTATAGTATGGCCCCTCTGAGACAGATCTGAAACAGTTTGTACGAGTATGGCGCCGCACACACACACGTTCATTCAAGCTCTACACTGACGTCATTATTTATTTAGTAATAAACGACGCGACATTTGTATGGAGTGCCCTGGGTGTGGTATAAGTAATAGTACTACGTATAGTAAGCTCCCTGCAGCTCTCTGGTATCGATTTCACCTCCCCTCTGAGACCAATCTGGAATAGTTTGATCTGAGGGGCAATTCTCGTAATTAAAATACAGTCAAAATTCAGTTTCGATCCAGTCTCGATCTCACAAATGTCACATTTGGTATTCTCGTAACACAATATGTAACTTCAAAATTAAATTTAAGTGGGATTATATCGAAATATGAGTGAAAATTAAACAAACACAGTGAAAATTAAAAAAACTAAGAATGTTACTTTGCCAACAACAAGAATTGATAATAATGAATTAATGAAATCAAGTATATAATTTTAGTCAATTCACAATTCAATCTCGACTCGGTCAATTTCAATCTGCGTTCGTAGAAAAATTACGAGAATTGGCCTTCAGCTGGACTCAATCTCGCTCTGTACAGTCATCATTATTTATGTAATTGTGAATTTCGCGACATTTGTATGGAGTAGCCAGGGTGTGACATGGGTAAAAGCATCTTATGTGTCAATCTAGCACATTGTCTACGTATAAGGCAAATTTCTCGGTCTCGAGGAGCACTATGGTAATGCTGCGTGTGTCAGTCTTATTAGATTACGCAAGTTGAGCAATGCGACCGTAACCTGTCTAAGGATGGGTTTATTTATCTCGAGCTCCTTCATCCTTCGGAGGGTACGTATGTGCCGTGTGTTGTCATTAGATGACCGTCGTTAAGTCAAGTCAATAATAGTCTTTGGGCGGCCTGTAAACACTGGCTTCGCCAATCCGCAGTTGAGCAGCGTGGTGGAGTATGCTCTAAACAGCTTCGATTGAGGGGAGACCCGTGTCCCAACAGAGGGACGTTTAAGGGTTGATGCCGAAGAGCACTTCAAACTTGACACTAAGACCTTTGTACCGTTCTTATGGCACTTGTAATAAGAGTTACAATCACATTGTGACTGTCAAAGTGTCAAGCATGATCTGCTTAGCTGTACATGGTACAAACAAAATAGCTTTCTGCGTCGCATCTATCTGTCCGTTTATCCGCTACCTCCTCCTAAAGTACGGGAAGGATTTAGAAAAAAAAATATTAATTAAAAATTACAAAAAGTAAAAACTAACTTACCACAAGCCGAGACATTGTCTTGAATATCAGATCCTAAGTAACACTAATGATACAACGCTTCTGCACAGGGTTTTTATACAGTACAAAACCTACACAATAGGTACTACAGTAACTAATAATTGTCAAGTGAACATCAATAATAATTAACGATAATTATTACAATAAACAATGAAATTGCCCTCGCAAATGATACATTGAAAAATGCATATAACTGTTAGGACAGTCATCAAAAGAAATTAGTACTTATCCCTAAGTGTTCTACTAACTTCACCGTGGTATAAAAAAAAGGTTGTCTGTAAAGTCGGTTTACGGACGATAATTTTACGTGATTAATGTCATTAGAAAACATCGGCCGGTGGAGTGGAAGAGAGATAGATGCGTCACAAGCCGAACGCTTTGGCCGATCGTGCCTTTATATCGCTTGTTCCGCGCTCGCGCTTGTACGCTCGGTTCAGGCGGAACGTGACAATGAGTCATGCTTTTTCGTGCGTGCAGCTGGCGTTCATCGATTTATAAAGACGTTATCACGTCAAAAACATCACATATGTTTTTCCCGTGACAGATTATTATCCGTCTTATTTATTTATTTATTTAAATCTTTAAATAAGACTTACAGCTTCAGACTAACAATAAGCCATTTACGAGTCCCCACAAATAGTAACGAGAGAAAAAAATATGAAATCAAACATTAAGTACCACTAAACGCGTCACAAGCATATAAGGTCCTGTGATCGAACCGAAACCACAATAGCCGCACAAATATGCAAAACCTAGTAAGAAAAAAAAATGCAGTATAATCGGTAAAAGAAAAAAAATATATGATAATATTAATGTATATTAATGATAAGTACTAATTTCTTATGAGTCATATCTGTGAGCGTAATGTTGTGGCCAGCGAGAAACACTTAGTACGTTATTGTTAAATGATTAACCAAAATAAAGAACACGATTCCAAAATTCTAACAATTCCTTTTGGATTATTCTATATTTTTTTTCGCAGATGCCATATTTAAATAATAAAATAACTTAAGTCTCCACACTGTTATGTCACTCTCACAGCTTGTCTGTGCTTACAACTGAGACGAAAATGATCATTTGTCTAAAACCGTGCCGATGTTTGCAGGCCAAAACAATACAGATACACACATACATATATGCTTTCAAAAAACATTGCCGTTCCTTCTTCGGCAGTAGGGTAAAAAGATGTATCGTACAATTAAATCAATTAATAAGTACCTGCAATGACATCTTCGGATGGCTAACAAACATAACAATTTGCTAACAGGTTCGTTTTTTGTTTCTTAGTTATAACTTAATAGCATTGAATAATAAGAAACCATCATTGGCGTAGCCAGTTAACGAGCACGTTTCCGGCAAGAGTAGGCTAAAAAAATCAACACTGAACCCAGAGGAAAGCACTGTGTGAGCACCTTCGAAGCAACATAATGTGCAAGTATTAATTTAGTAGTACGATTTAAAAAGTACAATCTAATGAGAGAGTAGATATTGCTAGGGCAACCTCTCACCTTTAGTTTCAATAACAACATTGGTCACCACGCATTATCAAAGGCACGCGAGATGTCTAAGAAGATAGCTAAAACATACTTGTTCTCCGAGAGTTCAACAATTTTACGCACCGCGAGTGCAGCGTCAACAGTAGGTAGAATTACCAACAGTGAAGCCGTATTGATTTTTAGGAAATTGGTTATATGGTAGTATGTTTTAAAGGATTATTATTTACGTTATTAACACATAACAAATGTTTTTTTTTTCAGAGTTGAGTGTGGTTGAGACCCCTAAATCGATTTCTCGCCCTAATAAATCATTATTGTAAATTTCATCCAAATTATTACGCATTTATACGCAAGTGCAATATTGGCTCAGAAAATAATTTAATGTGGCATAAGAAAAATTATGTAATATGAAATATAGACAGTACGTAATTCTCAAGCCCTGTTATCTTTTTTGCTAACTGTACTGCGTATGTAGATTATTTTAATTTATTATAAGACTAGACAAATATGACTGATACTACACTATGCATTGATGTTTTAATAATAAATGATTTGAAAAGTACTGTAAACAATAACTTAATTCAGTGGAAACTATACGCATGTAGAATAGCAGGCAATCTATATGCTGGGTGGAGACGAGAACTGATCTCACTAGGTTATTTTCTAAATTAGACAAGAACTGATTACTGACCCTGAAAGTGCTGCACGTGTTCTATCGAAATGTAATCAATATTAGCTTATAAAATAATGGTGCCTTGCGCCATATTTTTCATTTATCGAGCACCCCACGCTTTTTTCACATTAATACTAATCTTTTTCGTTCATTTATATTTTCTGCCTCTATTAAAGATTATTTTTCGTTCTTTAGTTCGATTGATCGTTTTTCAATTCGATTAATTTTCAATCGATTTCCAAAAGTATTTGGAAATGAATTGCTCCTGTAAATAATAAAATGTTAATGATTGTATTTGTATTTAATGTAACGAAATTGTTAAAACTTGGCAATTAAAAGAGTCTGCCTTGAGTTTCTTGCCAGTTCTTCTCAAGAAGCCCCGTAACCGGAACTGGCACTTAAATTCAATATCACATTCAAGATAGTGTGATGAAAGTGAATCTAAGCTCTGCGGACTTAGAGTAGTAATGATTTAGATACATGTTCTTATATTTAATTTGTATGACGTTTCTAATTGCTTTATAAAGTCCAAGGAATAAAGATATTTTGATTTGATTTGATTTTGATTTGAGCTCTATCAATGGTATCAGTAAATGAAATATAAATATTCATCGATAAATTACACACTGCCATCTAGGCCCAAACTAAGCAAAGCTTGTACTGTGGGTACTAAATAACTGATATAATACTTAAATACATTTTTTGCAAATACATTTTTGCATTTAATAGCATAGAAAACACCCAGACCAAGACAAACACATGTTCGTGCACACAAATGTTTGTCATATGCGGGGTTCCAAACCGCGACTTCGGAATCAAAGGCTCGTCATTTGGCTGTGGCTCTGAGGTAGAGGTACTTTCCCCAGTCGGGCAACTTACAAATCGAAAGATGCTCTGGCAAACGAAAGGTAGGGCGTATTTAATACGCTGTGCCCTACCTCTCATCACTACGTGCAGATGAGGTTGGCTTTGGCTCAAAGGTTGGGCCACTTACACCCCAAATCTCCAGGTGCTGGGTCCGGGCGTATAACAAATTCCCGTCCGGCTATGTATCCTCAGCTTTACAATGTCAAACAATGAGCCTATTACCTGAGATAATACATTGATTAATAGCTTTTGTATTATGTCCTACAATTATGTAGGCTTTTAACAGTTGCATCCTTCTATAAATTATTGATTTTACTTCAGGTAGTTTTTGTTTTCTTGTAAACTGTAACCTGTTTTTTTTAATTAAAATTAAGATTTTTACATGTTATTTTCACTAAAACCAAGTTTCCTGCGAGTATTTAAAAAAAACATTACACAAAACTCCACATTATTAAAATCTACTAAATAAATTCTTCCTTTTAAAACCAAACTAATGTTGGTCCAGACTCTCATACTACCCATTATTGACTATTCCGATGTGTATTATTTGGACTCAAATGAAGATCATCTTGATAAAATGGAACGTCTTTTGAACTCCTGCATTAGAATCATCTTCTGCTTACGCAAATGTGATCACATCTCTTTGATCTCTTCCTACCGTTATCAACTTAAACGGCTTACCATCAGACAGCGCAAAAATCTAAATGTCCTTTGTCACTTATATACTGTTCAATAGTTCATTATTTAGCCTTATGTCACATTAATTTCGCCTTTTGTGTATAAAATAGGCTAGACGACAATTTTTTCTTTCGGTTTGTTATGTAAGGACGTCACAATAATATAACTATAGGTGAAAGAATCACTTCGATAGCATAAAAACTTCTCGAGATATGATAATTTGAAAATCACAATTTTGGACTTTCCTGAAAACGCTCCATACAAAAGGCTACATAAGTATGACGTCACACTTATGTATTTTGTATACGTTAAAACAGAAATTTGTACGACAGCTATGTGAAATACTGCGTTTATGTAGCTAGTGCCATAACAAAAGTTATAGTATTTTTGATTGTTTTTCCAAAATTAATATTTTTTTTTTATAATTTCATTCTTTTAAATTGGACTTTCCTACTACACTTTGATCGATCATAGAACAAGTCGGACATAAGTTATCAAAATTTCAAGATCACAGATCGTTCTAGTTTTGTATATTTTATGACACTGCTATGTACTTTTTATAATTTTTTATCATTGTCGTCTAGCCTATTGTATTGCGTGATAAGTAGAAAGGTTATATATACCTAATTACTAAGTTAAAATGAAAATTAAATTTACTAGTGTTATAAAAATATTCGCTATCTGAGAAATATTATTGTTATTACGTTATATTACGTTTAATATATTATGTACCAAGGGGATAAAGCGGCATATTGCATTCAGCGTAACGAAGTACTCTATAGTTTAGTTAACTCCCGAACGCAGCGGAGCGAGCAGTATCATCTCAGATTACGTATATAATAAAAGTATTTGGAAATGAATTGCTCTTGTTATGTTATGTTAATGATTGTATTTGTATTTAATGTAACGATATTGTCTACACGATATCCAGACTCTTTTCTTTATCAACTTCCAATAGACCCTGTAGATATAGTCCTATCGTCGATACCCCTTTACGCCTTGTGGAAGAAAAGCAGCAATAACGAAGTATTGTGTAATGATAATGAATAACATTAAGTAGGCGTTGAGTTGCAATTTTTCAATTTTTAATTCTCGAACACACGCATTTTTAAAATTAAACTTAAACGCATTTTTAAAATTAAACTTAAATTTCATCACTGATTATAATGTTCCAACTGATATAATAATACTACAGTTACAGGCATGCAGAAAAAGTTGTGTTTTACACAACATTTTGGGGTGTAAGAGGTTCATCAACATCTTTGAACGAAAGCCAAATTCACCTGCCCGTGGTGCACCCTGCTAACTGACAAACGAGGCTCTGGCGAGAAGAGAGGAAGGCAGCGTAATTGTAAGCTACCCGACTGGGGAATGTACCTCCACCTCACAGAATACTGCAGCCAAATAACAATTCCCTTGAAAGAAAGGAAGGAGATACTGCATCGGCAGCGGGGGTGGCGGCGCGCGAGCGATATTTAAGTTGCCAGCGTTAATATGGCTACGGTAACCGCTTCACATCAGGCGGGCCGTATGCTTGTCTGCCACCCGTCGTGGTATAAAAAAAACACAACCATAACCAATAGAAAAAAATACATTATCTCTTTAAGAATTAACTTTGTTTATAATTAACTAGCTGGCCCGGCGAACTTTGTATCGCCTGGCCAGCTAGTTGAACACGCAAGTTAAGCAACGTCGACCGTAGCCTGTACACGGATGGGTTTATATTACCTCGAGCTCGTGATTCGAAAGACACGTTAAGCCGTCGGTCCCGGTTGTTATCATTAGCACATCTTGAGCTCCTCCGTGCTTCGGAAGGCACGTTAAGCCGTCGGTCCCGGTTGTTATCATTAGCTCATCTTGAGCTCCTCCGTGCTTCGGAAGGCACGTTAAGCCATCGGTCCCGGTTGTTATCATTAGCTCATCTTGAGCTCCTCCGTGCTTCGGAAGGCACGTTAAGCCGTCGGTCCCGGTTGTTATCATTAGCTCATCTTGAGCTCCTCCGTGCTTCGGAAGGCACGTTAAGCCGTCGGTCCCGGTTGTTATCATTAGCACATCTTGAGCTCCTCCGTGCTTCGGAAGGCACGTTAAGCCGTCGGTCCCGGTTGTTATCATTAGCTCATCTTGAGCTCCTCCGTGCTTCGGAAGGCACGTTAAGCCATCGGTCCCGGTTGTTATCATTAGCTCATCTTGAGCTCCTCCGTGCTTCGGAAGGCACGTTAAGCCGTCGGTCCCGGTTGTTATCATTAGCTCATCTTGAGCTCCTCCGTGCTTCGGAAGGCACGTTAAGCCGTCGGTCCCGGTTGTTATCATTAGCTCATCTTGAGCTCCTCCGTGCTTCGGAAGGCACGTTAAGCTGTCGGTCCCGGTTGTTATCATTTAATGACAGTCGTTAAGTCAGTGGCCTTTAGGCGGTTCGAAAACACTGGCCTCCGCCAACCCGCAGTTGAGCAGCGTGTTGGAGTACGCTCTAAACCCCTTCGGTTGAGGGAAGACCCGTATCCATAAAAACTGAATATTTCATAAAAATAAAGATTTCCTTATTGTTAATTTTTTTTTAAAAAAACGTTTTGTTTTATTTTTTTTAGTTTTGAAATAGGTTTTATCATTTTGGTGATTTGTAATTGTCATTTCCTTTGATGTTTACTCTGATTTGATTCTTGCGCTCGAACCCCATGGGAAAAGCGTTTTCACCCCTATCGATTTGACATTTTTAAATTTTCATAACAAATCACAGACAACTTTCGCGACATAAAAGTGACACCAATCGATTTGACGTTTTGATATTTGACAACCAATAAATATCGTAATCCCTTTTTCAACTGACACTTTCATTTGTATGGGAAAATGTTTTTTCTTTTATTTTATTTTTTCGAGAATTTTCCAATGTTTTTAAGAGTTATTCTGCTATTCGGGACGGAAACAAATCCAACAAATCAAAAAATTGGTTGCCTGTAAAGTCGGTATACGGGCGAAAGTTTTACGTGACAACGACTTTGAGTGGTAAAATGTTTTCGAGTGGAAGGGACGCATGCCTTTCACTTTTTATGTCTGTCTCTCTCGCTCTTAGAAGGGACACGCGTCCACGACACGCTTACAATGAGAGCGAGTGAAAGGCACGCGCCTTTCACTCGCTCTCATTGTAAGCGCATAACGTGACCCAGTTTCTTGAAGTGTCACCCGGCTAACCAATTTATAAGACGTTGTCACGTCAAAACCATGGCAATCGGTCCAGCCGTTCTCGAGTTATAAGTGTTGTAACAAACACGACTTTCTTTTATATATATAGAAGAAGAAGATTAGAAGAAAAAAACTTTAGAGCTTTCAAAATTTTGAATGGAATTACGACAATTTTCAAGTAATTTTTAAATGTCATGAAAACTGCCGTGCCGTATAGCATTCTACAATAGTGATGCTAATGTAGACAAAGGGGACTTTTAGATGTCATGCTATCTAATATTTTTTTTATATCATCGTGTAAAGGGGTTTCTTAGAAACACTGTTGTTCCTCCAAGACTTTTTATTCTTCAAAATCCTATGATAAAAAATTTTATGACCAAAAGTGTTTCTATTGATCCTCTCTATACTATATGCCACTTTGCGCAATACGGCGGCCTCGATGGCGCTGCCAGCCTGCCACAGTATTACGCGCTGCGGACGCGGGCCAGTGGCAGCAGCCTCCTGCGTGTCGTCGCTGACCGTGTGGACGGTCCCTTTGTGGCCCACTGGCTTGAATTGCACGGACCAGTGTGCCACAACAGGTTTTAGATGTTTAAGTGTGAGGTCTGTTTTACTAACATAGGATAAGTATCATGTACTAACAAAAAATGGACTGTAATAATTGTTTGAAATAAATAAATAATTATTATATGTATTAGTATTTTTATATATGTCCTATTTTGACTAAAATCTTAAAGTACCTACGTTTTGTTAATGTAAATAAATCATCGAATTTGACGAGCACCCTATCTGAAACCGGCTTACCTCTTTAAGATAACCGAATACAAGTAAACGAGTATTATTTTAAAGGTAAAGTTTGTGGATGTCTATTACTTTTCCACTGCTAAATGTCTGAATCGATTTGGATAAAATTTTTCTTACATATAGAAAATGTTCTGCATTGACACTTTTGAAGTGGCAGTGGGCAGGGTCGAAAGGTTCTCGAGTGGAGTCCACGTACCCGCAAGCGTAGCGTAGGACGTCCACCCACAAGGTGGACAGACAACCTCATTAAGACCGTAGGATAGCGCTGGATGTAAGCCGCTTCCAACCGGTCTTATTGGAGATCTAGAGGGGAGGCATGTCCAACAGTGGGCTTTCAATGGCTGAGATAATGATGATGATGATTGACACTGAAGATACTTTTTATCTATATACTGCGTTCACGCGGGACGAAGCCACGAGAAGAAGCTAGTATTGTATATTGTTATTGCAATTTCTTAAGTATGCCTTTAGAGATAATTGTATTAAAAAAATTAAAGGATATTTGTAAAAGGGCGCCGTGATCAAGATTTTGCAATAATAATATTGTAATCTGATCAATTTTGACTCGAAACAGGATATTCCCGACAGTTATCCATAATATGACGAGATTTTGACTTAATATATTTCAGGGGCTGCTATAATAATAAAAAAAAATCGTTTTCTAGGATTTTTGATTATGAAAATCAAACGTTGGCATAAATTAGTGGTAACTACTCGTATAATCGTATTTAGATTAGCTGGTAGAGACTCTAAAGCTCTACTGGCTTCTACGACTAAGTCGATACGATATTGTAAGGCTTATATTGTAAGTTCATTATATATTGTAAGTTAATAAACAAAATTGTACATAGTACAATGAACTTTGTCAATCGTGTAACATAAAAACTTAAATACGTGGCAAAAATAGGGGAATTCTACAGAATGCGCGAGGATTCCCGGAAGACGCGAGACTTTTCTAGGCTCGTATTTAAGTTTACATGTTATGGAATTGACATAAAGTTCATTATGCTATGTACAATTTCGTTGCAAAAAGTCGCTTACATTCCATTCCACGGCGCGGGGTGCAAATTGAGCCTTATGTTGTAATTACGGGAATTGGACCACACCTGGCATGCACATAAATAACAATAACACATTATAAATAAATAAATATTGTCAGACAAATTACACAGCGCCATCTAGCCCCAAAGTAAGCGAAGCTTGTGTTGTGGGTACTAGACAACTGATAAACATACGTAAATACATTTTTTTTGTAAATACATACTTATGATACAAAGAAAACACCCAGACTAAGACAAACAGACATGTTCATGCACACAAATATTTTGTCCTATGTGGGAATCGAACCCACGAGCGTTGGTGTCGAAGCCGCGTCATTGACCGCTACGCCACCGAGCTCGTCATAATAAATTAAATAAATAATAATATTAATTTAATTACATATGTAAATTCCATTCTTATACAGTAATTAACTCTAATATAATATCTATAATTACTACTGAATAGTCCAGTAAATTAGCTGGGATGCGGTCGGTGATCTCATCCGTGGTGGTGACCTCCGCCGCCATGATTGCTGCCACCTCCGTGCTGGTTACCGCCGTAATGATTCGACCCTCCATGATTATGGCTAGGGTAGTGACCTCCGTGGCTTGGGTAATGATCGCCGTGGTTAGGGTAATGACCACCGTGGCTTGGGTAATGACCACCGTGGCTAGTGGTTTGGGTAATGACTGGGGAATGTACCTCCAGATACATTCCTCAACTCGGCAGCTTACAATTACGCTCCCTACGTCTCTTTTCGCCAGTGCTTCGTTTGCCATTCAGCAGGGTGCACCGCGTGCAGGTGAAGTTGGCTTTGGTTCTAAGATGTCCATGAACCACTTACACCCCAAATTATGCTATGTACAATTTAGTTGCAAAAAGTGGCTTATATTCCGGAAATTGGACCACAGCTGGGGCACGCACATAAATGACAACAACAAATTATAAATAATAATATTAATTTAATTACATATGTAAATTCCATTCTTATACAGTAATTAACTCTAATATGGTGTTACTACTGAATAGTCCAGTAAATTAGCTGGGATGCGATCGGTGATCTCATCCGTGGTGGTGACCTCCGCCGCCGTGATTGCTGCCACCTCCGTGATTATTACCGCCGTAATGGTTCTGCCCTCCATGATTAGGGTAATGACCGCCGCCGCCGTGGTTTGGGTAATGACCGCCGCCGCCGTGGCTTGGGTAATGACCACCGTGGCCGCCTGGGTTAGCTGCAAAAGTTACTGCATAAATTAAAGCTTTATTTATTTTATTTAAATACTTTATTGACCACAATAAGGCGAACTTAATGCTAAAATCATTCTGTACCAGTCAACCTTCGGGAAGTGCAGACATCCACGAATGCGGTTTAAAACTATATTAACAAGAAACATAAAAGTGACTAATATACTATACATAAACTATACCTAACCATATACACATTACATTCATAAATACATACATATTCTATCATACATACATACATATCCATATTCATTCATACATTATATTAGGTTGGGGAAAAAGTCTTTTCGTATTTTATATGAAAATTCAAAACATTTTTTACTAAAGTTTATTTACATTTAACTAAAGTATGTAGGTGTCATTTTGTTCGATAACTTTTTGCCATCTTGTAGGTAGAGACATGATCCCATTACTATAGAAATTTTGGGACTTCTGTTCAAAAAACCACGACAAGTGGTTTTGGCAGTCTTCTCGTGATGTTAACCTGACATTGCCTAAAGAATTCTGAAGAGACCGAAACAGGTGGAAATCAGAAGGTGCAAGGTCAGGACTATACGGCGGATGCATTAACACCTTCCAGTCAAACTCTCTTAATTTTTGCTGAGTGGCTAAAGATGTGTGAGGTCTAGCGTTATCATGATGAAAAATCACACTCCTTCTGTTAATTAATTCCGGCCGCTTTCTCTCAACTTTTTGCTTTAATCTCATCAGTTGTTCACAGTAGAGTTCAGAATCGATAGTCCTGCCTGGCGGTAACAGCTCATAATGAATAATGCCCTTCCAATCCCACCATACACACAGCATCGCCTTATTGCGGGTTAACCCGGGTTTTGCCAGAGTCTGTGAAGCCTGACCGGCCTTTGACCACGACCTTTTTCGCACGTTCTTGTCGTACGTGATCCACTTATCATCACCAGTTATAAGCTTTTTCAAAAACGGTTCGCTTTCATTACGTCGTAGTAAAGAATCGCAAATGAGTACACGGTTCATTAAGTTTCTTTCAGTGAGATCATGAGGCACCCAAATATCGAGCTTTTTAGTGTACCCAGCTTTTTTCAAATGCGCCAAAACTGTTTTGTGGTCAATTCCTAATTCTTCAGCTACGTCGTAACTACTGATATGCTGATCTTGCTCCACTTTTTCAAAAATGGCATCCATTTTATCCGTAACAGGGCGACCAGAGCGACGTGCATCTTTCACATCAAAATTTCCTGATTGAAAACGCTTAAACCAAATTTGTGCTACTCTCACAGACACTGCACTAGATCCATAAACGTCACAAATTTTTTTCGCAGCTTGCGTTGCATTTTTACTTTTTTTGTAGTAAAATTTTAAAATGAATCGAATTTCTTCATTAGATTCACTCATCTTGACAGTAAAAAAAAAACAAATGAAAATCACACATTTACCTAATTTGAATTTGGAATTATCTTTTTTAAAATTTAAACTTTTTAAAGATATCAAAACCTGCCAGATACAAATGGTATAACCAAAGAGATTTTATTACAAGTTCATACATACTAAAATGCGAAAAGACTTTTTCCCCTACCTATTATATAAAAAGTTATCCATAAATATGTTAAATAAGATGACTCAGTGCTGAATTAAGCTATTTAAAAGGTTAGCTTTCTTTTTGAAATTAAATTTATTATATATAATATACCTATAATATTTTATACGTTACTAAGCATAGAGGAGCACAAGATACCGGCTTAATCGAATATTGTCTATCTTCATCACCATCATCATCTATCCACTGCTGAATATAAGCCTTCCCTAATTACTTTCACGATCACGATTAATTTGTGCGATCCTCCGCTTTCCGCATCCAGTCCCTTCCGACCGTTACTTCGAGGTCATCGGTCTACCTACAAGGGCGCTTCTTCGCGCCATACGGAGCCTGCACTCTAGGGCTATCGTCCTCCATCTGCCATCACTCGCTCAGCATCCGTAGCCGGCCCACCGCTACTTCAGCCAACTGACTCTGTGAGCTATTATATTTTAAAAGATGGAAACATCTGGGGAATGTACCTCCACCTCACAGAATACCGCAGCAAAATAACAATTCCCTTGAGGGTTGTTGTGTTCCTGCGAGTGAGTGAGGTCACCAGAACGGAAAGAGATGCTGCGTTGGCAGCGGGGGTAGCAGCGCGCGAGCGATATTTTATGCTGCGAGCGTTAATATGGCTACGATAATCGCTTCACATCAGGCGGGCCGTATGCTTGTCTGCCACCCGACGTAGTAAAAAAAATAATAATAATAAGATTTTTCGCTATGCTGGAAGTCAACGTTGCTTAACTTATGTGTCCACACTGGTTAATATAGACAGAGTAGACATTGGTCCTGTTATTATATTGTGATATTCGCGATATAGAGTTCGGTTCAGAACCTGCTACTGAAATATCTGCATCAACCGTATTCATTCCACTAATGAGATACGGATTTCCCTCAATCGAAGAGATTTAAAGCGTACTCTTGTCTTACGGGTTAGCGGAGGCCATTCTTTTCAATTCGCCTAAAGGCCACTGATTTGACTTAACGACTGTCATCTAATGACAACCGAAACCGACTGCTTAACGTGCCGTCCTAAGCACATTCGAGCTCAAGATAAATAAACCCATCCATAGACGAGCTACTGTTGACGTTGCTTAACTTGCGTGTTCGATTAAGACTGACAAGCGCAAAGACGCTATCTGAACTGAAATATTTAAAGGACACACATGCATAATGGTGATATTTTTGACGTGACAACGTCTTATAATTCGATGGAGCCGGCTGCAAGCACGAAAAACATGACGTATGCGGCGTTACCTCGCTCTGAGGCGTTCCATTAAAATTTTCTTTTGAAAAATGCAAACATTCCATCAGTATTTTCTTATGACGTTGTCACGTTCAACTATCGTCAGTAAACCGACTTTACTACATACATTTATTGTGTTGTATGTTTCTGTGTCTTAGCGCTTAATTCGACTGCATGATAATAAGTAATAACCATTATTATGAATGAATGAACGAACAAACAAATTAATTAATAGTTTATAAGATTAACCCCGCCGCCACACTATGCTCCTCGCGCTGCTCATCGCCTTGCTCCTCGCGATGCCGCGATGTTTCCCTCACTGCCCACACACTGCTCTACTCGCGCAATTATTCGCGACGCTCCGCACTTGGACATTTGCCTTTGCTATACAATGGACGTTGAAGCTGTGGCAGCGTGCGCGATATGCATTTTTATTATAGCGAAACGAAGCTTTTTTTTATGGACTAACGGTCTAAAAGATGCCATCAAACTTTTCTTTTTTGCTACCAGCTCTTAAAGGGATGACAAACATGATTTAAAAAATATGACGCGTGTTACGCGCCCGAGCGCTCGATGCGGAATGCGTCCGAAGCGATTATGTGGCCGGCCACTCGCATTCACGTTGCCGGTCCTTTGACTCGCGCCCAAAAAACCGACAAAACAGGGAATGATGGGCAAGACGAAGAGCAAGACGAGCGGCATGACGAGTAACGTGGCCACACTACGTTCCTGCCTACTTCCCTCGCTACTTCCCTCGCCACTCGACGAGTGTATGGCAGGGCTATAAGAGAAGAGAAGATAGTACCGAGGAAAATGTAGCTGACATTTTTTTTAATAAATGAGGATATATATGGAAATACGAGACGGTATCACTGTGACCATTTTCAAAAAGAAATTAACAGAGCAGTACTTAACTCAAATTAGTTAATTATATTTTGACGAGCTCGGTGGTCGAATGACAAGCTCGGTAGTCGAATGGTTAGCAATTGCCACTTTGACTCCGAGGTCGCGGGTTCGATTCCCGCACATGACAAACATTTGTGTGCATGAACATGTGTGTTTGTCTTGGTCCGGGTGTTTTCTATATGTATTATAAGTATGTATTTACAAAAAAAAATGTATTTAAGTACATTTATTTGTTGTCTAATACTCATAACACAAGCTTTGTGCTTAATTTGGGACTAGATGGCCCTGTGTAAATTGTCCAAAAATATTTATTTATTATTTATTTGTATGTATAAATTCATAAAATGTCAACATTAACATGTTAAAATATGTCGCCTTAGCTAAATAATATTTCTATACTATTGTCATGGTTGGCTGGAAGAAATGTCTTAGAGAGATAAGCTCGCCCTTGTACACCTTGTTTACACTGTTTTTTATGTAACACAGCCCCCTTACCATCGTCGCTTATTCATTGGTATGAATAAGCAATCTATCAGTTATTGAATCGCAATAAGAGATGGTGGTAAGGGGGCTGTTATTTGTAACAAAGAATATATAAATATAACAAATCAATTTATTTTACCTTCAGGGGCAGCTAATGCTACCGCGACTAGCGCCAGTACGATAATCTGTAAGAAGAAAAAAATGCAATTCTTTAATACCTGCGTAATGAGAATTTTTCCTGCATCTGTAAACCAAAGCAGTACCGCTTCTGTATGAAAGTACTATCACTATACCTTTCCCAAGCACCCAAATTACATACAATGTATGACGGAGCGGACAATTTTTACAAGCTTTTATTCAGTTAATTTGGCCGTGTGGTTTCCGGCTGACTAGAATAGAATCACTCCATCTCTTCCCATGGATGTCGTACAAGGCGACTAAGGGAAATATATTATAAAACATCGATCAGGCCTCCCCAAGCCGTCTGGCCAGCGTGGGGAGTGTAGGACAAATCCTCCTTCTGTCTGAGACGGACGAGAGAGGGTCGTGCTCCTGTAGTGGAGACTAAAATGACCTGATGATGATGATTTAGTTAATTGATTTAAGTGTTATTTTTATATATATACTAGCTGACCCGACAACGTTGTCCGGTCTAAACCTTACCCGACATACTCAGAACAACCCACTGAAGTTTCATTGCAATCGGATGAGCGGTAAACGAACGCATAGAGGACAAACATACAAAAAATATATTTTATTTATAACTAGTTGACCCGACAGACGTTGTCCGGTCTAACCCTTACCCGACATACTCAGAACAACCCACTGAAGTTTCATTGCAATCGGATGAGCGGTAAACGAACGCAAAGAGGACAAACATACAAAAAATATTTTTTATTTATAACTAGTTGACCCGACAGACGTTGTCCGGTCTAACCCTTACCCGACATACTCAGAACAACCCACTGAAGTTTCATTGCAATCGGATGAGCGGTAAACGAACGCAAAGAGGACAAACATACAAAAAATATTTTTTATTTATAACTAGTTGACCCGACAGACGTTGTCCGGTCTAACCCTTACCCGACATACTCAGAACAACCCACTGAAGTTTCATTGCAATCGGATGAGCGGTAAACGAACGCAAAGAGGACAAACATACAAAAAATATTTTTTATTTATAACTAGTTGACCCGACAGACGTTGTCCGGTCTAACCCTTACCCGACATACTCAGAACAACCCACTGAAGTTTCATTGCAATCGGATGAGCGGTAAACGAACGCAAAGAGGACAAACATACAAAAAATATTTTTTATTTATAACTAGTTGACCCGACAGACGTTGTCCGGTCTAACCCTTACCCGACATACTCAGAACAACCCACTGAAGTTTCATTGCAATCGGATGAGCGGTAAACGAACGCAAAGAGGACAAACATACAAAAAATATTTTTTATTTATAACTAGTTGACCCGACAGACGTTGTCCGGTCTAACCCTTATCCGACATACTCAGAACAACCCACTGAAGTTTCATTGCAATCGGATGAGCGGTAAACGAACACAAAGAGGACAAACATACAAAAAATATTTTTTATTTATAACTAGTTGACCCGACAGACGTTGTCCGGTCTAACCCTTACCCGACATACTCAGAACAACCCACCAAAGTTTCATTGCAATCGGATTAGCGGTAAACGAATGTATAAAGGACATACAGACAAACATTCATTTTTATATAATATACAAGACAGAGATAAAATCCAAAAGTAAATTCGCAGTATGCTAAATGCCTTTGTCGTAATTAGTTCGGTTCTTTCACAAAAGACATAAGAACCTATACCTAGTACTTAAACTTTTATTGTACAGTATAATAGTAATATCGGGTTTAAAAAATTCATTTAAATACTCATGACCTTTTTATGACAATTAATTGTGTTTATTAAAGTATTGCCATAAAACCCCACATGTAATGTATTAATTTTAAAAAAATATTTCAAATTCATTATTTTTTTCAATTACCTAATACAGGGTTATCGTGATCGTGATTGTACGTAGAGTGACATCACTAGAAAGTTCTTGAGGCGGTGATACGTTTGCAATGCTTGAAAGATACTTAGTTTGCATGTGTTTATATGCATGCCATTTGATTTACATCAAAGCAAAAGGTATGAAAAAATATAATGCGATTTCGACATCGAACTGAGAAGAGAACATGTTTTATTTTAGTTAGGAACAAAACTGGTCGAGAAATTTCAGGTTATTAACCTGAAATAAACAGCATCCTTAAAAAACTTCATCATTGAAATTTACAACTCAAATGCTGTAGCTTGGCAGCTTATCGTGGTTTTTTAAGCAAAGCTTCTATAAGGTCTTCAAGCGTACTCGGGAAGTAAACAGAGAAAAAATACCACTGTCATCGTGAACTTCCCATACTCTACATTACATCATGTCGATCGGATGTCCCCCGAGTTGTATGTTTTTTGTAAAGTACAAACATACAAAAAATTCGTGATTTTCTGCTTGTCACGAAGGTTGACTGGCAGAAAAAGCTTTTAGCGTTAAATCCGCCTTTTGTACCCTTATTTATAACTTGTGTTCAATAAAGTTTTTAAATAAATAAAAAATGTTTACTCCGATTTCAAGGAAATTTCTTAAATTTGTAGGAAACCTAAACACAATGTAATAAGAACGAGGGGAAAATAAATCAGTACAGTAGTTTACGAGACGGGGGCACCACATATTCCCACCACTGTGTCTCCCGGCGACCGCCAAAAAAGACAATGAACAGTGAAGTCCATTACAGTCTCGGGGATAAAACTACGGCTGCCTTGGAACTCACAACGAATTTAATCAGAAATTAGTAGGAGTAAGAAGCTTTTGGAGTGTACAGTACAGTAGTTATTGAGATATTCACGTTACGTTAACTTTTTTTATATATTTTTTATATATGAATACTACTGAGGGAAGTTGATTGCACAATTTCACAGTTCATGGTAGTAAATGTCTTAAAAAGCGTAATAACTTAATAGTACCTATTAGGTCAGTGTTTCCTAACCTTTTCTATATAAATAATTACGCCTATGATCAATATAGGAAACTGATTTTACTCATCCTTAGATCAGATTTTATGGGTCTGAACCTGAACTAATTTTTATCTTTCATCAGCTTTACTCCTACAGAAACCTTATTTTACCCCTGTGGGGGTAATTACCCCCAGGTTCGGTAACACTGTATTAGGTACACTGACTCGTAGACCGCTGATCCAATCTTGAACCTTGGTTAATAAGTGAATCATAATATCATACAATTTACACCTTCATCAGGTTTATTAATGGGTCCTGATGGGTTATACAATGGGGTTTTTTTTATATATCGAAATTAATTTGAAAACCGAGGGGTCTCATTTCTTGGCAAACTAGTTTAACTATATTATTTTGATTTTGATTTCAATCTGCTGATTACTATCATGACGTCAACCCTTGTTCATCCCACTGCTTAGATACGGGTCTCCCCTCAATCGAAGGGGTTCAGAGCATACTCCATCACGCTGCTCAACTGCGGATAGGATAACTTACCAAAACTTTGAGGCAGTCGCAACTGTATTTAATGATAATTTACAGCCAGCACTGACGGCTTAACGTGTCCTCCGAAGCACGGAGGAGCTCGAGATAAGTAAACCCATCCATGGACAGGCTACGGTTGACGTTGCTTAACTTGCGTGATTGATTAAGACTGACAAGCGCAAAGACGCCATCTGAATACTAAAATATTTAATAGACACACATGCTATGCGATATGAGCAACGACTCCATCGAACTCCTCATTACTGTCAAACGTCTATTATTATTATTTTTATGTATATAGGATATAGGAGCTCCTATATAAAACACGGATACATTGCCAATTAACCACACCATAACAAATATGGTTGCTAAAAATTAAATACAAGACATATCTTACCAAAACTTTGTTCATCTTTAAAATGTTCACTAAAAACTTGCACGGTGTTCTGATGATAACACACTATGTGCCACGGGAGAGTCATCACGTCTTATATATGGTGAATGAGTTTGACTCGCCACGATGTCGTCCTGACCTCAGCAAGGCTCCTCTTGTACCACAGGTCATTAGCACTGTGGCATACACTTAAAAAATATGACATATTAACACATGTCGGTTGTTTAACTTAATAATTTGATATAATTTATTTAGGCATATCGTTTTTTTTTTCCGTAACAGGAAAAATTATACATTATACTAGTTCACCCGACAGACTGTCCTGTCTTCCTAACTATGAATATTTAATTCGAATGGGGATGTTTGATATTTTTTCTGTCATTAGATGTCGCTAGGTAGGCGTCGGGTCCCGATTGCCAAAATGCACTGATTTTTACAAGCTTTTATTTACTTTCACCTGTCCCGTTGTCTGTAATCAAATCTTGCAACTTAAATTTGATCCACTTCCCGGTTTCCGATTGAGCTGAAATTTAGAATGCATGTATAAATCGGATGACAATGCAATGTTATTGTGACATAGAGCTGATCTGATGATGGAGCTGGAAGGTGGCCAGAGGAACTCCGTAATTAAATGATGCAACCCTATCGAGTTTGAGCTCATTAGATTCGTCTTGACAAGTACTTTGATACTATATGGTAACCAGGGTCTGATGATGGAGCCGGAAGGTGGCCATAGGAACTCCGTAATTAAACGATGCAACCCTATCGAGTTTGAGCTCATTGGATTAGTCTTGACGAGTACTTTGATACTATATGGTAACCAGGGTCTGATGATGGAGCCGGAAGGTGGCCATAGGAACTCCGTAATTAAACGATGCAACCCTATCGAGTTTGAGCTCATTGGATTAGTCTTGACGAGTACTTTGATACTATATGGTAACCAGGGTCTGATGATGGAGCCGGAAGGTGGCCATAGGAACTCCGTAATTAAACGATGCCACCCTATCGAGTTTGAGCTCATTGGATTAGTCTTGACGAGTACTTTGATACTATATGGTAACCAGGGTCTGATGTTGGAGTTGGAAGGTGGCCATAGGAACTCCGTAATTAAACGACGCAACCCCATCGAGTTTGGGCTCATTGGATTAGTCTTGACGAGTACTTTGATACTATATGGTAACCAGGGTCTGATGTTGGAGCCGGAAGGTGGCCATAGGAACTCCGTAATTAAAGGGAACTACTGTAGATCATGCTGTTATTTATCTAGGCTCCAAATTGTTCGCTGCTGGTCAAGCTTATGTAGCTTTAAGCCGAGTTAGGTCTTTAGCAGGTCTTCAAATCGAAGAACTTGACTGCTCCAAGTTGACGTCGAAGAAACCTTGTAATGTTGATGCATTAAAAGAAATGGATAGAATGAGAAACGTTACAAATAACTAACAAGTGATTACATAATTTCAACATTATTGATATTTAAATCAGTACATATTACATATCATGTGAACGAACTACGGACTTCATAACGGAATAACGCTGCTACGCGCTGCGAACTACGTCGTAGTAAATCTCGAATTAAAAATAGAGGTACTAAAAAGTTAAAAATAAAATTAAAGAAAAAAAAACCTTTTTAAAAACAAGCTTTTATTATTTGTTTATAAAATGAACTAAAAAGTTAAAAATAAATTAACTCTAAAAAGAAATATAACACTTTGTAACTTGATTGTAACCTTTAACGACAAATAAGCGTCTTCGTCTAGGACAAAATAATTCCATATTGTACAAATTTATTTAATTTTAACACTAAAACTTTTCACCATACATAATTATTCAATCTCGTCCCCCCTCTTTATCATAGTCCCCATTTATAAATGAAAGCGTGTTACATTTAATACAACACAACATTTTCCTCAAGCTATCACAATGTAACACGCTTTCATTTATAAATGGGGACTATGATAAAGAGGGGGGACGAGATTGAATAATTATGTATGGTGAAAAGTTTTAGTGTTAAAATTAAATAAATTTGTACAATATGGAATTATTTTGTCCTAGACGAAGACGCTTATTTGTCGTTAAAGGTTACAATCAAGTTACAAAGTGTTATATTTCTTTTT
Organism: Hypsopygia costalis; assembly: GCA_937001555.2. NCBI lineage: Eukaryota > Metazoa > Arthropoda > Insecta > Lepidoptera > Pyralidae > Hypsopygia > Hypsopygia costalis. Next base: position 8,235,085 of record OW443342.2, read on the forward strand.
AGAGTTAATTTATTTTTAACTTTTTAGTTCATTTTATAAACAAATAATAAAAGCTTGTTTTTAAAAAGGTTTTTTTTTCTTTAATTTTTTTTGACAGTGAAACTTAAGACGACATGACAACACAAGACGATAGCAAGACATTTGACAAGATGCTATGAATTGACAAAAATGATTGGACCCTACCATTTTAAAACTGTGACCCTACGCTACAGTGTTGCCAAAATACCCTCTGGTTTCGTGCACGCTGTCAAATGGCTGACAGTTCTGTCAAACGCCATATTAGAAAAGATAATATGGTGATTCAGTTTTCTTAAATTTTCTAATATTCCACTCAACTTTCTGTTTTTTTTTTCTTTCTTAAGAACCTTCTGACAATAACATATACAACAAAAAAGAAAACCAAGTCTTTACTTGTTGGTCCTTTTAACTAACTTTAAAAAGCAGCTGCCCCAACTTGAAACCGAAAATAAAAGGATAGAACGTGAAAATACTAGAAGGAAATCTAACATGCTGCCCAGATTAAATGTAGTCAAGCACTGTCCGCAATATCAGGCAGTAAATATTTTTAATTTGTTGCCAGTTGATTTTAGAGAAAATCTCAGCCTCTCATGTTTTAGAAATAAATTGAAAAAAACACAACTAAAGAAGAATGTATACAAAATTGAGGACTTCTTTAGTATCCCTAGTAATTATGTAGATAAATGAAGTTATTGCACATATTGTCAATGCTGTCGTCTTGTGTTAAAATTAATTTATTTAATATAGATATAAAATTTGTATTAATTTTGATAATTTGTATAAAGACATTATAATTAAGGACATATTATTGTAATTAGGATTATTATTCTCTCTTAATTCACGGGTCAAGCCCGGTCATTTGATAGGCATACGCGGGGATATAGATCCAACACGTAGAGGCCCCTTTGAGAAGTTTGATGTAATGTTGTACGCCCGCCGTGACCCGCTCCAGGATATATCAATGGAACGATATACCCATGAGCAGGTCTCGGCAGGCGTTGAGACTATTGCGAAGTGTGATGGAAAATAAATGCTCTATGGAGATGAGATCTGGGTGAACTTAATACCGGGCTATTACAGAAGAGGGACGGACGCCTGCCATAACTGCTTTTATTGCTAGTTATTTGCGGCAGGCGGTGGCTTGCCACTCACTAGATGGGCCTCCGAAATGCCAGGAAATCGGCCGGAGGCAACACCGGTGTGAGTGACTCAGGGGTGTCGAGAGGTGTGCTGCGCTTTCTCCGAAGTTACTCGCGGCGTGATGCCCTTTAACACTTCCACCCCTGGAGCATATTGCTCTAGCGGCTCCTCTCTGGACGGCCAATGAAGGCAAGCCAGAGCTGAGAGTCCTGCGGGCCTTCTTGTGTTTACACTCCGACCGATGAAGACACGCCGGAGACGAAGGCCCTGACCGACTCTCTGGAGACTCGGGTCCGTGGTGTCGCTACTCACACAACAGCTCGCCACACAAGCTGCCCTGCGGACGGATTATTATTATTATTATTATTTCAGACACAATTGTATATTTTTCATGAATAAATAAATATGAAATATTAGCGAAACGCGTGATGCGATAACATTTCACATTGGGAAATAGACATTCATTTTTATATATATAGATGTATAAGTTTGATAACAGAGCTATCGCCATTGTTACTTTTTGTTAACTTATTAAAATAATGTTAGGTACGTGTCTTAGCATAGGTTAAGTAATAATATAGTTGTAAGGTTTTTTATACTTTGTTACAGATATATAGTTACATAGGTACTTTGTTACAGATTAAATTTACTATTATTAAGTTAACTAATTATGGAACAAGGTCTGAAATAAAATATTTTTATTTCATTTTTATTTTTTATAAAGGTAACCATAAGTCATTTATTTCCATTCATGTTAAATTGGTTAACACAAAAACAATGGAAATTGATTAACACTAAGAGATATTTTGTAATTAACAGAAATCAATTCTATTTCTGTTCTTCTATATTCTGCACTGTACGTTAATTCATTCTTCACAATAATATTTTTCTGATCCTGACGTTGCAATTGACCATCCCTTTTGACTGCTCATTCGCTACAAACTGAGTACTCGCGATATTTTTTTCATATCAATTTTGATATCTCAAAACCATTGAAAATTACGATGCCTATAGGCACTTTAATCGGTTTGCAAATTATAATAACGCCTATAGGCATTGTAATCGGTGTAGGAGTTATAAGCACAAGATATAAACCATTGATTATAGTAATGTAGATTGTAGAGTCGTCTAAGTAGGCTCTAATCTTGGATTGATGATTGGTTTGAAGCTTATTATTATACGAAAACTAACCATTGATCTAAAGATTGTGTATGTATAGTAGTTGACCCAGTTTCCAATAGATCTGAACAGTATACCTATCTGTTTATTTACTGTTTTTAATTCAACATATACCTATCTGTTTATTTATTGCATTCATATGTATAATTAGACCATCATTCGTGCAGTGCTTCAGAGACGTGCTGTACGATTTCAGAATACTGTCTACCTTTACCTTTCAAGTTGTGGAATAAACTTCCTGCCACGATTTTACCACGAGACTGTTGTGTTAGATCTCTTTTATGTTTTATTCTTCTAGATGTGACATAAGAATTGTCTATTAAATTAATGGTAATTATAATAAATGTCATGAAATAAAATACTTACATACATTTTATTTATACTAATAAAACATGGTGACAGCGTTTCTTAACTATTAAAATAAATTACAAATCAGACGCAAGATGTCGGAACAAGATTCGATACAAAAACCTGAACCGGCGATAGCCGGACAGCGATTTTCGAACCTATCATGCCCAATATTTTCAGGCAAAGCTGAAGACTGGAATACCTTCAGCAAACGATTCGAATGGTATAGATTGGCATCCGGCATGTCCGAAATGCCTCAGGCAAGACAAGTAAGTACTTTAATGTACATTTTAGGATAATATTATGTTGTCTTTCAACTTAATGCCACAAGAAAGAATGGATTATAAAAAAGTTTTCGACATGTTTACCAATTATTATACTGCCGCACACAACAAAATTCACGCTCGTGCCAGGTTCAATAAGTTATGTCAGGGGGCAGACGAACGTGTTGATGATTTTATTTCTAAAGTTTATTCAATGATAGAGCCGTGTCAATATGATAAAATTATATCTGGAAAAATATCAGAAGAACTCATACGAGATAAGATAATTGTCAGAATCAAAGATACAACATTATCAAATGAGTTACAGTTAGATCCAGAAATAACTTTACAAAAAGTACTCACAAAAGTACGACAGGCCGAAGAGATCACAAGGCAAGAACAGTTTGTACGACCCTCTGAAGAAATAAATTTTGTTAAGAACAAAAATAAGAATAAAAATTACCCTTCTACCAGTAAAAATTATCCAAAAACTTGTGGAAGGTGTGGCAAATCACCTTCACACGCACTTTCAACATGCCCAGCAAAAAATAGTTATTGCATAAAATGCAAAAACAAAGGTCATTGGGCACAAGTGTGCAGATTCAATAAAAATATAAATGAGATAGAAAATTCTGATACGGAAGAACCTAGAATTGATGAATCGAAGTCGGTATATTTGGGAACTATCGATGGAACTAATTGGAAATGCGAACAAATTTCTTCTAAAGACCCATGGAGAGTTAATTTAAAAATACACAACATTAGTATGAATTTCAAAATTGACTCGGGAGCAGATGTCACTGCTATTGGTGAAAAACATTATGATTATCTGAATAAACCTAACTTAAATACAACTAACACTAAGCTAAAAGCGGCAGCTCAAAGTGATTTACAAGTTAAAGGTAAATTTACAACAGACATAATTTGGAAAAATAAGATAATTCGATCCGATATCTATGTCATTAAAAATCTAAATGATCCTTTGCTAGGAAAACCAGCTATAGAGGCTTTTGGTTTAGTACACAGGATAGATACAGTGTCAAAATCAATTAATCTAGAATATAACGATTGTAAACCAAAATATATAAACCCTAAAGAAGAATTTCCTACTCTTTTTGAAGGATTAGGAAGATTAAAAGGAGAATATAAAATATGCATAAACTCCAAATCAAGACCTTATGCCGTTAACAGTCCTAGACGAATTGCTATACCTCTGTATGATCCACTCAGAAAGGAGTTAGATCTCCTTCAAAAACAAGGCGTCATATTCCCTGTAGAGAAACCAACTGCATATTGCGCTGGTATTGTAGTGCGACCAAAAGACGATGGTACTATAAGACTCTGTGTAGATTTTACAGAGTTAAACAAAAATATTTATAGATCAAGATATCAACTGCCCTCAGTAGATGAATGTTTGGCAAGAATCGGTAGTGCAAAGTACTTCTCTAAATTAGATGCGAACAAAGGATACTTTCAATTGCCATTAGAAGAGGGTTCAAAACTTTTAACTACCTTTATAACACCATTTGGGAGATATGCGTTCAACAGGATGCCTATGGGTATAACTTGTGCTAGTGAAGTTTTTCAACAAAAGATGCAATCCATCATAGAAGGAATAGAAGGTGTAGTCTGCTGTCAGGATGACATATTAATTTTTGGTAAAACACTACAGGAACATAATGCACGTCTAAGGTCCGTTTTAAGAAATATGGTTCAAGAAGGAGTTACTTTAAATGAAAAGAAATGTAAATTTACAGTAGATAACTGTAATTTCCTGGGCCATATCGTATCAGGAAAAGGTATCAAACCATGTCCTAGAAAAATAGAAGCAATAATTAACACACCTCCACCCACTGACAATACGACGGTCCGAAGTTTTTTAGGGATGGTAAATTACCATCTGAAATTTCTGCCCAATCTAGCTGTTATAACGAAACCTGTAAGAGATTTATTGAAGTCCGATAATTAAAACCAAGGGAAAGATTTCATATGGACTAAGGAATGCAATGATGCTTTCATGTTAATAAAGCAGAAATTAGCTCAAGGTGTTATGCTAACTTTATTTAATCCTAATAAGAAAATACGCGTTTCAGCTGACGCCAGTTCCTATGGTCTTGGATCAATTATTGAACAATATGAGCCAGAAACGAGTACGTGGAATGCAGTAAGCTATGCGTCACGTAGCTTAATACCATCGGAAAAAAACTATGCACAAATAGAAAAGGAAGCATTAGCACTTACTTGGGCGTGTGAGAAATTTTCCATGTATTTTTATGAGTTGAACAATGTCCTGAATGTATAGAACACCGCCAAAACCCGGCTCAGCCTTTGATTCCTTCAGAAGTGCCCACTTATCCTTGGGAAATTGTAGCGATTGATTTATTTGCAGCGAAAAATAGAGACTATATGGTAGTAATTGACTATTTTTCGCGATTTCCTGAAATATCTACTTTGACTTCTACTTCGGCTGTATCTGTCATTAATTACACACCTAAAGGTAATATTTGCGAGATATGGTATTCCAAAGATTGTGAGAACTGACAATGGTCCGCAGTTTGATTGTCGAGAATTTAAGATTTTTTCTGATCAATGGGGATTTTCGCATGTAACTAGTAGTCCTCATGCACCTTGGAGCAATGGCATGGCAGAAGCTGGGGTGAAAATAGTTAAAAATATCGTCTTAAAATCTACAGATCCTATTTTAGGACTAATGGCCTACAGAAGCACGCCCATTGAGAACGGTTATTCTCCAGCCCACCTGTTATTTGGTAGAAGAATCAGAACAAATGTACCCATTGCCCAAGAATTATTAATACCTGTAACTCCGGATTTAGAACTAATTAAAGAAAAAAAAACGACGACGTCAGGATTACATGAAAGAAACATACAATAACAGACATGGTGCGAGAGACCTTCCAGAATTATTGCCAGGTACAAGAGTTTGGGACACAATATTACGCACATATGCGTTAGTTGTTAATAAACGACCGGAACCCAGAAGTTATGATCTAATAACAGAAGACAAGCGGTCGAAAATCCGTAGAAATATACGGCATCTAATTTTTGCTGGAAGGAAAGAAGAGGTAAGGACAGAACGCGAGAGACAAATCTGGGATATCCCAACACTTGCGATATCTTTTAACTTTGAAGCAGATACGAATCAAAATACAGTTCAAAGTGATGCAACTGCAGGTACCTCTGGTCAATCTTGTCCATCTACATCACCCAGGATGTACTCCCATGTAACCAGATTCGGTCGATTAGTGAAGGCACCAGTCAGATTGAATTTGTAATGCAATTACTATTTTAGTCAGGATTTGTTTATGTTATTTTGTTTTTTTCTTTCGGAAAGGAAGAATGTTGTGTTAGATCTCTTTTATGTTTTATTCTTCTAGATGTGACATAAGAATTGTCTATTAAATTAATGGTAATTATAATAAATGTCATGAAATAAAATACTTACATACATTTTATTTATACTAATAAAACAGAGACTATATAAAATTGTATGTTTGTATTTATTTTTAGATAAATGATTTTTTTTTGTAAATCTAGAATTTACAAAAAATCCATAGGTTGTATTTGCACATGAGTACTCCTTGAGAAGAAGGCTCCAATCCAGAAAGAAGAAAGCAGTGTGTTTTAGCTCTCGGTGTACCACCATAATAACGATTAAAGACTCAAAGAATAAGAAGAATAAGATATTCCTTCAAAGATTTTATTTCTTGCCTAAAGGGACTCCTTTTAATAATAAATTTTAGTTATTATATTATATTTTTTAAGGTTTTTAGTTTTAGGTTCATTGTTCTAGTATTATTATTTGGGGTGTAAGTGGTTCATAAACATCTCTGAACCAAAGCCAACGCGGTGCACCCTGCTGATTGACAAACGAAGCTCTGGCGAAGAGAGAGGTAGGGAGCGTAATTGTAAGCTACCCGACTGGGTAATGTACCTCCACCTCACAGAATACCACAGCCACATAACTATTGCCTTGAGGGTTGTTGTGTTCCTGCGAGTGAGAGAGGTCACCAGAAATGAAGGAGATGCTGCGTTGGCAGCGGGGATGGCGGCGCGCGAGCGATATTATACGTCGCGAGCGTAAATATGGCTACCGTAACCGCTTGACATCAGGCGGACCGTATGCTTGTCTGCCACCCGAAGTAGTATAATAAAAAAAAAACTTATTTAAATTAGATATGTATGTGTTTAAAATATTTTTGTTTTTTATAAGCAAAATCTCTCGTCCGCAGACATTCATATATGATACATATATTTACAATATGTCCCCTACATTATATTAACGTGAATACGTCTTTAAAATTGCTTCTAGAGGGAGGCAATTTAAAAAATAAAACGACTTATAACAAAATTGGGGGATACAGTCACTCCCCATTTTTTTGTGTCCGAAATAACAGTACCGATTTCCATATATTTTTCATTAAATTTTAGTTTATTTAACTTTTTTACTAATGATAATTTTAAGATGTACATACCTTTATATTAATAAAACGTATACCTATATTTTTAAAATATCGTTATAATATATTCCGGTATTTTTTGGCACTTCCGCCATCCTTAGCGAATGATGTTTGCAATACGATGAGCTCCATCTCCTTAGATTAGATCTTACTGGTCTGAACTAATATGGTATCTTTTGTCAACTATATTACCTACCCTTAGTATATGGGTAATAATCTAAATTTCGTTCTACTCCATTAAATATAAAATTTCATAAAAACACCCACTAATAAAAAATGGCATGGCATGAAGAGGAACGGAAGGGAATGGAATGTACTTGAACAATTTTCCAAGGAAAGGAATGTGGGTAAACTTTTGAAAAGGAATAATTTCAAAAGCGCACAGCTTTACTTTTAATATTTTTAGAAATACAAAAATAAATTAAATACAAAATTGTTGTTACATCAACAAATTTATTTTATAAAAAAGTTTGTCCAGTAATACGAGGCACGGCAAGTATCATTACTGCTCGTTTTTACGACATCTGCGCATTAATTACATTCCTTCTTACTTGATTGCATAGACAAAAGACGACAATATGTAACCAATTAATCGCATAACATAATACTTTATTTGGTATAATTTACCTTGTTTGTATAGCTAAGTAATTATACCTGCCTATATACCTGCCTATATATTGCGTTGCAATGAACACTCTTTTTGAAACTTTTCGCATTATCTTTGACGAAAACATTCCTGACTAAGTATCATGTTTCATGAATTTCCTCTAGGGACATCTACCCTACCAGCATTTTGCAACGCAAAAAATATTAACTCTTAAATTGTATGACAACACATTAGATATTGTTTTATTTAGTCTACCTACGATATAGTTAAAAAAATACGCCCAAGTAAGCAACGTATAAGTCGATTTAATTTCAAAAAACAAGTTATATATGTAAAGAATATCCAATAACTTCTGTATATTTTATTCGTATTTATTCTATACTCGTATGTTTTGCAAAGTACCTACTTAAATTTTTTCTATTTTTTCTCTTCCTCTTTATATATATACACTAGCGACCCGCCCCGGCTTCGCAAGGGTGCATTTCTGATACTAAATATACTAGACAAGATCTTTGCGCATTGTCCTTTCCAGTGCTTCTACAATGCCCGGTTTACATTATTCCAATAGTAATCCAGCACTGGATTCGATCGCTGGACTGGAATAATGTAAAGCAGGCCGCCGCCACCGACCCCCCGGCCGGTATCGCCTCGACCGATATGTCCCTGCATTTTAAATCTGAAATATCTTCGAAAATATTCATTTAAATTACATACTGTAAAAGGCCGTATTGATGTATACTAAATGCACAATGTATTTAAGGTACTTAATTAATGCTGTATTACTAAAAATCACTTCGTAAATAAGCCATTATTTCTCGTAAAAAGTAAATGATAAAAAACGGTTATTGTGGGTTATCCCTAAGAGATAGACATATACCATCGCAGACTTTTTTGTAGATCATTTTAAGGTGAACAATACTGTACTACATTATTTTGATCGATCTCGTAGGGTTCAGCCAGCGTTTGCAATGTAAGCGCAAAAAATGTGTTTATTGACATCACATTAGAAACCTCTAAAATTATCAGTGTTTCTCTACTATATTATGCATGTATTATCCATATGAACCTTCCTCTTAAATCACTCTAACTATTAAATACGGTTTCCAAAAAAATAAATCTACAACTCAAGCTGCCTTTCATTTTGTTAAAAATGTACTACAAAGTGTAAACGATCAAAACTATGTAACGAGCTTATTTCTTGATATGACAAAAGCCTTTGATTTTGTTTCCCATGAACATCTATTGGCTAAACTAGAATCTTATGGAATTAGAGGACCAGCACTTAAATGGCTAAAATCATATATCACAAACAGAAGCCAAAGTGTAGAAATAACTCAAATAAATAAAAACTCCACAATACAAACACACAGATCAGAGCCTAAAATAATTAAATTTGGAGTTCCACAGGGCAGTGTTCTTGGCCCGTTATTATTTCTAGTATATATTAATGATTTGATCGAAATAACAAACCACAGAACTATATTATTTGCAGATGATATATCTGTTATAATTGCTACAAATAAAAAAGAGTCCTTACAACAACACAAATTTGACATAAAAGAAACACTGACATTAATTATTAAATGGCTAAATAAAAATAATCTACAAATTAATTTACTTAAGACAAATTTAATCAATTTTAATAATTTAAAATATCAAACAATTGACATTAATTATGATAATCATATATTGACTGGCACTAATGCAGTAACATTTCTAGGCTTAATAGTTGATTCTGAAATTAATTGGAAACAACAAATTGATAAAGTATGCAATAAAATAAATAGATTTTCATTTGCACTAATGAAACTGACAAAGATGGCTAGCAAAGAAACAGCGATCACTGCATACTATGCATACGTAGAATCGATCCTTAGGTATGGCCTTCTAGTCTGGGGCAATAGTTCAGGTATACAAAAGGTATTTATTGCACAAAAGCGATGCATAAGAGCCATATGTAGAATAGCGCCAGACATATCCTGTAGAAATTACTTCAAAGAACTAAACATATTACCACTACCTTGTCTGTATATGCTAGAGATAGGTAAATTTGTAAAAAAAAACTACAGCCTCTTTAAAGAAGCAAAGGATGTTTATACGCGAAATACGAGAAATTCCAAAAGACTGGTCCCTGACTTTATTCCAAGGACAACACGCATCCAAAACAACTCGTATATGATGTGCATAAAATTATATAATCAAATACCGGAAGCCATTAAACAACTTCCAATGAAAAGGTTCGAGACAACCCTGCGTAAGTGGTTAATACAAAACACTTTTTACTCAATAAAGGAAATACTCAAGCAGTGACAATATTATCAGCCTGGGACCTGAAATCAATAGATATTGAATATTAAAATGTACTAATTTTTTTTTATTATCTAGTTGATTTATATAACTTACCATGATAATTAGTGACAAATATATATAACTTATTGACTACTTGTATGTAAATAACACAAATTTGCATGCCATATGACATGGCTAAATAGGAATGTACCATAGGAAATAAATGTGACACCAACTTGTAATCACCCTATTTATGGCAAATAAAGATTATTATTATTATTATTATTATTATTATATAAAAAACCATCATCAAAATCCGTTGCGTAGTTTTAAAGAACTAAGCATACATAGGGACTGACAGACAGGGGACGCGACTTTGTTTTATACCATGTAGATATAAAAGGCAACGGTTAGGTACTGACTGATCGATCATCGCACAGTTCAAATCACTGGACGGATAGGGTTGAAATTTGGTCTACAGGTAGATATTATGACGTAGTCATCAGCTAAGAAAGGATTTTTGTAAATTCCCACGGGATACCGGGATACGCGCGTTCTAAGAGCAACAGTAGGCGCATGCTAGTATTTTGTTTTATATAACGCTGCTGTCATCCCTGCGAAAGTTCTTATGCTGCCACAACCCTTTTATTACTGAATCAGCTTGTGCCTGTGATTCTGTATCCGCGTATCTCGGTACCGCGTGAAAATTTTCAAAAATCCTTTATTAGCGGATGTCTATGTTATAATAGCTACCATTATGCAAAATCTGTCCAGTGGTTTGAACTATGCGTTGATTGATCAGTCAGTAACCATTGTCTTTTATAGATACGAAAGGAAACAAAGAAAAAGAAGAGAATAGCTTGATCACTTATCCTACTTCGATATCCTGATTATCACTAATATACTTGCACTAGAACTAGTTCACATAGTTCAATTCAATTTATTCCAATTGATAAAACAACACAATATTGTGTGGGAATACATTAAGCAAATTATTATTATACCTGAATTCAATTAAAATAATTTCAACACACTTACTAATAACAAATTATTATAATTAATAGTAAATTTCTGTTTATTTTTTTTTTATCACGTTACTTTTTCTTTTCTTTATAAATAAAATATGTAGGTGTTTAGATTAGTTTCAGTTTATACAATTAATTAAAAAATGTTTTATTGTTGGATAGCCTATTTTTGAGGATGGCTTATAGATTATCTAATAAAACAATACTAATACCAAATTTAAATTACTCGAATTAAAATACATATTAACATTTGTCAGTACATCTGGGAATAAACCCTGAAAGCACACTGGACTGAATGTCCATCGCGCTGTGTGCGCCGAATAAATCCTCTAGCTAAATTATCTGCTCCGCTTCATCACCTTTCTCTTACTTTTTAAGAGGTTTTCTAACGCTTTCTGAAAAAAAAACAATATTCATCATTTAACCGTAACATGAATTTACCGTGAATTGATCTCGTTATGTTAATTCCAAAAACAAAACAAGTTGTGGCGTATACTAATCGCGAACGGGTTTGCACATTATTATGCACATGTAGAGAAAACTGGATATGTGCAAATAATTAATAAATAAGTAATTATTTGGGTTCTTTAAAAAAATTGGGTTTCCACAGTTTAATTGGAAAGCATAGAATGTATATGAAACGAATCGTTTTGTGATTTGTAACCCAAGATTATAGTCTTTTGTTTTCACTGATGAAATCAACGTTTCAATGGGCACTAACTATATTTTTTTATACTACGTCGGGTGACAAACAAGCATAAGGCCCGCCCACAGAAATCTAAATACAAAACGCTCGCAACATGACATATCGCTGACTCGTCTCCACCTCCGCTGCCATTGTAGCAATTTCCTGTTTATTCCTTCCTTCCTGGTAACCTCACTCACAGGAACACAACAACAACCCTCAAGGGAATTGTTATTTAGCTGCGGTTGTCTGTGAGGTACTTGCCTATCAGGTAGTTTACAAAATATGCTATGCCCTACCTCTTTTTACGCTAGAGCTTCGTTTGTCAGTCAAAAGAGTTCACCACGTGCAGCTGAGGTTGGCTTGGGCTCTAAAGATTGTGGTGAGCTACTTACACTCCGAACCAAAATTAGGCAACGTAGGCATCATGACGATAGGCGTGTACGAAGTCGAATAAAATAATAAATCTATGCAATAGTTATAAAGTTGATACTGTTAATTGTTGGCACTTGGTGGAACATTATCATCATAACTATATATATAAAACAAAGTCGGGTTTGTTCGAACACATATAACTCGAGAACGACTGAGCCGATTTTAATTTAAAAATAAAATAAAATAAATTTTCCCATACAACTAGTGTCATTTGAAAAAGGATTGAGATATTTATTGGTTGTCAAATATTTATGCGTATCACATAATTTTCCTGATTTTTGTACTTTTATATATGTGTTATTACCTTAATAAACTTAATATTTCCTTTATATTCATTGTATTACTTCCATAATATCATAAATTTAGTTCAGCTAATAATTAACACGACATTCATTGACTGTTAGGCGGTACCACACCTCGGCCACTCCATACAAATATCGCGTCGTTTACTACTACATAAACAATGACGTCTGTGCACAGAGTGAATGAGCGTGTGTGCGTGCGGCGCCATACGCACTGTTCCTGATTTGTCTCAGACGCGAGGTGAGGTTAACACGAGAGAGCGGCAGGGAGTGGCCATACTATACGTAGTACTATTACTTATACTGTGGCGGTACTAAGTCAGCTAGTTTTATAAGAAAGCACTTATAAAATTACGTGGAACAGTACAAGTACCTACTTTATTATAACATTATAGCAATAGTTATACAGAACCCATTATAAATTTCAGCGTTGCTTGACTCTTCTGCAGGTATTTGAATAAACTGCCAACTTTTAAGCATTTTCCTTATATGTCGTAAGGGACGAGGAAAGAATCGGACAAAAATCTCAACACATTAGTATTAAGTGACTAACAATTAATTAGATGCATGTATCACATTAAAATATAGTTGTTTGGTTTCGATATTTAATAGGATCAAAGTACCTACATTGAAATGGTCGGCAGACTAAATAGATAGTCTATGCTTTATTTGTACAATAAAAATTGAAAGTACAGTGAATCAATAAATTATTACAGAATTATTGTATATATGCAACAATGCGGCCTTATTGCTGAGAGCAACCTTTTCAAGGCAACCTTAGCGTAGGTAACGATTTTGTGTAAATCAAAAGAAATTTATGAAAATTAATTCAATTTATTTATTCAGAATCACAGGTTACAAGCAGTTAAATATGTAATATAAAGTGCGCTGTGTTCTGCCTACAGCCGTACAAATATGTATAAACTTATTATAAATATATTATTAATGAGATGCCCCTTTGAGAAGTTTAATGTAATGTTGTACGCCCGCCGTGACCCGCTCCAGGATATGTCAATAGAACAACATACCCATGAGCAGGTCTCGGCAGGCGTTGAAACTATTGCGAAGTGTCATGGAAAGTAAATGGGTTATGGAGATGAGATCTTGGTAAACTAAATACCGGGCTATTTCAGAACAGGGACGGACGCCTGCCATAACTGCTTTTATTGCTAGTTATTTGCGGCAGGCGGTGGCTTAATAATGACTTATTATTAGTCAAACGTAGAATAGAAAAAAGAACATATTTTATTTTAATATCCCACGAAATTGTTTTTGTAAAATATTTCAAATTATTACTTATTTTATTTACGTTTATTTGCGTGGAGTTAGTTATTTACATATAATTTTTAATTATATTCGAAAAAGCTAAATAGGCACCTAATAAAAGGAAAAATATAAAAGAAAGATAAATAATAAATCAACATCTAGATGAATTTTTAGAATCAATGAAGGCGACGGATATTATTTTTTCAAAACCTCTTTGTAAAACCTAAAATACATTTTATTGTTATAATAAAACATTCCTCCTTAAGTAAGTAGTAAGTAAGTACTCCGTAAGTATGTAGTTGTTTTCAATAATTCTTATACTTACATACCATTTAAAATTCTTCTGCCATAATTACTTTTAACTTCAATAACATTGGACTTTCATACAAACTTCCAACCCCAGTTTTAACCCCAAAAAGGGGTTTATTTCTAAAGATGCGTTATTAGCACACCTCCACACCATCTATAGAGCACACATTTTACATTTCAAGTCTCTTACTTCAAAAACATAGGACTTTCATACAAACTTTCAAACCCTTGTTTTACCCCCTTAGGGGTGGAGTTTCGTAAAATCCGTTTTTAGCGGATGTCTACACCCTATAAGGAACCTACCTACCAAATGTCAAGTTTGTAAGTGTTGTAGTGTCTGAGATTTCGTGATTAATCAGTGAGTGATATTTTATTACTTTTTTAGATATCGATTACACGCTATTAGTAGGAAGCTATGAGGAGCTCGATCGCGTCGTTGCACGTGTCAGTCTTATCAAACACGCAAGTTAAGCAACGTCGACCGTAGCCTGTCTAAGGATGGGTTGATTTATCTCGAGCTCCTCCGTGCTTCGGAGGGCACGGTAAAACGTCGGTCCCGGTTGTTGTCTTTAGACAGTCTTAAGCCAAATCAGTGGGAGTGGGAGTGGTGTTTTGAAGCCTTTGGGAGGCTTGAAAACACTGGCCTCCACCAACCCGCAGTTGAGCAGAGTATGTACAAATTTCTTGAAACCTTGAAATATAATACCTGACAATTAGTCGTAATCAAACAGTTGTCAAACGTTATGACACTAAGTCAATAGCCGACGTGATGGTTTTTTATATTTATGGTGGAGTAAGCTTCGCCCCTTTGATTGACGGGAGCCCGTTTCCCGGCAGTGGGATGATGACACTGTATTTATTGAAGCGACGTCATATACCAACACCATTTTGTATAATGAAAGCGACACGAGTCGCAAGAAATTTCTCATAAATTTTAAATTTTTATATTAAAAAAAAAAATGGCTCCGTAGATATTTTATGAACACATCCAATATTAAAAAGTACAGCAATATACAAATCACGTAGTATAATTGGATTTTTGGTGCTAGTAGAGGTTCCTTTGGATTTGGCTGGGGTGTGTCTGATGTGGATATTTATCTAAAATATTAAAAACTAGCGACCCGCCCCGGCTTCGCACGGGTGCAATGCTGATACTAAATGTACTACAGAAGGTCTTTGCGCTTTGTCCTATCCAGTCCTTCCCCGGTTATAGGCACACGCCGCCGGCTCCGCGGCCGGTACCGCCACAGCCGTTATGTCCCTGCATTTTAAATGTGTAATAACTTCTAAACTATTCATTTAAATTACATGCTGTGAAGGGCCATATTGATCTATATTAAATGCGCAATGTAATTAAGGTACTTAATTGGATAAGGATTAATTCTGTATTGCTTAAAATCGCTTCGTAAATAAGGCATTATTTCTTGTAAAAAGCAAAGGATAAAATAACGGTTATTGTGTGTTACCACTAAGAGATAGACATATACCATCGCGAACTTTTTTGTAGACCATTTTAAGGTGAACAATACTGTACTACATTATTTTGATCTATCTCGTTGGGTTCAGCCAGCGTTTGCAATGAAAGAGCAAAAAAATGTGTTTATTTACGACATCACATTAGAAACCTCTAAATTATCAGTGTTTTTCTACTATGTTATGTATATATTATACATATAAACTTTCCAGTTGAATCACTCTATCTATTAAAAAAAACCGCATCATAATCCGTTGCGTAGTTTCAAAGATTTAAGCATACAAAGGGACATAGGGACAGAGAAAACGACTTTGTTTTATACTATGTAGTGATAATACAAAATCATTTATGACCAAAATGGTGAGATACGGCTAAACTCTTTACTTCTACCGTCCGATCCGATGAGAGATCACAGTTTTCCAAATGTTTTCCGTGGGGGAAATAAAGTTTAAAATGCTTTCAAGGGTGGATTCAGCGTAGTGGGCACGGTGGGCATGCCAACAACCCTAATATACATGTAACAGTAGATGTAACATCACACTTTGACGGTCTATTGTCTGTATGTTCTATGTATCATAAGTATGTATTTACAAAAAAAATGTATTTACGTATGTTTATCAGTTGTTTAATACCCATAACACAAGTTTTGCTTACTTTGGGGCTAGATGGCGCTGTTAATTTGTCTGACAATATACAAAATATTGAGATCGATAGGCTGATGATAATAAACGCTATGCTTTAATAAAATTAAAAAAAAAACACACAATTTCGGGATTCCTGGTGGCTGTGACGACCGACAACCCTTTTTTGAAGGCTGGATCCGCGCCTGAATGCTATGATACTATAACTGCTCTGCCGACCGCTGCCATTTTAGTCACTTTTTTCCTTAAAATTTTATTTATTAAATATGTACTTAAAAAAACCAGTCGCGGGCGTGTCGTTACCGGTTTTGAGGCATACCGGTAAAGAAAATTATTAAGATTTATTAATGCTAATATATTTCAAAACTCGTTTTTTATGTTTCCGGAGCATAATTTGTATAGCAGTATTTTTACATAAAATCGTCGTAGAACAACGTAATCGACGTCGACGTCACTACGAAGATTTAGTGTTAAAATAAACAGAAATATTGAAAACCTCAACACTTTCTAGTATTGTTTAATTGCATAGTATTGTTTAACAACATAACACAGTGTTTACGCTAATTATTAATAATACTAGCTGGCCCGGAGACTTCGTACCGCCTAACAGTCAATGAATGTCGCGGTATACATACTCGTATTAGCTAAACAAAATGTATGATTTCTTGAAATTAATACAATGAATAATAGAAAATAATAGAGAAGCACGATGGCGTCATTGCGCGTGTGAGTCTAATTGTACACGCAAGTTAAGCAACGTCAACCGTAGCCTGTCCATGGATGAGTTTATATTATCTCGAGCTCCTCCGTCCTTCGGAAGGCACGTTAAGCCGTCGGTCCCGTTGTTATCATTAGATTATCTCGAGCTCGTCCATGCTACGGAAGGCACCTTAAGCCGTCGTCGGTCCTGGTCATGTCCTGTCATTAGATGACAGTCATTAAGCCAAGTGGCCTTTTAAGTTAGTGGCCTTTAGGCGGCTTGAAATCACTGAGGCCAGTGATTTCAATCCGCCTAAGATGTGTACACCTTCGGTTGAGGGAAGACCCGTATCCCAGCAGTGGGTAAATATTAAGTTCAGTACTTTATTAAGTCACAAAAAAAAGTACCAACTGACAACCAATAAATAATTCAATCCACAAAACAACTTTTAAAACAATGCACAGATAACTTACGAGACGTAAAAGTGACACCAATCGAGAAGTAAATGTCAAAACATTTACTTGACAATCATCCCAATGCTTTTTCAACTGACACTATTTGTTTGGGAAAATGTTTTTTAATCATTTATTACCCAAAAAGAGTTATAAATGGTGTAACTAACACGACTTTGTTTAATATATATAGATTTAAGGAGCTTGATATAAATTTCCGAACGCACGCATAAATATTTTACAACCAATAAATGTTTCAATCCACAAAACCGTTTTCAAAACAAATCACAGACAACTATCAAGACGTAAAAATGAGACCAATATAGTTGACATTTGTTCTATATTAAAATCATTTACTACATACTACATTAAAATCCAAGTCATTTGTTATAAATGAAATGAGCTTGATATACATAGAAATGTACCTATATCAATCATGTGCGTTCGGAAGAACGCACGCATACATTTGACGTACGCACGTCAACGTCACGTTTGACAGGACGACACCCACGAACATTTTGTATGGGAAAATTATTTTTCTTTTATTTTACTTTTTCGACAATTTTCCAATGTTTTTAAGAGTTATTCAGTTATTCGGGACGTAGACAAATCCAACAAATCAAAAACCATGAAAATGGTCCAGGCGTTCTCGAGTTATAAGTGTTCGAACAAACCCGGCTTTGTTTTATATATATATATATATAGATTAGGTTGCACTCAAAGTATGTGCATTTAGCGTAAAATATAGTCCCTATAGCTCGATGGCATCGTGTCAGTCTAATCGAACACGCAAATTAAGCAATGTGAACCGTAGCCTGTCCTTGGATGGGTTTATTTATATCGAGCTCCTACGTGCTTCGGAGGGCACGTTGTCGTTTAATGACAGTCGCTGAGCCAAATCAGTGGCCTTTGGGCGGCTTGAAATCACTGGCCTCCTCCAACCCGCAGTTGAGCAGCGTGGTGGAATAAGCTCTGAACTAAACCCCTTCGATTCGACGACGAAGGAAGATCCGTATCCCAAAAGTTTTTGAAAAATTGTTGCCTGCCTATATAATTTCATTCACTGTAACCATTTTCCGAGGTCAAAACCTCTGGGCGCTCCACTAATATTGTTATTTCTCAAAAAGTCGTAATTACTGCAATAAACGGTGAAACGCGAAAAGTGCTAGCCAGATGTAGCACGCTACACGGTTAGTCGAAAGTTACCATCATATATTAGAACAAGTATACTATAAAACATGTTTGATGTTTATTTTTTCAATGCAAATTAGAGGTTTTTTTCAATTCAAATTCAAATTCAGTTTATTGGCAACTACAAGTTTAGTTTACAATTATTTGGGATCTCCTCTGTTAAGTTAAAATAACCTCTTTTTTAACTTAACTTAACTTAACAGAGGATTTTTAACTTAACAGAGGAGATCCCAAATCATTGTAAACTAAACTTGTAATTGCCAATAAACTGAATTTGAATTTGAATTAAAGAAGAAGTTTTTCAAAGAAGAATACTTGAAGAATACGGATATGAAAAAAATGTTTACCAATTAAAAAAAATTGAAACTCCGATCTGGAAATCATTTCTTTCTTGCTCTATCATCAGACCATGGGCCCTTCCAACAAAGCTGAAGCCAATTACCATCGCATTTTTTTTATTTCAAAAATTGTTCTTAGCTTTAAGTTATTGCGAAACATTATTCAGCTTACTCGGTAGAGCTCTAGAAAATTTAAAAACAATTTCGTGGGTTTTTAACAGCTGAGCGTTTTGTTTTATACTACGTTGGGTGGCAGACAAGCATACGGCCCGCCTGATGTGAAGCGGTTATCGTATCCATATTAACGCTCGCAACATAAAACGTCGCTCGCGCGCCACCACCCCCGCTGCCAACGCAGCATCTGCTTCCTTTCTGGTGACCTCACTCACTCGCAGGAACACAACAACCCTCAAGGGAATTGTTATTTGGGTGCGATATTCTGTGAGGTGGAGGTACATTCCCCAGTCGGGTAGCTTACAATTACGCTCCCTACCTCTCTTTTCGCCAGAGCTTCGTTTGTCAGTCAGCAGGGTGCACCGCGTGCAGGTGAAGTTGGCTTTGGTTCAAAGATGTTGATGAACCACTTACACCCCTAAACATTGCTAACAATCTAAGCAAAAGATTCATTTTCATATGAAAAAAATCCGATGATAAAGGACTTCAGGTTGAATACACGGGGCCCTACCGCCGAAGCTGAAGCCGATTACCACCGAATATTTTGATTGCATTAACATGTCTGTTTGTCTTGGTCTGGGTGTTTTCTATGTATCATAAGTATGTATTTACAAAAAAAATGTATTTACGTATGTTGTCAATTGTCTAGTACCCATAACATAAGCTTCGCTTACTTTGGGGCTAGGTGGCGCTGTGTAATTTGTATGACAATATTTATTATTCGTAAAATAGGACTTATATTTTAGTTATTGACAAACATCTTTGGCTATGTCGGTAGAGCTCCACGGTTTCTACCAACTACGCTCAACACATGTACCTTAAATTTTTATATTCGCAGTTAAAAAATACGCTGGGAATCGGCTTCAGCTTAGCTGGTAGGGCCCCTGTTCGTCGATCTTGTATTCCGTCGAGAGATTCGGTCCTTCATGTAGTCCACCACGTGATGCTGTAGCAGCGTACTAGGGTTACCTGTTAAATTTTTGCAATTTCGTATCGGACGTATCTGTAGAAGTTCACCATAAATGTGGTACACAAAATTGTTCGAGGAGGTTGTGTGTTGTCGAGCCAGATTGCAATGCCTAATTGCATACATGACTAGTGCATACGTTACAATATTCCTACATAAACTAGAAAAGTGCTATAAAACTGTTGAACTGATTTTCTTGAATTATACTCAAAAACAATCCAGAAAATGAAGTCGCCTTTCAAGCTGTAACTGATTCGGTATACGTGGCCCTCTTCCAGTCCATATTATGCTTCTATATTACCACACGTATCACCCACCCACTTCAATTGTGGGGAGACCCGTATCCCAGCAGTGGGAAGAGTAAAGATTGAACGACGAGTAATACCCTAGAGAACTATTTTGAATCTGTCACTTAAGCCACTCAAGCCCATAATGTTGTTATATAAGCCCATATGTTCTCTACCTACGAATTTACCAACTTTACTTAACTTAAACAACATCGTGTACAATTCACCCCAACCGTTCTTCCCGTCGTTGCCGCAACTGTTTCCAGATCATCCTTCAGCCATAGATTTTTCTGTTTCTTAGGCCCGTCTATTTCTAATAAGCTCCATCGTAAGTTAGACATCCTCCCTTTATCGAAGCTCCAATGTAAAAGAAAACTCACTACTTTTTTGCAAACCCTAAACTATTCGGATACTGAAAAATTCCTTCACTGTGACTCATAAAATAGCATTCTATACCACACCTAAAAGGAGTAGGCGCCAAACAATCAATGAACAAAGATCACTAAATTACCTCAAATTTAAAGAAATAACCAAATCAAATTAACAATGCAAAGTGAAATCTCCAGCGAAAAACAATAATATTTTGTGTTGTTTGGCGCCGACTCAAAATTACTTAGGTGTACTTAAATTAGTTATTAAGGTCAATAAAAACAAAGTTTATTACTATTTGTTTTTCATTTTATAGCCGGTTTAATTTTTTGTTAAAAAGTTTTTTATAATTCCTTATTTGTAGTACTTATTTGTATATACATATTACTATAGATATAGTAATAAAAGTCTGGTCCTTGCCTTATGTGTTATAAGATATTAAGTACATTATAATTTACATCTAGTTGCTCATCACGAGGGGTGAGTTGGGATACAGGACAGGCTCTCTGCCTAGTTCAGTGACTCCAGTCTCGAGCCATTTTACACACCTACCATGTAACTTAACCATTATTTTATAAGGCATCAGTATAAATTGGTTTGAGATAATAAATTATTTTATTATTATTCATAAATAATATAATGCAGACAATAAAAACTAAACTAAACTGTGTAAACCTATCTTAACAAAAACTATCTAAAGTAGGTCCGTGAGGCAGCGTGCCTAAAACGCTAGCAGCGTTACCCCTTTGGATGGCGATGCTTAGCCTCTGACCCAAGTAAGCGCCGGCTCTTGGGTCCCCGGTGGCTTGAAAAAGTCTCTTTGAAATGTCTTCAAAAAGACTCAAGGCACAGGGGCCCCAAGGACCGAGGGTTTCGACTCCGAAAGGGCTGAATAGGTATTGGGAGCCGATACCTCGGTATTTTAAGATTTTGTTCTTCTCCGCCAGCTCAGCCGCCGCTCCAGCTCTCACCGTGGAAACCTGAAGATGTGACGGGGCAAGGGTGTCCACGCAAGTGGCGTCCCAAACCAGGCACCTTCCAGTCTTCCACGGCATGAGAGACATTCCGTCCGGCCTCTTGCCATCGTCACGCACGATACCATTCGGCTCAAAAATAGCCGGTACGTTGACGCTGGCAAGAGAACGGCGCAAAATGTCATTCAGAGCGGCGTGGCGGGAGAAACGTCCGGCGCTCCTTTGACAGGAAAGGCCGTGGTGGCCCAGGCGGTCGACAATGGCACCGCAAGGACAACTGTGGGTGGAATAGACATCGAGTCCCAAACGCAACGAAATTGATATGCGTAGAGTATCTGGTTCCAGAAAAGTACCCGTATTTACTGATGGGTATGCATGAAGCCAAAACCCAGATTCTTTTCTCGCGACCGCCTGCAACCTCGCACGGTCTTGTGAACCACCGTTATTCAGGAGTTTCTTATAAATATGTTCACAATTTATATTATCCCAGCTCCTTTGAATAGATAAATCGGTAGGGAAAACCGCGTTTGGAAATGCCTCCAGCCAAGCATTTGTGGCCTCTTCAAGCCCAGTGATACAATAATTGCTAAGAGACGGAGTCAGCATTTCCTGTGTGAGCTTAGCTGTGCTATAAATAGAGGATAGAAAGGCAGGCAAAGACACATCCGAAATTTTGCGGATACCCAAACCACCAAATCTAATTGGCAGTGATGCTTGAGTCCAAGAATCATCCCCAAGATTTACATTTAAAATAACTTCCACCTGGTTCTTAAGTAATACGTCTACAGAATTCATTATATTATTAAACTTCCACAGGGGACAAGAACGGAGCAAATAGGTGAATTTAGGCAGAAATAGGCAAAATTTTAAAATAAATATTGCATAATGTGAATTAATTTTTTGTAGCCTGTCCGAATATTGATTGAATTTTGAAATTGAATTTTGTACAAAAAGAGGAATACCGTCATCAAAAATAGGTGATCCGAGGATATTGAGAGAATCTTTAGAAAGTAAATTTATACCCGGAGCTAAATTATTAAAGTTGTTGATTATTTTTATTTATCAGAACTTGATACATTTTCTGATATAAAAAGCTCACATTTGTTTAAGTTAAGGTCAAGACCAATGAAATTGAACTTAGTAATTATATTGCTCAAGTCTGACAACACAACGTCAGCGTTACCACCTAATGTTCCGTCGTCAAGGTACCAAATATTAAATTTTGAAAAAAGGTTCTGAATTACTGGCATTGATTCCTAAACTGAAAATGGCTGGACCAAGAGGATCACCCTGTTGACAGCCAACGGTGGAAAGTATAACATTTTCTTTGTACATCAATTTTGACGGGCTGGAGTAACACTGAGATAAATAATTGTATACCTCAGGAATATTGCACCTGGTTTCTGTCAACATGGTGTTCCTACTTATCGAGTTAAAGGCATTCTTGACGTCAATTTTAAGCAGCACCTCGCAATTGACGCTGCCAACAAAAGTACGTACGGCGTGAATAGCGGCCTCACACCCACCTTTCGTACCAAACCCTAATTGTTTCGGTTCAAAAATTGGTTGCAATTTTGAAATTATATGTTTCACACAAACCTTGGAGGCAATGCGCCTGAATGTAGACCCAACAGCGATTGGCCTAACACCACCATCTTTTTTCGACAAGGCAATTAGGTTTGCTCCATATAAAATTGGGGCTATCTCCTCGGTTACCCTGCCAGCAAGCATAAAGTTGATTAGAAGAGTTATTGATGTAATTAGGCGTTTGCCTGAATCACCAACAGATAGCGAAGTCAAATCTTTTAAATGTTGTGGAGAAATACCATCTAAACCAGCCGCTGAACCAGGTTTGAATGAGAAGATAGCAGCCAAAACGTCTTTTTCTGAAATATGAAGGCACATTCCAGGCTCAACTGGAGGTTCTGAATTACGAGGTGCTGCAGGAGCTGAGGGGTGTTTACTCTTAAGAGCTGCTAATGTGTCCGGAGAATCTGGTGATAGGACGTCCCTTGAAAAAAGGAGCCTAGCAGCACCTTTAAGGTCCCCGTCGCTAATCTTGCATTCAACATTTCTGAATATATTGTGGTCCTTTTTGGGCCTTCTAGAAGACGGTATTATGTTCAGAGGTGACCGACAATAATTTTTTATTTTTTGTGTCAGAGAGAGATTGGAATGGTCAGAGTTAACGTGAAGTATACCGAATGAAAAAGTAAAGAGCTTCTGCCAATCGGACACAGCATTTGATTCGACACATTTTGAAATTGTGGATGCAAGGGCTAAAGCGACAGAGGATCTAGCACTGCGAGGAATCCTCTTGATAAGGGGCGTCGAGTTTTTTAGATAACTTAGAAAAATATGAAAAGGCGTGCCATTTGAAACGGAAGGGTCACGCGGGTGAGAAACAGCAGGAGGTGCAGAAATATTTTGAACATTATTGGGGAGACTGTCATGTTGTGGGTTAATTTTGTGTAACCGTGCTATGTGAATATTAAGTCCCCTCCTGCTCTGAAAAGTTCTGCAGCAAAAGGAACAACGGTGGTTATTGTCGGGCGCAGAGGACTGCATTCAGGGGGGCACACTGTACCACGGAAAAATACTTAATAAAACAAATCACTTACATTTAAGATTATGTAAACTTAACTATATCACAATAACTGAAAAAATATATAAATATAAAATAACAAATACTAAAATTGACCTTTCTTCTTTTTTTTTTTTTTTTTTCGATCTTCTTATTTATGGCTGCGCACGCAGTACAAAGTGCGCACACAAGGCGTACAAATGTGTCACGTAACCCGGCAACCGTATGCGTTGCCAGGACGACTATATGGGGTCCTCGATGTCAAGAAACGGCAGCTCAACCAAATAATCCGAGAATTGTATTCATCAAAAACAAACACTATGCTCACGCAAAACAGCACCCACACTCACGCGGGTGCACCGCCGGCTGGGAAGACAAATTATAGGCTCGATAGGCACTTCAGCTCGAGGAAACAAATTTTTAATATTATATTTGTTCAAATGACATTTCGGGGAGATGTTGACAGCCCATTCTTTATTATTGTATTATTTATTGTATATTTTATTATTTCTTTTGTATTGATTATTTGTTTTGCGTGGTTGAGGTGTATAACTCTCTGATTTTAGTTTTACTGAATATTATTATTATAAAAAAAAATGTTTCATAATCGCTCATCCGTCAGGCATATACGATGTCTGAACTTATATGTCTAGAGTAACGTGTCTGTGCAGAGGAGGGGTGTCATGTCATAACACTTTCTTTTTGACGTGATAACGTTTTATAGATCGATGAACGCTGGCTGCACGCACGAAAGCATGACTCATTGTCACGTTCCGCAAGAGAAAGAGCGCGAGAAGAAAGCGGCGCAGCTTCTGACGCATCTATCTCTCTCACACTCCATCGTCCGATGGTTTCTTATGACGTTATCACGTAAAATTATCGTCCATAAACCGACTTTACAAGACAATCAATTTTTGAAGTAAAAACTTCAATAATTTCATGCGAAATTATTTCCTAACCATTCCAAAATATTCAAAAATGCACAACGTTAATGTTCAAGTTTTCACTTCTGCTGGCACTCCCGGAATGCAACCCGTTTTTTTTTTCATAGGGGTCAGGGTTTCAGGGGCCTTACCACAAGCTCTAAACGCAGGAATGGAACTATGATGGTTGCGTATTTATCAATGAATTTCATTCATAAATTCGCAACCATTCCTGCGTTTAGAGCTTGTGGTAAGGCCCCAGGGGCCGTTTGCTTTATTCAAACACCAAAATATTTTAAAATAAAGACAAGCTTTATGTTGACATAATACTTATAATATGTAATTTATATACAACGAGGAAACAAATTATATAAATATTTACAAAATTATGTTTACAGCTGTTTTTGTTTACTGAACTATCGCTTCCAGCGAAGTACATTTTGGAGTGGAAGTATTACAAGAAACCTTATTACTAATTCAGTCTAAAATCTATACACATTGTCGCGTTATGTAGGACGATTTAGACATTAGAGCCAAAGCAAACCTCATCTGTACGTGATACACCTTGTTGAGTAAACGAGACTTTGACAATAGGGAGATTGGGCATTGGGTAGGGCATATTATATAATTGTATAACCCAACTGGAAAGGTAGCTTCAGCTTATAGAAAACCGCAGCCAAATATAAACACTCAGCCCTTGGAAGTTGTGTTTCTGCGAGTGAGTGAGGTTAGCCAGGAAGCTCTACTGGAAATGCTATGCTACTTGCTGTGTAGGCAACGAAGGGTTGTGTATTTCTTTACAAAAAAAAAAAAACGCTTTATATCGACAATGGCTTCTACTGTCCCCTTAATCAAAGATTTAGTATTTAATCTCCTAAAATTGTATAAGAGTATTGAAGTATTTAAGTAAAATACGTCAATATGCAGTATTATTAATAATATTGCTTATTCTTCCTTCGCTCCATGCTTCGTCTGACGTAATTATCCTTAGGATAACTATAATAGGGATAATAAGCCCCAGATTTTCTATTAAATACTAAATATGGGGGCATGTAACCGTCGTAGCTCATCATTTTGGGGGACCAATTCCTTCTATATACGTTTCTTTTTGATTTGTATTTTTTGTGAGCATGTTCCTTTACATATTCATGGTGTTTGTAATCGTCAGATGGTAATTTATTCAGGTTTGTGGATGGTGAATTGTCGAATGAAGTGTAGTCTCGCCTTTTTCTTGCAGCTACTGTGTTCAGAATGACTACCAATAACAGGATCTGAAATAAAGATGAGAATGTGATCAAACTGGTGGTGCTGTCGTGTGGCGGGTCGCCGCATTTCCAATAAAATGGTTGAATGAAGTTTGAGGTTGAGTTGAATGGTTGGCTGCCCCATGCATCAACTCGTGAACGGGTGCTGCCAGAGGGGACTGGTCTGCCGTGACTCTCATGGTTGCAAGGTAATCAATAGGAGGATTTAGTTTTAGTAGTCTTAGACAATAGTATGATTATTAGCATAATAGCGACGTGCAATTAATAAATTGCTAGAAAATTGTGAAATAAAAATAGAAAATTGTTAACAAAAGGTACGGACCCCGGGGGTACAGACCCCCGGGGTCCGTACTTATTTATTATGAATAAAAAATAAAAAATAAATTAACAACTTTCTTATTTTATTCTTTTATAATAACCTTCTTCTAACAATAACAAACACAACAATAAAGTAATTAGTTAAATCGGTCCAGCCGTTCACGCGTGGTGTCATGACCAATGGAATTATGTATTCATTTCTATATTATTATATAGATTGTTGATACCATTAGATAGAGCTCGTTAATCGCTTTCAGGATCAGAAATTTTGACCGCGAATATTGAGTTAATTGCAATCATCTTCAGCTAAGTCAGTAGAGCTGTACATTACCGCCAATTTAAACACCATTACCGCCAATTTAAACTAAAATTCTATTTCTATTAAAAGACGAGCTCGGTGGCGTAGCGGTCAATGATGCGGCTTCGACACCAACGCTCGTGGGTTCGATTCCCACATAGGACAAACATTTGTGTGCATGAACATGTCTGTTTGTCTTGGTCTGGGTGTTTTCTATGTATCATACATAAGTATGTATTTACAAAAAAAAAATTGTATTTACGTATGTTTATCAGTTGTCTAGTACCCATACCACAAGCTTCGCTTACTTTGGGGCTAGATGGCGCTGTGTAATTTGTCTGACTATATATATATATATATATACATATATCTCTATATATATATATACATTTGCAATCAAAAAATCGGGTGGTAATCGGTTTCAGCTTCGACGGTAGGGGTGTTTACAAATAATCGAGTGAGATCACTTATCGTTTTCACTCTGTATATACAAGATAAATATTCCTGAACGAATTACACAATGCCATCTAGTCCTAAACTAAGCTCGTACTATGAGTACTAGATAACTGTTAATATACTTAAATACGCTTTTTTTAAAATACATACATGTAGTACATAGAAAACGCCCAGACCAAAACAAACAGACATGTTCATACACACAAATATTTGTCTTGTGTGGGGATCGAACCCGCGGCCCTTCGGAATCTGAGTTGAACTTTGCTAGCCATTCAACCAGCGGACTCGTCAAGCTAGTTTAATTAGTATAGGATCATACATCATATCTATACTATACTACGACGGGTGGGAGACAAGCATACGGCCCGCCTGATGTTAAACGGTTACCGTAACTGTAATTACGCTCCCAACATAAATTAACACTCGCACGCTGCCACCCCCGCTGACAACGTAGCATCTCCTTCCTTTCTGGTGACCTCACTCACTAGCAGGAACACAACAACCATCAAGGGAATTGTTATTTGGCTGCCTTAGATTAAAACAAAATCAATATGGTAAGTTGTCTGCGATATTCTGTGAGGTGGAGGTACTTCACCAGTCGGGTAGCTTACAATTACGCTCTAGAGAACGTAATTGTAAGCTACCCTGTACCAACTACCCATATTGTAAGAGAGAGGTAGACCTCTCTCTCTTTTCGCTAGAGCTTCGTTTGTCAGTCAGCAGGGTGTACCGCGTGCAGGTGAAGTTGGCTTTGGTTCAAAGATGTCGATGAACCACTTACACCCCAAATTAAGCTATGTACTATTTCGTTGCAAAAAGTCGCTGATATTCCGGAAATTGGACCACAGCTGGCATGCACATAAATGACAACAACACATTCACACCCTCCACCACATATAGAATACGTAGTACTATGAGTATTATATACTGTGATATGATACAAGAATGGGATGTATGGGGTATGGGATGTATAAACGAAAACGCCTTATCAGAAATTCTAGCTAATTGTCA
Source organism: Hypsopygia costalis (assembly GCA_937001555.2). Taxonomy (NCBI): domain Eukaryota; kingdom Metazoa; phylum Arthropoda; class Insecta; order Lepidoptera; family Pyralidae; genus Hypsopygia; species Hypsopygia costalis. The sequence goes on from OW443342.2 coordinate 8,263,851, forward strand.
GCCTTCTTAGAATATTGCCTGCGAATGTGGGGCAGGCAACGATAGTTGCTGCGATATGGAAATTCCGGTTACTATCAGAAGATCAAGATATCAGAACGACCAAGTAGACATAAAGTTCACATCTCAGAAAGACTATGTATCCAGAACGCCTTTATATCAGAATTTCTAAAAAGCATAATGACCACATTTCAAAACGACTTAGTAGCAAAACATCTAAATCTCAAAACGGTTAGATAGCGATATGACCAGATCGCAAAATGTAGGTGTAATTTGGTACAAAACTTATTCCTTTCTAATCTCTATTCATAGCCACTTGAAACATACTGTCCACTTGAAATATAATAACTGTTAATTATTATAAAAAAGTATTGTTCCGAAGGAAATTTGTCATGCAAGAAGTGTTGTATTATCGTGCGTTTTATTTTTTCAATAATTTTATTTGTAATATTTCTAGTTTTTAAATTTCATCTTGAATGTACAGTCATTGTGACTATCCAGTCAACCTGCGATATGGTCGATTCACGGAGTAGTCCTTTCGACAACCAGTCATTTTGCTACCTCGTCAATTTCAGATATAGACTTTTTGTAGGGTTGGTCGTTCTGATATCTCATCTTTATAGTGCTTAGGTCAATTTGTATACTAAGTCATTATAATACTAACCCGGTAATTCGAAGATCGAAGAACACCCTGTACCCCCAAATTGTATTTTTTTTTAATGATAAACTCGATGATCGAATGGATAAATGGATAGTTTTACTCCGGGGTTGTGGTTTCGATCCCTTCACAAGACAAACATTTGTGTATATAAACATGTATGTTTGTCTTGGTCTGGGTTTTATTTAGGGTTGTGTGAAGATCGAACCCGCGACATCCAGGTTCGTCAATGAAATGAGTAATTCTATATCTATAATAATAAAAGGCTTTTGTCCTCACTGACTGACTGACTGACTGACTCACTAATGAACGCACAGCCCAAACCCTTGGGTCTAGAGATTCCAAATTTGGCAAGTAGGTTCCTTATGACGTCTAGGGGTGCACTAAGAAAGGATTTTTCAAAATTCATCCCCTAAGGGGGTGAAACGGGGGTCCAAAGTTTGTATGGGGAATCAAGATTAGTTGGACTATTTTATTCGAAACTTTACACGAGAACTTCTATAGATAAATGAGTAAACACGTGTTTCAGGATTTTTCAAAATTCAACCCCTAAAGGGGTAAAATGGAGTGAAAAAGTCAAAAAATCGTCATGGGTATTCTTTTTATGGTTTATCGGGTCGCTGGTTACGAAAACAACAACTATTTTATAATCCAACATACTCGTAGTCGACGTGACATAAAATCACCCCTATGGCGGTGCGATGGGGTTGAAATGTCATAATATCAATATGGGTGTTGATTATATGGTTTTCTGGGACGTCAATTACGAAACTGGAATCGATTTGAAAATATAACATAGTGGACACGAAATTACTTAAAAGGATTTTTCAAATTTTACTCCTAAGAGGCTGAAACAGAGTTCCACAGTTTGTTAGTAAGGAAATGAGATTAGTTAGACTATTTTATCATAAACTTTACACGAGTACTTCTATAGATAAATGAAGGATTCTTCCGTGTTTCAGGATTTTTCGAAATTCAACCCAAACAAAGGAGTAAAATGGTGTCAAAAAGTCTGAAAATCATCAAGGATTTTATGGTTTTTATATTTTATTGGGTCGCTGATTACGAAACCAACAACGATTTTAAAATTCAACGTGGCTAACGTAACCATCATCATGTAATTTTTTTAAACTTTGATTTATACTTTTTAAGCCGATGGAAGACTTGTGTGTTGACTGAAGTGTTATCCTACATGTACCTGTTATGTACATACAATCGCGGGCGGCTGGCCGCGGCGTTCTTGCATCCGTATTTAGTACAATTAAAGGTACTACTTTAAGGTGGTTCCGTTGCGTGTTAGACTTGACTTGGATAATCTAAAATGCGCGAATTTCACGCGAGCGAAGCCGCGGGCAAAAGCTAGATATTAAAAGGCTTTGTCCTCACTGACTGACTGACTCACTAATCAAGGCACAGCCCAGACCACTGAAGCTAGAAACCTGAAACTTTGGATATGTGTTCCCTATACAAAGTAAGCGCGCACTAAGACGGGATTTTCCGAAATTTCACCCCTAAAAGGTTGAAAATAGGGGATTGAAAAAAAAAACTCTCTTTTTTGGAAATCGATTTACCTACGATTTTGAGACTTGGTGGAATAGTTGTTCATAAAAAAAGGGTTTATGGGTTACTGATTAACTTTTGAAATGTCTAAAAAGCCAAGAAATGTCTAAAAATGTTATATTGATATTTTAATTAACTCATCACTAGATGGCGCTATACCTAGCATTTGTACAGCGCGCTATGGTTTCGATATTAAGGAAAGGGTATATACGAGAGATTATTTCAAACCATGGGGTTATCCATGACGGTTTATCGCTCACCTCATGGACAACCTCCGAGGGTAACTACTGGGTAGTTACCCCCGGAGGTTGTCCATCGCGCGCGTAGGGCGTAAAAAAAACTGCGTCCTTCAAATGAAGCTACATTTGGTGCAGAAAACTAATTGAAAAACCTATTCTAAGTACCGACTTTATGGGGTATACCTACTTAATATAAGAATTTCGGTATTTTACAAACAATGACGTCAAGACTGACTAAATTTATACTTGTGGAAGGTGTGATGATACCCATACCATTATAGCTGTGGAAGGTGATGGAGCTGGCCTGTTCCGCTCCATCTCTTACCACTTGCATGGAACGGAGGTCACGAACCTCCTGATGATACCATCAGGAGGTTCGTGCCACCATTGTTCACGTATTAAACAACTGGAACGATGAGTTGTGAGTGAGGACAGTAAGGGATGCGCTGTTGAGGAATCTCTCTTTATAGCCCGCATTCCCATTATTTCATCAGACCACCCCGTTCAATTTAAGAGACTTCAATTTCCCATAAAGGTGTTTTGCTATGACCATTAACAATGCTCAGGAGGCAGCATCTAAAGGTCGTTGGGGTTGACTTGAGACAGGACTGCTTCTCTCATGATCAGTTGTATGTAGCTTGCTCAGGAGTGAGTTCTCCTGGAAGCCTTGCAATTTTGGATCCTGGTGCGAATGCCAAAAATATTGTTTACCGGGACGTCATAACCTAAATAGTGTATGTTTTTAATAATGGTCAATATGAAACAGTCCTTTATGGGGAAAAAATGAAATATCTGGAATCTTAACAAAAATAGACGCAAATCAGGAGTGATCCCGTAGCGAAGCACTTTGCTAGTGGGTTGATAACAAATGTGCCGATGAGAATAATATTTAAGGGAGTCGCCCATGCCTACGTCATAATATCTAACAAATTTCAGCTCAACCTGCCCAGTGGTTAGAACTGTGCATCGATAGCTCAGTCAGTAACGATTGTTTTCTTTTATATTAATATAACAATTACTTACCTTGAGTAATATCAATCGAATCCGGTCCATGTCTTGTCCAAAATATGTCTGAAGCTGTCACATCTACGCTACAGTGTTGTACTCAAAAAAGAGATTTGCCCATGAACTTCACTTTTATATTTCCATCTCACGCCATACTTTCGACTGATTAGTTCTTGGAAACTGAAATCTATAGAGTAGTGAGAACTTAAATGTTATTATAGTGAGAACACTCTATTTACAAAAAAAAATAATTCTCTGTCATCTATCACAGTTACCACCCAGACAATATTCTTATTCGCGTTTACCTATTCCAAAAACTTTTAACACATGTTATTAAATAATAATTTTATTGTAAATAAAAGTTGAAACAATAAAATTTTAAATTGGTTGTATATGTCAGAAAATACATACTAATTTGTATATTTTCCTGTTTTTAACTTACAGCAAACGTACTGAAGTAATGGCAACTGATTGAAAACAGGAAAGTAAAATTAACAGTAAATTCACGGAAACATATTAACAGCGATAATAAACAGAGTTCATATTAACCTAGTTAAACTGTTTATAAACAAAAATATGACGAAATTATAAATATTTATGAAATTCGAGGTCAAACATCTTTGTTAACATAGGTATATAGGATTTGATAATAAATAATCATGAATGTTTACATTACAATGTATACAGCACTCGAAGCATTGCATGATATGCTGATATCAATTCCTAGTAACTTAAATACGTATTAAGATAATTATCAAAAACACACACAGTCACAGCGTTAAGTGTATAGATAGATAGAATATGTTTTATTAGCACAATACAAGAGAAATCGTACAGTAAATCAATAAATTAGTACAGACATGTTGTATATGCAACAAGGCGACCTTATTACTGAGAATAATCTTTTCAGGGTAAGGTTGCCCTGAAATGGCAACTATTTAGCGCATGGAGTGGGCAGAATTTCACAAGTCGACATTTTAAAAATATAAGTGTAATAATTAATATAAGAAATATTATTATGTACAATACAAGACGAGGAGATTTAATCTATTACTGAAAAATAATGTATATTTACAATAATTTAGGGATGTAAAATACTTTTTGCCGCCGCAGCATGAAAGAAAGGTATATAGAACAGTATGCTTTTGTAGGCAAACTTGACTGACGTTGCCAACGGTAGTCAAGTTTGCCTACAAAACCAAGAATCAACCAATAATATAACAGGCAAGAAAATACAAATAAATTATAATTAATTAGCGGAATTGAATACTCTTATTACAAATGCTGAACAGATTTCAATTAAATTTGGCATGAGTGTAGATTATCCCTTGGAAGGATATACATAGAACCTTCCCCGGGATATGATCTACACCCATGCCTTTTGGTGCATTCGTTTGGACATTCATCTGGGCAATCTGGGAGAAGCCGCAGTGACAAAATAATTTAACGAGCTCGGTGGTCGAATGGTTAGTAATGGCCACTTTGACGCCGAGGTCGCGGGTTCGATTCCCGCACAAGACAAACATTTGTGTGCATGAACATGTCTGTTTGTCTTGGTCTGGGTGTTTTCTATATATTATAAGTATGTATTTACAAAAAAATATATGTATGTAAGTACATTTATCAGTTGTCTGGTACCCATAACACAAGCTTTGTGCTTAGTTTGGGACTAGATGGCGCTGTGTAAATTGCCCAGAAAAAAAAACAAAAGATAACTTTCTACAGATATTTTTCTAAAAATGTAATAGCTACTTCATAGATTTTTGTGATAGCACATTGCACTGCGAATTAGCATCACTCTAGTCATGTTTGTCGGTACGCTGACTTCATTTCTTTAGCATCTTCGTGACACGCTTTTCAAAACCCTACCTACATGTGACCAATTTAAATTATTTAATATATTTACACGTTTGTAGATGATTGTTTTGTAAATATTGCCACTTTCACTCGAATTGTTTTAATCAATAAGTATGATTTATTGCCTTATCTGAAAGCAGGTCTTATTAGCGACAATTTACATTTTTACATGAAAAGTTCTGTTTGTTTACGTGTATTTTATTGTGTACATATAGCGTTTCACAATTTTCCCTCCGTCTTGATACGTTAATATTGAAATTCTTATTTCTTTACTCCTTATGTATGAAGGATATCTAAATATATAAAAGAAGAAACTGGTTGACTGACGGACTGACTTATATATCAACGCACAGCCCAAACTGTTGGGTTTAGAGATTCCAAATTTGGCAAGTAGGTTCCTTAAGACATCTAGGGGTGCACTAAGAAAGGATTTTTCAAAATTCATCCCCTAAGGGGGTGAAACGGGGGTCCAAAGTTTGTATGGGGAAACAAGATTAGTTGGACTATTTTATCCGAAACTTTACACGAGTACTTCTATAGATAAATGAGTAAATACGTATTTCAGGATTTTTCAAAATTCAATCCCTGAAAATGTAAAATGGGGTCAAAAAGTCTGAAAATCGTCATGGGTATTGTTTTTATGGTTTATCGGGTCGCTGATTACGAACACAACAACTATTTTATAATCCAACATAGTCGACGTGACATAAAATCACCCCTGTGGGTGTGCGATGGGGTTGAAATGTCATATTAACAATACGGATGTTGTTTTTATGGTTTTCTGGGACTTCAATTACGAAAATGGCATCGATTTGAAAATATAACATCATCGTCATCATCATCATCAGCCTGTATCTATCTACTGCTGGATATTCATCCCCTAAGTGGGTGAAACGGGGTCCAAAGTTTGTATGGGGAAACAAGATGAGTTGGCCTATTTTATCTGAAACTTTATACGAGTACTTCTATAGATAAAGGAGTAAACAAGTGTTTCAAGATTTTTCATAATTCAATCCCTAAAAGGGTAAAATGGGGTCAAAAAGTCTGAAAATCGTCATAGGTATTGTTTTTATGGTTTATCGGGTCGCTGATTACGAAAACAACAACTATTTTATAATCCAACATAGTCGACGTGACATAAAATCACCCCTGTGGGGGTGCGATGGGATTGAAATGTCATAATATCTATATGGGTGTTGATTCTATGGTTATCTGAGACTTCTATTACGAAAATGACATCGATTTGAAAATATAACATCATCATCGTCATCAGCCTGTATCTTTCCACTGCTGGATATTCATCCCCTAAGGGGGTGAAACGGGGGTCCAAAGTTTGTATGGGGAAACGAGATTAGTTGGACTATTTTATTCGAAACTTTACACGAATACTTCTATAGTAAAGGAGTAAACACGTGGTTCAGGATTTTTCAAAATTAAATCCCTAAAAGGGTAAAATGGGGTCCAAAAGTCTGATAATCGTCATAGGTATTGTTTTTATGGTTTAACGGGTCGCTAATTACGAAAACAACAACTTTTTTATAATCCAACATAGTCGACGTGACATAAAATCACCCCTGTGGGGGTACGATGGGGTTGAAATGTCATAATATCAATATGGGTGTTGATTCTATGGTTTTCTGGGATGTTAATTACGTAAATGGCATCGATTTGAAAATATAACATAGTGGACACGAAGTTACTTAAAACAATTTTTCAAATTTTACATCTAAGAGAGTTATACGGAGGTCCAAAGTTTGTATGGGGAAACAAGATTAGTTGGAGTATTTTCTCCTAAACTTTACACGAGTACTTCTATAGATAAATGAGTAAGCACGTGGTTCAGGATTTTACAAAATTCAACCCCTAAAAGAGTAAATGGCGTCAAAGAGTCTGAAAATCGTCATTTGTATTGTTGTTATGGTTTATCGGGTCGCTGATTGATTACGAAACCAATAATGATTTAAAAATTCAACGTGGCTAACGTGACCTTCATCCCCTATTGGGGTGCGATAGGGTTAAAATGTCTATATATCAATATATGTGCCATTTTTACGGTTTTTCGGAACGCAAATCCATGGTAATATTATAAATGCGACAGAGTGTATGTCTGTTACCTCTTCACGCTAAAAGAGCTAGACCGATTTAGATGAAATTTGGTTCAGAGATACCTTGAGTCCTGGCAAAGGATATAAGTTAGTTTTTGTCCCAGAAATTACCTGTTATTGTTATTTATTATACCTATAGGGCGTATGTATGTTCGACTGTATGCATTTTTTTTAATATAGTTTCCATGATTTCTCCGTCAATAGTACAGCAGTTTTAATAATTCTTATTTGTTTGAGAGGGTACACTCTTCAGGTGGTCCCATATTAATCAAATCAGGATCTGGTGATGGGCTCCCTGGGAAATCGGGAGATAGGGTTGAAATTTATAGGCATGGACAGGGATACAGTTATTGATGAGTTTTCTGATGTTATTAAGGTAACATAATTTGCATTGGGAAGTGATCATGTGACACTGCTCAGCTTATGAGGAACGGTTAGGAGTTAGGCAATAGTGTTGAGTTTTCTTAATTAAGTTATTCATGTATTTTCATCTAGAAAGCACCATGCCCTACTACTTAGCCATTATTATAATAAATAATTTTTTTTAAAAATCACTAAAATAAATATATAAAACTTAAAAAAATAAATCAACTGAAAAATCCTGACATGAAAAAGCCAAAAATAACTACTACCTGTTTCCTGAGATTTTTGAAGTCGGTGTAATTTTTTTAAAGTTTGATTTATCCTTTTTAAGCTGACGGAAAAAGACTTGTATCATCCTAATAGGTTTTTAATTTAGATTTGGCGTCAATCAGTGCTTATGCTAACGCGGGCGCCGCGGCGCGGCGGCGGCGGGATCGGGACGCGTGTAGTAGTTATCGGGAAAGTTCTTGCATCTGTATTTAGTACAATTAAAGGTGCTACATGAAGGTGGTTGCGTTGCGTGTTAGACTTGGCTTGAATAATCTAAAATGCCCGAATTTCACGCGAGCGAAGCCGCGGGCAAATGCTAGTTTTTTATAAGCGAAAATCTTCCTGTAGAAAACATCGTCGTCAACCCTTATTCATCCCACTGCTGGGATACAGGCCTCCCCTCAGTCGAAGGGGTTTAGAGTATACTCCACCACGCTGTTCATCCGCGGGTTGGCGGAGATCAATGTTTTTAAGACGCAATGGTCACTAACTTGGCTTAAAGACTGTCATCTAATGACAACAGCCGCGACCGACAGCTTAACGTGCCCTCCGAAGCACGGATAAGCTAGAGACAGACTACGGTCGAGTTGCTTGACTTGTGTAATCGATTAGACTGCCACGCGCAACGACGCCATCATTCAACCACTCTAAGAAAACATACTATTCCGTAATGAGGTTTTGTTACGAGAATAGTTTGTTAAGAAATAAATATTGTTATTTACAGGGTCGGCATCAGATAAGTGATATCTTTGCTGATGTTGTAAGCGTCCATGCGCTGATATGACTGTTTACCATCAGGCAGGTGGTATCCTTGTTTGTTTCCCTATTGGCATAAAAAAATGCAGGTAAATGGTAAACAATACAGGACTAATTAGAGATTTCTAAAGGGTGAAACGGTAAGTAATCTTTACTTACCGTTTCACCCTGTATAAATCTCTAATTAGTCCTGATTATTATACCTTGATTATTTCTAAACGATACACAATACGCGTATTGAAAAGCTACATATGCGGAAAGTGCTTCTGTCTGTCTAGTATGTCAGCACAACACTACGGTCATTTTTTTCAGTGGCATGGTTAAATATTAAAAGACCCACCGTACCACCAGAGGTACGGCCAGGTGCACCGTGGTGGGTCTGAAGGGTTATTAACACCAAATGCTAGAGCTCGTAAAGCACTTTCAAGTCAGTAATGAATTATTCGATAACTTAAATAATTTAGAAATAACGGATGCAATCTATTTAGATTCTACTATTTTAACTTTGATTTGATGTTCACAACTACCATACATTTGTATGGTAATTTTCGAATAGAACGTATTTATTTAAAAAAAAAATGGTTGTCTGTAAAGTCGGTTTACAGACATTTTACATGATAACGTGATAAGAAATCACCGGCCGATGGAGTGGAAGAGAAATAGATGCGTCACGTGGCTCGCGGTCTCGTTTGCACGCTCGGTTCACTAGGAACGTGACAATGAGCCATGTTTTTTTGTGCGTGCAGCCAGCGTTCATCGATTCATAAGACATTATCACGTCAAAACCGCCCGCGTTTTAATTATTTTAATTATTTTTTCCCCCTCTAAGATATAAGATGTTTTGAAGGACTAATAATTTAAACGGTTTTATTGAAAATTATTTACTAAAAGCTAAAAAATAATTCGGTAGGTTCGAGATTTCAGTCATCACATCCCTTTCCCTCATCAATCTAAGGCATTGATCAGTCAAAAAAAATTAAATCGTTGGGCCCGTGTTATTTTTTAGCTTTTAGTGCCTACATTATTTTCAATATCTTGGATTTCTTTTCATGTGAACTGTGTTTTACTAGTCAAGCCCTTTCATTTGATACCCATATTGAGGTAGTCGTGACGAAATTTGTAAACCGCCATTTTGTAGCGGCGGCCATCTTGGGTTTACAATGAAACAGAATTTATTTAAATGTATTGTCACCAGAACTAAAGGTGTGTACCAAATTTCAGGACCATCTGTCAACAGGAAGGGGGTCAAATTTCAATTACTTCTATTACTAGATTTTAAATAAACAAACATGGCAAGCTAAATAAAACCGTTTAATAACAAACAAACCTATGTCAATCTCTAGACCTTGAAACTGTTACTGTAAAATACTATCTCGATAGCAAATTAATCAGGGATTTATAATTCCTTATTCGAACAATTTACTCGTATAATGGAAGATAAGTCTTTACGAAATATACGAGTATATACCACGTCCATGGCACGAAGAACATCTGTGCGACAAAGAGGGCTTCGTCAAAGTAGTGAGGAAAAAGAAGTCCTCCAACCGCAACCATCGTGGCCGCCCGGACCGGACATGTTACTGCGTCAGGAAGTACCCTCAACGCAGTTGTACGTGTCACGTTTACACTAGTCCACAAAGACTGAAAACGTTGTGGACTATGTGCAGAAGAAGAGCACTTTTATTCTGAGGGTCGAGCGGTTGATACCTCGCTACAGAGTCAATTTTAGCTCCTTTGTGGTTAGGGTACCGACCCACCATCTGCAGACCTTCATGAAGGAAGATTTCTGGCCGCAGGGCGTCGTCTTCCGGAGATTCCGAGGACGACTACCTACCGATTCGCCATACACGTCGCCGACACTGCGTGTATAATATATTATACACGCATAGTATTTATAATATGGGTGTATTGTTTTTTTGCATTGCTTGAAATAAATGATTATTATTATTATTATATATGTATGACTGGATGGATGTTGGTACTTTGTATTATATATTATCGATAATATTGAGGTTAGCCGAGATATGTTCATATTTGTTCGCTCCAATCAAATATCATCGTATCGTAGGTATTACACAGTCAGAAAGACCTCGATGGCGTCGTTACGTGTGACAGTCTAATCGAACACGCAAGTTAAGCAACGCGAACCGTAGCCTATCCATAGATGGGTTTATTTATCTCCCGGCCGTTGTCATTAGATGACAGTTGTTAAAGCCCAGTCAGTGGCCTTTAAGCGGTTTAAACACACTGAATTTCGCCAACCCGCAATTGCGCAACGTGTTGGAGTACGCTCTAAACCCTTTAGACTGAGGGGAGACCAGTATCCCAGCAGTGGGATGAATTACTCGTACATTTCTATGATAGTCTACTTAATAAGGCATAAATTACTAACTAGCTTCTGCCTGTGGCAGTAGGAATTAGTTTTCAAAAGTTTTCTCACAAATTCATGATATATTTCTTTGGAAATCGTAAACTGCAATAGGCGATGACGTAATAACCTCATTAATGACAAATTCCAAAAAGTAATAAGGCAGATTATTTACTTAATTATGTAGTACATAATTATACCCAATTTATAATTTCGACATCACATTTACAACAATAATAAACTTTAAGACAAAACTATTAGGTACAAATTAGATATTAATAATTTTGTATCAATGTTACGTAGTGACATTTTAGGGAACAAGTTTATATTGCAATCGAGTGTATAAGTATGACCTTAACCTTTGTAAGCATTGCAGTTTCTTGAACTTGTAAACAGCGATCACAATGAAAATCAAATTTGTCATTCTAGCGGTGAGTAACTTATAAAAATTGATAATTTATTAGCTTGACGAGCCCGATGGTCGAATGGCTGGTAATTTTGCTGGCTACTTTGACTCTGAGGTCGTGGGTTCGATCCCCGTACAAGACATACGTTGGTGTGCATGAATTTGTCTGTTGGTATTGTTTTAGATGTTTTCTATGTAGTACACGCAGGGTTCGCAAAAATCCGATGTGTACAATATATATCAAAATAACCGATATTTGATATATATCGGTATCTTTGTTAAAAGTAGTCGTTTTTAAAAATAACTAGCATATCGCTAGTCCAACTATTTAAATGTTGTTGTTAAGTTATATCAACTTAACAACAACATTTAAATTGTTGACTAAGTGACCTAAAATTATTTAAACTTGATTGACTCTAGGAAAGTTATAGATCAAAATTTACAATCTTACCTCTGAGATAAGGTTGTATCTTTTGGTCTATAAATTGTATTCTCTAGTGAAGTAATAACTAAAACTTATAATCTTAGCTCAGAGGTAAGTTTATAAGTTTTGGTCTATAATTTCTATTCTCTAGGCAAGATATGGACTAAAACTTACGATCTTACCTTAAGGTTTATAAGTTAAAATCTTACCTCAGAGGTACGTTTGTAACTTAGAGTCTCTAACTAAGTATGAACAAAATTATTGTTCTTAACATAGAGTTTGTCGTAAGAGCAATAAGTTTTTTTCTACAATAACGGTAGTGTGCTGCTGTTTCACACTGCTTAGTTACTAATCAAGTGATAATTGGTCTAGGTGGCATGCTTCTCCTGCCTGGTTCCGCCAGCGGTGACTGCACCCTTACTTGCTGCCAAGGCACTAGCCGCGCTCGGAGCATTGAAGGGCGCTGCATTGCTTGGCGGTGGTGCTCTCGCGAAGGGTCTCGCTCTAAAGGGTAAGTACTTAAACTGACAAAAAATAATGAAATAGGATAAGCTGAATATTTCCCAATAGTGTGTGTTTAATCATCCGTGGTGCAGGGCAATTGAACTCCAATTGACTAACCATTTCTTTTAAAGTTTTTAATGCTTTATTTGTCATAATACTCTCTCTCTCGCGTTGCTAATTTCTTCTGATTTAATTCGTTGTGAGTGAGTAAGTGGTCACTCTTCTACACAACTTACAATGAGGTCATTTTCTTCTTCTAGGTTTAGCCGCTAAGGGAGCACTGGTTGGAGGTGCAGCTCTTTTGGGGGCAAAGGCGTTGAAAGCCAAAGCGGCCCTGTCTCTCCCCAAGCCACTTCTACCGCCTCCTCTTATCCTGCAGAAACCAGTCATGGTTCAGACTGTAGCCTACCCGGTAAAAACTTTATTTATTTAAAGTTATAATAAAAATATACACAGGCGGATAGAACTTAATGCTACACAAGCATTCTCTACTGGTCTACCTTAGGATGACGCAGAGATGGCAGGTGCATAAGATAAATAATGTGTAGTAAAATATTACCAAAAAACTAGATTTTAAAACAAAACCTAATAAATATTTAATTGATTCAGGTGTTATTTTGCGGAAGTCAAATTTACAGGCAATTTGATCTACACTACTTTGCATCTGCCACCAATTAACCACCTCTTGACAGCAAGAACGGGTGAAGGTGTAGGTATACCAAACTGACAAAACTCCACCCTATTGGCCTTTGGCACAGAATAAGCTCTGGTATAACCAACAATGTAAACAGAACCACGTGATTCTTAATTATATTTCCTTAAAATAAAATTCCCATACCTACGGGCATAACAAAGCCATCAAAAAAGCCCAATTTATCTGGCTTAATGAAGAATCGCGTCGTTGGTTCACTGTCAGGGATAATATCAAATTACATCGTATAGATATGTTTTTTTTAGACTACGTTCGGTGGCAGACAAACGTATGGACTTACTGTACAGCTAGGCTGAGACTGGCACGCTATTAAATTCGCCATTAACATATGTAATCATTGCAGGTCCCGCAGCTTCCGTCCGTGGTTTTAAGACCGCCTTCTCTTTCTAAAATCTTTGAGAGACTCCTGGGTGTGGTGAGCGCAACCAAGAATGCAGTGGTCAGCAAGACAGCAGCTGTTGGTGGTCTCCTCGGTTCACTGCTGCCCAGCAAGGCTCTCGTTAGCCCGCCAGTACCTTTTGTCTATGAGTAAGTATTCATATTTCATTATCAACACCAGCATATGTGAAGTGTTTCTCGGAACAACAATTTTCTAGAACATCAGCCCATGAACATACTTACTACTTACATTTTAATTTCAGAGAGGTGCATCTGCATTCTCAACTCAATACAAATTTCGCAAACATCTCTTCAATCGTGTTATGTTGTATAACTATTTATTAATCAAAAATATTCGTAGGATTAATAATCTTTTTATTTATCCACAGGGTTAGGTCGAAACCGACGTTTTATGAACTGCCTACGCAAATCATAGAAAAAGCGGTTAAGAAATGATGTTTAATGAATTATATCTAAAATATATGTTGTAAATCTAAAAAGATATTGAATTTTTTACTTTTACCTCATTTTGCATCCTGATACATCACTGTGCCTGATACATCATATCCATTTTTATACAAAGTAAATGAGGTATGATGATGTAGATATATAAATAAATGGATATGCAATGTAAAATCATGTTTATGCACACAGTTTTGGATCCGAAAATAGATCCTCAAATTTTCGATATATCAACCAAGCCTCAAAATTCCTTCCAATACAAAAAGTACACCTCGAACTATTTTTTTTAGGAAATAGTGGCAACTAAACACATTTTTGCAGCACTTTCAGCAATTGGTAACAACGACCAACAATTTATATGACAGAGGCCGATTCCTATTTGACATGGATTGGACATTGGATATAGCGACAAACGACAATCAAACTACAACATAGATTTATGATCCTTGTGTTTAGCGTAGCTGGTACCCTGGAGCTCTACCGACTAACTTGCAGAAGTTTTTCAATAACTAAAACGTAATACCTATTTTTTTCGAACCAAAATATTCGATGGTAAACTGCTTCAGCTGCGACTTTAGGGCCCCAGGTGGTCGCGTAGTGCGTGCCGGTGTCGAATATAACATCATGTTACAAAGACCTATATTATTTCTTTAGCGACAAATGTGGTCACGGGAGTTGACTTGCCTACGTCATCAGCTGTATTTTGTATGGAAATTGATAGATTTTGACAGCCAAATTTGTGACGTAGTCTTGGCAACATACCTTGTGTATTTTTACCCTGTAGAAACATAATGTACATAAATATTGAAAAAAATGTAATCGCTGCGACCAATAGTCGCGATCGCGGTTGCCTAGTGCGGGTCCTTACTAGTCTACAAAGTTTTGGCCATTTAGGCAGTATGAGTATTATATATTAATTTGTTATCACAAATCACTTCTATATATTATATCGCAGCCAATTCGTAGACCTGCCGCATTACTTAACAGCTAGCGGTTTTAAAAGTTGGTCCGTTTTGTAATGCGGCGTATTAACGTTTAGGCCTATTGTCTTTCAGGGTTAGTCCGCTTTGCCATCAATCAAAATTAGGAACCTCGTATTGTGACCGCTTACTTGTTGATAGCGCCTCATGTGGAAATTCAGTCGGGTTACATATAAAAAGGCTTCGCATTTATGAAAGCAGCTTGCCGTTTTGTAATGCGGCGGATTCTATGAATTGGCTACAGCATATAAAAAAAAAAAACTGAAACTTTTTGCCATCCCCGAAAAGGCTAAAGTTTTCTCTTAGAGTAAACGGAAAAAAATCCTTGCTCTGACTAATTTTGTTCTCAAGGATGGAAAATTCACAGTTGATATGCAAATTCTAAATTGAATACTTCCTAAAAAATTAATAGCCCCAACGTTGTTGCCTAAATGGCGCAATATTACGTAAATGAATATTACATTCCTATCGATAATGAAAGAAGCGGACTCTACAAAATTTTTAGGCTTGATTTATAGAAAATAAGTACACAAAGTTTGGTAGGTGTGTGCATACATTTAACAAGAAAATTTAACCAATTTGCTTATCCACTGTGCAAGAAATGTTTAAAATATTAAAACACTTGTAATAACACTAAATATATATATAATAGATAAATGACAAACAAGTGTTCTGGGGCAATACTGCTAACACGCATAGTGTTTATAAAAAATAAAAACCGGACAAGTGCGAGTCGCACTCGCCCACCGAGGGTTCCGTACGTAGTATCAATATTAAATTTGATATTTTTCATTATAAATAAGAAATAATGCGTCGAAAAAAATAAATAAAATATATTTTGCAATGTGTACATCAAGCCCTTTCATATGATACCCCATTTGAACTAGTAGTTTCAATTTGAAATTTCGACACCCTATAAAAAATATAGACCCCCTATTTTTTAAGATCTATTTACAAATATATAGTTTTGAGATTTATTCCTGTACTTGTAGTCTATAACAATGTTACTTGCCAAATTTCATAGTTCTAGGTCAACGGGAAGTACCCTATAGGTTTTGATTCCCTTGAGAATGTGTCGAAATATGCGTTTTTTGCTGAATAAACAGCCGTAACTTTTTTTTACGTAAATTTAGCAGTTTGATTTTTTTTACAACTTCATGGGACCGTAGACCTGAGTATACACTTCAAATTTCAGCTTGATACCTCCACGCATTCTCGACGTAGAAATTCTTGACAGACAGACAGACAGACGGACAACAAAGTGATCTTATAAGGGTTCCGTTTTTCCTTTTGAGGTACGGGACCCTAAAAACATTGACATCCTCTGTGATAGCACCAAAGCAAGTAAAACTAGTTCTATGATTGATCCTTTGCATTGGAGCACATGTTGATGTAAAAATGTTAATGTAATTTACTTATCCACAACAGTTTTGTATTCTAGCTTAGCAAGTATCGAGTCAAGCTAACCCACAATGTTAGACCAGTAATTGCCAATGATAATAATCATTCAATACCAAGCCATGCATTGCATTTAACGTCTCATTACCATAATAATTACTAGCTATTAGTTATATGATTGATCGTCGAACGTCGTGGAATCATCCAGTCAATTTACTGTGTTTGATTTTATTTTGAAATGAAGATCCATTCTTTCGGTGGATGTTTTGAATGAATTAATTAATTCGTCTTTAAATTTACATAAGGGGCAGTCCAAAAAATCTAATGATAACAAAATCGGGAGATACAGTTTGACGTTGTAGTTTTGAATCTATGCTCTACATCCAAAATTTAATCACACCACTGGATAGATGAAGGATCAAAGAATTTACTACGCTAAGAAAGGACTATTTAACATCGCGTACGGGGGAGGGGGA
Source organism: Hypsopygia costalis (assembly GCA_937001555.2). Lineage (NCBI taxonomy): Eukaryota > Metazoa > Arthropoda > Insecta > Lepidoptera > Pyralidae > Hypsopygia > Hypsopygia costalis. The sequence continues at coordinate 8,280,769 of OW443342.2, forward strand.
AGCGGTGCTATTTTGAGATAATTTTAGTGCATAACGTATTCACGTACAACACACGGGCGTGTCCATGACATAGCTACAAAATATATTTAAAAATTAAATATTAAAATATATTAAAAGAGGGGTCTTTTAATATATTTTAATATTTAATTTTTAAATATATTTTGTAGCGACTTCGAGACAACAAGTGTCAATGTTTCTTATTTAAAAGATAAATTAGATACTGCTTAATGCAAATTACATCCACTTGCCCAACCGAAGGAAATTTGTATTTAAAGGTTCCAAACATTCGCCTGAAACTTCGGATTTTAACTTCTGATCGGATGACTGAGTAAAGCTCGGTGATTTTTTTTTTAAGAGAAACGGATTTACTTAGTATTATCATTATTTTCCGGCTACTCCATACAAACGTCGCATCGTTTACTACTACATGAACAACAGCGGCTGTGCAGAGCGTTAAAGAGCGTATGTGCGTAACGACGCCATACAAACTGCTTCAGATTCGTCATTCGTCGTCAGAGAGGAGATGAAGTCGATATAAGAGAGTGGCAGGGACTGACTATACGACCCTCTCTCGTCCGTCCTAGACGGAAGGAGGATTTGGCCTACACTCCCCACGCTGGCCAAACGGGTTGGGGAGGCCTGATCGATATTTAATCATGTATTTACCTTAGCCGCCTTGTACGACATCCACGGGAAGAAACGGAGTGATTCTATTCTAGTCTGCCGGAAACCACACGGCCAATAACTATTTAGTTATGAGAAATATTTATGAGTATAACAGGTGTATGGACCACACCTGTTATATCTACTCATAAATATTTCTCACATAAACGGATACAAAACAAACCTTGTAAACCTACTGTGCCAAAAAGTGGGAAATCTAAATTGCATTAGCTGAAATCAATGAATATATTTAGGCACCCGTTGAATTTGTACAATGAATTGCCTAACAGAATAGCAATGACACGCAACGTTAGTTGTTCTTTAGGTTTTTACACGAGTCCACTGCATACGTAATGGAAACTCGAATGAGTTTTCTTATAAAGAAGTTGTGGAGTGAGTACTAGCATTGTTGCATAAATATGGGAATTAACTTGATTTACAACGATTATCACTATTCGATGATAAGGATTTCATGATAATCTGAGTAATTATCGATATTTTCAATTCATTCTATAACATAAAGAGGCTCCCCAGCTCGCCAGACCTGGCTCAACTCACAATTAGAATTTCATTCATTTTAAATGTTGTTACTGCCAGTACAAAAATAATGGCCAGGTGAGTAGCACAAAAACGTATATAGTTCTAGAGACACTGCGTTATTTCGATAACGCAATGTCTATAATTGTGTTGAAGTTACCACTGGAGCATAGTATGACCTACTTAATATTAGGTACATCACTATCCAATACTGCCCCCTTACCACCAACTCTTATTGCTATTCAATAACTAAATAGAATGCTTACTCATACCAATGAATAAGCGACTCTATTCAATTTGAAATAGAGTCGCTTATTCATTGGTATGAATAAGCATTCTATTCAGTTATTGAATCGCAATAAGATTTGGTGGTAAGGGGGCTGTCGATAAAATTGTACAACACTACAATCGCATAATTAGTAATAGTCGTTTATTTGATTACCCATCTCTGTTGACTAATTAGTACATATTGTATCGCATTCAGCTTATTTTTACTACATTACATTGTGTACATTATCGCATGAGGCAATGGGAATTTCATTAGTACTGATGACGCTTTGATGAACGAAATGTTTCATACTATTTTAATGCCTATTATTTCATACGAAAATACCCGCTGCTCCTAAGATTTGCCTCATAAAAAAGTCTGTGACTTGTTTGATGAAAGCTTATAAAAAGTAAGGGTTAGTCGCATCTACGGAAATGAAATCAAATGACAATGTTGTATTATATTTGTATGAAAACCGAGAGTGTCAAACTCACACAACAACAGACAAGCAAAACGAGCAGTATTCGTGTTGAAATTGGTTAAATTTGATTATATGTACTTATATGTAATAATGCAAATGCAAATGATGCGTTCTCAAAACTAAAACGTAATGCTAAAGCCACACCATGGGGTTTTTTCTTTATGTGAGAGGGGGGCAAACGAGCATGTGGGTCACCTGGTGGAAAGCAATCACCACCGCCCATGGAGACCAGCGACACGAAGGGGTCGCCGATCCGTTGCCAGCCTTAAAGGGGTAGGTGCAGAAAAAAAAAATCATCCCCATTTTACGTGTAGGGTAGGGGAGGTACCCCGAAAAAAAAAATTTTTCAAAATTTTATTCTACCACTTTGTCAGCATAGTAAATATGTGTCTACATGCCAAACTACAGCTTTCTAGTATCAAGCGTCTCTGAGCTAGGCTGCGGATGGATGGACGGACGGACGGACAGACGGACATGGCGAAACTATAAGGGTTCCTTGTTTACTACCGAATCCTAAAAAGACATCTGTCAATAGACACATCATTGAACGTAAAGATTAAAATTTTAAATTATTTGGACGCCCTTAAAGTGTTTTATGACAACGGCATATACCTGTACGCATATGGTATAAGAGTCGCCACTTTAAATTCGTCGGCGCAATCCTTGTTTATACATATACTAGCGACCCGCCCCGGCTTCGCACGGGTGCAATGCTGATACTAAATGTACTACAGAAGGTCTTTGCGCTTTGTCCTATCCAGTCCTTCCCCAGTTATAGGCACACGCCGCCGGCTCCGCGGCCGGTACCGCCACAGCCGTTATGTCCCTGCATTTTAAATGTGTAATATCTTCTAAACTATTCATTTAAATTACATGCTGTGAAGGGCCATATTGATCTATATTAAATGCGCAATGTATTTAAGATACTTAATTGGATAAGGATTAATTCTGTATTGCTTAAAATCGCTTCGTAAATAAGGCATTATTTCTTGTAAAAAGCAAAGGATAAAATAACGGTTATTGTGTGTTACCACTAAGAGATAGACATATACCATCGCGAACTTTTTTGTAGACCATTTTGAGGTGAACAATACTGTACTACATTATTTTGATCTATCTCGTTGGGTTCAGCCAGCGTTTGCAATGAAAGAGCAAAAAAATGTGTTTATTTACGACATCACATTAGAAACCTCTAAATTATCAGTGTTTTTCTACTATGTTATGCATATATTATACATATAAACTTTCCAGTTGAATCACTCTATCTATTAAAAAAAACCACATCATAATCCGTTGCGTAGTTTCAAAGATTTAAGCATACAAAGGGACATAGGGACAGAGAAAGCGACTTTGTTTTATACTATGTAGTGATAGTGATATTCCAGCTGATTTCAATCATTGTCCAATTTGACGTCCTCAAGAAGACTTTGAAACATGGTTGCCATCAAAGAGAATGTAACCACTACGTTTTAAGGGTTTTAAGAGACGGATGTGCCATACAAATAGCGTAATTGTAATATGTATGAAATGGAAGCGAAAACAATCAGAATTTGTACCAAATTCGCTTCCGATTCATAGAGTCGTTTTTTTACCTTGAGTTGCGCCAGGCTGGTTGCCATGACGATCTTAGCCTCTGGTTAATGTTGACGTCGTTATAGAAGTCAATTAGGACATCACCTTGACATCTAAAAACTTGGGATTTTTATTTCTACGATTTTTGATTGTTTTTTTTATATAGCTTTGTTTTTTTATTTATTGTTTATAATGAATACCGATTTAACAACAACGACATGTTGCTCCAAGTGAATGTAATGGAATATGCCATTGCTTCGCTGGAAACTATGAAACGTTGTCCTGAATGTTCCCAGGAACGATTCTTCAAAGGTGAGAGAGGTCTCAAAATTCATAGAAGTAGATGTCATAAGTCATCAAACATCCCTTTGTCCGCTCCTATCTCCATCTCCAACCACGCCACCCATGAACAAACTTCTTCGCTATCATCTAATTACCCCTTTTGGAAATCATTGTCGTACTGTAAAACAAATCATCCGGTCATAAAATGTTTCCCCAGAGGCGCACGCCTTTCTGTAGCTACAACTTTGTCAAACGCTATAATGGCTGTAGTTTCTGTTAATACTACATAATTCGACACAATGGCTCCTTCAAATGCAGCTAAACTCTCTCGATCTTAGAGGATCTCATCCACCTCCAGTTGCTGATAATTTTCTTCCTTCAGCTCCAATGACAGGTGACGAAACCGTCAGGCAACAGTGTTAGATGTTTCCACAGCTGTCACGTCCTATCAGTACCGGTAGGTACCGGTATTAGACAAAAGGAGAGCCTGTAATATAGTATGTAATAGAGTCCTCCAATTTTAGAATAGCGACTTCCCTTCGCTTGGGTGCGCCATGCTGTGCTCCACACCGCTATCATTGTGGCGTTGTTGTCGACCAGCTCGGACAACATGCTCTCTTCTGCACGAAAAGCGTAGGTAGGTTTTCCCGCCATGCCAGTCTTAATGACATAATCCGCCGGGCTTTTGCACTGCTAACTGTGCGGCCATTCTCGAACCAAATGGTCTCGTACGGGATGATGGCAAAAGACCGGACGGTATAACTTTGGTACCTTGGAAGATGGGGTGGCCCTTAGTTTGGGACGCAACTTGTGCTGATACTCTTGCACCATCTCATCTTCCCAAGACACAAAATAAAACTGGCACGGCGGCTGAATCTGCTGAAGCCTCAAAAGGCGCAAATATAGTAGTCTTCATATATATAATAGTTTCAATTATATATATCGTTTCATCAAATTATAAGAAAACAACTACGGAGTTCAATAAACTTCATCAGTCACTTGTTTTCACTTGTTTTAACCTAAAGTTTTAACAATTTAACGTGAAAACAAAATTGCGCGCGCAAAGCAAATTAAATAAAAGTACACCAAGGAGGTTCCGAGTTTGAGTTTTTAACAAATTAAAAAAAGTTGTATGATAAATTCAAATTTACTTTATCCTCTAGCGGATAAAAACGACTTTTGCACTCAGAAATCGAAGAGTAAAATAAAAATACTCTTTCCGAGATGGTGGGATGAAAAAAATATTATTAACTATAGAAAGTCCTATGATGAAATTTACAGCCGTACAAAAATAATACAGAGGACTGTAATACAGGGCCACGAGAGCTTTATGAAATAACTAGCCTCCACCCGCGTCTTAACCGCGAAAAAAAGTATAGGCCGCCTATCCTTTTTTTTAAATAAAAAGTATGCTAGATCCTTCCTAGTGCCTTTGAGAATATGTGTACAAAGTTTCATAATTGGCAACGCGCATGTGATGTCTCTGATGTTACAGGCGTCCATAGGCTACGGCGACTGCTTTCCATCAGGCTGACCGTATGAAACCCATCCATGGACAGGCTACGGTAACTCTGAAGTGAAAATCCGAAATTTTGGGCGAAGGTTCGTAATTTTTCAGATACCAATTTCATTCGATTTACAAAGTCAGTTGATATGGACTTTCGCATACATCAAAACCTACTCTATTGTTAAGGGCGGATCCGCCATTGTGGGCACGGTGGGCATGGGACAACCCTAATATACTTGTAACTTGACACTTTGACAGTCTATTGAGTTCTATAGGCTGATGAGAATAAACGCTATGCCATATTAAAATAAAATAAAACACAATTTCGGGTTTTCAGGTGTATATAAAATATTAAAAGAAATATTGACATGTTTGCAACTACAAAAAATATTTTTAAAAACCTAAACATTCGACCGAATCTTCAGATTTTATTTCAGAGTCCCTCAGGCCCTCAGGACTCAGGGATGATCCGATGTGTAACAGAGTGATTTCATGCAATTGGCAACCGCATTCGCCGTTCAGTTTTTACTGGACCTAATGATATTCAAATAGGGCGGCTTTGTACGGCTGTTTAGAATTGTTAATTCGATGCTAATAATTTCGGGGCAGTATAAAAGTGCGTGCGTTTTGATGTAATGCAACATAATTGCATAGAACTGTGCAATCTGGTCGTGTGTAGCTAACAAATATAGAAATCACAATGTCTCGACTTACGGTAAGGATCTATTGAACAATAATGATATTTATAAAATGAAGGATTTCATGTTATAAAATGCAACTGTTACTGATATTTAATTTTGGATTTTTTATAAGAAATATATGATACAAATATTCCATTTGGATAAAGTGCTTATACTACGTACGAGCATTATTATATTCATCATATATTCCATATTCTAATCTTCATTATATAGATTAATATAATGAAGATTAGAATATGGAATATATGATGAATATGGATTATATATAGATTAAAGAGATAACAATTTAAAAAAATAAAATAAAAATAAAATAAAATAAAAATAAAAAGGATTAAAGGATTTCTTTGATATGAGAAGTTTTTAAAATCTGTCTCTTTTATTGGTATTGTTGCAAGATATCTTTCAGTTAGCAAAACATGAATTTTCTCGACTTGAAATTAAAACCTATGTGTATGTTTTAAGAAATAGAGATTATTTTATTATTATTATACCAAATATAATCAATTTTCGTAATCGATAAATAAAAGAAAAAATGCACATCTACATAAATGAAATTTTCAACTGAAACAATTATTTTCAGATACTCGTTGTCCTCGCTGTGATTGCTCAAGTCCTCGGAGAGAGTAAGTGACCGCATTGAAAGTTTAATTATAAAAGTATTTTGTGTTATGAATGCTAAAAATTATTATTTGTACAGGTGACGTACGAGACAAAGCTACGGACTCTCGCTCTGAACAATCAGGCTATATTGGCCCAGTTGTGGCAGCCGCTCCTGTACTTGGCCACCACGGATTGGTCGGCGGAGGCCTAGTTGGCCACGGTTTAGCCGCTGGACCCGCCGTCTATGCCGGACATGCGATAGCCGCCGGCCCCGCTATTGGCAGCGGAGCTGCTCTCAACAATGCCGGTGCCGTCGGAGCCTCCCATCTTAGTGCTATCCAGAACGCCCAAGCCGCACACGCGGCCCAAATCGCCAACTCCGCTGCCGCTGCTATCCAAGGCGCTCGTGTGACTGAAGCCCACGCAAGAGCCGGTCAAGCCCATGCCATCAATAATGCTCAAGCACTCGACGCCGCGCGTGTGGCCAATATACAGAGGGCACAAGCCGCAGCTTATGAAAACGCGAGAGCAGCCGACGCGGCAAGACGCGCTGCTGCTGCCAGCTCTCTGGAACTCGCTCGTGCTATGGAAGCCGAACGTTTAGCTAACGCTGCTCGCGTCCAAGCTATCGCCATTGCAAATACCCGAGCAGTCGAAGCAGCTCGTATTGCCAACGCAGCCAGAGCCCAGGCTGCCGCTGTTGCCAGCAGCGCTGCTCAAGCGCAAGCTGTTGCTGACTCAGTCGCCAGGACCGCTAATGAAGGAGCTCTAATGTTGGGCGGTGGCGGGCTCGTCGCAGCTGGAGTGCCGGTCGCAGTCGGAGTTGGCGGCCTTGGTCTTGCTGGTGGTTACGGTTACGGTGCCGGTTACGGTCATGGATACGGTTACGGTATAGGCCACGGTTACGGTGCCGGTTACGGTATCGGCTACGGTCACGGCGGATGGGCCGGCAAGCACTAGATTAATGACCAACAAAACGATTCCAGAGAAGAATTACCTGTAAATGTAAACAACCAGATTTCTACATCCATTTCAATACCTTCTATAGAAATGGTTAGCGGCAGGCCTCGGTAGATTTGGACTGGTCATGTAAATAGGATTTACTTTCGATTTTTGTCATATAATAAATTGTTAGCACAAACAGAACTTATTTGCCTGGTTTTATTATACCTATGAATTAAATTACTCATAAAGAAATTGACGAAAAAGTGTTAGAGTAATATAAAAAACAAACAAGAAATTAATGAACGTTTTTTAATGTAGGCGTGATTTACAGAACAAATCACGACTATATTAAAAAATGCTGTCTAACTATATAAAAGCACATTTTTTTAATTATCTCTGTTTTTTAATGAATATACATCTAACTTCCACAAGAGAGACAAATCTAATGGTATATCATATATGCAAATCCGTCAAACGATTTTAGTTCAATCAATATTACACAACGTAAACAAGCATGTATCTACGATTTTTTTTTAATATTATTAAGTCTCTTGGTAGTACTTTATGTCCATATTTAGTTGGGCACTTTTGCTTGTTTGGCTACGGTAAACCATTCACATCTGGCGGGCCGTGTGCTTGTCAGCCACCCGACGTACTCGTTTTTTAAAAACATGCGCGTTTTGCGAATTATGCCTCTTTATGTGCAGATATTGATTGATCTATTGACTGATTTAGACATACCTAACATGCCCTTAAATAATATTACGAGTACACTCCCTTCTAGGACAGTCGAATGTTCTCTCGGTGGTGAATAGCTAGCAATGGCCAATTTGACTCCGAGGTCGCGGGTTCGATTCCCGCACACGACAAACATTTGCATGCATGAACATGCCTGTTTGTCTTGGCCTGGGTGTTTTCTAAATATGTATAATATGTATGTATTTACAAAATAATGTATATAAGTCCATAGGTACATCAGTTATCTAGTTCCCATAGCTGTGCTTAGTTTGGGACTAGATGGTGCTGTGTAATTTGTCCAGAGATATTTATTTATTTATCTCTCTCATTATAGAGTTTTATGAAGTTATTACCTACAGGCAACGACGATATAAGGAATATTATCCTTTTCTATGCTACAGGCGAACTTTATCACTGGAAACAAATAATACCTTAAAGTACTCGTACCTAACTCTAACCTAAATAGTTCACTTTCAAGCATTCTTTGGTTGACTGGAAGTGATCCCTTCTGGGACAAGTCCGCCATTGTTTAAAATATTCTGTACTTGTAATTTTACAAACAAACAAAACAAACCTAAGTTTTTGATATAATTAATAGGTACCTATATTGACACAAGCATTATTAGCCTACAGGCTCACAGCCTAATTTAGCCGTGCACATATTAGCCTACAGGCTCACAGCCTAATTCAGCCGTGCACGTATTAGTCTACAAGCTCACAGCCTAATTTAGCCGTGCACGTATTAGTCTACAAGCTCACAGCCTAATTTAGCCGTGCACGTATGAGCCTATGGCTCACAGCCTAATTTAGCCATGCACGTATTAGTCTACAAGCTCACAGCCCAATTTAGCCGTGCACGTATTAGCCTATGGCTCACAGCCTAATTTAGCCGTGCACGTATTAGCCTACTGGCTCACAGCCCAATTTAGCCGTGCACGTAGACGGGAGTGTAGGTAATAATAACAAATAAATAAGTCCGCAGGGCAGCTTGTGTGGCGAGCTGTTGTGTGAGTAGCGACACCACGGACCCGAGTCTCCAGAGAGTCGGTTAGGGCCTTCGTCTCCGACGTGTCTTCATCGGTCGGAGTGTAAACACAAGAAGGCCCGCAGGACTCTCAGCTCTGGCTTGCCTTCATTGGCCGTCCAGAGAGGAGCCGCTAGAGCTATATGCTCCAGGGGTGGAAGTGTTAAAGGGCATCACGCCGCGAGTAACTTCGGAGAAAGCGCAGCACACCTCTCGACATCCCTGAGTCACTCACACCGGTGTTGCCCCCGGCCGTTTTCCTGGCATTTCGGGGGCCCATCTAGTGAGTGGCAAGCCACCGCCTGCCGCAAATAACTAGCAATAAAAGCCGTTATGGCAGGTGTCCGTCCCTCTTCTGTAATAGCTCGGTATTAAGTTCACCCAGATCTCATCTCCATAGCCCATTTATTTTCCATCACACTTCGCAATAGTTTCAACGCCTGCCGAGACCTGCTCATGGGTATATCGTTCCATTGACATATCCTGGAGCGGGTCACGGCGGGCGTACAACATTACATCAAACTTCTCAAAGGGGCCTCTACGCGTTGGATCCATATCTCCGCGCATGCCTATCAAATGACCGGGCTTGACCCGTGATTTAAGAGAGACAAATAAATAATAAATTTATTTATTTTCATCTCACACATTATTAGTATTACAAAAATAAGGCCATTTAACAGATTTATTGTGTGAGAAGCTGGCGCCTGATGTAGGCTTTGAGAAGCCTGTATTACAGGTAGCCAGGTTTTCACCACTCAGTGAGAAAAAATCAACATAAATTCCTAATTATAATAGATGTACTGGTGTTTCCTCCCCCGTTTCCTCCTCGAATACAATACAGTGACATATGAGTATATACAACTGTCATATGTATGGAATGTATGGTAACATCATCGCTGTGTCACCAGTTGTGTCACTCACTACCTACACAATATTAATTTACTAATGTACCTACTTCATTTAGTTTTGTAATATGTATATATAGTACATAATCCATATAATAATTTAGTACGTATTGATAGATAGTTATAATGGCAACGAAGGAGCATAAAGTAACTTATCATCTGGTAAGTAAATAATTTAATTGTAGAAACGCTTAAAAGCAAGCTTCTATACTATGTACCTTTTAAAATGAAAGGAAGTTTTTTTTTATTTTTTGTTGGGCACGTCCACGTAGCCACGTAGTAGTTAAGGTAACGGACTTTTTTTTTCACAATTTAATGCATCATGTATATGTATATATATATTATGCATTAAATAGTATATGTATATAACATTTATTATCCTGATTTCATTCGTGTTAACCGACAAAGAATTCCCTTGTTAGCAACCGTCCTTGAGTGCAAATTCAGATATTTTTATTTAAATAGGCTTTACAAGGCTTTAAACTGTTATACATAAACAAGAGATTAGTCTTGTATCATATAATATGTTTTTGTAAAAAAAATATCTTAATATGATTTTTTATTTTTTTATCGGAAATTTAAGAATACCTTCAGAAAACTTGTTATAAAAGCGCTCACTAACGACTGTCGTCTAATAAAAACAGCCGGGACCGATGGCGTAACGTGCCCTACGAAGCACGGAGGAGCTTGAGATACATAAACTCGTCCATGGTCAGACTACGACTAACGTTGCTTAATTTGCATGTTCATTTATACTGACTCGCACAACGTCGCCAACGAGCTCCTCGTTGTTACGACGTTAGCCCTACTCAAACACAAATGAAAAGTTCAAAATAAAATGTATTTCTGTATGTTTAGACAGTGTACTAAATAATATATATAATAATATTCTAGAGTAAGAGATATAAATAAATAAATAAATAAATATTGTCAGACAAACTACACAGCGCCATCTAGCCCCAAAGTAAGCGAAGCTTGTGTTATGGGTACTACAGACAACTGATAAACATACGTAAATACATTTTTTTTTTTGTAAATAAATACTTATGATATGATACATAGAAAACACCCTGACTAAGACAAACAGACATGTTCATGCATACAAATGTTTGTCCTATGTGGGAATCGAACCCACGAGCGTTGGTGTCGAAGCCGCGTCATTGACCACTACGCCACCGAGCTCGTCTATATATAGCTTGAGTAAGAGCTTTGTGGCTACTTTTTAGTACCGTGATGGGACAGAAGGCTACTGTCTATATATAAAAGTGGTGATTGGTATATTTTGTGACCTCTGATTACTTTTTGTTTCAAAGGTCTTTTCTCTGCTGATTGTCATCTCCGTGGCGTATTGTGATGCAAGTGATACGAGTAAGTAAACCAGCTCACTTACAATTAATCCTATCGCCATCAGTACGGCTGTAGCTTATCTCGGCTAACAATTTTGTATGGGGAAACCATCGCAAGTTGTCTGTATAAATTGTAAAAGGAAACAATAAGTTTAACGATTTTAAAACTCTTTTGTTCATAGATAGATAATGTATTATTAAACACATTTATTCGTTATATAAAAAAATATCGACGCCAGCGTCTACCGTCTCCTTAAAGGAGGTGTACATGTAGCAGCAGTAGTGGCAATGGCTCCAAACCACAATTCAAAATCAAACAATGTGATTTTCAATGTACCTATACTGGTCACCAAAAGACATAAGTGACCAGGATCGAGAAGTTGTATAAAAATACATTTTTTTTATTTTTATTCTACGTCGGATGGCAGACATGCATACGGCCCGCCTGATGTAAAGCGGTTACCGTAACCAGTGCCGTAAATAGTATTTTCTGCGCCCTGTGCGAGCTTCTATAATTGCGCCCTTGTTTTTGTTTTTTTTAGATATTGTCTAATTTAATAGATGTTTTTGATGATACTGGCATGTAGGTACGTATGTGTTGGAATTGAGCACTAGGGGCGTAGCGGGAACTTATCAGGAGCAAACCGTGAAAATAGAAGTCCTGCCCTGGCCATTCTTGCGCCCCCCAGAGTCTACGCCCTGTGCCTGGGCACCGGTGGCACCGCCCTATTTACGGCACTGACCGTAACCATATTAACGCTCGCTACAGATAATATCGCTCGCGCGCCGCCACCCCCGCTGCCAACGCAGCATCTCCTTCCTTTCTGGTGACCTCACCCACTCGCAGGAACACAACAATTCTCAAGGGAATTGTTATTTGTCTGCGGTATTCTGTGAGGTGAAGGTACATTACCCCAGCCGGGTAGCTTAAAATTACGCTCCCTACCTCTCTTTTCGCCAGAGCTTCGTTTGTCAGTCAGCAGGGCGCACCGCGTGCAGGTGAAGTTGGCTTTGGTTCAAAGATGTTGATTTCTATGAAATTTTCCTCACTCACTCGCAGGAACACAACAACCCTCAAGGGAATTGTTATTTGTGTGCGGTATTCTGTGAGGTGAAGGTACATTACCCCGGCCGAAAATGTAACAAATAAACCACTTTTCTTGCTCTCTCGCCCCTAAGTGTTTTTTTTTATTTTCTATCTAATTCATCTAGTCTTAAATTTAACCCCCCAGAACATGATTATGACTTGTACTCTTTATTTTTACGTTGATAGTGATACAGGGAGTATCATTTGACTCACAGACCAAATACACGTGGAAGGTATGCGTGCCGCGCGTGTCAACTAATTACAACACGTCGTTATACAAACACAAATAATTTATTTGCTAGCAAACACGGTACATACATGTTTTGTACTTTTGTTATTTATACTAACCTAGCGGACCCGACAGACTTTGTCCTGCCGGGCTGATTTGTGAATCTAAACCATCCAGGGCGCCACCCAAATGCATACAAAAAAATTCATTTAAATCTGTCCAGCCGTTTAGGAGGAATATAGTGACATACACACGTACAGTACAATTATATGTAAATAAAATATGTGTTAGGGCTTTTAAAAAATAAACTAGTAATTGTTTCTCTCATTTAAAGTCTTTCTTTAGCACTTCTTTTCAATAATTATACGAGTACATTAATTTAGTTCGTATTTCACTTTATAGTACATCAACGCATAATCTAAAACTAGGTATATCTCCAACCTTATTGTTCTGAGTCTCCAACACAGACATTCAATTTGAATGTCTGTGATCTCCACACACATTATTTAGCAAACGTCAATGACAAGTCACGTGACGATTTCCTGCGATGATAATCTATGGCCGCGCGAAGCCCGCCAAAATATGAATTAAAGAAATACCTGTATCATTTATCTTTTATCTATTGTAGCGTTAAATAAACGCTACTAGTTGTCGACTTTCGGCGCCGCCTATAATTATCTTTCAATTGTGTGTGATCCGACCTCTAAAGATGTGAAATCTCCATGTTTACTTGCTGGCAGCTTTTAGTGTCAGTTTAGATTTTTTGAAAATGAGTTTTTTTCTGTTTGCGTTGTCAAGGCGATCTGTTTGGAATTTTCCGATAGATATTTTCTTGAATTCGTCGTGGCGTGTTATTTTTGTCGAAGTTGTGGTGTTCTTTGTGAAAGAATTGGCCAATAAGCCATTGCTGTCCTATTTTTTAAGGTGGCTGTGAAATCCAGCCGCTATAATCGTTTAACTTAATTTGGAAGCCAGGTTTACTGGGTAAGTCGAGCGCATTTCCGATGCATTAGGGGTGGGTTTTGAGTTTGCTAGTTACTTTCGTGTGGATGTAGTATTGATAGGATGTGTTTGTTTTTTTTAGCTAAACCGTACGGGGTAACTGTAGACCTCGTTGCCCGCTGTCTCCCGTCGTTCACGTGGTGGACTCCGCCTGGCAACCTTTCTGACCGTTATACGGACGGTCGTCTCGCCGGTGCTCCTGCACGTCAATTTGTGCGTGTAGCGGTTCCAGACGGGCCGTCGGTGGCCGGGTTGTCCGTGCTTGTGGCCGGACCGATATCAGAAGAGGAAGGTACACGGGGCTACACTGCGGCCATTGTCCCGTTTTATTTTTATAGTTCCGATATTAGTGTTTTTTTTATTTAGTTAATGTTTTTCCTTTGTTTTTTTTAAAGAAGTCTCTTCCTCCCATTTAATTCCGATCCCACTGGTGATCGATTGAATCACCAGTGAAATCTTTTTTTTCCAAATTCCAATAACCCCACAGTCGGGCTACCAAGTTTTAGTTGCATTTTTACAAACTGTCGGCTCTCATCCCATCTCACCCATATCCATCAACACCACTCGATCACGCCGTCTTTTATATTTATGCAATCTACCTCTTTCATTTCAAATTTTAATTTTAATTTCTTTTAAAGTTAATTCAAATAATTATTCCCCTTAAATATTTTTTTATTATTTCCAACGTTTTGTGTTATTAATTTTACTTTCTTTAAGTGTATTAGTGTATCTTTTTCGGCAAATTTTAATTAAATAAATTATACGTGTACAAATGAAGAGAAGTTATTTTTTATAAATCTTTATTTTCATGACACTATATATATAAAAGAGAAAATCACTCACTCACTCATCACGAAATCTCAGAAACTACAAGTGCTAGGAGTCTCAAATTTTGCAAGAGGGTTCCTTTTAGGACGTAGGCGCTCACTAAGACGGGAATTTGGAAAATTCAACCCCTAAGGGGGTGAAACGGGGGTCCAAAGTTTGTATGGGGAACCAAGATTAGTTTGACTATTTTATACGAAACTTTACATGAGCACTTTTGTACATAAATGATTCATGATTGACACGTGGTTCAGGATTTTTCAAAATTCAACCCTTAGGGGCGAAATGAGGTGCAAACGTCTGAAAATCGTTATGGGTATTGTTTTTATGGTTTATCGGGTCGCTGATTCCGAAAACAACAGCTATTTTATATTCAACATAACCGACGTGACACAAGAGCACTCCTGTGGGGGTGCGATGGGGTTGAAATGTCATAATATCAATATTGATTGATATGAGTGTTGATTCTATGGTTTTCTGAGACGTCAATTACGAAAATGGCATCGATTTGAAAACGTGGACACGAAATTTCCATTTCGGTATAAAAATCGAAGATTTGGAACACCTGATGCAGAACCATAATGGTTCAGCTAAACTATAAGAAATATAAAAATGACGCCTTAGCAAAAGTCGTTCAGCCTGATGAACATTTTTGTTGAGGTATAAAAATCCAAGATTTAGAACACCTGATGCAGAAGCATAATGGTTCAGCTAAAATATAAGAAATATAAAAATGACGCCTTAGCAAAAGTTGTTCAGCCTGATGAGTATTTTTTGTTGAGGTAGAAAAATCCAAGATTTGGAACACCTGATGCAGAACCATAAAGGTTCAGCTAAACTATAAGAAATATAAAAATGACGCCTTAGCAAAAGTTGTTCAGCCTGATGAGCATTTTTTGTTGAGGTATAAAAATCCAAGATTTAGAACACTTGATGCAGAACCATAAAGATTCAGCTAAACTATAATAAGAAATATAAAAATGACGCCTTAGCAAAAGTTGTTCACTACGATTTTAAAATTCAACGTGGCTAACGTGACCATCATCCCGTATTGGGGTGGATGGGGTTATATATATATGTGTCGTTTTTTCTGGTTTTCGGAACGCCAATCCATACTAATATTTTAAATGCGACAGAGTGTCTAGCTGTTACCTCTTCACGCTTAAATAGCTGGATCGATTTAGATGAAACTTGGTTCAGAGATACCTTGAGTCCTGGGAACGGACATAAGATAGTTTTTGTCCCAGAAATTACCTATTATTGTTGTTTATTGTACCTGTAGGGCGGTTCTATGTTCGACTGTATGTATTTTTTTTAATTCAATGATGTCTCCGTCAATTGTACAGCAATTTTAATAATTCTTATTTGTTTGAGAGGGTACACTCTCCAGGTGGTCCCATATTAAAATGAATGTTGCTAAGCGCAAAACTCGAAAACTGCTCGTCCAATTCTGCTAACTTTTATTTTAATATTTTCGTTAAGGTATAAGGAAGGTTCTTATGGAGAGAAAAGACATAAAAATTGCGAGGAAAAGAAAACAACACTTTCTACCCGTGCGAAGCCGGGACGGGCAGCCAGTTTACATATATAAAAATAACAAAAGTACAAGCGTGCCGTACCAATAATTGGCATTCAAAATCAGAAGTAATAGTTACATTTTTAATAGTATACTCATACTGCTTGCCTGTTCTTTTGTAAATTTGGCATATTTGGTACTAAACAAATCTCATTGCACACCGTTTTCATTTGATTTTGGGATGTAAGTGGTTCATCAACATCTTTGAACCAAAGCATAGTACCAAACCCAACTTCACCTGCACGCGGTGCACCCTGCTGACTGACAAACGAAGCTCTGGCGAAAAGAGAGGTAGGTAGCGTAATTGTATGCTACCCGACTAGGGAATGTACCGCCACCTCACAGAATACCGCAGCCAAATAACAATTCCCTTGTGGGTTGTTGTGTTCCTGCGAGTGAGTGAGTTTACCAGAATAAAGGAGTTGCTGCGTTGGCAGAGGGAGTGGCAGCGCGCGAGCGATATTTCATTTTGCAAGCGTTAATTTGGCTACGGTAACCGCTTCACATCAGGTGGGCCGTGGCTTTTCTGCCACCCGACGTAGTATAAAAAAAAGTATGCCTGACACAGATGCTGGAAGTCTGCAATCGAGAAAATCTTGGTTGCAAACGCGACTAACGCGCAATAGTAGCGACGCAGAATGGCAGAAGCGCGTTTTGTAAACGCGCGGCAAAATTGCTACAAAAACTCGCCGTGAGCGAGGGTCCTTAGGATGCGAAATAATAGTGTACCTTTGTTACATATATGAGGAAAATGAAATACACAGAATGTCGAATATTATTAATTTATTTTTTATGTTTAGTATTATGTATCTTAGAGCAATAAAGTATTTAACAGTATAATATCGGTCCCATGCGACAGGGAAGCCCGCAAGAACACTAGCAGCGGTTCCTTGCTGAATCGCGATATTGATTTTTTGAGAGAAGGAAGAGCCAGCTCTCCTGTCCCGGAGACAGCAACCAGTTTTGAAGATATTACTGAAAGACACTTCTTCGTAGAACCATGAACTAATTGTCTCGACTCCAAACGGCTTATACATGTACAATCCTGAGAGGCATTAATATTTACGCCGTTTGTTTTGTTTCACCGTTTCAACGCAAATGCACTGCTTCAAAACTGTGTCAAAAGTCAAAGCATTATATTCATTATATTGTCATTTATTTCCCATAATGTATGTTTTAAATCTGCCAGCATTTGAGAAATAACATATAGGAAGCATGATTGTTTATGGATGATATTAATGTTTCTGAACGAAGATGTTTAAGAGGGAAAGCATAGAAATTAAGGAGTAAGACGATATTCTGAAAGACCGTAGTGTCACAAAATACAGAAAGAAGTGTATTGTGTATATAAGACGATATGATTTGAATATCAAGTCATACCGCATCAAAGATATTAATAACAGAATTGGTTAAAATTTCTTTTGTTTGATTGATGGAATACGAAATACAGGAGAGTGCTAGTAAGACGAAGGAAACGATAGATGTGCAAATTTTTAGTTCTTCTATTGATTTCAACATTGAACGATGAGATCTGCAGTAGTAACAATTTTAACATTATAAAACATAAGTATACCTACATAATCGTGTAGGAAAGGGAGACGTAGGGGAGTTAAATGGTGTGTGTTTCGTATTGAGTGTGTATGTGTGTGTTGTGTGTGTGATTTTTCTTTGATTTTTACGCTAGTTCTACATAGATGTTCGATATAGGGACGTGTAAAAGTATAACCATGTCTCTGCTCTCTCATACCTACATACGTATAATACTTTCGCTGCATTATTACTTTCGTTTCACATTTTTACTTCCCCAGTTATTAAGGGAGCTCCAATTGTCGCCATTTTGTGGGTTATCCCAGAATACGCCAGCGTTGAAGCCGCTTGGTTTTTTCACTTGTAGACCAATGTCTACACCTGTTTCTATTTCTTTATCGTACCAGTTGCCGACGACGTGTCCGCGAACGTTTCCTCCTATTCCGGCAACAGTTTTGGTACCAACAGCGAGACCACTGCCGCCCGTCTCGCCGTTTTTACCGACTTGAACTCCTGCGCCGCCACCCAAAGCCACAAACCCGTCGCCACTAGTCCTTGCATCAATGTTTACTCCAGTGTCGTTCTCTCTTCCCGATTTATACTTGAACATAACACCTCCTTTATATTTAGTTTCAAGGTCTGTACCTAAGTTAAACAGAGCCACACCAGGATAACCTGAAACAATAATAGTCAAAGAATATTAATAAAATCGTATGGGTTAATTAAGTAAACATCATATAAGTACAAAAACGGCTGTGCTCGTGACTTCGTCCGCATGCTAATCATGTCAAAAGGTAGTCTGTATGTTGGAATATAATGTGGGTCCATTTTGAGTTTGATTTAA
Organism: Hypsopygia costalis; assembly: GCA_937001555.2. Taxonomy (NCBI): domain Eukaryota; kingdom Metazoa; phylum Arthropoda; class Insecta; order Lepidoptera; family Pyralidae; genus Hypsopygia; species Hypsopygia costalis. The sequence continues at coordinate 8,299,428 of OW443342.2, forward strand.
ATCGGTTCGGCCGTTTAGTCGTGAAAAGGTAGCGAACAGATAGACACATTTTCACATTTATATATTAGTTAGTACTAACTTTGCGCGCGCGGCTTTGCCTGCGTAGATTTCGATTATCACGCCAAAAGGTAGCCTACGTCCTTCCTGAGGATATAATCTATGTCCATGCAAAATTTCATTCAAATCAATTCAGCCGTTTACTCATGCAAAGGAAACAACAATAATAGTAAAGTTGGGTGGAAACCAATGAAACAGTCTTACCATGGCTTCGTGAAATGAGAAGTAAACAGGAAATGATCTGTAACAAGGCATAAAACTCATTAATAATCATATTGATTATGGCCTTACTGTTCGTATATAGGTTTAAACACACTCACACTCCGCCCACTAGGAAATAGACAAATGTCGCGTGAACTACTTCATAAACAAAGACGTCTGTGCAAGGCTAGAATGAGCGAGTGTGCGCGCGGCTAAAAACTGTTCCAGATTTCTCAGATGTGACTCACGCAGTAAAATATAAAAATGCAAAAATTCATCACCAACCGCTACAAACCTTCCTGGTAGCTCAGTTGGAAGAGCACTCGACCGGTCATCGAGAGGTCGTGGGTTCAAATCTCGCCTAGGCGGGGGAGGTGAATTTTTCCATTTTTAAAAATATATATAATGTTCCAGATTTGTCTCAGAAGGGAGGTGAAGTCGATACGAGAAAGTGGTAGATAGTGGTAATACTGCACGTAGTGCTAAAAAGATAGATAGAGATATACTTAATATGCTTTATTTGCAATTTACGTCACAAAGAAAACAAATAAAAATAATATCTTTTTACAAACATGTAAATGCAACAAGGCGGCCTTATTCCTAAAAGCAATCTTTTCAAGACAACATCTCACATATCGGTTACCTAAGTAACCTTACCTTACCTAACCATACATTACCTAAGTAACGGATATGTGTATGAACATGGGCAAGTTTCGCAAGACAAAGATAAGAGACGTACAAATTTTCATCTAATGAATTTTCAAAATGTCAAATTTGACGCGGATTCGATCCATGAACATGTCTGTTTGCCTTGGTCTGGGAGAGATGTACTAGGGATATGTATATATTGACGAGGTCGGTGGTCGAATGATTAACAATGGCCACTTTGACTTCGGGTTCGGTTCCCGCACAAGACAAACATTTGTGTGCATGAACATGTCTTTTTGTCTTGGTCTGGGTATTTTCTATGTATTATATGTATGTATTTACAAAAAAAAACTGTATTTACGTATAATATCAGTTATCTAGTATCGATTAAAAGCTTTGAGATTAATTTGGGACTAGTTGGCGCTGTGTAAATTGTCCAGAAATATTTATTTACATAAAAAAATTAAGTATAATATCAGTTATCTAGTACCCATAGTACAATCTTTGCTTAGTTTGGAAATAAATAGTAGTGTGTAAATACATACTTATGATACATAGAAAACACCCAGACTAAGACAAACAGACATGTTCATGCACACAACAAATGTTCCCACATAGGACGAACATTTGTTGTGTGCATGAACATGTCTGTTTGTCTTAGTCTGGGTGTTTTCTATGTATCATAAGTATGTATTTACAAAAAAAAATGTATTTACGTGTGTTTATCAGTTGTCTAGTACCCATAGCACAATCTTTGCTTAGTTTGGAAATAAATAATGTTGTGTAAATTTGTCCAAGAATATTTATTTACATATTTACTAGCTGACCCGACAAACGTTGTCCAGCCCCCTTACCACCAGCTCTTATTGTGATTCAATAACTGAATAGAAAGCTTATTCATACCAATGAATAAGCGACTCTATTTCAAATAGAATAGAGTCGCTTATTCATTGGTATGAATAAGCATTCTATTCAGTTATTGAATCGCAATAAGAGATGGTGGTAAGGGGGCTGTCTTCTTGACAATGAATATTGAATTGGTTTCGCGCAATCTGTCAAATGACTGACAGTTCTGTCAAACGACATAAAGTTACATTAGAAAAGTTAATATGGTCGTTCAGTTTTCTTAAATTTTCAAATTTTTCGTGCTACTTTTTTTTTCTTTCATAAGGACCTTCTCCTAACAATCACAAATACAACATAAAAAGAAATAGCGAAATCGGTCCAGCCGTTCGCGCGTGATGCCGTGACCAATGCATAAAGCTATTCATATAGCTTTCAACCTAGATGATGAATGATGTGGTGCCAAGTAAGCTTAATTATTAATAATTGACAATATAATACATTCAAAAACATTTATTTGGTACTAGACCCTATAATCTCCATGATTATAGGTGATTTATTGTGGAATCGATTTTATATTGTTTGGTGACTACATTTTGGTGACAAAATTTTGCGGGCAAACCCTATTGCCTATTAGTTAAGAAACACAAAACTAATTAAGATGGCGATAGCTTAAATGATTACATATATTAATTCTAAAATTAATAAACATATAAATTAACCTAACCTAACAAAACTTGATATGGTTCGTTTATAGTCGTTAGTTACTGTGAACACAATATACATATGAGAATTTACTTAATAAATTGATATTAATATTCGATAATTGTTGCCAATAATGTAAGAAAAACTTACCCAAAAGTACAACATCGTAGAGCACTCAAATACTGACTATTTTGTTGACTGTACTCTTGCAAAGTACTCAAAATAATGGTATTAAGACCGAATATGTACTATATATAGTGCCCCTGTATGTTATCCCTAACTGTATGTCATCACGGTGATCTCATTATGTTCAGTGAAAATTTTAAATAGGTAATATTATTTTACATTTTCACTGATAAATAAATCTAATTATATTCATTACGTGTTGCAAAATCCCACATAAATATTAAATATTGTCGACCATATTAGTTACAATTAATATTGTAAATTTTCTCCTTTGTATTAAATAATAGGTACATATATTGTTTGGATTATTCATCATAACACGCAGACAGAGTAGGTAGGTAAATGCCTCAATTGTGGTCGTCATCGTTGTCAATCCTTATTTATTCTACTGCTGAGATACGGGTCTCCCCTCAATCGAAAGGGTGTAGAGCAAGCATACGCCACGACGTTGCTCAACTGAGGGTTGGCGACTGGGGTTGACTAGTGTTTTCAAGCCACCTAAAGTCCAATGTCTTGTCTTAACGATTGTCATCTAATGGCAACAGCTGGGAGCAACTTATGAGGAACTCGAGAAAAATAAACATAATCATGGTCAAGCTACGGTCGACGTTGTTTAACTTGCGGCTTCGATTAGAATGGCGTACGCTACGACGCCATGGAGCTCCTCCTCCTCAAGTAATACGAGTATTAGTCATCAATTTATTTATTTCAATTATTGGTCACTCATTCGTTAATAATCTGAAATCCATAATCTTTTTGTACTAAAATTGTGATGACAAAGTCTGCTCTTTCTTCTCTTTATGCGATCGCAAGGACGCAATATCTTCACTTAGACCAACTCGTCGGTAGGTATTTATTATGATTTTTTACGGGGGCCCGCCACACATTCCCACCACTGTATCTCTTAAATGGTCACGATTAACAGCGACAACCACCAAAAAATGAAGTCCACTGCAGTCCCCGGGGTAAAACTACGGCTACCTTGAAACTCACAACGAATTTAATCAGAAGAAATTAGTAGGAGTAGCAAGCTTTTGGAATTTGATTTATTGTGTTATTTTTTTTTTAGTTTTCTATATATATATTGTTTTTTTATTAGTTTACTATATCTATATTATATTTATTAATATGTTGTTCATGAATAAATAAATAAAAATAATAAAAAAATCGTACTCTGTAAACTCGTAGAACCTAATTTTATTATATCTTCAATAGTTTCTGCAGCGCACGCGTTGTAAGGAATTTTATAGGTCATTTATTTATTAACATTTTGGGTAACATCATAGGAATTTTATTATTTTGAGATCATATATTTGTTAAATACTTACAGAAACTATTTAACAATAGTATAACATCTTGTAGTCCTTAGTTAATAAATCGAAATAGAAAGAGAGTAATTTTATATCGGTTGGAGACAAAAAAATAGGTTTACGAAATCTGTTTTAGGCATTCGCAACCTTTGAAGAATTTTCCGACATATAATTTGTTATGATATAGTTGCAGCATGTCAGGGTTCGTCTAGTTATCATAAGTTTACTAGATGAACCCACAAATGCTGCAACTGCAATAATTTTATCAGTTGTCCATTATAGATAACATAGTTCACCATGAGTATATATATAAGTAGTCCTGAGTCAAACTACTTGCATTATTGTTTATTTTTGCATACTACATTTTACAACAATTATGGGGATTAAGGTGAGTACCTCCTTATTAATCGACTCTCGCTCAATGCTTCAACTAGGCAATTTTTTTTTTAATGCATGGTGCAATATTACCCTGAAGTAGAAAGACAAGAATCCTACAAAATTTTACCTAGATGGTTCCATCATATTATGAATATGTAGACATACAAATGATAGATGGATAAAAAGCGTAAAATTGCCCGCGTAAAACACAGTAACTTTCAGTAATTTTCGATAATATTTCAATTTATTACATAATTTTCAGTAAAATACCTGTTTCAATTCTAAGCACTTACCTATACATCTGTAAATATGAAAAGATCTGTGTCTCCTGTCACTCTTTCTGAAAGTTCAAATGAAAGCTTTCTTATGCTGCGGCTACACTACCTTATGCTGCGGCTACACTACCTTACCGTCTACCGGGCTGTTACCGCAATAATTATGGCATTGAATTACCGTTGAAATTACTGCGTGAAGTGGGGTGGTTACACTAGAGTTTACCTAGATATGTCAATAAATTAGGCGGTAAAAATATCATTTTTCAAGATGACGGTTGAAGCTGCAGCTGTTATATTTATTTAGATGGTTTCGGTCTTTTTTCTCTTTCAAATCATCATTGTACACCGCGATTTTTATCGGGGTATACCCGACCGAAAGCCCATAAAAAGATACGGTTCGCATTGGAATAATTCCAAAACTCAAGCTTTTTTCATTTGACCACTACATGTCGGTCGATACGTGCGTCGCCGTTGAGCTCATGTTGCACACTGGACAAACGGTAGTGTGACCACAAACGCATTAATTACTGCGGTAATTCTCTTTGATGTGCGAAAAAAGACCGCCGCCGGAGCTATTGTCTACCGCCATTTGCCATATTGATTGGCATTGTAAAACTATGGCCATAAATCGTGCTTACACCTAGGCGTTGTTGAAATTATGGCAATAATTATTGGCATATCACGGTACTGTAGCCGCAGCATTATGCTGCGGCTACACTACCTTACCGTCTACCGGGCTGTTACCGCCATAATTGTGGCATTAAATTACCGTTTAAATTACTGCGTGAAGTGGTGTGGTTACACTAGAGTTTACCTAGATATGTCAATAAATTAGGCGGTAAAAATATCATTTTTCAAGATGGAGGTTGAGGCTACAGCTGTTATATTTATTTAGATGGTTTCGGTCTTTTTTCTTCTTCAAATCATCATTGTACACTGTGATTTTTATCGGGGTATACCCGACTGAAAGCTCATAAAAAGATACGGTTCACATTGGAATAATTCTAAAACTAAAGCTTTTTTCGTTTGACCACTCCATGTCGGTCGATACGTGCGTCGCCGTTGAGCTCATGTTGCACACTGGACAAACGGTAGTGTGACCACAGACGCATTAATTACTGCGGCAATTCTCTTTGATGTGCGAAAAAAGACCGCCGCCGGAGCTATTGTCTACCGTCATTTGCCATATTGATTGGCATTGTAAAATTATGGCCATAAATCGTGGTTACACCTAGGCGTTGTTGAAATTATGGCAATAATTATTGGCATATCACGGTACTGTAGCCGCAGCATTACTGATAAGCTTTGACAATGTATTAAATTATAGATTAAAAAATAAAGAATTACAATTACGCTTTTTTGGCCGTGTGGTTGCCGGCAGACTAGAATATAATCACTCCGTCTCTTCCCGTGGATATCGTACAAGGTGACTAACGCAAATACATGATCAAATATCGATCAGGCCTCCCCAACCCATTTAGCCAGCGTTGGGAGTGTAGGCCAAATCCTCCTTCCGTCTAGGACAGACGAGAGAGGGTCGTGCTCCTGTAGTGTAGACTAAAATGGACCTGATGATGTTGATGATGATGAATTACTCTTTATATGATACTAGCCCATCGCCCACGCTTCGCTGTGGCTAAATCTTCTCGTTCCCATCTCATTCTTATAGATTTCCCATAAGTACAAACCTTGTCCTGACAATTTCATCATATTTTTTTGTATTCTTTTTTTCCGATATATGTATATTCTGCTATTCGGGAGGGAGACAAATCAAAGATCATAAAAATCGGTCCAATTTGAATCTATGAAAATATGTAAGCAATTTAAAAAGTTTATATTTTTAATGTTATAATTGAAATATTTTTGATATTTTGATTATGTACAATCATGCAAAAAAACTATTACCCATTAATTCCACAGACCTAGATTTTGTGACAATAAGAAAAATACATATTATTTTTCTTATTGTCCCACTTTTTTCAAACGTGTCCCACATTTTTTACTGGCATTGCTGTACAAGTCGTACAATGGAGACATCTAACCACATCTAAACAGCAATCGTGCGGGGCATGTGCTGTCAGTGAGGGGCAGGCGGCAGGCACTTTCCTTATATTACATCCCGTAGAAAACGAGTACACGGCACGCCTGATGTAATGCTGTTTCCGTAGCCAAATAAACGCTTGCAACTTCAAATGTCACTTGCGCGCCGCCATCCTTATTTGGATTTGGAATGCCATGTAAAACACGTGTATAGGTTTATCCACGAGTAACTCTTGAACTTGAACTCGTGCCTGCCAGTAGTTAAAATATTATAATTATAACAGTCACAATGTTGCCTCATGGAACATTGTAATTATTGATAAGTATTCAACATTTAAGAGGAGCTCGATGGCGTCGTTGCGCGTGTCAGTCTAGTCGAACACACAAGTTAAACAACTGCTGCAGCCGAACCAAAGCCAACTTCACCTGCACGTGGTGCAACCTGTTGACTGACAAACGAAGCTCTGGCGAAAAGAGAGGTAGGGAGCGTAATTGTATGCTACCCGACTGCAGAATGTACCTCCACCTCACAGAATACCGCAGCCAAATAACAATTCCCTTGAGGGTTGTTGTGTTCCTGCGAGTGAGTGAGTTCACCAGAAATAAAGGAGTTGCTGCGTTGGCAGAGGGAGTAGCAGCGCGCGAGCGATATTTCATTTTGCAAGCGTTCATTTGGTTACGGTAACCGCTTCACATCAGGTGGGCCGTGGCTTGTCTGCCACCCGACGTAATATAAAAAAAAGTATGCCTGACACAGATGCTGGAAGTCTGCAATCGAGAAAATCTTGGTTGCAAACGCGACTAACGCGCAATAGTAGCGACGCAGAATGACAGAAGCGCGTTTTGTAAACGCGCGGCAAAATTGCTACAAAAACTCGCCGTGAGTGAGGGTCCTTAGGATGCAAAATAATAGTGTACCTTTGTTACATATATGAGGAAAATGAAATACACAGAATGTCGAATATGAATAATTTATTTTCATTATAAATTTTATGTATAGTATTTTGTATCTTGGAGCAATAAAGTATTTAACAGTATAATATCGGTCCCGTGTGACAGGGAACGAACGAAAGAACACTAGCAGCGGTTTCTTGCTGAATCACAATATTGATTTTTTGAGAGAAGGAAGAGCCAGCTCTCCTGTCCCGGAGACAGCAACCAGTTTTGAAGATATTACTGAAAGACACTTCTTCGTAGATGAGTACCATGAACTAATTGTCTCGACTCCAAACGGCATAAACATGTACAATCCTGAGAGGCATTCATATTTACGCCGTTTGTTTTGTTTCGCCGTTTCAACGCAAATGCACTGCCTCAAAACTGTGTCAAAGGTCAAAGCATTATTTTCATTATATTGTCATTTATTTCTCATAATGTATGTTTTAAATCTGCCAGCATTTGAGAAATAACAGTCAATTATGTAGGAAGCATGATTGTTTATGGATGATATTAATGTTTCTGAACGAACATGTTTAAGAGGGAAAGCATAGAAATTAAGGAGTAAGACGATATTCTGAAAGCCCGTAGTCATCCGTAGTGGCACAAAATACAGAAAGTAGTGTATTAAGTGTATTAAGTGTGTAAGACGATATGATTTGAATATCAAGCCATATCGCAAGGGGGTTTTGGGGCAGCTCCCAAAGAGATTCTATTTATTTATAAGTTTTATTTATTCTACAGCTAAGAACTCTTGAAGCCTTACACGGTGGACTCTGAACTGTTATTATTACAATCGCTGTGTATGTAAGGCTCGTACTACAAGTGAAAAACTTCATGAGCTCTCGTCTTTACCTACAATTCATACTTTTCCATATCAACTTATGCTAGTTCTACATAGATGTTCGGTAAAGGGACGTATAAAAGTATAACCATATGTCTCTGCTCTCTCATACCTACATACGTATAATACTTTCGCTGCATTATTACTTTCGTTTCACATTTTTAATTCCCCAGTTATTAAGGGAGCTCCAATTGTCGCCATTTTGTGGGTCATCCCAGAATACGCCAGCGTTGAAGCCGTTTGATTTTTTCACTAGTGCACCAACGTCTACACCGGCTGCTATTGATTTTTTGTACCAGTTGCCGACGACGTGTCCACGAACGTTTCCTCCTGTTACGGCAACAGTTTTGGCAGCAACAGCGAGACCACTGCCGCCAGTCGCGCCGTTTCTGCCGACTTGAACTCCTGCGCCGCCACCCAAAGCCGCAAACCCGTCGCCACTAGTCCTTGCATCAATGTTTACTCCAGCGTCGTTCTCTCTTCCTGATTTATAGTTGAACATAACACCTCCTTTATATTTAGCCTCAAGGTCTGTACCGAAGTTAAACAGAGCCACACCAGGATAACCTGAAACCAAAAATTGTCAAAGAATATTAATAAATTCGTATGGGTTAATTAAGTAAACATCATATAAGTACAAAAACGACTGTGCTCGTGACTTCGTCCGCATGCTAATCATGTCAAAAGGTAGTCTGTATGTTGGAATATAATGTGGGTCCATTTTGAGTTTGATTTAAATCGGTTCGGCCGTTTAGTCGTGAAAAGGTAGCGAACAGATAGACACATTTTCACATTTATATATTAGTTAGTACTAACTTTGCGCGCGCGGCTTTGCCTGCGTAGATTTCGATTATCACGCCAAAAGGTAGCCTACGTCCTTCCTGAGGATATAATCTATGTCCATGCAAAATTTCATTCAAATCAATTCAGCCGTTTACTCATGCAAAGGAAACAACAATAATAGTAAAGTTGGGTGGAAACCAATGAAACAGTCTTACCATGGCTTCGTGAAATGAGAAGTAAACAGGAAATGATCTGTAACAAGGCATAAAACTCATTAATAATCAATAGGTATGATCATATTGATTATGGTCTTACTGTTCGTATATAGGTTTAAACACACTCACACTCCGCCCACTCCATACAAATGTCGCGTGAACCACTACATAAACAAAGACGTCTGTGCAGGGCTAGAATGAGCGAGTGAGTTTTAGTGCGGCTAAAAACTGTTCCAGATTTCTCAGATGTGACTCACGCAGTAAAATATAAAAATGCAAAAATTCATCACCAACCGCTACAAACCTTCCTGGTAGCTCAGTTGGAAGAGCACTCGACCGGTCATCGAGAGGTCGTGGGTTCAAATCTCGCCTAGGCGGGGGAGGTGAATTTTTCCATTTTTAAAAATATCTATAATGTTCCAGATTTGTCTCAGAAGGGAGGTGAAGTCGATACGAGAAAGTGGTAGATAGTGGTAATACTGCACGTAGTGCTAAAAAGATAGATATACTTAATATGCTTTATTTGCAATTTACGTCACAAAGAAAACAAATAAAAATAATATCTTTTTACAAACATGTAAATGCAACAAGGCGGCCTTATTCCTAAAAGCAATCTTTTCAAGACAACATCTCACATATCGGTTACCTAAGTAACCTTACCTTACCTAACCATACATTACCTAAGTAACGGATATGTGTATGAACATGGGCAAGTTTCGCAAGACAAAGATAAGAGACGTACAAATTTTCATCTAATGAATTTTCAAAATGTTAAATTTGACGCGGATTCGATCCATGAACATGTCTGTTTGCCTTGGTCTGGGAGAGATGTACTAGGGATATGTATATATTGACGAGGTCGGTGGTCGAATGGTTAGCAATGGCCACTTTGACTCCGAGGTCGCGGGTTCGATTCCCGCACAAGACAAACATTTGTGTGCATGAACATGTCTGTTTGTCTTGGTCTGGGTATTTTCTATGTATTATATGTATGTATTTACAAAAAAACTGTATTTACGTATAATATCAGTTATCTAGTATCGATTAAAAGCTTTGAGATTAATTTGGGACTAGTTGGCGCTGTGTAAATTGTCCAGAAATATTTATTTACATAAAAAAATTAAGTATAATATCAGTTAGCTAGTACCCATAGTACAATCTTTGCTTAGTTTGGAAATAGATAGTAGTGTGTAAATACCTACTTATGATACATAGAAAACACCCAAACTAAGACAAACAGACATGTGCATGCACACAACAAATGTTCCCACATAGGACGAACATTTGTTGTGTGTATGAACATGTCTGTTTGTCTTAGTCTGGGTGTTTTCTATGTATCATAAGTATGTATTTACAAAAAAAATGTATTTACGTATGTTTATCAGTTGTCTAGTACCCATAGCACAATCTTTGCTTAGTTTGGAAATAAATAGTGTTGTGTAAATTTGTCCAAGAATATTTATTTACATATTTACTAGCTGACCCGACAAACGTTGTCCAGCCCCCTTACCACCAGCTCTTATTGCGATTCAATAACTGAATAGAAAGCTTATTCATACCAATGAATAAGCGACTCTATTTCAAATTGAATAGAGTCGCTTATTCATTGGTATGAATAAGCATTTTATTCAGTTATTGAATCGCAATAAGAGATGGTGGTAAGGGGGCTGTCTTCTTGACAATGAATATTGAATTCGAATTGGTTTCGCGCAATCTGTCAAATGACTGACAGTTCTGTCAAACGACATAAAGTTACATTAGAAAAGTTAATATGGTCGTTCAGTATTCTTAAATTTTCAAATTTTTCGTGCTTCTTTTTTTTTCTTTCATAAGGACCTTCTCCTAACAATCACAAATACAACATAAAAAGAAATAGCGAAATCGGTCCAGCCGTTCGCGCGTGATGCCGTGACCAATGCATAAAGCTATTCATATAGCTTTCAACCTAGATGATGAATGATGTGGTGCCAAGTAAGCTTAATTATTAATAATTGACAATATAATACATTCAAAAACATTTATTTGGTACTAGACCCTATATCTCCATGATTTTAGGTGATTTATTGTGGAATCGATTTTATATTGTTTGGTGACTACATTTTGGTGACAAAATTTTGCGGGCAAACCCTATTGCCTATTAGTTAAGAAACACAAAACTAATTAAATTGGCAATTAGTTTTGTGTTGTTAGGTTAGGTTAAACTTGATATGGTCCGTTTATAGTCGTTAGTTACTGTGAGCACAATATACATATGAGAATTTACTTAATAAATTGATATTAATATTCGATAATTGTTGCCAATAATGTAAGAAAAACTTACCCAAAAGTACAACATCATAGAGCACTCAAATACGGACTATTTTGTTGACTGTACTCTTGCAAAGTACTCAAAATAATGGTATTAAGACCGAATATGTACTATATATAGGTGCCCCTGTATGTTATCCCTAACTGTATGTCATCACGGTGATCTCATTATCATAATCAAGTTTACAAAGAAAATAATTATTTAAAATTAAAATTTTCACTGATAAATAAATCTAATTATATGCATTACGTGTTGCAAAATCCCACATAAATATTGTCGACCATATTAGTTACAATTAATATTGTAATTTTTCTCCTTTGTATTAAATAATAGGTACATGTATTGTTTGGATTATTCATCATAATACGCACAGTCACTGTAGGTAGTTAGTGTAGTTACATACCTCAATTGTGGTCGTCATCGTTGTATCCTTATTTATTCTTCTGCTGAGATACGGTCTCCCCTCAAACGAAAGGGTGTAGAGCAAGCATACTCCACGACGTTGCTCAAATGAGGGTTGGCGTTGACTAGTGTTTTCAAGCCAACTAAAGTACACTTTTTTTTTTATATTAGCACAGCATATTGGCGCCACTTCGCCTGATGGTAAGCGAAAAGAGGAGCCCTAATCGCAACGGCAACGGACAAGAGACCTTGATGTCTTGTCAGTTGACGCTGCCATGCTGGCCCACAAGATGCTTCTTCACGCTTCGCTTGAAGGACCCCATATTGTATGACTGACTTGTCTTAACGATTGTCATCCAATGGCAATAGCTGGGACCGACTTATGAGGAACTCGAGAAAAATAAACACATTCATGGTCAAGCTACGGTCAACGTGTGGGGTGTAAGTGGTTCATCAACACCTTTGAACCAAAGCCAACTTCACCTGCACGCGGTGTACCCTGCTGACTGACAAACGAAGCTCTGGCGAAAAGAGAGGTAGGGAGCGTAATTGTAAGCTACCCGACTGGGGAATGTACCTCCACCTCACAGAATACCGCAGCCAAATAACAATTCCCTTGAGGGTTGTTGTGTTCCTGCGACTGAGTGAGGTTACCAAAAAGGAAGGAAGGAGATGCTGCGTTGGCAGCGGGGGTGGCGACACGAGAACGATATTTTATGTCGCGAGCGTTAATATGGCTACGGTAACCGCTTCACATCAGGCGGGCCGTATGCTTGTTTGCCACCCGAAGTAGTAAAAAAAAACGTTGTTTAAGCCGCAAGGCTTTGATTAAAATGGCGTACGCCATGTGGAGCTCCTCCTCAAGTAATATTAGTCATCAATTTATTTATTTCAATTATTGGTCACTCATTCGTTAATAATCTGAAATCCATAATCTATTTGTACTAAAATTGTGATGACAATGTCTGCTCTTTCTTCTCTGTATGCGATCGCAAGGACGCAATATCTACACTTAGACCAACTCGTCGGTAGGTATTTATTATGTTTTTTACGGGGTCCGCCACACATTCCCACCACTGTACTGTATAAGAGATACATATGGCCAGATTTACAGCGACAACCACCAAAAAATTAAGTCCACTGCAGTCCCCGGGGTAAAACTACGGCTACCTTGAAACTCACAACGAATTTAATCAGAAGAAATTAGTAGGAGTAGCAAGCTTTTGGAATTTGATTTAATGTGTTATTTTTTTAGTTTTCCATGTATATGTTACGACTAAAGGTGGGTGTGAACATAAACTTAAGATTAGCCGGCTAAACTTAGGTCTAACTTCAAGGAGGTGTTAATGTTAGTTTCTTCTATCTTTTGCCGGCTAAATTACCTTTCATATTTCATAGACTGTGGTGCTATTTCGACGGAGGCTCCTATTTCTGTGTAAAGGGTTAAAGTAACCTAACAAAATCTAACCTCGGGGTGCTCTTCACTCGCTCTTGCATCCTACGTCGTAATTCATTAAAATAGTATTATATTCGGAAGTTTCATTGCCACGTGTGCGCGCATTGTCTCCCCACCACCCTGTCAAGCCCTCCGCCGGCCCGGCGCGTCCATCGAATACATTTTTAGCCGTTTCGTTTCGGTTAATGTGCACATTAGCCGACTAATCTTAAGTTTATGTTCACACCCACCTTTAGCCGTAACATATATATTGTAATATGTTGTTCATGAATAAATAAATAAACAAAAATAAAAAATCGTACTCTGTAAACTCGTAGAACATAATTTTATTCTATCTTCAATAGTTTCTGCAGCGCACACGTTGTAAGGAATTTTATAGGTCATTTATTTATTAACATTTTGGGTAACATCATAGGAATTTTATTATTTTGAGATCATATATTTGTTATATACTTACAGAAACTATTTAAGAATAGTATAACTATCTTGAACTACAAGATAGTTATACTATTGTTAATAAATCGAAATAGAAAGAGAGTAATTTTATATCGGTTGGAGGCAAAATAATAGGTTTACGAAATCAGTTTTGGGCATTTGCATTTTCATCCTTTGAAGAATTTTCCGACATATAATTTGTTATGATGTACTTAGTTGCAGCATGTCAGGGTTCATCTAGTTATCATAAGTTAACTAGATGAACCCACAAATGCTGCAACTGCAATAATTTTATCAGTTGTCCATTATAGATAACATAGTTCACCATGAGTATATATATAAGTAGTCCTGAGTCAAACTACTTGCATTATTGTTTATTTTTGCATACTACATTTTACAACAATTATGGGGATTAAGGTGAGTACCTCCTTATTAATCGACTCTCGTTCAATGCTTCAACTACCATTTTTTTTTTAATCAACACAACCGCATGAGTCATGGTGCAATATTTCACTGAAGTAGAAAGAATCCCTCAAAATTTTACCTAGATGGTTCTATCATATCATGAATATGTAGACATAGAAATGATAGTATGTATACATAGAAATGATAGGCGGATAAAAAGCGGTAAAATTGCCCTCGTAAAACACAGTAACTTTCAGTAATTTTCGATAATATTTCAATTTATTACATAATTTTCAGTAAAATACCTGTTTGAATTCTAAGCACATACCCATGCATCTGTACATATGAAAAATCTGTGTCTCCTGACACTCTTTCTGAAAGTTCAAAAGAAAGCTTTCTTACTGATAAGCTTTAACAATGTATTAAATTATATATTAAAAAATAAAGAATTACAATTACTCTTTTTTGGCCGTGTGGTTTCCGGCAGACTAGAATAGAATCACTCCGTCTCTTCCCCTGGATATCGTACAACGCGACTAAGGGAAATACATTATAAAACATCGATCGGGCCTCCCCAACCCGTCTGGCCAGCGTGAGGAGTGTAGGCCAAATCCTCCTTCCGTCTAGGACAGACGAGAAAAGGGTCGTGCTCCTGTAGTGGAGACTAAAATGACCTGATTGATGATGAATATTTATTTATCGATAATGCTATCACGCAATTCATATTATTGGAATCGATGTGTTAGGTGACAACTCAATGTTTTATGTCCCCAATAGTGTTAGATACTTAAAATCCGTGGTGCACTGCAGTTGAACTTCACTTGACTAGCCATCATCAGGCTTTTAATGCCTTATTTACCATATTGCTGTCTCTCACATTTCTAAGACGGGAAGTCGAGTTCTAAAAGCTTCTTACTCCTACTAATTTCTTCTGATTAAATTCGTTGTGAGTTCCATGGCAGCCGTTGTTTACCCCCGGGACTGCAATGGATACTGTTCATTGCCTTTTTTGGCGGTCGAAGCTGTTAATCCTGGCTACACAGGAGACACTGTGGTGGAAATATGTGGTGTGGCTTTGGCTTTAAACAGGTGAGCCAGTTACACCCCAAAATTTGTAGGAAATTACATTTATAATTAACTAGCGACCCGCCCCGGCTTCGCACGGGTGCAATGCTGATACTAAATGTACTACAGAAGGTCTTTGCGCTTTGTCCTATCCAGTCCTTCCCCAGTTATAGGCACACGCCGCCGGCTCCGCGGCCGGTACCGCCACAGCCGTTATGTCCCTGCATTTTAAATGTGTAATATCTTCTAAACTATTCATTTAAATTACATGCTGTGAAGGGCCATATTGATCTATATTAAATGCGCAATGTATTTAAGGTACTTAATTGGATAAGGATTAATTCTGTATTGCTTAAAATCGCTTCGTAAATAAGGCATTATTTCTTGTAAAAAGCAAAGGATAAAATAACGGTTATTGTGTGTTACCACTAAGAGATAGACATATACCATCGCGAACTTTTTTGTAGACCATTTTAAGGTGAACAATACTGTACTACATTATTTTGATCTATCTCGTTGGGTTCAGCCAGCGTTTGCAACGAAAGAGCAAAAAAATGTGTTTATTTACGACATCACATTAGAAACCTCTAAATTATCAGTGTTTTTCTACTATGTTATGCATATATTATACATACAAACTTTCCAGTTGAATCACTCTATCTATTAAAAAAAACCGCATCATAATCCGTTGCGTAGTTTCAAAGATTTAAGCATACATGGGGACATAGGGACAGAGAAAGCGACTTTGTTTTATACTATGTAGTGATTAAAGATAATAATGTAAATAAATAATATTAACTACCTGACCCGGCAAACGCTGTTCTGCGATTTAAATTAATGAAACCACCCCATACCTGCATCTAGTCTTATCGAGAATTAGTCCTAAAACTTCTAACCCAAATACACTTTGCGGCCTATTCTCATACCTACCAAATATACATAAAACCATAGAGTAAATAAACATAAAACAAAAGCCGCTCAAATGCGAGTCGGACTCGCGCAACGAGGGTTTTGCACAAACTTGTAGCATGTTAATTGTACGTTCATTCCTGGAATCAAGTGTAGAAGATTTTTCCTGTTTTCCCAATTATGTTATTTATTTTTATACGGTTTTCGGATATTTTCCTTTACTTGTGCTACATGACATTGCTTCTTGCCAAATTTCATGATTTTAGTCAACGGGATATCCCTATAGATTTTGATTCCCTTTGCGAATGTCAAAATATGCCATAGAAACGGAACATAAACGGCCGTATCTTTTGATTACGTCGATTTAGAAGCTTGATTTTTTCACTGCTTTAAGAGATTGTAGACCTGAGTATGTGATATTAATTTCAACTTAATACCTCCACGCGTTCCTAAGAAAAAGGGTCTTGACAGACGGACAGACCGACAATGAAGTGACCCTATAAGGGTTCCGTTTACCTTTGGAGGTAGAAAACTCTAAAATACACATAAAAATCGAGCCGTTTCGAAGGAATGCGACGACAAACATCATTAGAAGGGATTTATATATACATACATTTATATGTATATACATATATATTAATTTATACTACGTATCCTTTTGTTTCCAGGTTGCCTGGTTAATTTTAGGGTTGGCAGCATTGTGTTATGGTAAGTTGGTAATGAGCTAAAAATCCTAGGTAACTCTTATAATGACCTACGGTGCAGAGACTTGAACGCTGACCGTTGGGCTGATTCACAGACTAAAAGTCGCACAGTGAGACGTGGAGAACGCAATGTTTGGAGTTTATCTAACTAAGGGATCGAATCCGGAACAAAGAAATTCGACGGAAAACCAAAGTGGTCTACATAGCTCTCAAAGTCAGCAAGTTATAGTGGCAGTGGGATGACCACATCTGCCGAGTCAGCGATGGCAGATGGAGGAGGAAAGTCCTAGAGTGGAGGCCACGTATGGGGCGACGAAGCGCGGGGCGCCCCCTCTCTAGATGGACTGACGACCTCAAAAAAGTGGCTGGTAACCGTTACCAGCCACTTTTTTGTGCGGAATGCGGATGCGGAAAGCGGAGTATCGCATATGGTGGAAAGCAATGGGAAAGGCCTATATTTAGCAGTGAGTAGATACAGACTGATAATGATGATGATGACTTTGGCTACTATAAGCAGCAGCCCATATTTATCCTCTTGCTGGGTTATATGGGTCTCCCCTCCACCGAAGGACGGACGGAAGGATACGCGACGCGCCGCGCAGCGCCGCGTTCACAGATCATGTAAAAGAATTTTGCAAAGTTGCAATGCAACCAGCTTGTTGCTGTATCGAAATGGTAAAATAGTTATTTGTTATGCAAGGCTGCAAAGTTAATTTTTGGCGCGAGTACCTTGTATTGAAACCTGAGCAAGCGAAGGATTCTAGGATTGAGCCACGAGCGAAGCGAGTGGTTCAAATATAGAATCCTGAGCGTAGCGAGGGTTTCAAAGGTACGAGACGCTAAATAACTTTGCTGCCGAGCGCAACACACAACTTTTCACCTCACTAAAGCGAGGAAAATGTTAGGTGCAAGAAATAAGTATTTGCATTTCAATCATCAATGGACTGGCTGCAGAGAATATAAACTATTACGAAACCAATGAGGTTCTATATATATGTAATTTATTGTACGAAACCTTTATTGAATAAAAATATTCGAATTTTAAAAACACTTTCCACGCTAGCGGATAAAGTGCGATTTTCCACGCAGATTTCGAATGATAAACAGAGCTTTTACGAGCTAGTGAGGTGAAAAAGTTATTTTTCGATACAGTTGTCCATTAAGAGCTGTATCAAAAAGTAACTTTTTAACATTATTTTGATGGCTTGTGGGTAAAAGACTAAGGTTCTGTGTTTAGTTTTTTAATCTCTAAATTTTATTATGAAAGTAGACAATAGTAGTTTATGAAACTATTGCATAATAAGGGTTCTTAAAATACGAGTGTGAGTTTATAACATGAGCCGAAGGCGAATGATATAATAGACCACACGAGTATTTTAAGACCTAATTATGTGCAGTTTCATACAACCATGAAGTTAATTTAACAGCTTTATTTCTTACTTATAAATCCATTTGCAGATCGAGCATGAGTAGTGCGCATGCGCGACGCGCCGCGCGGCGCACACTGGTTCAGAAAAAGTAAAAAATGGAATTAGGGATTTTTGAATTTTTTTCGATGGTATCATGTGGAAAATATTACAAGTAACATATTTTGTATCTTCCATTTTTCTTGAAAATGCATAGTTTCAGCTTTAAATAAACTTTTATAATATTTTTGTATGAAATGTTTATTTCATACGATTTTATTACAAAATGTTTTACTTTGTTAAAGATGATTACATATAGCTTATATATGTTTATACTAGTAGAAGCTCATACAGTAACAACTTTGTCCCAGTGCGTCCCCGTTTACAAGGAAAATACAACTAAATATTCGATATACCTCAGGTTATTATTTTCGTATAATATGTGTTAGTTTATTACAATTCAATAATAAAATGATATTTTATTGCTTCTTACTTCAAAATAAATAATTTTAGTTTGATTTCTATATATTAATAATACAAAACTAACCACATTAGTAAAAAACAGTGTATTCATACAAGATTATGTACTGTGATACTGTATTTCATCTTTGTTTTTATTTGTTAAAATAGTATTTATCATGTGTACTTCAAATTTGGATCTTTTTTTAATAATGTAGGAAACTAATAGTTGTTACGAATTGATAGAACTTCATTCTTCTGGTGCATTCACACTAACAACAAAAAATATTGTATCAACTGTCAGTACAGCTGTGATCAGTCCTAGAAAACCTTGTAGTGAGCTAGGGCCTAAATAAAAGCAAAAGAGGGCAAAGTCTACTTTTTCTAATTTCAGTTCAGACTTTTACAAGCTACATATTTCGCATTCCAAGAAAACGGTGATGAAGCTATGTGTGCTTCATTAATATTTTTGATGAATCCTGATAATGTCAAAAAGTTTTTTATTGTAATGAATACAGTAAAGTACCAAGTGACAAAATACTCAGCCGAAAAAGCGTTATGTTTGATGACATTGAAACTGTCTAAATGGCAGTATTGTTGTTTGCGGAATAGTATTAAAATTGATAATACACACATTTTACCATCTTACCACAAAATTATAGAGGCTAAGAAGTTGTGCTATCCGCCAGAAAAAGAAATAGATTTATCGGATAATGGTGTGAAATTAAGTTTACAATCTCTTCTTGATATAACTGTTCGTAGACTCTCTCCTCTAGTCACTATTACCATAGTACAAATAAATAAGTAGGATAACTTCATACAAACGCACCGAGCGCGGTTTGTATGTGAGCGCGCCCGTACGTATGGCCGTCGCACGCACACACTGACAACATTTATATGAGTTTAAACGGAACGCCAGTCGGGGCTGCGCCGTTCGTAAAACCGCCCGCTTCCACGCAATATTCGCGCCTGCGCTGACGTTCGTTAATAAATTGAACATATAGGTACCTACTAGTGATGTAACGAATGTCAATTTCTAGACATTCGCTAAAGCGAATGCGAATATCTGCCGTTGATATTCGCGGATGCGAATGCGAATACGAATATTGACTTTTGTATTTAGCGCCATTTGTCTATGGCTTTGTTTTGACAGCTAAGTTGGCGCGCGAGTTACACGCACACATTTGTAATTATTTGCATCTACTTCCGAGCATTGTCGAGCCGATCCGAAGAAGGCCGATTGCTGTTTGATTTACGAGTGATGTTTAAAAAATCCTAACAGAAGATAAGGTTTTGAAATAAATATATAAGAAGTTAACTAATACTTATTTGACGAGCTCGGTGGCGTAGTGGTCAATGACGCTGCTTCGACACCAACGCTCGTGGGTTCGATTCCCACATAGGACAAACATTTGTGTGCATGAACATGTCTGTTTGTCTTAACCTGGGTGTTTTCTATATATATCAGAAGTATGTATTTACAAAAAAAAATGTATTTACATATGTTTATCAGTTGTCTAGTACCCATAACACAACCTTCGCTTACTTTGGGGCTAGATGGCGCTGTGTGTAATTTGTCTGACAATATTTATTATTATTTTATTTACCTTTTTGTAATTGAAAATATTAATTATTTTTAGGACGTTCATATTCACAAAACATTCGCATAAAATTGCGATTGCGAATGCGAATGCGAATGTCGAGAAATATGCGAATATTCGCGAATGCGAATACGAATATTCGTTACATAACTAGTACCTACCTACGTCGTATGTAACTACATATACATTAAAGATAGCTACAAAGTCGACTAGCCATAAAAACATTGCAGTGTTCATGGATGTCTCAATAACAATTTGTCAAATCCAGAATTGTCTTTCTTCTTTTTTTCCACACCCAAAGGATAAAAAGGAACCTATTACTAAGACTCCGGTGTCCGTCTGTCACCAGGGGCTGTAGGTATTTCATGAACCGTGATAGCTAGACAGTTAAAATTTTCACAAATGATGTATTTCTGTTAGCGCTATAAGAACAAATAGTAAAAACAGAATAAAATAAATATTTAAGGGGGACTCCCATACAACAAACATGATTGTTTGTTTTAGGTACGGAACCCTTCGTTCTACTTAATTTTGTATTTTGTGCCTTACTTGTATATAGAGATTGACTAAGTATTTTTGACGGGTAAATAAACTATTAAGCGATAGCCCTACGTGTTTAGGCTACTATCATCCGCTCGGGGCTTGAGTTGTCTTACTTCTCTATTTGTATTATGCTATTACAAAGTTCTGTGATAGTGATAACGATAAGCAAGTACAACTAATTAGTAAATGGGGAATGGATAGAGCTTCCAGTCAAAGTACTTATAGGCATCATGGTACGAGACCCTTCGTGCGCGAATTCCACCTCGCACTTGGTTTATTTAATACCACCAAGGTGTGAAAGGTGGCAAACAAGTATACGGCCCGCCGCGCCGTCGCCCGAGTAGCAGTATCTGCAGCTTATAGCAGCATTGTAGGTGCCCCTGCAATACCAGGGGTGTCACACGCAGTTCATTTTGCCGCTTGATATTCAAAATCGTTTATTTTCTCTCTCCACATAGAGAGGTTCTCTCTGGAAACGCACAGTACCTGACCACTTCGGCTTTAATGTATGAAGATAAGTTCTTGACACGAGATATGCGATGGTCAAAATGCCAGGCATTTACAATAAGTGCCCAGTAAGTACCTGTAAATGCCTATTTTTGGCCATAAATAGGGAATTTATAAGTACTATTTGGGCATTTATCGTAAATTCCAGGCATTTTGCCTATCTCTAGATATGGTACTTAGACATGGGAATAAAAAAGGACAGGATCAAATTTAATCATATTTTTAGAATCTTCTTTCGTTTTGTCGGCTTTTTTGATATTTAGGTATATCGTTTTCAAAAAGTGTCGATAATCGATAAATAACCGTTTAACGATGGTCGGGATCAATCATAGATCGATGATTTCAAGCGATCAATCATCGATCGGTGATTGGATTGGTCGCTTGAATACTCAACCATGAGAGGCAGCGCCAACAATGCCACCGACGACCAACGTCGACCGTAGCTTGTCTATGGATGAGATGAGATGCTTCTGAGGGCACGATAAGCCGTCGGTCCCAGCTGTTGTCATATAACAACAAATACTAAAAAACAGAATAAAATTAATATTTATGAGGGCTCCCATACAACCAATGTGATTTTTTTGCTCGTTTTTGCTCGCAATTGATAACGGTAATAGGTAGACGCTTGAAATACTCACATAATATTTAGTTTTATATTCACTTTATAAATAAATAATTAAATAAAAATAAAACAAATTTTACGGGGGGCTCCCATACAACAAACGTGATATTTTTTTTTGCCGTTTTTATAGATAATGGTACGGAACCCTCCGTGCGCGAGTCCGACTCGCACTTGGCCGGTTTTTTTAATTACTATGAAAAGTCCAGATCCCTGAATTCAAATTTGTCAAGTGTCGTATTAAATACTAAAAATTTTTTTAGGCATGCCTGACCATGATTTGCAGCATGAAGCCGATCAAGATCAAGAAGGATGTAAACAGTACCAAACTTCTGAAAGCCTCGAACAAGATGATTCAGTGGGGAGTACATACGATCAAACAAAATTACAGACAGGATTCGGAGGCGGGACACTCAGCTCGTATATGAATCAGCTTATAATAAAAGCATTCGAAAACAAAAATAAGCAAAATTGGCAACAAGTCCACAACAAATATTTTGGTATATTCCGTGCTCTACTTAAGTTGAAATGAAAAAAATATATATTTTTATAATAAATTATTTAATCATATATATAATATACCTACAATACATATATATAGTTAGTTGAGTTATGTAATTGTGGAGAAAAGGAGTAAAAGTGGAGTAAAACGACGCCTGACGAATTTGAACGCAGGGATCTGGCCCTGCGTTCAAATTCGTCAAGCGTCGTTTTAAATTGTAATATTTTTTTTTAGATTCGTTAAGCGGTCATTTTCGGCATAAAGGCGATCAAGGTCAAGAAGGATATAGACAACACCAAACTTCTGAAAGCCTCAAACAAGATGATTCAGGTCCATTAACAAGCTATGATGGGCTGAGTAGATTGTTTCATAGATATACACAACAGTGGTTGGAACAAAACAACCGTCGCCTTTTCAACCGTATTGGTCGCTAGCTGGTCCTGTACTAGCCTAGATGGTTCTGGACTAACTGTTCTGGACAATAGTCCATAATTATCATATACAATGACATACGGCCTGTAATTTAAATATATGTATATAAATGCAAATTTAAGGAACTGTATATCTGTAAGTGATATACTACTCATATATAATAGAAAAATACTAAGTTTTTTTTTTCGATTTGTCCTATTTTTATTAAACGGTTTTATTTAGCTTGCCCTGTTTGTTTGTTTGTTTATATTTTTGGGTCAAATCTAGTAATTGAAATTTGACCCCCTTCCTGTTGACAGATTGATCTGAATTTTGGTAGGTACACACCTTTAGTTTTGGTGACAATACAATTAAATAAATTCTGTTTCATTGTAAATCCAAGATAGAAAAAAAATGGAAAAAACTGAATTTGAATCTTCTATAAGTCATTATCTTAAACCACTTACAGCCCAGAACATCACCTGATCAACAGGTATAACAGTAGCAAGCACGTTACTGATGAGGGTGAGTGTGCTGTGATGTGAGCAGAGGACAGAAAAGTCGGGAACGATAGGCTGTGCATTGTTCAAATGCCCAAGATCTTATGGGAAGTGTTGCCTGGGACGACGATCACTCGTCAAACTGTAAATTTAGAATTTTGGAAATAGAAACTTATAGTTTAAGCTAGTTGATTATATTAATCGTTCATTAAAAGCACAAAAATCAGGGCCCTCCCGCCGAAGCTCAAGCCGATTACCGTCGAATTTTTTGATCGCAAAAATACATCTGAGGATTAAGGTGAAGTGAGTCCAGCCCCCTTACCACCAACTCTTATTGCGATTCAATAACTGAATAGAATGCTTATTCATACCAATGAATAAGCGACTTTATTTCAACTTCAATAGAGTCGCTTATTCATTGGTATGAATAAGCAATATATTCGGTTATTGAATCGCAATAAGAGTTGGTGGTAAGGGGGCAGGAAACACGCTTATTGAAAGAATTGTTCTATTAAACTATTTCAATTTGGTTCCTAGAAATTTAACTATGAAATCTTAAGTTCTTTCTGCAGGGCACAAAGCTATTGAAAACACAATTAATAATTTTTGGCTCGATAGAAAAAAATCGCGAACTTACTCTTTAAATTTGCACTCACGTTTGCACTAAATAAAAATTATAACTATTTAATACAATTTTTTTATACGGAAATTATACCAAAATTTTCATAATTTTAATTACGAGAGCAATAAGCTATTACTTTTAAAAATAAAATAATTTAAATAAAATTATTAAAAGAATAACGATTTGCGGTCGCGCACCCTCCCCGACTCTCGATCACTCTCAACGTCAGTGCTCTAGGAGCTGCGTTCGAGGTAGGACCTGTGCCGCGCGTCCGTTCAACGCGTTGTCAATAAACACGTTGAAATAAACACAGTGTAGGAATATCAGTAAGACAACAAAACAACGATGATGATGATACATTTATTTTTTTACTGAGACCCGGTTTTTTTTTCTCATGCTAGATGTTTCTTTGGAAAACTTTATTATAAATCTTTCTTGGAATATCTGTAAACCCACATTGAAATTCGTTCAGTAGCGATTGAGTTTATCGCATACATGTAGGTACGCGATCATCGAAATCGGTTTGGCCGTTTAGGCGTCATAATTTTTATTTTTTATACTTCGTCGGGCCGTAAAAACATACGGCCCGCCTGATGTGAAATGGTTACCGTAGTTATAATAACGCTCGCAACTTAAAATATTGCTCGCGCACCGCCACTCCTGCTACCAACACAGCAACTCCTTCCTTTCTGGTGACCTCACTCACTCGCAGGAACACAACAACTCTCAAGGGAATTGTTATTTGGCTGCGGTATTCTGTTGAGGTGGAGGTAAATTCCCCAGTCGGGTAGCTTACAATTACGCTCCCTACCTCCCTTTGCCAGCGCTTCGTTTGTCAGTCAGCAGGGTGCACGGCGTGCAGGTAAAATTGGCTTTGGTTCAATGATGTTGATGAACCACTTACAGTCCAGATATAGTGATAACCCCAAAGATAGTGGAACAAACAGACATCCATACTTTCGCATTTATAATATTAGTAGGTAGGTATGATACGATGAAAAATACTTAGATAGTTAATTGATTCAGGTGTTATTTTGCGGAAGTCAAATTTACAGGCAATTTGATCTACACTACTTTGCGTGCTTCCGCCACCAACGTTTTTGGTGTAGGACACGACTTACGCTTAATATTTTTTTGGTGTAGGAGCTAGGACGTTGGATCATTAATATTTTAGGGTGTAATTGGTTCATCAACATCTTTGAACCAAAGCCAACTTCACCTGCACGTGGTGCATCCTGCTGACTGACAAACGAAGCTCTGGCGAAAAGAGAGGTAGGGAGCGTAATTGTAAGCTACCCGACTGGGGAATTACATGCACCTCACAGAATACCGCAGCCAAATAACAATTCTCTCAATCAATCATGAAATCAAATCAATATATTTTTTTGTAAATACATACATACTAACTGTTACCCGTGGCTTCGCTCGCGTGGTCCAGGGGAGCTGCCATTTTTGCCTGCGGATATTTTTTTCTTGTTGTCATTTTTTTACTTGATGGGATAAAAAGTAGCTTATGACACTCTCCAGACCGTAAACTATCCCCGTTAACAAAAATCATGTCGGTACTTAGGTTACTTTCGATGTAAAAGAAGGACAAATGATTACAAAGTTTATTTTTCCCATTGGATTAAGATGTTTTTCCGTGATAAAAAGTAGCTTATGTCACTCTCCAGATCGTAAACTATCCCCATTAAAAAAATCACATCCGTACTTAGGTTCGTGTTTGACGTGAAAGAAGGACAAATGATTAACTTTATTTTTTCCCGTGGGAATAAAATGTTTTTCCGGGATAAAGAGAGCCTATGTCACTCTCCAGGCCTTAAACTATATCCAAAAAAAAACATGTAAATCCGTTTGTTACTTTTGACGTGAAAGAAGGACAAACAACCTTTTACCTATATTATGCTATAGTGATTTAATCTTAAAAGATAGGCATATGCACAAATTTACGCAGCGCACGCAACGTAAGCCCTCAAAAGGAATATTTCTTCCCCGTTTTTTATCGGTGCTCCGCTCCTATTGATGTTAGCGTGATGTTATATAGCCTATAGCCTTCCTTGAAATATAGGCTAACACTAAAATATTTTTTCAATTCGAACAAAGAAACGAACAAACTCTTCAGCTTTATAATATTAGTATAGATAATACATAGAAAACACCCAGACCAAGATAAACAGACATGTTCATGCACACAAATATTTACTCGTATCTTGTGCGGGGATCGAACCCACGACCTCGGAATCAAACTGGACATGGTTAGCCATTGGACCACCGGGGTTGTCAAATATAAATACTGTTAATATCAATACCGCTGTATGCTCGGGCATAGTAGCTAGGGACAGACGCGTGCTGTACGGCACATATCGATTCCTAGAAGGATGAAGAATAGTATAAGCTGGCGCTTGATAGTTAGTTAGTCTAAGTATGTACCTATTTTAGTTTGACCAATAATAAATATAATTATTGAATAGTTTTCTTTTTATTTTGAATTCTTTACTTTTTCATAATATACCAAAACATCACTTGTTTGCAATTTAAGTTGAATATTATACAGGGTGGCGGTGTTAACACGACATTAAATTTAACCGTGCTTAGTATTGGTATTAGTAAGTACCATGAAATAATCAAATTAACTATTAGACCGTAAATTAAAAAAAAAATTTTTCGAACAAATTAATTAGTACATTTATTGAGACAAAACTAAACATCCTTTATAATGTTTGGGCTGACCTGAGTTCGGAGCGTCAACAGCGCGGTCACATGAAAGGGTCGCGTGCGTAGGTACGGTGGTGGTGGCGGCCGGCGGCGGCGGCGGCGCCGAGTCAAAGCGCGCAGTCGCTGCCGCCGTCACAGACATAGGTAGCAATTTAGCAGGTACTTATCATGGTCACATCACATCACAATTCACATACCTAATCATCAATATTCTACGACGTTTTAATCACATTTTAATCACTTCATTTTTTCACACTGTCATAATTTAAAAGTTAAAGTTTTCGCCGATAATCCGAATAATGTACAAATCACACCGGCCGTAGAAGATTGTTTCTTACCTTTCATAATAAATCACTGTGGGCGGCCAAGTTTTTATTTATTGAAAGCACTAGTTATTCGGAATCCTAATTCAAGTCCACGATATTGACATCTTTCACATAAACATCGTTTTTAATAAACACGCACAAGAAATAGTCCAAGGGTGTAAGATCAGGACTACGAGCCTACGAGGTGGCCAATGGCCATCGAGTGGGCCCGAACAGGCCGATCCATTGTAGTGTCTTAGATTAACACCATGGCGGTGTATTCAGAAGCCGTATAATTATATCGTGGCATTATGAGACAAAAAAAAACTGTGTACACTAATTAATACTAAATGTTACGTGTCATAACACATTCACAAAAAAAAAAACACTAACTACCTAGTTAACTTTCTCAGCGCGTCATCGACACACTGATTCATGAGGATGACTGACCATGACCTAATTATGTTTTTGCAACCTGTCGCTTTGTCCTTGGGGCTTGCCGATTGAAATGAGACAGCAATAAACTGCTAACATATTACTTTTCTTTTTACGCATAGCTAATTTATTATAATTAGAGCGAGATGTGAAACAATTTGGAGTTACTTTTCGGAAGAATGCAAAGGTACTTACTTTAGATTCGAATTCGACTATAAACAATGAGTCGTAATGTGACTTGTGACACACGCATAAGATTCAATTTGCAATGTCATGTTTTAATGCGAAGATAGTTGAAGTGTCAATGTGTGTTAGTTTTTTAGTAATTTTGGTCGTTGACCTGTTAAGTCCAAATTTTAGTGCGGATACAGCATGTGGGAAATACAGGAAATAGAAAAAAAAATCCTGTAGCTAAACTACGAAAGATAGACGTTTAATTTTTGGTATATGGCTTAGGAATACTACAGGCTATATGCTGGTTCAATTAATGTCGTTACGTCGTCGCCACACTGTATACTTCATTATTAAAAAAAATCAATGCAAGTTGAATATTATATACTTCATTAATAAAAAAAATGTATTTTTACATGTGGTTTATTTATTTTCATATAATTATATTTCCAGTAAGTACTTTTAACTATTGTATTGACGGGTGTAATACTACACGGGTGTAGGTAGTCGCTTCGTTATACTGTGGCGTCTCGGCAGCGATCGCGCGCTTGTAAGCGAGTACCCCGCGCCGGCTCCTCTCAAGTCCCGCACCCCACCCCCTTGAAAACGGCCAAGCCCTGGACTCACGTCACCTTAAGTTAATGACTAACATACTTAGTCCGCCCCTGTAGCCCTGCCCCCTTACCACCCTCTCTTATTGCGTTTCAATAACTGAATAGACTGCTTATTCATACCAATGAATAAGCGACTCTATTTCAAATGGAATAGAGTCGCTTATTCATTGGTACGAGTATGAATAAGCAATCTATTCAATTATTTTTGAATCGCAATAAGAGATGGTGGTAAGGGGGCTGTTTTACTCTTTCGACTTTTACTAAAGTAACCTAAAGTTGAAGAGCTTGATGGCGTCGTTACGCGTGTCAGTCTAATCGAACACACAAGTTAAGCAACGTCCACCGCAGCCTGTCCATGGATGGCTTTATTTATCTCTCCTTGGTGCATCGGAGGCCTCGGAGGGCACGTTAAGGCGTCAGTCCCGGCTATTATTAGATAACTGTCGTTAAGCCAAGTCACTGGCCTTTAGGCGGCTTGAAACACTGGCCTCCGCCAACCTGCAGTTGAGCAGCGTGGTGGAGTATGCTCTAAACTCCTTCGATTGAGGGGTGACTAACATACTCAGCGTAGTCGGTAGAGCTCTATGGTTTCTACCAGCTAATCTAAACACAACTACCGCAAATCTAAGCTAAAGTTTGATTTCCGCAATCAAAAAATCTGGTGGTAATCGGCTTCAGCTTAGGCGGTAAGGTCTCTGGTCTTATCATCAATTTAAGCGATAATCTGGATTTACCAGTTTTTAGGGTTCCGTACCACAAAAAGAAAAACGGAACCCTTATAAGATCACTTTGTTGTCCGTCTGTCTGTCTGACTGTCTGTCTGTCAAGACCCTCTATCAAGCTGAAATTTGAACTGTATATGATCCCAATAAGTTTTAAAAAAATCAAACTGCTAAATTTACATAAAAAAAAGATACTGTTTATTCAGAAAAAAACTCATATTTCGACACATTCTCAAGGGAATCAAAACTCATAGGGTACTTCCCGATGACCTAGAACTATGAAATTTGTCAAGTAACATCGTTTTATGCATAGAGAAAATTATAGACTACAAACAAGTACAAGAATAAATCTCAAAACTATACATTTGTAATTAAATCTTAAAAAATAGGGGGGGTTTATATTTTTATAGGGGTCGAAATTTCAAATCCAAGCTAGTTACTAGTTCAGTACTAGTTTAGTAGTGAAAAGCAATCACCACCGCCCATGAAGATCAGCAACACCAAGGGGTCGCCGATCCGTTGCCAGCCTATATTCCTGCCTTTCTTTCTTTCTGGTGACTTCACTCACTCGCAGGAACACAACAACCCTCATGGGAATTGTTATTTGGCTGCGGTATTCTGTGAGGTAGAGGTAATTCAGTCGGGCAGCTTAAAACATACGCTATGCCCTACCTCTCTTTTCGCCAGAGCCTCGTTTGTCAGTCAGCAGTGTACACCACGTGTTAGTGAGGTTGCCTTTGGATGAATCACTTGCACCCCAAATATCCTGTATCCCGTCGAAATTCCAAAAATCCTTTCTTAGCGGATACCTACGTCGGCTACGTCATAATAGCTACCTGTGTGCCAAATCTCAACCCGATCCGTCCAGTGGTTAGAGCTGTGCGTTGATAACCAGTAACGGTTCAGCCAAAGCTGAAGCCGATTACCATCGGTATTTTTTATTCCAAAAATTGGTCTTACGTTAAAGTTATTGACAATCTTTAGCTTAATCTGTAGAGCTCTGGGGTTTCAACCTGTTGAGCTAAACATAATTAGCAACAATCTAAGCATTAGATTTAATTTTCGCATTGAAAAATTTCTATGGTAATCGGTTTTAGCTTCGGCGGTACCGGCCAGGCCTCCGTCACTCCATGTACTTGCGCGCTATAGTAACCTACCGCCCGGCCGAGCGGTCTCGGGCCGTTTACGGACCAAATTCAGGCCCTGCGATTGCTGTGGGATCGCGCAGTGCGAAGCAATCACAACTGTACGCTTGAGCATTTAGGCACATTTTAGCATGCAGCGGTTGCTGACGCGACGGAGTAGGCTATTATAGCAGTAGGTATTGGAAATTTTCTACTGAGTAAAGTATCTGTTACGTAGTAACTATTATGTAATCTGTGCCCAGGGGCCCTACCGCGGAAGCTGAAGCCGATTACCATCGAATTTTATGATCGCGATAATATATCTTGGGATTAAGTTAATGACAAACATCTTCTATCTATTACTACTATTGATCTAAGTCGGTAGAGCTCCATGGTCTCTACCAGCTAAGCTAAACCCAGTTACGGCTAATCTAAGCTTAAGTTAAGGTTGATTTTCGCAATCAAAAATTCCGATGGTAATCGGCTTTAGCTTCGGCGGTAGGGCCCCAGATCGAGGTCTGTGTTTTGTACATTCAGAAGAAAACATTATAACACTTAAATTCATATTTACAGTGCTACAAACTTATCTGACCCGGTGGCCAAATTTAGAACTAAAGCCGCCATCTTGAAATGTAGTATTGCTAGGTACAATTTATAAATTTACCGCGTATGCACATTCCATTGGGGTGTATTTTTTTAAATACATATTATCTTTTTCTACACTACATACTACATATTTCATTTCTTACAATAAAAAAATCGTCAACGAGTTGTTTCTGTACAATATTATAACTCTCTAATATTATATAATAGCTATGATCGCTACTTAACGTGGTGCATTTTTAAAACTAATCAACAAAAAATAGAAGGCAATTGATATTTAATTGAAACACCACACAACTCAATTAATAAGTATATCAATGCTGCACTATTATTTTAACAGTGTATATATTTCTTTGATTTTTATGTTTCCTCTAAAACGGGCGGCATTAGGTTTAATGACAACACTTAAGTCGATCGTACCGCCCCCGCCACCGGGCCAGATAAGTTTGTGGCACTATATGTCGATACAGATAATGAAAGCAGTATTATAGATATGTTATATAATTATAATTTTGTTTTATGTCACTGGATACCGATTATAAAAGTAAAAGTTTTTGGAACAGTAACATACCTATAATATTTATAAGTACTAAATTAAATTAAATAAATAAATTAAACGGGTCACTGGAAAGGGTGGTGGGGGGTTGCACGCATAGCAACGCACCAACCCGGTTGGTTGGTGCGTTGCTATGCGTGTAACCCTCCAGCGCATTGGCGCGCAGTGTCCGGCGCGAGAGACAAAGCATGGACGCGTGCGATTCGCCCTGATGAAGGTCTCCTTTTGAGAGGGAAACTAGTCGGCTTTCCCGATAAAAAGACGTGAGTGACCCGTTTAATTTATTTATTTAATTTAGCATAATGTCTCACGTGAGTTTTAATAATATTAACTACTATATTGTTAAGTTTTAGCTCCAAAAAAAATATACATACTCGTATATCTATATTTTTTTACTTTTTAAATACGAAACACAAGGTGTTTGTCTTTCCTAAATACTGTTTATTTTCCTCCTTATTTAAAATACTGTTTTTCTTATAGAAGTAAATTGAAAAATAAAATTGAATTGGGTATCCTATCTGCTGATTCCTGAAGATCCTGACTTTATATAATTATCATCACATCATTCAAATAATTTATTTGTCATGAAATTCATGAATGACTAAGTATTATTATGGAATTCCCTAATCTACTTAGATGAGATATCAACTTTATCAATATGACTGATAAAATGTTCGTGTTGGCAAACGTCCATCAAATTTGGGTATCGTCCACCAATAGTTATGAGTAACACTTCGTAGGATACCTCGTGGTAAGGGTATAAGCCATTTAACTAGCAACATCACTGCATCATCATCATCGTCTTCCAGTCGCTTTTC
Organism: Hypsopygia costalis; assembly: GCA_937001555.2. Classification (NCBI taxonomy): domain Eukaryota; kingdom Metazoa; phylum Arthropoda; class Insecta; order Lepidoptera; family Pyralidae; genus Hypsopygia; species Hypsopygia costalis. The sequence goes on from OW443342.2 coordinate 8,331,766, forward strand.
TGCAGTAATCGCACCTGCTACAGTGAGGCGTCCAACGCTTCGTCCACACGCCACCTCTACAACACAACTTACCTCCCATCTGCCATCACTCAGCAATTTTTTTTTTTCCCTACGTCGGGTGGCAGACAAGCATACGGCCCGCCTGATGTAAAGCGGTTACCGTAACCGTATTAACGCTCGCAACATAATATATCACTAGCGCGCCGCCACCCCCACTGCCAACGCAGCATCTCCTTCGTTTCTGGTGACCTCACTAACTCGCAGGAACACAACAACCCTCAAGGGAATTGTTATTTAGCTGCGGTATTCTGTGAGGTGGAGGTACATTCTCCAGTCGGGTAGCTTACAATAACTCTCCCTACCTCTCTTTTCGCCAGAGCTTCGTTTGTCAGTCAGCAGGGTGCACCACGAGCAGGTGAAGTTGGCTTTGGTTCAAAGATCTTGATAAACCACTTAAATACAATACAATCATAGCACCAGATAAAAGATTTTACAGAGATATTAAAACAATAAAAGTTAGCATTAAGTAAGCTTTTTGTATCAATTTATGTGGTCAATAAAGTTTTAAATAAAAATAAATAAATAAATAAACATCCTGAAATACGGGTAAAGGGCTGAACAAATTTGACTGAAATTTGACACACAGATAATACCTATATAATATTCCGAATTAATAACTTTTTATCACGGTGGTGCAGTCACACGGGTGAAGCCTCGGGGAAATGAAATAATATATTATATAGAATTAATGCTTGGGACAATGATAGATTTTTGTAATATCAAGTTAAAACAGTTGACAAAAATTTTAACCTTCTCGTAGTATAAAAAAAAAACTTTACCCTAATGATGATTTCTTGAGCGAACTCGTGGGCAGAAGCTAATATATAAGTTTGGTATTTGCGAGATGAATTCAGGTATCATGCTTGATCTACCGTAGATAAACCCAACAAATGCAATCATCTAATCAGTTATTCAATATAGATAATATAAATCGCCATACCTATCTAAGTATATATAACAGTGCTGAGAGAAACTAGGAGTATTCGAGTGAAGCCTACAATACCACATTTTACATCAGTCATGGCGGTAAAGGTGGGTACCAAAATCAATATTTTTAACTTCTTTATTGAGTAAAGTCACCTCGTGGTTATCGGAGTCCGAAGGGGAGAATTCGAAAGCCCAGCCGCCTACCAGAGGCCCTAAGCCTTTGATATTGAAGCCGATATAGATGGACAATTTTCCCTCCAGATCAGTAGTACCATTGATGGTACAAGTGACACAACTTTGTATCTCTAGTACCATTAAAGAAAAGTCAAGATATTCCCCATGATAACTGATGGAACTTGGTTCCGAAAATAAGTCTTAAGTTTAATTGAATTTTAAGTAACAAATATCTTCAGCTTAGTCGGTAGAGTTTCCAGGATTTCGAACTTCTAACCCGTGAAGCTAACATCAACTACTATAAGCCACTATAAAGCTGAAGTTTAATATTTACATTATAAAAACAATATGGAAATCGGCTCCAGTTTAAGCGGTAAGGCTCCGGGAAAGCATTATCTGGGTGAATTCATACAATTTGAACCTTGTATGAAATTCACTGCTCCTCTGAAAAATCATCCTTTTGTGACGGGGCATCCCCATATCCGTGGTGGTAGACACCCTGGGTTGCTACCTTTAAGTATTACTGGGATGTCTTCATCATGGAAAGGAAATATGTACAGCCCTACCCAATAGTTTAGAACTTGATGTCTCAGATATCAAATTGTGATTAAACCTTATGTCTCTCTTTCTTTGCTTTCGGTTTATGATTTATGTTTGTTGTAAAAATTAACCCTAACGAACAAAACGGACTTCAAAATTTCTTGATATGTAGCTCTAGATCTTGATGTAAAAGTAGAGATAGACGTATATATATATCTTTATTCTTACCATTTTGTTTCCAGATTGCATGGATAATTTTGGTGTTGGCAGCATTGTGCCATGGTAAGTTAGCTCACACTTCCGCTGTTAATACAGCATCACCTCAAGCCTGCCCCCTTACCACCACCTCTTATTGCGATTCAATAACTGAATAGAATGCTTATTCATACTAATGAATAAGCCACTCTATTTCGCCCCATTACCACCATCTCTTATTGCGATTCAATAATTGAATAGATTGCTTAGGTAAGGGGGATAAGAGATGGTGCCTTACCACCATCTCTTATTGCGATTCAATAACTGGGCAGGTTTGAGGTGATGCTGTATTAACAGCGGAAGTGTGAGCGTACAAGCAATACTGCGCAAGCGTCTATTAGCTACGATAACCACTGTACATCAAGCGGGCCTTTTGCTTCTTTGGCACCCGGTGTTGTATAAAAATAAAACAATCTCTTCTCAAAGGGCTTTAGTGTCCTCAACGATAGTCAACTGCGGGTTGGCGAAGACCACGACAACCATATATTTAACAAATTACTCTGCGCATACATCCAAATTAATTATGAAAGCTACAGTTTTATATGTAAATAATATTTTCAGGCTTACCTCGTAGTACTATGGAAGGAAGTCCGGGCTTAAGGGATCCTGGACTAAATGATGCTGGACAAGGCGGTCATGAACTAGGAAGTGCTGGTCTAGATGGACCAGGACCAAGAGGTCCTGGATTTGGTGGTCCTAAACCAGGTGGTCCTGGACAAGGCAGTCAAGAAGTGAGAGGCCTTGGACAAGGTGATGCTGGTCTAGGCGGCCATGGAGTAGGCGGTCCAGGATTAGGTTTTCCTAAACGATTCGGTCCTGGACTAGACGATCTTGGACTAGTCGGTCCTGGACTAGGCGGTCCTGGACTAGGCGGTCCTGGACTAGGCGGTCCTGGACTAGGCGGTCCTGGACTAGGCGGTCCTGGACTAGGCGGTCCTGGACTAGGCGGTCCTGGACTAGGCGGTCCTGGACTAGGCGGCCCTGGAGTAATCGGTCCTGGACTAGGCGGTCCTGGAGTAGGCGGTCCTGGAATAGGCGGTCCTGGACTAGGCGGTCCTGGACTAGGCGGTCCTGGACTAGGCGATCCTGGACTAGGCGGCCCTGGAGTAATCGGTCCTGGACTAGGCGGTCCTGGAGTAGGCGGTCCTGGAGTAGGCGGTCCTGGAGAAGGCGGTCCTGGAGTAGGCGGTCCTGGACTAGGCGGTCCTGGACTAGGCGATCCTGGACTAGGCGGTCCTGGAGTAGGCGGTCCTGGAGTAGGCGGTCCTGGAGTAGGCGGTCCGGGAGTAGGCGGTCCTGGAGTAGGCGGTCCTGGAGTAGGCGGTCCTGGAGTAGCTGGTCCTGGACTAGTCGGTCCTGGTGTAGGCGGTCCTGGAGTAGGCGGTCCTGGAGTAGACGGTCCTGGACTAGTCAGTTCTGGAGTAGGCGGTCCTGGACTAGGCGGTCCTGGAGTAGGCGGTCTTGGACTAGGCGGTCTTGGGCACAGTGAGCACAGCCCGTTAGAATTTCAATCCAGTTGGCCTGCACTAGGCTATTTTGAACAAGAAAAAAGTGAACCCGCAGTAGGTGGTACTGGACAAAGTGGACACGGATCATTTGGTTTTCAGCCAAATTGGCACGGACAAAGTAGTTCTGGAAACATGCAAGGCGGTGCTGGGCACATGCAAGGCGGTTCTGGGCACATGCAAGGCGGTTCTGGGCACATGCAAGGCGGTTCTGGGCACATGCAAGGCGGTTCTGGGCACATGCAAGGCGGTTTTGGACACATGCAAGGTGGTATTGGACACATGCAAGGTGGTATTGGACACATGCAAGGTGGTTCTGGGCTAGGTGGTCCTGAGCACGGACAAAATAGTGGACTAAGCGGCCATGGTCAAAATGGGCACGGTCCATTTAGTTTCTTACCAAGTTGGCAGGGACAAGGCAGTCCTGGACAAAATGGGCATGGTTCATTTGGTTTTCATTCAAGTTGGCCCGGACATGGCGGTTTTATGCAAGGTGGTTCTGGATTAGGTGGTCCCGGTCAAAGTGGGCAGAATCCATTCGGATTTCAACCAACCTGGCACGGACAAGGCAATTTTGGATATGGGCAAGGTGGACAAGGCCTATTCGGTTTTCACTCAAGCAGGCCCGGTCAAGCTAATTTTGAACATGGCCAAAGCGGTCCTAGCCAAAGTGGAATCGGTCCAATCAATTTTATGCCATGGTGGTCTAATAATTCTGAACCGAAACCGGACGATGCCTAACAAGGCATTGGAAATGCAGTTGCTGTTCACTGACTGTGAAAAAACTGCAAAATAATTGTTATGATATTTATGATATTAAGGACTTATTAATAATTATTTATACACAACCCTGTGATTTATACATAAACTCTACCCCTTTTGTTTTACATTTTCAAACAATGTTTACACAAACTTTGTACAAATTCTTGGGAGAAATATTGTTTTAAAGACCTGTTTAAAAAATATTGAATATATAATAAAAAAATATGACGTTAATACGCAATTTTTATTTTTTCCTGTCGAGGTAAAATATTTGTAAGTATTAGGTTGGGGAAAAAGTCTTTTCGTATTTTATATGAAAATTCAAAACATTTTTTAATAAAGTTTATTTACATTTAACTAAAGTATGTACTCCGCAGCTTGCGTTACATTTAATTAAAGTTAAAATAACAAAATAATAACTGACAATTAAACATCTCTTTACCTACTAATATTATAAATGTGAGTTTGTTTGTGACGCTTTCACGCAATATAAATCAAATAAGTAGAGAGAAAACTCCTTATATACAAATTAAAAACTTCCGACAGACACAGACATTTTGGCGTGTAATTGAGCCAACCTCACCCACACATATTAAACCCTACTGCCACAGTAGAACTAATAGTACTACTATGGTACTACTGGCTAACAAACGAGGCTCGGGTAAAAGAGACATAAAGGCTACTTTACACAAGGCAAATACCAAGCCATCGCTGGCTGCCAGTGAGACTGGCAGCCAGCGATAGCTTGGTATTTGCCTTGTGTAAACAGTTTTTCAAGCCAAAGCAGCGCTGGCTGCCAACGCTGGCGAGAATAAAGCGCCCGTCTATTTTACAAGCCAGTGACCTCCGCCCGCATACCCCTCGACCCCCGCGCCAGCGTTGCGGACACGTATAGACGCATCACGCCACGTAGAAAAATCCGTGGCTGAATGGCCTCTTGTGACAAATTTACAATAACCCTTACCTACCTATGACGAATTTACATATATTTTTTTATGCAGGTGACGAATTTACTTCCAATGTATGGAGTGTACAAAAATGTGACGAATTTACTTTGTGACGAATGAACAACAACCCGTCTAAACAACAGAGGCCAGGCCAACGCTGGCTTGTCAGCAGGACTGGCGCCAGCTTTACTGGCTTCGTATAAACTCTGCTTAAAGTAAAGCGTAATTAATTAAATATAAGCTGCTTAACTGAGGAAGTAACTCCACTTCACCGAAAACAGCAGTCAAATAACAACTTAAAGTTCCATACGATTGTTATTAAACATAACAATCGTCTGCGGGTAAGTGAGATCACTAAGAATAAAGAAAGGAGTTGCTGCGTTAAGTTTAGTTGGGTCACGGCTATACGCCTGCGGTTCCCGCATCAGGTGGGCCGGTTGCTTGGATCCGATGGAGCTCGAAGGCGTCGTTACGCGTGTCACGTCTAATTGAACACGCAAGTTAAGCAACGTCGGCCGTAGCCTATCTATGGATGGGTTTATTTATCTCGAGCTCTTCTGTGCTTCGGAGGGCACGTTAAGCCGTCGGTCCTGGCTGTTGTCATTAGAGGGCAGTCGTTAAGCCAAGTCAGTGGTCTTTAGGCGACTTGAAAATACTGGCCTCCGCCAACCCGCAGTTGAGCATCGTGGTGGAGTATGCTCTAAACCCCTTCGATTGAGGGGAGACCCGTATCCCAACAGTGGGATGATTATGGGTTGATACCGAAAAATGCCGAAAATAAACACAACACAATGTACTAAATCCGAACTGAAACTTTAGATTTTCCTTTCGTATAAGCCCTGGTTTATAATGAACTAGCTTCAGCCAGCGGCCTCGTCCTCTTTAGTGTCGGTGCTATCTCGCTAAACAATAGCTTATTCTTTCCTTCCTCGGAATATAATCTACATCCATACCGAATTTAATTCAAATCTGTTCAAACGTTTACTCATGAAAAGATTAACAGATTTAATTCAAATCTGTTCAAACGTTTACTCAGAAACAGACAGACACACTTTCACGTTTAGAATATTAGTATACTCCTTTCTTCCTGGTGACCACATTTATTCAAAGGAATACTTATTGTATTCCTTAGAATGGCGTCTCTTTAAGCGTCTTGAAAATGTTATTTGGCTGCAGTCGTCTGTGAAGTGGAAGTACTTTTCCGTTCGGGAAGCTTATTTTCGAGCTCTATCTATTGACGAGCTCGGTGGTCGAATGGTTAGCAATGGCCACTTTGACTCCGAGGTCGCGGGTTCGATTCCCGCACAAGACAAACATTTTTGTGCATGAACATGTCTGTTTGTCTTGGTCAGGGTGTTTTCTATATATTATAAGTATGTATTTACAAAAAAAAAGTATTTGGGTACATTTATCAGTTGTCTAGTACCCATAACACAAGCTTTGCGCTTAATTTGGGACTAGATGGCGCTGTGTAAATTGTCCAGAAATATTTATTTATTTATTTATGTACGTTGTGCCCTGCCTCTCTTTTGCCAAAACCTCGTTTGTTATTTCAATTGGATGCACCACGTGCAGCTGAGGATGACTTTAAGGAAGCATCCTTAAACCCTCACTCACTGTCTGATGAGACACACACTCCTAAAAATTTAGGTAAACCCTTTTAAATCCGCACCAAAAGCGCTGTAATTCGCATTGAGCTGCATTATGTTACATCTATATACCAAACAAATATAAAAACAGCGTGCAGCATCATCACACCATGACACCACACCCTATCTCACCCCCTCAAATCTGGCCACGCGACGCGCTGGATAATATGGCCATGACCGCCTTTTGTGTCTTTAAGTAAGTAATTATATAATGCAGTGAATAAAGTGATTTAATCTATATAGGTACGTGTCTATATAAAAACGAATGTTTATTTCACAATTTCGCTAATTCTTTTTTTGTTGTATTTTTTATTGTCAGGAAAAGGTTCATGAAAGAAATAAAAAACAGAATGTTGATCGGAATATAAGAAAATTAAATCACTATATTAACTTTTCTAATAAAACTTCATGGCATTTGACAGAACTGTCAGTCATTGGACAGCCTGCCCGAAACCAATTCGTATAAAATTGTTAGGAACAAAGAGAATGTAACCACTACGTTTTAAGAGACGGATGTGCCATACAAATAGCGTAATTCTAATATGTATGAAATGGAAGCGAAAACAATCAGAATTTGTACCAAATTCGCTTCCGATTCATAGAGTCGTTTTTTTACTTTGAGTTGCGCCAGGCTGGTTAGGAAGACAGGGTAACGTCTGTCGGGTCAGCTAGTGAATAAATCATCGAAATTAGGTAAGTTATGTAGGTATATTATTTGATTTGTTATTTACGTGTTTCGTTATCTAAAATGCAAGCTCGAGGGCCAGTGTTTACATAAAATTGATTGCCCACGGGTCATCTCAGCCACTAAAATGTATGATAACGTTTTGTATATAAACACTGAATCTACATTTCCACATCATATTCGGACCTGCGTCTGCCACCCTCCGAGATTCACAAAATGGCGTTCAAAGTGAGTAGTTACCTAAGTTATATACTTACACTGATTTTAAAATATTGAAGTGAAATTAAAGTAGCGTCTAACCGTTTAACTTGGCATTTTTACCTTTGCTTTATACCTAGCTTTGTATCGTTGTTATGTGATGGTGCGTTGAGACAAGCGACATGCAGCCCGGGAAACAGTTCGGCACGCAATTCGACACGGCGCGGCGTCGCCGCGGCGGCGGAATAAGCAAGCACGCACGGCATTCAATGTTCATGCACACGGCATGCACTATTCACGCAAACGTCATTCACGAACACAAGCAAGAGCGCGGGCGCGAGCTACCTGTTCACACGGCCGGCCGTGCCCGAGCCGATTGTATGTCGTTGAATGCATGCATGTGAACGCACCATGACACACAACAGAAATAATCATACAAAAAAAGTAGAGAGAGTTCTGTACAGTATTGCTCGTGGCCTCTTGACTGTACTCTCTGTGGAATTTTAGTTCTGAACGCACTAACTAATCATTAGAATCTAATCAATATTCAATAACAAGCATACATTCACAATTATTGTATATTTTATTCTCTTTTATCTATATAATACGTTTAATTTGCAAATATGTAATTGTGAATTGTTACAGAGACAAAACCTGGTCTTAATATTTTTAAAACTTCCCAAAGTGATCTTTTCAAACAAATTTTAACTCTATCAGTAGGTACCTAGGTAAATGATATTCTATCATTTTTAGATCCGTCGTTTTCAAATTCACCTCAAATAAATGTACTTTTTTAGCTGCTTCAAAACTGTATTTTCAAGTTGTTGTTGACTGGTAGAGGATGTCCACCTTTTTTAGACACCCCTAGGTAACTTTACCATAGATACTTAAATCTAAATGTTAAATTTCAGATTGTATGCTTGGTTCTGGCGTTGGCTGTAGCATGCTACGGTAAGTAGACCGCTCGTTGTTTACCTAAACGAAGTACAACTACCTAGCTACTACCTACCTAGTTGTACAGTTATACAACTAGGTTATGTAACTTTACGAAGTAAATTAGCTTACACTTACGATTTTATCAAAGTTCTACTATTTCATACAATCGTCTTCAACTCTTATTCATCCCACTGCTGGGATACGGGCCTCCCCTCAATGGATAAGGGGTTTAGAACATACTCCACCCCGGTATTCAACTGCGGGGTGGCGGAGGCCAGTATTTTCAAGCCGCCTAAAGGCGACAGTCGTCTAATAACAACAGTCAGGACCGACGTGCCCTCCGAAGCACGGAGGATCTCGAAATAAATAAACCCATCCATGGACACGCAGATAGTTATTCTCAGGTACCCCTTAAAGTAATGAGTTTGTGATCGTAAACGGAGGTTATGTGATAACCGCTACGATTCCAATTAGAACATTTCTATTAAAATCTCTAAACATAAATTATATATTGGTTTCTAGGCACTCCGTACGGATATGGCGAACACGATGGAGGCCATGGTAGCCACAGCGGAGGTCAAGGTGGTGGTTTCGCCCCTGACAGTGGCTTCGGTGGTCAAGGAGGGCAAGGCGGTTTTGGACAGGGTGGTCAGCACGGAGGAGGCTTTGGTGGCGATCAAGGATTCGGAGGTGGACACGGCGGCGGTTTCGGACAAGGGGGTCCTCAAGGCGGACAGGGAGGTCAGGGTGGTTTCGGCGATTCTGGATTCGGAGGAGGTCAAGGACAAGGCGGCTTTGGACAGGGAGGACAGGGAGGACAAGGAGGTTTCGGTAGACAACAAGGCGGTCACCAGGGTGGCTACAAAGAACACGGTTATTAAAATATTAAGTAATTATTAGAATCTGTATTTATTATGTATTAAATAATTAATATGTTTTTCATGTTTTATTAATTCTCTATTGTCCATCAAAACGTATTAAAAGACATAGTGGCACTCCGGGAATGCCGACAGAAGTGAAAACTTGAACAATTGCGTGTGTTTTTTGTATCGTAAGGAAATATTTTGCACTACTGAGGGCATTCCCTGTTTCTTTCGTAATTTCTCGAACCAGAGTAGCGTGGACCCACCGCGGAGAACAAAGGTCGACTGACGAACCAATAGCTCACAGGCAAGCATGCGACGCTCTACGGCTCTACCTCATACCGCACCAGATAGACCTGTGTCGGTTACGGTAACAGTGTCGCGAGTTCAATGGTTTGTTCCCATCTCAAAAAATGCCCAACGCGCATAATGTTTTCACTTCAAAAATCATAAATATAGCGTAAAGAGAAATCTATAGCATAAAAAGTCGTAAATGGATGTGAAAAGTGGAAGATCGTAAGTATTTTTTTTTTTTTTTTTTATACTACGTCGGGTGGCAGACAAGCATACGGCCCGCCTGATGTGAAGCGGTTACCGTAGCCATATTAACGCTTCCAACATAAAATATTGCTCGCGCGCCGCCACCCCCACTGCCAACGCAGCATCTCCTTCGTTTCTTTCTGGTGACCTCACTCACTCGCAGGAACACAACAACCCTCAAGGGAATTGTTATTTGGCTGCAGTATTCTGTGAGGTGGAGGTACATTCCCCAGTCGGGTAGCTTACAATTACGCTCCCTACCTCTCTTTTCGCCAGAGCTTCGTTTGTCAGTCAGCAGGGTGCACCACGTGCAGGTGAAGTTGGCTTTAGTTCAAAGATCTTGATGAACCACTTACACCCCAAAACTATTGGAAGACATGGAAGGGCTATATCCAGCAATGGATAGAAACATATACTGATTGATGATGATGACAAAGAGGAAGCTACCAAATGGAAGCATAAAATGTACATATACAAAAAGTACAAAATAACTACCGTAGATCGTATTTTATTCAATGTGTCAAATTATATGAAAAAATTTAGTTCCATTTTTTGCCACATCATTGGTAGTTCTGTATGGACATACTCCATCTTTATTGCATAATACCATCATCCGGAAATATTCGTATCTATGTACTCGGAACATACTTATGTATTTTGAAGTGAAAGACATAACAATCATCTTTATCAAAACTTTCTCAAAACAATGATAACCGGCCACTTACTATATACCTACTTATTTATCTGTCCGATATGCTATTTTCTGCTATTATCTGTAAACATTTGCAGTAAAACCACATAGGCAGTCTTAGGATTACCTACAGTCGGCTGACTAATGTACTTGCGCGGAGCAACGATAGGGTGAGGGGGGGACGCGGGGAAGCGAGTGGCAAAGTCGGCATGATTTTTTTAATGATGATAACTAAATAAGAGTTTTTTTTTCTTTTAAATTAAATCTTTCATGTAAAATATTTGAGCAGTTTTTGTTTGGTCAACCCTGACTCTTGATCAAGTCTCTGGGCGTAGGTATACACAGTGGCGGCATGCATTCAAGAACAAAGGAGTCATATTACTGGTAGGACATTCTTAATACTGTGACATAGGTACTTACCTAGGACCGTTACTTAAGTACTTACGTAGTACTATTACTTATACTGTGCTAGGACTTTACAATTATTGAGATATATGAATATATAAAATAATATTAATTATTGAGATAGATTTATTTATATACGAGGGGTTCATAGAGGGGAAACCTGGAGGCCTACTCCTAAGTGACAATCTGAAGTTTCTACAGAAAGTTTCTACGGAATTTTTCAGATACTTACGAATTTCCTCTTTCTTATCAATGATATTTGTTTTCTCGAAAACACTACAAAATGTTGTTTGTGCTGCACAGTTGTAAAATAAATTACCCTAGCATACTCGACTCGAGAAAGCCCTCCCGTCTTTCTTTTAAAAAGAAACTGAAAGGCCGCTATTTACCTAACCTAGGTATACTATTAATTCTAAAGGTGAAGAGTTTGTTTGTTTAGTTGAACGCGCTAATCTGACGAACTACTAATTCGAATTGAGAAATTATTTTAGTGTTAGATAGCCTATTTTTCGAGGAAGGCTATAAGATATATAACATCACGCTACCACCAATACGAGCGAAGCACCAATGAAATGTGTTGCGAAAATGGGAAAAAATATTCCTTTTGAGAGCTTGCGTAAACGACGCAGCCCACGCAATGGAAAGTTAGGTTACGCAACAATTATATACGACGGAATTATTTATCTTAAAAAGTTCTAAAAATAACTCCGTAATAGCATATGTCTATCTTTTAAGATTGGGTCACTATAACCTTTCAAATGGTAACCTTATGCTTCACTCTCAACACTCTGTCACACTGTGTGTGTGTGTATATGGTATTTTTTATACTACGTCGGGTGGCAGACAAGCACACGGCCCGCCTGATGTGAAGCGGTTACCGTAGCCATATCAACACTCGCAACATAAAATATGGCTCGCGCGCCGACACCCCCGCTGCCAACGCAGCATCTCCTTCCTTTCTGGTGACCTCACTCACTCGCAGGAACACAACAACCCTCAAGGGAATTGTTATTTAGCTGCGGTATTCTGTGAGGAGGTACTTCCCCATTCGGCCAGGTTGTAAATACGCTGCCCTATCTCTCTTTAGCCAGAGCCTCTTTCGCTAGTCGGCAGGGTGCACCACATGCAGGTGAGGTTGGCTTTGGCTCTAAAGATCGTGGCGATCGACTTACACCCCAGATATATTTATTTATTAATATACATTTACATTTGAAGGATAAAAAAAACACAAGGCGTTGAAAAAACAATATTATTTATTTCTGACTGTAGTACACAACTCGTCTATATGTGTAACCATACTGTATCAGTATAATTAATTTCCAAACTCCTCCCTGACCAACTAAAGGCAACTCAACGTGAAGCATGACTCGTTTGTTATACAAAGGTACTCGTGAGACAAATCTCACGTTCTTGTATTATAGAAAAATACACGTCCTCAGTGCTTTAAGCCCTATTTCTATGACTGCTAATTTAATTAGACACTATTTATTACACTGTGCATATTTATCTTGGTAAACTGTGTTCATAAAATTACAATAATGTCAACAAATGCACCCGACGATGTTATATATTCCCATAGACAATATTTCTATGATTAAAACCTTAATTTTCTTGCCAACATAAATAAATCACAAACTGCGTTCTAAATAAATATATTTTAATATCTAATATTTACAATCACTAACAATTATATACACAGATCAATAATTTAATAAAAAACAAATAAAAATAAAAGCGTTATCTATGTTTCAACTAACATTAAAGCATTTTAGAAGGCGAATAAACGAACACTATATGGGGCCATCCATAAATTAAGTCACACGAATTTCGTGTTTTTTTTACCCCTCCCCCGTCCTCGTCACAGCTGGTCACATTTGTGAGACTCCCCTTCCCTAGTGTGACGTCACATATTTTGCAATTTTGACATGTAGAAATTACTGCATTAAAATTCCTTATGTTTGCACAGATAGCAAAATGTTTTCAAGTTTTTCGTTAATAATTCAAATTTCGTGTTTTAACACTTAGATTTATAATAGACTTTGAAATATCATGTCACAAAATTTAGGACCAGTCCCACCACCTTGTCACACAATATCACACTTCATCGACTCCCTACCTTCCCCTTAACGTGTGACGTAATTTATGGATGGACCCTAATTATAAACATTTTGTTATACTAGTTATGTTGAGAGAATCTCATCTTCACCCCCGTCTAGAGATAAATCCAATTATCGTTAAATTTGTTTTGATACCCTGTTGCGAAGCGATTGTTACAATTAAATAAAAATTATTCTATTAAACATTTAAAGTTCAACTTCCCAATAATGATGGAGATAATTTTTGTTTGGAATATTCTATAATAACAACACGTATCTCTCTGCTTAGGTACTCGCGCAAAACGTGTTCTTACGTACGTTTCGTGATAAGAATGGACACAAATGTATTGAACTCGGCTTTATCTAAGTAGCTAAGTCTCATTATGTAAGCAATATTTTTGGAATATCTTAATTGAGCCTCGTAATGTCTTTGATCCAGGGGCGGATCCACCGTTGTGGGCACGGTGGGCATGCCCACAACCCTAATATACCTGTAACGTCACACTTTCACGGTCTATTAGATCTATAGGCTGATGATAACAAACGCTATGCCATAATAAAATTTAAAAAAACTTAATTTCGGGTTTCCCGGTGGCTGTGACCACAACCTTTTTTGAGGGCTGGATCCGAGCCTCTTTGATCTTTTCTAAAATAATCCGAGTTTATTTATCATGGTTGAGACTTTTCTCCCTACTTCTTATTTATCATGCCGACATATAAAGCTAAGAGCACTTCAACCTTGACAATTCGACTATACTTCTTATTTCGTTTGTAATAAGAGTCACGATCGAATTGTGACTTCCAAGCCTAATAATATTCTTAGCTATACATGTACATATAAATTATGGTAATATTTTATCTTACTCTGTGGTAAGTACTATTATTTTTATCCTGTGATAAGTTAATGTTACAGATGTCACAAAATACAGGATAATTTGTATATTCCTATTATTATGCTTGTACATTTAATAATACCTCATTCGCCATGAAGACTTTCTTTCAAGAAATAGCCCTTTTCTAGGTTATTAAATTCGGTCTTTTAACAAATTACATGCACACATTTTCGAAACATAAAATTAGTGTTAAATATATCTAATTGGTAGTAGACACTTTTAGGTAGGTATTTTTTTACTAATAGCCGAATATTAATAGTATCTATTATGACGTAGGCATCCGCAAAAAAAGGATTTCGCGCCCAAAGTCGCGAGTACTACCTAGTATCATATAAAAGAGAATTATTAAAATAAACAGCACCAACTAATGCCATTTAGGTACGTAGCTGCATACATTAGGTCTTTATCTTCACGGATGCAATAAATATATTATAAAAAATTGCTATGGGAGCCCATTTTTTGTACATTCTGAGAAATTCTTGAATTGTCGTATGATTACTTAACGGTTAACTTGTTTTTTTTTTATAAAAGGTACAAAGACATTTACTGTCTCAGGATACAAAGTGTTTTAATTAATTAAAAAGTTAATTCTGCAGCTTTTCGGTACATCTCTTAGTAAATCAGTATTTTTTTTTTAAACTACACTTGTATAGTAATAACATGTGTCATAATATTTCAATTTCTAAATAGATCATTATTATAATAAGATGTTATAGAATACTGATATAGTTAAATAAAACGCTCTACCGTAACCTTTCAACGTTATTTTGTTTGTTATCTCTTATATAACTTTATTTTATGACAAACAAAACAACAATCAAGATTGTTTACATGATAATACTTTACAAAAAGTAACATTTTCGTAACACACTGTTCATTTAAAATGTAAAATATAGTCCTGAGCAAATGTAATGTTATTAACAATGATATAAGTTACCATTTAAATTCAAGAGATTAAAATTTAAAACACAATAAGCAAGGAACAATGATTAGTTTCGCGGCTCATTTATATCAACGGACATAATTGCATACTTAGAATGCGTTTCCACTGAAGCGGAACTGGGCGAGCATAAGCTTGTTTTCATACATTTCGCAACTCGCTGTACTTCGCTTACGATGTCATCATCATCTAGTATAAAAACACATCTCATCTTCATCTATCTCCGCTTCAATGGAAACGCACCGTTATTCCAATACTGATACTATTAAAAAAATTGCCAAACCAATTATATATATATGAATTAGAATCATACCATCTATATCTAACAATGCATGCCCATTGCCATTACTCTCTCTGATATCAAATTAGTGGCCAAGTATTGCGTCTTTAACTTGAGAGATAAAAAATCCCGTTATAAAGTTTCGACTCATCCATAGAATAAAGTCCCATGGGTTTTTTGATTGCGAAATTCTAACTTCAGCTTAGATTTATGGTACTTGTGTGTAGCTTCATCATCAGGTCATTTTAGTCTCCACTACAGGAGCACGACCCTCTCTCGTTCGTCCTAGACGGAAGGAGGATTTGGCCTACACTCCCCACGCTGGCCAGACGGGTTGGGGAGGCCTGATCGATGTTTTATAATGTATTTCCCTTAGTCGCTTTGTACGACATCCACGGGAAGAGACGGAGTGATTCTATTCTAGTCTGCCGGAAACCACACGGCCAGTGTGTGTAGCTTAGCTGGTAATAATTCTTTCACTTAGTTCTACCAACTAAGTGAACATGTTTGTCAATAACTGAAACATCAGACCTATTTTTGGAATCAAAATATTCGATGGTAATCGGCTTCAGCTTCGGCGGTAGGGCCCCTGTAGGCAATCCTATTTTTGTATTCTATTTGTTCATTAGTGCGGTTTTATAAGAAGCTAATGTCAGATGAAACGTTATTCGATTCCAAATATCCGAAAATATATGAGATATAAAATTCTAAAAACGTACGTCTGGACAATTCGTATTCCTTGTCACGTTTATATAACTCGTTTTTGTTCCAAGATGACATCGGACTCTATTCTACTAACTCTATTCTCTATTCTATGAGTCTGTTTAAAATGTGTTAAAGTAGTTGATTCATCACATTTTGGTTAGTGTCAATACCGGGACAAAGTGGCATAGTTCTGCAATCACATAGATACAGAACCAGTTGCAGAAACGAATTTTATAATTTGTTTTCATCATCATCAGGTGATTTAAGTCTCCACTACAGGAGCACGACCCTCTCGTCCGTCATAGACAGGAGGATTTGGCCTACACTCCCCACGCTGGCCAGACGGGTTGGGGAGGGATAATTTGTTTCGGTTTTGTTTCTTCCGAATCCATAAACCTTCAAAGACACATCACCTATGTGTACAGTCAGCGATCATCTTGTTTAATTTATTGCCCACATTACCGTACACAGATCATCACAAAAGATATTTCTTAGCCAATACCATGTCTATACGTATATGCAAGATACATAGTCTGTCGGACGACTATTCGTTGGAATAACTTTGGCTTGTCGAAGGCGTGCAGTCGAAACGCTGTTACCACCGAGTCAACTGCCGCTATCGGCTAAGGCACAAGGCCAAGGCACTAGATCAACTTCAACAGCGAAATGTAGTCGTTACTACAGCTTACACCGAGTAGGTGCCGCCTTCCGACAAGCCAAGTCCACCAGCCATCTAGACAAGTAAGTTTCTTTTATCGAAACAATAGTACCATATAAGTTTAATCCTTCCGAAAAACAAATGTCGCGTTGGCCTACAGAAAATGGCAGCAGAGCTAATTACTTGCATACGAATGGGAGAGAGAAAGAGAGAGCATCTTATAATATTAATGTGACGATGAAACATACAGTGGAAGCTTCTACAAAAATAAATATTTTATAATAGCTCAGCACAGTGGATCGGCTTCGTTTGATGGTATGCGAAAAGAAGAGCCCAAATGGCAGTCTATCAACAATCGATCGATTGATGTAGTAACACCCTTATCATATAAGGATATTTATTCTCTTTTAATTCCCAAATTGTCTACCATTTCTATAACAAAAATCCACTTGTCTAGCTAGAGGCCGGTGTATCTTACCATTACAATATACATATAATGAGTTAGCTTAGGCCTGTTTCACACCAAATGGACGGAAGGGGTAAAACATCATAACAGCAAGTCTCGGAAGTACACCCATGGCAATGCGTTGTCATACAGAGGTCAGCAGTGTGGGTCTTAACTATTCATAATACAAGAACAATTAGAATAAACTATGGTTTTGACTTTTAACGATTAAGACAGCGTCATAATGTAATTTATGTAAGTTCATATATAAAAATCAACAGCACTTATAGACAAACACTATACATGCCATAGAGCCCCTGAGAGAGAGAGAGAAACATTCGCTGTACCGCTTGTACATTTGCACTTCTGCAGCGAGCAAATAATTGGACTATAGTAGTGATTATTGAAATACAGCATGTTTTGAGCTTTATGGAAATGCTCAAGGAATGCACGAGTTGAAAATATCCATATAGCTTCAATGAATTTTCCATATTGACTTATTTATTCAATAAATATGAACCGTGTCGATTCATTCGTCCATTCAAAATAGTATCTTTGAATGTTTCCTTAAATTTATTAAAAAAATATTGCCTTTTAGAACGATAACTATGTCAGCAATATCAAACAGCTATGTTCAGCTATTCGCCACATACAATTTCTTATAATGATTTGTGCTACAAAATAAGAATATTTCAAAAATTCGAAATAAAATCCTAATATAAAAAAACTTGGCAACCCGATTAACTCTCCGATCATAAGAACGTTCGGCGGCTTTACCACGAACGAGATAAGTTTCATCGCGTCTTTGAACAGGAGCGAATGCGATGTAACCGCGATATGGAACCATCGTTCATGGTATAGTCCTCTCTTATATATACGTAGGGCAATGCTCAAGGCTCGTGCCGCACGCGTCGCAAATTTTCGCGTCGCGTTTGTTGACTAGCGTGCACGCCGGGCATTCCCTACCACCTGATGTCAACGGCTGAATTTCTGGGCCTCTTTTAGACTTCCCACACATTTCACAAGCTGCTAAATTGCCTTTATTGAGGTATGTACAAGTACCGCATTCCCACCTGTCTCTCTTCGTCTCGCTGTCCGCTGTATCAGGCCTCTCCTTGTCGCTGACGTGGTGACTAGATGTCCTACTCACAGGGCGTTCTCGCTCGCCGTTCAACTGAGGGTGTTTGGGCGGCGATCTTCGAACGCTGTCAGGCTCGTCTAGTGATACGATCAGTTGTGCTTTTAATTCGTAATTTGGTTGACTCGAACTTGTCGCTGCGAATAAAATAGAACAATTAAAAAGCGTAGAAATTAAGAAGCTTTAAAAAGACGACTAAACTTGAGTAGTCTGAAACATTGTCTGTTAGGTCTTATATTACTATACTAGTACTATAGGTCGGAAGAGTGTGCTATTGGGATGAATGGAATAAAGCGGAATGCATTTAATTGGGCAAGGGTATTTACGAAACTTCAATGTGACGGAAGTCGATTTTTATTATACACACAGTCGAGGATTTTTTAGAATTCAATTTAATTTATTTTAATTAATCCATTTATACGCCGAGATAGCTCAAAGGATAAGCAAGCTGAAGTGGCAATGGGCCGGCCCCACATAGGTCGTGGAACCGACAACCACTGGGGACGAAAGGTTCTCGAGTGGCGACCCCGTACTGGTGGACGTAGTGTAGGACGACCCCCACTAGATGGAGCGACGACCTCAAGAAAGTTGTAGGGAGTCGATAAATGCAGGTCGCTCAGGATCGAGGCGTGTGATACTTAAGCCAACCTATGGCCTATGTTCTGCAGCCAACGTATGGTTCTCTAAGGGGGAGATCTATGTTCAGCAGTGAACGAATATGGGCTGAGATGATGATGATGATGACGATTTATACACAGGTCTTCCAAAGTACATAAAATAGCACAACCATTTTCGACCTATACTTATTTATTACACACATAACACGCAATATAAGCGTTTTGCAACATGACATGTACGTACCAGCAACATTCTTCGAAGCGTGCGCTGTGCTCAGTCCGTTCTCCACCGGCTTGCTCTTGACAGGTTTTTGGGGTTCTACTTTCCTCACTTTCCTCACCTCCGCAGTGGTCGCACTCCCGTTTATGGAGTTCTGTTGCTTTATCACATCCTTCCTATCCTTTATGTCTTTCTTCGTCAACAATTTCACCTTATCCGGAGCTACTTTATTCGTTATCAACGCATCGGCTTTTGGAATAACGATGGGCTCAAGTTTCCTTACTTTTTTCTCTTCCAGTTGCTTCTTAGCCAGTTGCTTCGCTCGCTTTAATTCTTGCTCCTGTTTCATTCTCATTAGGTTCTCGTTTACTTTAGCTGTCCGATACGCATCGTCGTCGTATGATCTGTCCAGATTTAGTGCTTGCAAACCGTCTTCTAGGTCTAAAGTCGTCGGTTGGTATTTAGCTCTCCTTTCTTCTCTATCTAACCTGTCTAGCGTCCTCGAATCTCTGTCTAACGATGGCGAATACCGACTTCTCTCTCCCTCCTGTTCTTTGCTAGATAAATTCCTAAACACATAGTCCCAGCTCTCGTAGGTGCCCATGCCGTCTTCCCTCGCTTTACTTAACATCGGCTGGGTGTCCGATCGAGGCAAACTAGGTAATGATACGTCACTGAAATTTGATTTCGATGTGCTATTCCGTCTTGAACTTTCAGCCTGTCTTTTCTTGTGCATTCTGTCATCATCTCGATGTTTTTCGAATTTTCCATTTTCGTAAGGTGTGTCTAATTCGATGAGCTGTGCCGTGGGTACTGCGGGATACCTGTATTGTGGGATAGGTGGGTATCCGTTGATGGGTACGTTTGTAGCGTGTTTTATAGGGGCGTAAACAGGGGTAGGTATCATGTAGGGCGTTTGAATGGGGTAGTAGTATGGTACGCCGTAGGGCATCATTGGAACGGGGTTGGTGACCGTGACGGGTACGTCTGGGTGCAGGTGTTGGTGCGGCATCGGGTACATCATCTGTGGAGGGAGCACGTTCGCCGGCATCATGTAGGGGTGGATCATGGGCGTGATAGGTTCGTCGAGGGACGTCTCATCTGGACACATGCGGTTACATTGTTGTGCGGTGGTGCCTTGATACCTGCTTCGTGGATGTGTCTCAGTAACTGTTATTGGTATGTTCGAATATATTTCTGAACCTGTAAATAAAAAACAAATTATTAATTTTCAAGTATCAATCAAGGACAATGTCTTTGAGTGGCTTGGTCTTTGAGATTTGACAACCGAGTAGTGTATTCGGCACCTACTCATAATCATCCTACTGTTCTGATACGGGTTTCCCTTCAATCGAAGGAGCATGGTCCACCAGGCAGATCAACTGCGGGTTGGTGGAGTCCAGTGTTTTCAAGCCGCCTTAGGGCCACTGACTTGACTTAACGACTGTCATGATGACAGTCGTTAAGCTAGGATCCTATTTGACAGCTAGCGTACAAGTAGGATCATATCTCTGTATCCGTCTACAAACAATACAAATTTTGACAATATGAATCACATGTAGTTATTATACCATCATATGTTCTTCATTTAAAAATGACTCACACATCTATGATCATATTTCTATGATAGTCAGGGCACTAAGAACCATCCTCATACTTCGAGGAATATTCTAATAAAAACAAAATTAAAAATTTGGAAAAAACCCACGACGGTTAAACCGTAGTTGTAAAAGGATAAATTAATTTTGAAACCCCCGACAAAACAATTTATTCCATGAACTTAATAAATAAAACCAAGAAAATCCGTTGGGGATGCCATTAAATGTTTTATAGTACCTTGTATACTTATTTTTATTTATGTTGAAATTTAAAATAGAGATGGCAGCCCACGACGGATTTTCTTGGTTTTTTAGGGTTCCGAACCTCAAAAGGAAAAACGGAACCCTTATAAGATCACTTTGTTGTCCGTCTGTCTGTCTGTCTGTCTGTCTGTCTGTCTGTCTGTCTGTCTGTCTGTCTGTCAAGAATTTCTATGTCGAGAATGCGTGGAGGTATCAAGCTGAAATTTGAACTGTATACTCAGGTCTACGGTCCCATGAAGTAAAAAAAAAATCAAACTGCTAAGTTTACGTAGAAAAAAGTTACGGCCGTTTATTCAGCAAAAAACGCATATTTCGACACACTCAAGGGAATCAAAACCTATAGGGTACTTCCCGTTGACCTAGAACTATGAAATTTGGCAAGTAACATCGTTATAGACTACAAGTATAGGAATAAATCTCAAAACTATACATTTGTAAATAGATCTTAAAAAATAGGGGGTCTATATTTTTTATTGGGTGTCGAAATTTCAAATTGAAACTACTAGTTCAAATGGGGTATCATATGAAAGGGCTTGATGTACACATTGCAAAATATATTTTATTAATTTTTTTCGACGCATTATTTCTTATTTATAATGAAAAATATCAAATTTAATAATGATACTACGTACCTACGGAACCCTCGGTGGGCGAGTCCGACTCGCACTTGTCCGGTTTTTTTATTAAGTTCATAGTATAAATTGTTTAAGTCGGGGGTTTCAAAATTAATTTATCCTTTTGCAACTACGCTTTAACCGTCGTGGGTTTTTTCAAAATTTTTAATTTTGTTTTTATTTCAATCTTTTTAGAGAGCAAGCATAGGTATTACAAATGAAAACCACATCAGAATCAGACTAGTAGTTTTGGTTTTGCACAAACAAATGTTTACTGCAGCGCCCTCTGGTGAGTTGTCACTGTAACACCTATCTAAGAATATACTCCAATCAAACCCGAGCCCATCACTGAAAACCACATCAAAATCGGACTTGTACTTTTGGAGATAAATGGCAACATTAGTTGCACAGACAAATGTTTACTGCAGCGCCCTCTGGTGCGTTGTCACCGTAACACCTATCTAAGAACATGCACCAATCAAACCCGAACCCATCACTGAAAATCGCATCAAAATCGGACTCGTAATTTTGGATATAATTGGCAACATTGAATTGCACAAACATCCTAGCAACCCAAACGCATATACCGTCTCCGTTCCGTCGTGGGTAAAAAAAGAATTAGCGAAATCGGTTCAGCCCCCCTGGCCAAGTGTAATTCGTAACGAACGTTAGATAGATCACGTGACATTTGTCAATTCGAAAATTATGAACTCCACAGTTCAAATTAGCGATCGCTACGCTTTTCTTACTTACTTACTACTTCGCAAACTACCATTTGGCTAGCCCCCAGCTGTTCTCGAGATTTGCGATTAGCAAATACATTCAGCGATTAATTTTTATATTATAGATTGAATATTTGTCAATGAATACAATAATAGGCCCTTCCCCTCCCGAAGTATGATATACTGACCGTCTGAGTAGGGCCCGGGCGGCGCGGCCAGGCGCGCGGCGGCCGCGGCGGCGGCGGCGGGGCGGGCGGCGCGCTCGCGGGCCACGCCCGCCCACGACACGCGCGCGCCGCTGCCCCACACGCCCTCCCATATGTGAGACATTATCTGAAAAAAAACACAATATTAATAAATGTTCTCATCTAGACCCAAACTAAGCAAAGCTTGTGCTATGGATACTAGGTGACTGATATTAAACTTAAATACATTTTTTTGTAAATATATGCATATAATACATAGAAAATACCCATACCAAAACAAACAGCTCATGCACACTTATATTTGTATTGTCTGTCAACGTCGGCAACCCTTATTCATGCAACAGCTGGGTCTCCCTTCAATGGGGATGTTTGATATTTTTTCTGACACCAGATGTCGCTAGCTAGGCGTCGGGTCCAGTTTGTCAAATTGTACTGAATTTTTTGACAGTGAAACTTCAAGACGACAAGACAACACAAGACGTCAACAGGACATTTGACAAGATGCTATGAATTGACAGATGATTGGACCCTACGCGACAGTGCTGCCAAAAGACCCTCATTGAAGTGATTCCACCGCGCTCCACCACGCTGCTCAACTACGCATTGGCAGAAGCCGAAAGAAGGTTTTCAAGCCGTCTAAAGACTGATTTGGCTCAACCTCACTCACTCGCAGAAACACAACAACGGCTGCAGGAGCCGATCACTAATTTCTGTTAGCTGTCGATATCTCAAGGGAATGTGTGAATGGCTGCGGTCTTCTGTGAGAACAGTTTTCATCAGAAGTCACAATACTAACCTAACCAACCCAATAATGTCGGTTCTATTTCTATTTCAACAATGTCGGAGTGAATTCCATGTTCATGAATTATTGAGTCGTACATTATCTGGTTGTGTTTTTTCGGGCCGTGAATCGAATAATTTAATAAATGATTTTTCTTCAAAAATCTAAATTTTATTTTATGTCCCCATCGCGACATTTTACGAAAGAGACATTGTGAGAAATCGACCTTTTGCGAAAGAGGCATTCTGTGAAAGAGACAATATGAGAAAGATACATTTTACGACCAGTAGGCATTCTGCGAAGTAGACGTTCTGCGCCTAAGCCACAGTCTATGTCTAGTTTATGTCTAGTTTGCTGTTCTTTATTTTACAAAACATTCCACAGAATAGGTCAGCTGGAAGAGATCTCTTAAAGAGATTAGCTCGCCTTTGCATAACTATATTATGTAAACTACCTTGCTGGATAATTGATATGCTATAAAGAATAATATATATAATATTCCAAGGTCCCTGACCCGCAAGACGTTACTTATTTTCTGATGAACAAAATGGGCAAGATTGAGTAGTGTTAGGGTGTACTATGATCGTATGCCTGAGAGGTAATATTGCCGAGCGTAAGTGTCTAGAAGTATTGTTTACTGATTTTTAATGATATAGTGTAAGATATATGTAAAAATCAGCTATCAGAATTTTACCTTGATTACCTGATACCTGCAGAATGGCCGTCTGATCAAGGTGTCATACGATCATAGTACACCCTAACCACACACCGGCCACTCCATACAAGTGTAGCGTCGTTTACTACTACATAAACAATGACGTCTGTGCAGAGCGTGAATGAGCGTGTGTGCGTGCGGCCATACAAACTGTTCCAGATTTGTCTCAGAGGGGAGGTGAGGTCGACACGAAAGAGCGGCAGGGAGTGGCCATACGTACGTAGTACTATTACTTATACTGTGCCCTAACACTGTTCAATCGTGCACATTTTCATCAGAAAATAAGTGACATCCGGCGGCCCTGGGATCTTCGTCTATAATATTTACCTGACATTCACACTGTGCAATAAGTGCATCCCTAGACACGGCGGCAACCATGTCGGGGCATATAGGCGCCTCGAGAGCGAGCCGGCCGGCGCCTATCGACTTGTATCCCATGGCGTGCAGCAGCGTCTCGGCGCCCACCATGTTCGCCTCCACTTCATGTTTGTAGTAGCCGCAATACAACTGAAAAAAGTTTAATGAAATCAATACTCTAGAACAGGGGTTCCCAACCGGTGGTACGTGAGAGGCAAAAATATGGTCCGTGATACAAACTTATAAGGAAAGAGATTGAACACTATTATACAAAATACTAAAAACTCAAGTTATAGAGTATTGGATTTATATTACACTTAGGGACCCTACTCCCAACAAGAACCTTGTAGTGGTCCGCGAACAAAAAAAGGTTGGGAACCAATGCTCTAGAAGAATTATGATTCTTTTTCATAACGACCGGAATTAAAGACAAAACACTATCGTACAACTCGCCATAAATTAAAATTCCATCCATATCATCTTGATAATTGGCCATCTACTACAATTCGTTTACTAAGACAGTTTATACGACGAACGGTGAAACAGTGGACCCAACTCCCCTCAGCGGTATTTCCGAGCAATCACGACATAGGAGCCTTCAACTTGGTGTTGCTGATCTGCATGGCATTACATGCTTGTTTGCCCCTTCTCATATAAAAAAGTAGCCCAATTAACAACCATTGTCTAGGCGATTGTAAATTGGTGTAATTTCCACACGTCTTTCATAGAAATTTCATAAATGAGAATATTACATAAGGGTGACAAACAAAGTAATAATTACAGACGAGCTCGGTGGTCGAATGGTTAGCAATGGCCACTTTTACTCCGAGGTCGCGGGTTCGATTCCCGCACAAGACAAATATTTGTGTGCATGAACATGTCTGTTTGTCTTGGTCTGGGTATTTTCTATGTATTATATGTATGTATTTAGAAAAAAAAATGTATTTAAGTATAATATCAGTTATCTAGTACCCATAGTACAAGCTTTGCTTAGTTTGGGACTAAATGGCGCTGTGTAAATTGTCCAGAAATATTTATTTATTTATTACAAGATTTTCGTATATAACTAAAAAGTTATAATATAACAAATTGAAAATAAAGTTTTTAAATGCCAGTCTAAAACGGGCGAGGCCATGTGATGTCTGTCTCAATAGTGAATTTGTCCATGAGACTATTACTGGCTATGTTGGAAAGGCGTGAAGAGGTCCTTAGTGTCTATAACGCGTGAATGATGCCCTTGGTGTCGCAAGCATCGCTTGACTGCGATAACAGCTTTCCATCAAGCAGGTAGTATGCTTGTTTGTCACCCTTGTGGTATAAAAAATACTTAAGTCGCGACGCGGAACGCAGGACTAGGTAATAATAGATTTATTGGAATAAAGGTAATTATAATAATAATAGTCTTATTTCTTCTCACAAACAAATAAATTCTTAAATTAACTAGTTGTAACTAATTCATCAATACTATATTGTATATCAGTACCAAAGTGATAGTTCGTAATTGCTATTTTGGGCCCCATACGTATATGATGAGCGCACATCGCATTCATCATCACCATTATTACCGGCCTGTGTCTATCCACTGCAGTGTAGTATGTAGAGCACAATGGCTAATTTGTTTATTTTACCGTAACTTCCATGGTTCCAGCAAACCCAGTGGTATAAATAGCATTAAGACATTAGAATAAAGTCCCTGTTCTTATACAACGACAAACGTGTACATTATTGGTGCTCCTCGGAGCACCCTCCACCAGCATTCCATCTCCTCCTCATTCTTCACGTTATTACAGCAGGATATAGGCCTTCCCTAATGCTTTCCACTATATGCATCCAACCGCCACTTTTTTGAGGTTGTCGGTCCATCTAGACCTGCGACCTCCACTCTAGGACTTTCTTCCCCCATCTGCCATTGCTGACATGGCAGATGTGGCCAACCCACATCAAAACGAGAATCCTAATATTTTTGGCGATGGTAAAGGGTGTGTTCTGGAATTGAGAAGCCACAGCAAAAGGGGTTTTCTTAGCGGTGAACGCGCAGACTTGTGTCTTATTGGAATTGAATTGAACTAGGTTCTGTCGCCCCAATCGGACACACTATTGAATGTATTCTCGATCTCATCTCTATTCTAAGTCACGTCTTTAGTTACTTATCTCTTACAGTATAGTTTACTTACCCGTATAATCTTGTACTCTTTCCTCCAGGGTTGTGCGAGTAGGTTAGCTGCGTACCGCGCCAGCGCCGCCCAGCCCAGCCCGGCGCGGTAAGCGCTGAACTCGGGCAGCTCATTGATCGTTCGTTGGAACACCTTGCCGGTCTCCGCCAGACCAAATTTGCATTCATGTGGAACTAGTGATAAGTATTCTATGATGTAATCTGTAATGGAAGAAGAAATGTTTGTGTTATTAGACTTTAGAGTCAGGTTATGGTCATTAGAGTCAGGGAATTGCACAATGTCTGTAGACTCGTGTCTGTGCCACACACTGTGCCATTCGGTGCCGTCGGTCTGTTCGGTATGCGTTGTGGGGAACTGTCCCCATTATACGTGCTAGATAGCCTGACGGCCCTGGATGCTTCGATTTAAAGGGCACATACCACTGCCGACGAGGTTCATGTCGGCACCTGTTGGCTGTCGCAGAATACCGGCACTGTGTGTATTACACAGCATTAATGCCGAGCGATGGCCAAATTAACATCATAATTATGTACATGTTGTTTGAAATGTTATATGTTATTATTATGTATTATATCAATTTATTGTCTCGTGTTGTGATGTTAATAAACATATTTTAATAATAATAATAAATCGCGTCGGTGGCCTGGCTACGTTTCGGCAACCTCTTTGGGGAAACCGAAGGTTTTGTCTGTGCAATTACGGACGAAGTTATCAAGACGAATAACTACCGGAAATATATCCTGAAGGACGGTACGGTCGACATCTGTCGAGCATGCCACCGTCCCGGTGAGTCACTCAGGCATATTGTTTCCGGTTGTTCTCATCTTGCTAACGGCGAGTACTTGCATAGACACAATCAAGTAGCTAGGATTATACACCAGCAACTTGCTCTTAAATATCGCCTTGTGAGCTCTGAAGTACCATACTACAGGTATGCACCTGCGCCAGTTCTCGAGAACGGTAGTGTCACGCTCTACTGGGACCGGTCTATTATCACGGACAGAACTATTGTCGCAAATAGACCTGATATCGTGGTATTAGACCGGGTGACGAACCGTGCAATTCTTGTTGACGTCACCATTCCCCATGATGAGAACCTCGTTAAGGCCGAGAAAGAGAAACTTTCTAAGTACTTGGACTTGGCCCACGAGGTTACCAACATGTGGCATGTGGACTCAACGATTATTGTTCCGATAGTCGTATCAGTAAACGGACTTATAGCTAAGAGCCTCGACCATCACCTCGAGAGGCTCTCGCTAGGCAGTTGGGTCAAGAACCAGCTACAGAAGGCGGTTCTCCTGGACACGGCCCGCATCGTGAGAAGGTTCCTCACTCTGGAGCCCTGACCACCGGTAGTTTGAGTCTTCGCTCCACTATCGGCGGGTGCCCCTGTTTTTTTATATTTTTAAATGTATTTTTTTTTTATATATTTATATTTAAAAATGTAAAAAAAAAGGAGAAAAATATTAAATAAATGGTATAATAATAATAATAATAATAATAATAATTAATATAATAATAATTAATGTCTAGCTCTGAATCCACTTAGCACTCTGTTAAGGGATTCAGGGTTAGGCATCCGACTTCATAAAGAGGGTGAGATCATCTCTCATCTGCTGTATATGGATGACCTCAAGTTGTTTGCACCAAACAAACCAGACCTTTTGGAGTTACTAAAAGTAACAGAAACTTTCAGTAGCGCCATTTGTATGGAGTTTGGTGTTGACAAATGTGCGGTCATGCATGTACAGCGGGGTAGAGTTGCAAACTCGGAAAGTTTGCAACTCTCGGAGACGATGTCCCTCAGATCTCTTTCTGAAGTCGAAACCTACAAATATCTTGGTATGTCGGAGTCTTTAGGTATAGCCGCCGGGGACATAAAACAATCGGTGACGGACCGATTCTTTGGTCGCCTGACAAAAGTCTTAAAAAGTCTGTTGTCGGGTGGTAATAAGGTTCGGGCCTTCAACGGCTGGGTTATGCCCCTGCTGATATACACCTTCGGCATACTAAGGTGGACTCAGAAGGAACTGGACGCCCTGGATGTAAAGGTCCGAAAACTGCTTACGACGTATCGCATGCATCACCCACGATCATCAGTGATGAGATTGTACATCCCACGGAAGTGTGGGGGTCGTGGCTTTTTAAATGCCAAAAACTTACACAACCGTGAGGTGTGCAATCTCAGGGAATATTTCCTAAACTGTGATAGTGGGATGCATCGCGACGTTGTAGCAGTTGATAAGGGCCTTACACCACTATCCTTGGCAAACGAGAATTGGCGTAAACCATCTGTGCTTACCACCCAGGGCCGCAAGGATATATGGAAGAGCAAGGAGCTACATGGGCGATTCTACCGGGCTCTGAATGGGCCTGATGTAGACTCGCTCGCGTCGGTGGCCTGGCTACGTTTCGGCAACCTCTTTGGGGAAACCGAAGGTTTTGTCTGTGCAATTACGGACGAAGTTATCAAGACGAATAACTATCGGAAATATATCCTGAAGGACGGTACGGTCGACATCTGTCGAGCATGCCACCGTCCCGGTGAGTCACTCAGGCATATTGTTTCCGGTTGTTCTCATCTTGCTAACGGCGAGTACTTGCATAGACACAATCAAGTAGCTAGGATTATACACCAGCAACTTGCTCTTAAATATCGCCTTGTGAGCTCTGAAGTACCATACTACAGGTATGCACCTGCGCCAGTTCTCGAGAACGGTAGTGTCACGCTCTACTGGGACCGGTCTATTATCACGGACAGAACTATTGTCGCAAATAGACCTGATATCGTGGTATTAGACCGGGTGACGAACCGTGCAATTCTTGTTGACGTCACCATTCCCCATGATGAGAACCTCGTTAAGGCCGAGAAAGAGAAACTTTCTAAGTACTTGGACTTGGCCCACGAGGTTACCAACATGTGGCATGTGGACTCAACGATTATTGTTCCGATAGTCGTATCAGTAAACGGACTTATAGCTAAGAGCCTCGACCATCACCTCGAGAGGCTCTCGCTAGGCAGTTGGGTCAAGAACCAGCTACAGAAGGCGGTTCTCCTGGACACGGCCCGCATCGTGAGAAGGTTCCTCACTCTGGAGCCCTGACCACCGGTAGTTTGAGTCTTCGCTCCACTATCGGCGGGTGCCCCTGTTTTTTTATATTTTTAAATGTATTTTTTTTTTATATATTTATATTTAAAAATGTAAAAAAAAGGAGAAAAATATTAAATAAATGGTATAATAATAATAATAATAATAATAAACCACTTGTATTAAGCACTGAAGATCGCTTGACTATATGGAAGGGTAAGGAGCTACACGGACGATTCCATCGGGCACTTCATGGACCCGATGTTGATCTTTTGGCGTCCGTGACCTGGCTACGATTCGGTGACCTTTTCGGGGAAACCGAAGGTTCTGTCTGTGCAATTGCTGACGAAGTTGTCAAGACTAATAACTACCGGAAATACATCATGAAAGACGGGACGGTGGACATTTGTCGGGCATGTCACCGTCCTGGTGAATCTATCAGGCATGTTATTTCCGGTTGTTCTTATCTTGCCAATGGTGAGTATTTGTACAGACACAACCAGGTAGCTAGGATAATTCATCAGCAACTTGCTCTTCGATATGGTCTTGTGAGTTCTGAAGTGCCATATTACAAGTATGTACCTGTGCCTGTTCTCGAAAACAGTCGTGCCAAGCTCTACTGGGACCGGTCTATCATCACGGACAGGACTATTATAGCTAATAAGCCTGATATCGTGTTGGTAG
This sequence comes from Hypsopygia costalis, assembly GCA_937001555.2. Classification (NCBI taxonomy): domain Eukaryota; kingdom Metazoa; phylum Arthropoda; class Insecta; order Lepidoptera; family Pyralidae; genus Hypsopygia; species Hypsopygia costalis. Next base: position 8,362,099 of record OW443342.2, read on the forward strand.
ACCGGTTAGAGCGAAGGGCATTTCTTGTTGATATCACCGTGCCATGCGACGAGAACCTCGTGAAAGCTGAGAATGACAAGTTGTCGAAGTACTTGGACTTAGCTCACGAGGTTACCGCCATGTGGGACGTTGATTCAACAATAACTGTCCCGATAGTCGTGTCGGTAAACGGTCTCATAGCGAAAAGTCTCAATTCACACCTCAGGAGACTTTCGCTAGGCTACTGGGTCAAGGGCCGGATACAGAAGGCAGCAATTTTGGGAACTGCACGTATTGTGCGAAGGTTCTTCAGTCTGTCGCCCTGACCACCGGCGCCGCTGGTATATATCCCGCGCCGGCGGTAATACTTTTTATATTCATTTGTATTTATAATGTTATGTTTTTTATATTTATGTTGTAAATACAAATTTTTATAAAAAAGAAAACTAAATAAATAAATGGGAATAATAATAATAATAATTCTTTATTGTGGTACATAGGTATGTAAATGTTGTCATTTATACAAAAAAAAATTCGATCGGCTATGACCTGCCACTGGGCTTACAATATGCATAGACATAAATACGTATTTAAGTCTCTGAAATATGTGAAACATTAAATTATATTAAATATTATTAGAATCATGTCATGTTATAAATATTATTGAAAATTTGTCTGAATATAAATATAAGATGTCACTAAATTAATATAAATCTGTCAATGAATAATCATATGTCAGAAATCTTTATCCTTCAAAAAATTATCGACACGATAGTAGACCTTATCAATCAACATTGCTTTCAATCGTTTTTTAAACTTTATTAACGGTAGCTCCTTTATATAATTTGGTAGATGGTTATAGACTATTACAGACATTTGGAACACACTCTTGTTAAGAAGCGTTGTGTGAGACTGACCTAGACATAGCTTCATCGGATTCCTCAAACTTCGAGTTTGCATTTGTGAAGATAGCGTATATAGGTTTGAATTAGTTTTTGCAAAGATCGCTAGATATATATACATACATGGAAGAGTAAGCAAACTAAAAGATTTAAAATAAGGCTCACAGGAACTAGTTTTACTCAATCCAAATATCGCTCTTACACATCGTTTTTGCGCCGTGAACACCATATTTATGTTGGTAGAATTTCCCCAGAAAATAATTCCATAGCGCAGAATAGAAGCGATGTAACCATTATAAGCAGTAACTGCTGTATCTACACTTGATACTTTAGGTAGGGTTTTAAGCGCATATGTATACTGACTTATTTTTTCACACAGAGCTATAGTATGTTGTTTCCAATTAAGTGAGCTATCCAATGTAAGTCCCAGAAACTTAGTTTCATTTACCTGCTCAATTTCTGTGTTCAAGTAATTCACTTTAATCTGTATAGGTCTATTTATTCTTTGTCTAAAATGCATTATTTTTGTTTTATTTAAATTGATTAATAATTTGTTTGCGTCCAGCCATCGTATCATGTCCTTTATAGAATTATTAATGTCAATTTCATATGTTATAGGGTCATTAGCTTCAATAATTACTGTACTGTCATCTGCATACAATACCATGGAATGTGCTACAGCTTTTGGCAAATCATTAATATATATTAGAAACAGGAGTGGTCCTAATATTGAGCCCTGAGGCACACCACAGGGATTGTTTCTGTATTTAGAGCAGTAATGTTGTTCACATTGAAGTCGTTTATTAAAGTGATCTATTTGAGTACATTGCATTCTATTTTTAAGGTAAGATTTAAACAAATTTAGAGCTATTCCTCGAACCCCATAAGACTCCAGCTTCCTAATTAATATGTTATGATTTGTGTAATCAAATGCCCTTGACATGTCCATAAAGACAGCACATATGTCTGTTCTTTTGTCCATAGCATATGTAACTTTCTTCAAGAGGTCATAAATTGCTAGATTTGTACTGCTATTTTTTCTAAATCCCTTCTGTTCGTCAGTTAGTAATTTGTTTTTTACAAGAAATTCATAAAGTCTGTCATAAATTATTCTTTCGTAAATTTTAGCTGGAATTGGTAACAATGCTATGGGCCTATAGTTGATTTTATCATTACGATCACCTTTTTTATGTGCTGGTTTTATTATAGTAAATTTTAAGCATTCGGGGAAAAAACCTGTGCTTAGTGTTAATTTTATGGCATGTACTAAAGGTGCTGCTATTTGTTTTGCATTTAGTTTCAGTACTAGCGTACTAATACCATCATATCCAACACTCTTAGAATTTTTCAGACCTGCGATAACTTTTAACAATTCGTCTTCTGTAACAGGGGCTAAAAATAATGAATTGGTCATGTCAGATTTAGGTATAACGTTATTTGTCAATGTCGTAGGTATGTCAAGTATTTGGTCAATAAAATAATCATTAAATAAATTAGCAATTTTTATAGGGTCTGTTATTATTTGGTCATTTTCTTTAAGCTGGTCTATAGATATTTTAGGACAATTAGTTTTCGTATTATTAATAACCTTCCAAGTAGCTTTTGATTTATTTGGGGCATTTTTTATATAATGATTGTTCTGCGACTTTTTAGTCGAGAATTAATAATTTGCTTAAACTTCCTCGTATATGCTTTCAGTGTATTTTTATTTTTAGTTGTTGGTATTGTCCTATATTTCCATAGAAGTTCTCTTTTCTTTTTACTGCATAATTTAATCCCTCGTGATATCCACTTTGGTGGCTTATTTTGTTTGACGGTTATGTTTCTATACGGGAAGCACAATTCATAGAATAACGTGAATAATTTAGCAAAGTTATTATAAGCTTCATTGGGATCATTAGTACTATATACCTCAGAAAATGTTAAACTTTTTAGGCAGTCATTAAACTTATGTAGATTGCTTTTGCTGTAATCACGTGTACGCACTCTCCAAGACTTAAGCTGGCATATCCGTGTTACTGGATGTTTTACAATTTGTGCAGAGTGATCCGATAAAGCAAGTTCCACAACCTCACTTTTGCACCCTCTTACGTTGACCGCAATGTTGTCAAGACATGATCCACTAACGAGTCTCGTCGGCTGTGAAATGAGCATTTTCATATTGTATGTCAAAAGCATATTAATAAAAGAAAGTGATACATTATTCCTATTTAAAATATTAATATTAAAATCTCCGCATAGCATTACTTTTTTTTTCGGATTTATACATACTGCTGCAAGAATTGCATCTAACGTATCAAAGAAAATATCATAGTTGGTGTTAGGAACTCTATACAAACATATGATAGTGATTTTGTAATCTACTAGTTCTACAGCACAACATTCAATTATAGAATTTTCTTCTTCGTCTTTCTTCTTTGTTAGGTAGTTGATGTCCAAAGTGTTTCTCGTTAGGTATATAATGTTCATTACTAAAGGTCGTATCAGCGTTATTTTATGTACCTACTTTGGGGATACTTAAGTACAAGTCGGGCGAATTAACATGACACTTGGCTCGAATGACGTCTGTTTAAAGTACCTGCAGAGTCCCACACATTGAAGTTTCGTAAATGATTTTGGCCTATTAGATTAGCGGGTCCAGTCATCCTCATAGCACGCCCTTTTCCTATATTCACTAAATGTGAGTCTCACGAACAGTAAAACAACCAGGCAAAAGGACCTTGACCCGCCCCGCTATCACGCACAGGCACTCAAGCAGTTTGGTGTCATTATGGTGACACGTACCCTATATCTATCTGCTAATGCGCCCCTGTGTGCCAACCTTCCGGTTATATCACAGGATTGCGAGTCTCTCGTCCAGTAAACCAACCAGACGAGAGGACCTTTACCCGCACCGCTCTTGCGCTCAGTAAACCAACCGAGCACGCAAGCGGATTCGTAGCAGATCTAACTCCCCTTTCAACTGCATGCAGGCTAATCAGGTACTCTTAAGTCGAGTCAGTATAGGGACAGTTACCTTCGAGTTTTTCTTTCTGCTGCAGCTTCTCCGGGCTGTCGTCGGTCTCGAGGTAGCTGTAATGCGCGTCCTCGATGCGCCGCCACAGCGCCGCCAGTCGCTCGCGGAGTACCGCGTCGCCCATACCGGCCGCCGTCATTACCATCACACACCGGCCGCTTCACGGGTTATCTGGCAACAAATACGTAATTTAGACTTAGATCCTCGTAATAATTGCTATTTTGACGATCCCGGTGGTCGAATGGCAAGCAATGGCTATACTTTCACTCCGAGATCGCGAGTTCGATCTCCGTGAACAAAATAACTTTGTTTTGGCATGGGTGTTTTTTATGTATTACAAGTATGTATTTTCAAAAAAAAAATGTATTTCAGTACATTTATCAGTTGCTTAGTACGCTAGTACAAGCTTTGCGCTTAATTTGGGACTAGATGGCGCTGTGTAAATTGTCCAGAAATATTTATTTATTTATTAGGTTTTTTCCAATACAAAATTTAGGTGTGTAATTGGTTCATCATCAAAGCCAACCTCACATGCACGGGTTGCACTTACTGACAGACAAGTCTCTGGCAAAAGACAGGTAGGTAGGTACCTACAGCACAGCCGTCCGAGATGTAATTACTTCCCCAGACATGCTAACCTACCTCTCTTTCGCTCAAGTCTCTAAAGGTAGTCTCCTTAGCGTAATAAATATGGAACCCGTCAAGAAAGACGTAAAGGTTTTTACAGAGTCGACAACGCATGTGAGAGACCTCAGGTGTCTCAATCGTCCATAGGCTGCGTTAACTGCTTACCTTCAGGCAGATCATACAGTTGTTTGTCGCCTTAATTGTATTAAAAAATAACAATAGTAATAATGTTTCACAAAGTAGACTAACACGCTTACACTACATCAAAGAAAATAGTCACTCATACGAGAGCGCCACGATGACTGCCCGATTACATGTATACGCTGATTCATGTTACAAAATATACATGTTATTATAATGATACGAAATGTGACAATTCACGCACAAAACAACGAAACTTAAAACCATCACATTTAACAGTACACAGCGCCGTAGTCACCGAGTGGTATTGAGTGGTATCCATGCCAACTAAATTGTTGTTGTCAAACAATAAGGGTCAACTCACACCAAGTGCTCACCATGCGACATCGCTTGAAAAGGCCAGTACATTCGCACTGCGCATTGCAACGATGTGAAAACGCATTCCGAAGCTGGGCGCCGGCGGGCGGTATTTGGCACGCTGCCTTTGCTGAATCGTAACGCTACGCGGCGTAACTCCACGTCTTGCCCCCTTCCCACCAACTCTTATTACGATTCAATAACTGAATAGAATGCTTATTCATACCAATGAATTAGCGACTCTATTCCATATTGGTATGAATAAGCATTATATTCAGTTATTGAATCGCAATAAGAGTAGTTGGTGGTAAGGGGGCTGATCTACTATTACTACGCACTAACCATGGTAGAAACACACAAGGTATATTCCTGCGGTATGTTGCCAAGGCAACGTCACGAACTTTCCATTCCAAAATACAGCTAAAGCTCACATATATGATCGAAGGCTAAAGCTAAAGAATATACTTATGTCTTTTTACTACGGTACTAACTATAATTTCCTCAGACGTCTCGGATGAGACAGGGGCGAGACGTGATAGCACTTGAAAAAAATACCTTGTTACCGCCACTTTAGGTCGTTATCAGGGTTGCCAGATATCTTTTTTTAGGATAAAGTGTAATATCCCGCGCGGGCCACCATATGTCTTGCTTTTGGCGGCGGACTATGATTTCATCAGATAAAATTAATGGACGGAATGCCAGAAATTTAATCCTTGGAAAAATATAGGCAATCCAAAAATTTTTACTGTATATTTTATAGTATTCAAATATTAGCCGTTTGATTATGTACACTCATGCCAAAAATGCTTATCCACTGATTCTATAAAAACTCTATCTATTGAACATGTATTTTTATTATTGTCCCGCTTTTAACTAAAATAATTGATAAATCTGGTACCGCTGGTCATTATCAACTTGTCCCGTCCGAGGTATTTTCCCGTTATGTATACGGACACCTTTAGCACAGTATAAGTAATAATACCTACTACGTATATTATTAATTTGACTTTTGTAAAACAACTTTAAGACTGTATGTTTACAATTAAATTAACTTAAAATATATGTTTTTTACCATTATGATGGTAAGCAGCATACGACCCGCCTGATGATAACCAGTCATCGCAGCCTATGGACCGTTGCGACACCAGAGGTATCACGCATTGACGACCCTATAAAAACCCCTTTAAGCCTTTCTTAAAGAACCAAAGAATAATGATGCCATGATATTATGACAATACTCGCGGTACATATTTTCATTCGAACTTCCCATTTGGATGACACATTGTATGTATACTCAGCTTTAAATTGGTACGTATAAGCTATTATTGTAAATAAATAAAACAGACCGTCCTCAGCTATCGGGCAATGGACCGCGAAAACAATACGAATTACAAGTGACTCATGTATTGTTCGATAATATGGCATTTACAGCATTCATTCATATTATACCCGATTATGTTACTCATCGAATTGCTACACCACAACTACGATGATATACGAATTTCACTTGCAGTCCAATTCGAAATTTTATTGATGTATTAGCAAATTACTTATACTGTGGTATTAGGTCAAACCTAAGGGCGGAAATGGTATTTTAAAATTACAAATGCGATGGACGATACCATAAGGAGTAATACCATGGTATTGCCCATAAGTAATACTACTGTAAAATTTAACTCGAAATCTTTTACATAAACTCATTTAATTTCACGGCTTTATTATCTTATGTATTATTATAATCTATTATTCATCGTATATATTTACATTTCACGTTCGTTCACCCTAGTCCAGACGTCGATTGTCCATTGTTCTTTTCAATCTTGTCAGTCTTATAGTTCTTTGTCAGGTCAGTTGCGAGGCTGCCCACTAAGAGTCCGCAAGAACTACGTACAGTATGGCCACTCCCTGCGGCTCTCACAGGGCGACCTCACCTCCCCTCTGAGTAGAATGTGGAACCGACCGCAAGGGTTGCACGCGGTGCCGCGCATTACGAAAGTTCGTTCGTAGTCATCTATTCTCAATTGAACACAATTAAATGGTAAAATGATTTATTTCTTATTATGTAATCATTACCATTATGGGTCGACGTATTTGGAATTTTTGAAAGTTGAATATTGATATTTATTCCACAATTTCAATAGACAACCACGACATTAGATTGTATAATAACCAATTACAACCCGCGTGAAACATTTAGTGTAGCACGGTAACGTAACTGGATTTAATGCGGTCTCAAAATCACAACCATTCAAAATTATTATTACAATATTAGGTACCTAAAGTATAACCTCTTATGTCAAAGCGCAAGCTACCTACTTCGTTATGCAATCAACCTCTAGACACACATTTGCACTGTTTTGTCGATTTTTGTATGGAGTAGCCAGGGTGAGCCTACACACCAAATCTACTTGGCAAGAAAGCAACTGAGCAGTGAGCAGCCGTGTGGGCCACCAAAGGGCCTCATTTTAACAAATTTTGTTAGAGTACTATTGTACGGATATTCAGACTATCATAGCATTACCTCGCTTACTTCACTAAACGATAGCAAGACGGTACTATGTTAGATTGTCTGAAAACGTCATAATGGGAAAAGATTGGGCACATAGCAAGACAGCACTGTTAGATAGGGTGTAAGTCTTTCATCAACATCTTTGAACCAAAGCCAACTTCACCTGCACGCGGTGCACCCTGATTGGTTGTGGACTGTGATTGGTTGGTCGGACGGCGGCCGGCGGCGGCCGGCGGCGGAAACTCTCAATTGAAATGTGGGATCAAATTCTCGTGTGACAACATCTGCTTCGTCAACTAGCTCATCAAACATGGCTTCGATTCCATTAGATAAATCCAACTTATGGGCAGCTCATGATTCTATAGAGATGGACGATGAGCCAATGACCAGTGACGAAAACTCACGTTCGAAATAGCGTTATATAGCTTTCTTAAAGAGCTAACGACTGCAAAGAAATGCTAATATTTTTGAGTACTGGTTGGTATTCATCGCCTTATAAAGTACTTAGACCCGCAGCACAAAAGTTTTTACCAGCGCCGCCTACTAGTGTAGCAAGTGAAAAGCTGGTTTAATTACAGAAAAATTTTAAAATTGAAAAAAAAAAAATGTTTTTTTTTTTTATGTTACACCATCATATTGTTCAATTTTGATTATTAATACTGAATAATTACACTCTCAAATAAATTATACTTTTATAAAACTAGCGCAATTACATGATTTTTTTCGCGCTTTCTCTATTCTCGGTCTCGGTCTCGGTCTTGGCCGAGAACGAAAAACCTGTCTCGGTCGACACTTAGAGTGAGCTCACCAGGAAGGACGGAGATGCTGCGTTGGCAGCGGGGATAGCAGCACACGAGCGATACTTTATGTTTCGAGCGTTAATATGGCTATGGTAACCACTTCACATCAGGCGGGCCGTATGCTTGTCTGCCACCCGACGTATAAAAAAATCTACACATGCTGCCAGTTTTCGCACCGGGTTGCAGACGGCATTTGCGCTTGCTTACGTGTCTGAAAACGTCATAATGTGATAAGGGCCTTAGTTTGGGCACAGAACAAATAATAATACAGATAGTTTGGGTTTAGATGGTACTGTGTAATGTTCCGGAATTTAATTATCTATTCAAATGTTTATTACAATAAACTACCAATGCCCGCTAAAGGACCGGTACTATTTTCTATACACAATGAGACCAACATGGTTGACTAGCTCCAAATTTAACAATAGTTTAAAAGAACAAAGTGTTGCTATTTCCTCATACTTTCCAAAATATATTAAACAACAAAAAATTAAATGGTTTTTTAACCGACTTCATAAAAGGAGGAGGTTCTCAATTCAACAGATTTTTTTTTTGTTGTATGTATGTTATTTGATATCTTCGCGAATTGTTAAGCGATTTTCAAAATTCTTTTTTATTGGAACGGGTATGATTTCAAGGTGGTCCCATATTCACCAAGTCAGGATCTGATGATGGGATCCCAGGGAAATCAAGGGAAACTCTTAAATTTTATAAGCACGTATGGTCAAATTCTTTTTTTTTATTTGAAAGGGTATGATTCCGAGGTGGCCCATATTCACCAAGTCATGGTCTGGTGAGGGGATCCCAGAAAAATCGATGAAAACCCTTAAATTTGCCCTGTGGTTGTTGGCAAGATAGAATTGCGCCACTCTATTGCTCTGCGCTGGATGTCGTACAAAGGAATCTTGTGTGAATAACTTTTCTCCCGGAAGACAGGCAGCAGCGTCTCCCGGGGTATTTTACCAATAAGCTGCGCTCGCCAACTGACGTCGGTTTTTATTTTTTCTTAAAAATCATTAAATATAAAAATCATTAAAAAAATAATACACAACTATACGACAAATAGGCATAGGGCCAAGTTGATGAAAGCAATTACCGCAGCCTATTTACAAATGCCAGGGAAAATGCTTATGATTATAAAAACTTAATGAGTAAGAAGGAGACATTTTTTAGGTTGAAGAGCACATAAACACAGTATTACATTATAGTAATAAAAGGCTTGTGAACCATTTTTTTTCGATTTGCCACGTCAAAAATGTCACAATAAGATAGGTGAAAGAATTACTTCTATAGCATAAAAACTTCTCGAGATATGATAACTTGAAAATCACAATTTTTGGAGTATCCCGAAAACGCTCCATACAAAAGGCTACAGTATCATGACGTCACGATACGCTATTTTATATGCATTAAATCAGAAATTTGTACGACAGCTATGTTAAATATTGCGTTTATGTAGCTAGTGCCGTAACAAAAGTTATAGTATTATTTATTGTTTCTACAATGGTAATATTTATTTTTTATAATTTCATACTTTTAAAATGGACTTTCCCACCAAACTTTTATCGACCAGAAAACACGTCGGACATAAGTTATTAAAATTTTGACATCGCAAATCCTTCTAGTTTTATGTATTTTACGTTAGTGATAGAGTTTTCATAATTTTAGAACTTTGTTCACGTGCCTATTGCACAATATGCACACTGAGCCGAATCTGAACTGCTTTGTACAAACGTGTTTATGTGTGTGTAGCAGGCATTAACGACGCGGCATTTGTGAGTGTGCACAAGTGATGCCTTCAACTCGGCCTACCATAGTTACCATACCACGCACATCTGTTTTCCCTAACAAACACAAGTTGGGGTGTAAGTGGTTCATCAACATCTTTGAACCAAAGCCAACTTCACCTGCACGCGGTGCACCCTACTAACTGACAAACGAAGCTCTGGCAAAAAAAGAGGTAGGGAGCGTAAATTGTAAGCTACCCGACCGGGGAATGTGCCTCCACCTCACAGAATACCGCAGCCAAATAACAATTACCTTGAGGGCTGTTGTGTTCCTGCGAGTGAGTGAGGTCATCAGAAAAGAAAGGAAGGAGTTGCTGCGTTGGCAGTGGGGGTGGTGGCGCGCGAGCGATTATTCATGTTGCGAGCGTTAATATGGCTACGGTATCCGCATCTCATCAGGTGGGCTGTATGCTTGTCTGCCACCCGACGTAGTATAAAAAAAAATAACAACTCTCTTACGCTAACAATCCTAATGCAATGTTAAAACTATCAAACAACTCTCGCATTTGTGCAGTCCCTTGCTGTGGCATATAGCAATCGAGCTTTCACCTGCGCCATAGCAGTAAAACTGTCACTAATTGGTCGCCGATACAGAAAATATCTAAAGGAAGGCCCAAGAAGCTGTAGAAGGGCTGCACAGAGGATTTGAGGAGTATGGGCAAGAAAACATCTTGAAGAATGGAGGCCAGACACAGAGCCAAGGATTCCTTTCTAATATAATACCAAAGATTTACAATAGTGGTCTCTGTTGCACTTTGAAGCAAGGACCTGTTATTATCTCTATGTTACTTATCTTGTTAAAGATTTCATGAAGTGATTTTGTCATAATAATTTATTAAATGTCTTATCAGTTGATCGTGAGATAAGGAAAATAATAATAAATTATCATAGATAATACACTCAAGCCATGTAGATGTAGTACCTACTTACCATATAAGAGAAATAATATCCTGAAGATGAAAATGAAATATATATTTTTTATTTTAGGTTTTGCCACTGGATTGCAGACTGCCATGGCGCTGGCTTACCGCGCGTGCCGCGTAAAGTCACAGTTTAGTCTTGTGTGGATCCAGCACAAAGTTTAGTAGTCTAGTCAAGGAACAGGTCATATAATAGTGTCTATCACTACACATTCGAAAAAATCATAATCGGGATAGATTTGCTAAAAAAACTTATATATAATCTCTCTATTTATTGTTATCTTTCCCATTTAAAATCAGGTGAACATTCTGAATTATTTGGGCTATCCCACCATACATTCTCATTCACATCCTTATATCAAGGATAAGGTTAGCCCTATTATTATGAACAAGCAAAGAAATTGACTGTGACAGATGGACAAACAGAGACCAGACACATGAGCGATACTGTAAGACAAATGCCCTCAAACCTCAAATTGTATTTGTATTACTTATAGACCCTTGCATAAATATTTTATTTTTAGTTTACGATAGACCCTTTGCCCTACAAAATATATAGGACTGCTTGTCGACTTGCGAGGGTTGCTACAGCTGATATTTTTTTTACACTACATCAGGTGGCGGACAAGCATACTATCACCTGATGTGAAGCAGTTACCATAGTCCATATTTTATAGTAGCCTTAGCCCCTAGGTTGCACCATAACCTATCACTCGCTCGCCACTACTCCTGCTGCTATTGCAGCTATTACTTCCTGGTAACCGCCCTGGTACGCACACACACAACAACCCTGCAGGTGTCTGGAAATTGTTATCTTCTGTGACATGGAGGTACTTCCCTACTTTGGTAGCTTGTAATTGCGCTGTGCCCTACCTCTCATTCACAAGATCCCTGTTAGTCAATAAGCATGGTGCACTATGTGCAGGTGAAGCTGGCTTTGGCTCAAACATGGTGGTGAGTGAGATACACCCCACACTTACACTTTCCTAAAAATTAAAAGCCTGTCATCTTAGGTAAAGAAAACATTATGTATTTAGTATGTTAAAAGTAACAAACAGGACTTGATTGTGTTTTATTAAATCACTCAGTATGGAATCGTATAAACTGAAGCAGAGTATCCTCTGAATTTCCTCACACTTATAACTAAACACTCATAAACTGGCTAGCTGATGATTTAGAGAGGGAGTAATGGGCTGATTCTCATACAGATACAAGTTAGTAAGCAGCAATTTTATGATAATTGGCAATAATAACTCGGTTCCGCGGAAATGGACAAGGTAAAAAGTTTCCACATGCTCTTTGTGATTAGCATGAACGCTGTTAATAAAATTATTTCTCCAGATGGTATAAGACTGTGTTTGAACTGTATCATTAATTGTAATATGTGTACTGTCTTGTGATTCTGAACAATATATTATTTGCTGAGAAACAGAAGTGTTTATCTGGGAAAATTTTTTACTTTTAACAGGATATCGTTTTTGAAAGTATTAATTTTTAAAGACCTTTTTTTATATTTTTGTTATTTTAGGTATTCAGCCATTCATTCATTACTTATTTAATTACTAGCTTAGAAAATGATGCATAAAATTGTCAGCCATCTGTCACATTAAATTGCATCAGCATACCCCAATTCCAGGAGGCTAAGTACCTTGGCTTATATCTGGACACAAGACTCACCTGGAAAAAACATATATTCACAAAACGCAAAGCCCTTGGTTTACAGTTTAGGAAATATTATTATTTGCTGAATAGAAAATCAAAATTATCATTGGAAAATAAAATCCTCGTCTATAAGTGTATAATAAAACCTACATGAACATATGGGATACAACTCTGGGGTACTTCAGCCAATTTAAATCTGGAAATCTTACAAAGATTTCAATCGAACGTATTAAGAACTATAGCTGATGCGCCTTGGTACTAACAAGAGTCTACATAGAGATCTGAACATTCCCAGCATAAAAGAGGAAATCAAGTATAGAGTGCCAAAGTACAAGGACCATATTATACATCATACAAATGAACTGGCAATCAGTCTCATAAAACCAAGAGTGGTACCCTCGAGATTACAAACGAAGTCACCTTTTGACCTACTAAACTGAAATATACACCTGTACCAAAATCTATTGAGGTGGAAAAGACACTGAACTTGGACTACAAGAATTGTTTAATTTATAATAACCGATTGTGTATGTCCTAAGTGCGACAGATTGCAACGAAAAAAAGGGAGAAAAAAAAATTACTAGCAATGGGCCGCAGTTAGCCCTGTACTACTTCATCTTCTTTATCTTTTAGCGGTATCAAATGTTCTTTATAAAATTATCAGCCAAATGAGTCATACATTTGGGAAATCATATAGTAAAAAAAAATCATAAAACCGCCTACATTTGTGTATTAATAGAATATGCATAAAACTAAATACAAATACACAATTACTTATATAAAATATAAGAGCTGTAATCTATTTCAAGTTTTAAACAAACTTATTTTACCTTATCATAACAATTAAACTAACTGCTGTAAGGATATATCTGGTGAATTATTCACAAATGGCCTTACTTGATTGATTTTTAAACAAAAACAATCGCAAATATTATCGACATGGAGTTATTATTTATAGTTAAATCAAGTGTTCACACATACACAAAATTATTTGTTATTTGTTTATAGTTTAATTTGTCAAACATTCCTCATATTTCACAAGATATGAAACTGAAAAAAATAATGGAAACTAAAGATTCTAGAACTAAACATAAGCGTATTAAACGTAGTGAGTGCATACAGACAATCATAAGTGTTCACGAAAGCGACTTGTAGTAAGTAAAAAATATGTTAATGACCGTCGTGACTCCCACGCGATAGAAGCAATATCGCACATGTGAACTAATTTCACCAAACGCATTGGTTACAATAGTATCGTAATTATTAAATTAAAGAGTCTACAAACTCACCATGAAGCAGGAAGACCACTCTTTTCCTGGATGTCAAAATTATTTTAATGCACCGAATGTAGAGCGGACAAAAATAGTACACCAAAAATAACGAAGGGTAGAAATTAACTTAATTAAATAAACACAATTCAAAACTCGGGTACACCTAACTATTCAAAGCCTCATATTTATCTTCCACAAAACTTTTTAACATTAAATTAATTAAAATTAGTAATACAAAATTTTGGGATTCTTGTTTTGACGTTCTTGATTTGATTTACCACAGACAGATAATTATTTAAAGAGATGACGTGCCGTCAAAATGTAATCTGTCAAACAGCTCCACAGAGTAAGGAAACCAAAGACTTTTTAGAAATGGGTTGGGACTCTAGATACGAGTTCTTCAGAGCTCAACTTTTGTTTACATACGTAGAACCCTTGATTTTGGAAAGAAACTTCGACATAATATCTCATTCGTCCTTAGACTTTCCTTTTATTGTAGCACTGACAATAGCATTCTTTTTAAGCACTTACCTTCTAAAGTACAATTGTATTTATCAACCGTGTCCACATGTTTGTCGTCAATTCTAGAATTGTAAAATTGTTTGTCAATATTTGTACGTAACTTTGTGCGTACATGTTCGTTCACACTTAACTTGGCAATCTATGGGCTAATTTATAGACCAGTATCCGGGACCGTTCAAAAAAATTAATTCAATATATTTTGACATCAATGGCGGAAAATTCAAAATTCATTCACCAATATTATTAAATTTATAATTCAGTATACATTTAACACATACACATTTAATTTATAAATTTCTGTTAAGCTTAATAAAATGGACATATTATTTGTTGACAATGGAAGGCAAGATGAAATTGAAACTTTTTATGAGGTGATCTATCGTTTATTTGATTGAAAATAATAATTTATTTAAATTAAAGACTAAAAGGTAATTACTGGCTATCCCAATTAATAAATTAGCTATTCTTGTAATTAATAAATATATATAAATGCCATGATGGCCTCGCAAACTGCTCTAATTGAACCTTAAGATTAAGATGCCCAGTCCTAACTCCTAACTGAAAATACTGGGTTAACAGCGGGAGTGTCAGTGTGCGAGCAATACTCGTATTCGTTTAGCACCCATGGCATAAAACATAATAAAAAAATGTTGTACATATACACACTGTACATCCAATTTTCCAGGCCAGTCAACGCCATAGAGACTATTACAGAGGCTATGCCAAAGCGCACCACCCTTTGCTCTACTTTAAAGATCAACAATATACATACCAGTGTCCTGAGGAGATGACAGTGTAAGTTAATTGTCAGTCATACTGTTACTTATACTTAGAAAGACTAAAAAGAGAGATGGTTGGATGATATCGGTAAGAAAGGGTAGATATAACAGCTACAGCCGGGTACAGACTTGCGAAACGTGGGGAGTAAGTGGTTCATCAACATCTTTGAACCAAAGCCAACTTCACCTGCACGCGGTGCACCCTGCTGACTGACAAACGAAGCTCTGGCGAAAAGAGAGCTAGGGAGCGTAATTGTAAGCTACCCGACTGCGGAATGTACCTCCACCTCACAGAATACCGCAGCCAAATAACAATTCCCTTGAGGGTTGTTGTGTTCCTGTGAGTGAGTGAGGTCACCAGAAAGGAAGGAGATGCTGCGTTGGCAGCGGGGGTGGCATCGCGCGAGCGATATTTTTTATTGCGAGCGTTAATATGCCTACGGTAACCGCTTCACATCAGGCGTGCCGTATCCCTGTCTGCCGCCCAACGTAGTATAAAAAAATGTAACATGGTATACGGTTGAATGGAAGAAAAAGACATGCTGCGCCGACGATGATGATTAAGCACCTTCTCAAGTTAGTAGCTAAGGCTGTCCTGGTCAAATCAGTAGGTATACCAGGGGGCGCAAGATTTATAAGGAAAGACACGTTCTGAGATGAGGAGAGGACAGCCGAGAAACCGCAGTCACTCGACTACAATCGGGTTTGACGGTTGTTCCAACCTTATGTCATTCTTGGAATATAGATAAGATGGGTAGGATAATAGCCTTTAGGACTGCGCGTTGCGACGAGTTGATATTATAGCGTTCTTAAGGGTTGCGTGCTTTCCTTCTGTGTTCTTTACGCTTCTTCTTTGTTTGGCATCATGTAGTAGGTAGGTTTTCTTGCTTTTCGTATATTGTGCAGTATGTCGTTCAGATACTATCCAATTCTCTGGATTAGTCTCTATACTGTTCGTTTACGCGATCTAGTTTCGGTTTGTTATAGATGTTTGGAGCTGTCTTTACAGATACTCGTTTATTTAAGGCTAACTTTTGCCACTCTTGCACGTTTTTGACATACTATTCCATAATATGCAGTGGTTAGTCGTTGAATATATAATGATAGATACCTAGTTGTCAGTCCTTTGTCTCTGTAATGCAGTGCGAGGTGCCGGCCGTGAGAGCCTCTACAGACATAAGCTTCTAACTTATTCGTTTCATATATCATTAGCATCTATTGGTTGCGGTTTTCCTATCAAGTAAATGTTGATTTTCTTGGTTTTAGTGTGGCTACCTGCCTCCATTGTGGCCAGACAAAAGCTAGACGATTGCCGTTAAAATTAGTGGTTAAAAATTTAGGATTGTGTGCAATCAAATTTAAATAAATAAATAACTAAAATATTAACTAAACTTTGGGCGACCTGGATTTGGTTTGTCGTTCGCAAGCAGCGCACATCTCTTTTATTCATACGTCACAAATGTATAGACTACGGCTGCTGCTTGCCATCAGGGAGCCTACCGTCTTAGCTGAAGCCGATCTTCTTTACATTTGTGAGACACATCTTCAGTAGTATCTACACAGTAATTAATAGATCGAGTGCCTCTATTCCTACCGTCTAAGCTTATTAATATTATCACGAATTTATAGGGAATTTCGGATCGGATTTGTTTATTTTCACAATCAAATAATCCTATCGTAACCGGCTACAGCTTAGGCGGTAGGGCCCCAGGTGGGTCCTATGCTTTTACGAGTATACTGTACGCATCTTCTTACAGGGCATATCTGTCATTCCCGATGTACCACGTGAAGTACAAGCAGCCTCTGGTGCTGCCCAGCGAGACGGGCCGCACGAGCGGTTTGCCTGCATTGCCGGACCGCACGCTCAGCGGCCGATTCAACAAGCAGGCGTGCAAAGCGTTCGTCAGATAGACCAGTGTTCCGCAAAGTGTGGGCCGCGGTACACTGGTGTACCGTGGTCATTAGTTGGTGTGCCTCGGAAAAATAAGGTAGGTAAGGTATCTCATGACGCTAAATAGACGGACGGAATAAAATT
The DNA here is from genome assembly GCA_937001555.2 of Hypsopygia costalis. NCBI lineage: Eukaryota > Metazoa > Arthropoda > Insecta > Lepidoptera > Pyralidae > Hypsopygia > Hypsopygia costalis. The sequence goes on from OW443342.2 coordinate 8,379,406, forward strand.
CTTACCCAAAATAAAAACTATTTTTCATTTATGGTGTAGATACCACCAAAAAATTTCGATTTCATTACTCCTTAAACTCAAAAAGTTTGCGGGACACTGAGATAGACCACTAATAATGCAATATAATAAAATTGCAATACAATGCATTTTATTCGACAAATTCACCAAGCAATCCTAGGTATAATTTTTATTTTACAATCTAAAGTAGAAAGATGACGCAAACTCCGGTAACCTCGACATAATGTACGTAAACTCGTTAATACCGATACTGCCGCTATTGTCCAATTTTATTTCTTCTAGAATCTGAAATATGAAAACCAATATTACAAATAGGGTGATAGTCTATAAGGGTTTTTCATTCAGCAACCGAAAGATGAGTTGGTTGGAACATAGAGTAAAGAAATTATTTCTCTAGTCCCTGGTAGGGACTAGTAAAACATTAGGATCAAATAAGTTACAATCACCAATCCTCGAAGGACTACGTAGGTAAGCTATCGGGCAGATAATACAATGCCTTGTAAGATGACTACAGCAAAGAAAGCTATGGCAGTAGCCTTCGGACAAGGAAACTCTCCTAAAAACATAAAACGGTGACTTTGATTGATGGAGGTTTTAAAACATGTCACTTTGGCAGGGGTACGATCATCTATGTTTCTGTTTATACTACGCCGTATCGTGTGTTTAGGGTGTAAATGGGTCACCACCATTTTTAAAGCCTATGCCAACCTAACCAGCACGTGGTGCATCCACTGATTCACTGACGAGACTCTAGCACAAAGAGAGGTAGATCAGCGAAATTATTAGCAGCCCGACTTGGAAAGTAGTTATCTCGTAACAGGTATACATAGTTTCAACTGATGATGAGTCAAAATTACTTATTAAATAAAAAGTACGTACAATTTGAGCTATTTTCGTCTTGGCGTCATCCTCAATGCAGTTGGATCCTTTGTTCGCAGCACCAGTCAAGCGATCTATGATCTCGCTGATATCCCTCGCTGAGATTAGGTTATCTTCATCTAAATCTGGTTAATAACAGAGATATGGGTCTATCATTATATCCCTATGGGGATATCATTATATACCTATGTCCGTGGTATGGATACTAAAAAATTTTTTTTATTAGTACTAATAAGTATTTGGTGTGGCTAAGGTTATAAAGGTTAGGAGACGCCCTTCACCATAGCCAAAAGCATTTATTCTAGGTCTCAAGTTCTCCGTTCAGTTCTTTGTCCCAAGCTGAAGTACTGCTTTGCTTTGTGGATCTCATAAAAATATGTAAGATTGGAATAAATAATATTTTGATTATTAGAGCCCACGTAAGACATTATAGTAATTTAATTAATTTAAAATGGGTCACTCATTATTCATTCATTTTATCCAGAAAGCAGATTATTTTAAATCTCAAACGGAGATCTTTATCAGGGCGATTGTCGAAACGCATCCGCCGTCTTTTTTTTTACGAAGAACACAGCGCCTATGCTCTCGCCGCTCGACTCGAAAGGATGATGGAGAATTGGTACGTTGGTGGTGCTGCGCTGTTACCGATGATGATGTGGTGGCAGCTTGTGGATCCAAATAATCTATGAATTCGGGTAATTGTTCACTTCTGTGCGCATCTGTATACTCGCCATCAAGGTCTCCGGACCAGACTCCTCACTCATCACTTAGGACCAGTGGCAAATAACAAAAAAAAATATTAATAAACTTGAACATCTTTAGCAGACTTCGGCAGTGTTCTCACTGTGGCACAAGTTTTATGCAGTGGTTTCGCTAAAAACCTAATGACGAAGCGAATATTTTTTTGTACCTGCGGCGACTAAGTTATTACTTATTGGGCAGATCGTAGAGCGAAATCGCTACAGTGATAATACGGTGTCACAACGGTGCGCGCCGTCGCAAAGCAAATCTCTGCGGTGTGCACACAGAAATCAAAAAACATATTTCTGTGGGTGTGCACGCCTATTACGAACTCGCCTAGCCTAAGACGAGCTCGGTGGCGTAGCGGTCAATGACGCGGCTTCGACACCAACGCTCGTGGGTTCGATTCCCACACAGGACAAATATTTGTGTGCATGAACATGTCTGTTTGTCTTGGTCTGGGTGTTTTCTATATATCATAAGTATGTATTTACAAAAAAAAATGTATTTAGGAATGTTTATCAGTTGTCTAGTACCCATAACACAAGCTTCGCTTACTTTGGGGCTAGATGGCGCTGTGTAATTTGTCTGACAATATTTATTATAGGTACCAAAAAACTTTATAAGTTTTACGCAGCAGCAGCGGCCCACCGCGCGGTTTAGTAGTGTGTAACCGTTTTCTACGTTTCTAACGTATAACGTTGTATAAATCGATGAACGCCGCCTGTACGCACGAAAAAGCATGACTCATTGTCGCGTTCCGCCTGAGCCGAGCGTGCAAGCGAGAGCGCGGTTTGTGACGCATCTCTTCCATTCCATTGGCCGATGTTTTCTTAAATATGACGTTATCACGTAAAATTATCATCCGTAAACCAACTTTACAGACAACCAATTTGTTTATGCTACGTGACGATGGCGAGTTGATTACATATCAAATCTCCTGCGGTTGAGCTTACCATATACCCTGAACGCCCATACAGCCTTAACTTCAGGAGGGCAATCAACGCTCATGACCGAACACAGATCTAACAAATCTTCAAATGAGAAGCAGCCGTCTTTCTGCGACGAGAACACTCGGAATATACGGTCAGTAAAGGGATTATTCTGTAAAATAAATTAATAACTTATTTCCTAGCTTTGTTGCTCTCGTTCATGGCCGTCGGGAACATGCAAGGGGAACGGGAACGGGAGGGGAAAAGTACTTACACAAACTTGCATCCCCCTGTTGTAAGCAAAAATTCGTAATACATAATCAAAATCAAATACCCACGCGAATCAAATTTGACAATAACTTCATTGATATGAAGATGTATTATTATAAATAGTATTTTATTAATTAAGTATTATTATGATGATGTAGATGCACCTTCTGAAAGTAATCCTAGCGGCGGCGCCCATGAGCTCGTTACATTGAATCTTATATGAATAGGAAATAACACCTAACTCTAACTCCACATTAGAAGAACTTGATAAATCTTTTTAAATTGGTCAGATATTTACGAAAAAGAATAATATCTAATCTATTAAGTACCTACTTGTAACACATCAAACTTCTCGATAATAGCTTCCTTAACAATTCTATGATGATAATTAATGAGCACTTTTTCCGGATCTATGGATTTGAATTTTTTCATCAAACTGCAACAAACAACAACAACTAGTTTCTAGAGTTACTTTAATATTATATATTTATACTATTAATATTTAATAATTAATTTAATATTCTACTATTGTTATTCCTGTCACTGAAATAACTAAGTAATCTATGCCCTTTTTATTTTCTTTTTTTTTATATAATCCAATAGAATAAAATTCCATCCAATGGATCCGATAGAATAAAATTTTACATCTGTATTAACGCAAAAAATACTTCAAGTCCGTTTTCGCGGAACTCAGCCTCGGGCTTTCTTGATTCTTTAAATGTAAAATATTTTATCTGGATATGAGTAATATTTATAAAGATTTATATAAATATAAAAATTTCAAAATAATTTCAATATAGTTACTTATTTAAAAAATAAAGAAGTGAATCAATGAAGAACTCACTGTAATATTTCCCCTTGACTTAAATATGTCAAATTTTTATAGTCTTCTAAAACGTCCTCAGTAAGGCTTGGATGTATTTCAAATTCACCCAATCTCTTAAGTGAAATAAAGATACTATTTAAATGTATATACAATTTGAGAGCTAACTGGCATATACTTTGTGCCACGTCCATTATTTGCATGGTATTGGGATATATTGACGTAATGGATGATTTAAATAAGGCTTAATCTAATCTTGCTTATTTCTGTTGAAGTTATTTCCATGTGTTAGAGAGTGTTTAGTTAGGTAATTTGTTTAGTTAAGATTATATGAGTATGTCGTACTAAAGTAGCGTGAGTCGGTTTATTTACCTATTCTATAACAACAATGCATCCATTTATAGATAGAAAGGATACAGATATTGCTTTCCATTAATGTATAGTCTAGCTAACAGCTGTCAGTTTTCCTACGTCAACAACTCATGAAACCATACACTATATAATTTTAGGGTTCCGTACCTCAAAAAGAAAAACTTCCGTTTTTCGTTTTTAACATTTCCCCCTTCAGGGTTCCCCCTTATAAGACTTTGTTGTCCGTCTGTCTGTCAAGACCCTCTATGTTAAGAATGTGTGAAATTTGAACTATATACTCAGGTTTACGGTCCCATGAAGTTGTAAGAAAACAAACTGCAAAGTTTACGTAAAAAAAATATACGGCTATTTATTCAGCAAAAAACGCATATTTCGACACATTCTCTAGTGAATCAAAAATGAAATTTGGCAAGTAACATCGTTATAGACTACAAGTAGTTACAAGAATAAATCTCAAAACTATACATCATCAGGTCCATTTTAGTCTCCACATAGGAGCACGACCCTCTCTCGTCCGTCCTAGACGGAAGGAGGATTTGGCCTACACTCCCCACGCTGGCCAGACGGGTTGGGGAGGCCAAAATTGTAAATTCCCGAGTTAAATCGATGAAATGTCTTCTCATCGCGCCATTCCTCTCTGGCCAATCTACTACTTGTCGCCTTTATCTAATATATAAAATTATCGTGTCAGTTTTAGTTACCATACTCTTCCGAAACGGCTTGACCGATTTTGATGAATTTTTATATGTATATTCAGTAGGTCTGAGAATAGGTTGTTATAAATTTGTTATACGCCTAAGTGATAAGAGTGGTCCACCCCAATTTCTGTTTTATCTTTGGACACAATTTTTTATTTTTATTTTTTTAAGATATGGCATTAAAAATACATACAACCCTAAAATTTCCCTCTTCACCCTTCTACCATCAACCCCTATTGTTAATAGCGATTTATACGTCAGATAGTACATTTATATAATCGCGTACCATCGAGAATCGATTGAATTTTCATTCCTTTCAGGATCAGGATACATCTTATTCAGTTAAAGCTCATACCATGAGAGTACGTATGTAATGGAAACAAAATATATCAGAGAAATAATAATTTATTGCCTTATCATAAACACCTGAGATCGAGCTCAGCAATAGCAACACATTACATCAACACAAGTCATATATACAATGTCTCACACACTGAATTCGTGTAATACATACAAACAGTTGCATTACATTATTAAAGTCAATATCATGGACGTATAAAAGATAGATGCACCATCGCCAACCAGCACCTTTATCTATGTGTGTCAGTTTGATTGCTGCGATTTTTTATTAGAAGTAGAAATAGATTAGGAAACTTGACTGATTAGTGTAAAGAGTAAATGCACAAGTAAATTGTGACGATTGTTTTTGTTTTCTTTATATCAGTAGTAGTAATATTTAATATACATACTTGTCCTTACTAATAATCACTTCAATGTAGTTGAGGTGGTTTACATCAGTATTTCAATTAGGGTCGTACGTACTAGAGATGGGCGTTGAATAAACGAACCGTTTTTTTAAACTGTTTTTTGTGCGTGAACGATTAAACTAGTTTACAGTTAACAGATAAACTAGTTTATTCAACTGGTTGTTGAGTCCGTTGCGTCGCGTCGCGATCGTCTCGTCTCGGCTAGTGACTTGACAAATGAGATTTTCGTTCGTTTACGTTTACCAATCGTTTATGTGAAGAAATAATCTTATCGACGACGACGTAAACTAGTCGAAAATAAGACTGTTTTTTTTTTAAACTAGTTCATCGTCTACAGTAAACGGTCTCGTTGCGTCGACTGTAAAATCGTCGACGACGTAAACTAGTCGAAAATTAGACTGTTTTTTTTTTAAACTAGTTCATCGTCGACGGTAAACGGTCTCGTTGCGTCGACTGTGAAATCGTCGACGACCCACCCACCACTAGTCCACGACGTAAACTAGTCGAAAATTAGACTGTTTTTAAACTAGTTTAACGTTGAGGATAAACGGTCTCGTTTCGTCGACGGCAAACCCGTCGACGACACATCACTAGTGCGTACATTTACAACACGCCGCCCGCATGATCCGGCCGAGCAACCTAGATTTAACGATGCAGAGTCTTTATTTTTCATAAGTCCATGACAAATTAAAATGTCGTTTATGGGCTACTAATTGCTAAGATTCGCGTGTCGCATACACGCATATACAATAACGAAATAAAATTATAAGACAAAACAACGGGAACTAAGGAAGAGCATTATGAACTAGTTAAGACGTCAATTAGACGAATTATATTATTAGCTAATGTTCGCTTTCATTATAGTACATTAAAGTCTAGCGCACTTTATACACATACCTGTGCATAAAGCTATGTTATGTTATATTTTATGTTTTGCACATCGAGTTTTCCTGAACCCAGATGCAAATACATCATCGTACGAATACCGTACTTAGAGCGGTAACGCACTGCATCCGGATCCAATCCGAAATCGGACGTATTTAATATCCCTTGCTTTTGCACTGCGGTTGTGCTATGGAGCAGTATGTAAGCAAGAGATATTGAATGCGTCCGAGTTCAGATCGGTTTCGGATGCAGTGCGTAACCGCTCTTATACCTGATATGCACTACCAGGCCGCATTCTTAATGAAAGCGGAAAACGGAGCGGGAAGCGGTAGCGGAGCACGCTATATATTTATGCTCTTTCCCGTGTTCACTCACTTCCATTTTTTAATAAGAACGAACATCAATGTATCTATATTTTAAACGACATGCGTCTCTTAAAATGCTTGTTTAAATTATGCTAAACATTTAAGCTAATAAATCATTCCGTAAATCAAACCAACAAAAAATAATTGTATAGTTGACTAAAGTAAAAAATAATTACGCATAAATAAGTAACTACGTATAATATATTTACATTGTTTTTGCTTGTCAAAATGTAGAATGTCAATACCAAAAATTGTCATGCGCATGCGGTCCGAGGGGCCCATTCGCCAAATTCTTTGAAACTGTCGTTACTTAATGAGGTTATATTTGTAAAACTACAAGTTTAGGCAAGCTCTTAGTGTCCCGAAATTGCACAAAATATACTTAACAACGTAGAATAAACACTCAACAGCTGTAAGTAACAGAATTTTGTAATTTGCGTACACAATTTTTGTATACATGCCGTACGAGGGCCCTTTTTGAACCAAGATATAAAAGTACGAAAGCATTCGGTGAAAATATTTTTGCTTCACGAATATAGTTTGGGATTCACTTAGATTTTAACATAAAGACTTCTTTCGTAATGTTCATAGTTTATTAGATAAAGCTGGGCCTTCAGACGGCCACATGCGATCCGTGGACCCAACTTTTCGGCCTATAACTCGCCTCTTAGACTTACACAAAATCTGATACCAAGGTGCACATTTCTTTTAGGATGTTCACTAAAAATAATTACAGTTTCAAAGGATTTTGACGAATAAGCCCTCAGACCGCATGCTCATAAATTGTCTTAACAACAAAAAAAATATATAATAAGCATAAGCGACGCTGATTGTTGTTTTTCTAATAGAAAGGAGAAAACAAATTGAGATGTGGTTGAATAAAGACATTGGCTGTTAATCGTTGGCTGTTAGTCAGCCAATGTAGTTAAGAACAAACTGAATGGTGAATTAAGAAGAATGGAGTGTAGAAACATCATAGAAACTTCCTTAAACACACATCAGCGCAATGTTCATCTATACTGCCAGAGTAATACTACTACTTAAACTGTGCCAGAGTTAAATCTATGTCTGCCTTGAAACTCATAATCGGAAGAAAATAGGATTAAGAAACTGAAATTCTAGCAATTACTACACAGCTAACAAAATATCTTTCGGCGTCTGTCTGTTTGTTGTTATATCTAACTACTCCTAAACTAAGCGACGGATTTTGATGCGGATGCCCACGTCATAATAGCTTCCTGTATGCCAAATTTCAACCAGATCCATCGAGTGATTTGAACTATGCGTTGATAGATCAGTCGGTAATCGATCGAAACATTTATATTATTCCACACGGGCGAAGGGGGAGAAGTTAGGCAGTAGACAAATAAAGCATTAAAAGTCTAAATGACGGCTAACCGAGTGAGGCACATCTGCCTGTAAATTAGGCATTTAGTTGTAAATTAGGAGATCAAAAATGGAACCAAAATTTAATTCAGCGATTAGTGGTTTCGTTCTTATCACTCACCAAATAGAATACACTGAACGTTCTCGATTGAGGTACGTTACCAATTTGCATGTGTATATTTTTTTGAAATGAAACGTCATTAGGCACGCGGAGCTAATGAATGAAACTGTACCGTCACGCTCGGGTATGTAACGCGTTACGCTTGGCTATGTAACACTCGTTCCGGTAAAGTCGGCAGAGAGGGAGCGGGAGACGAAGTTTTCGCTAGTATTAACACCACTGCACTGCTGTACGCATCATTTTTTGACTTGAATACGTCTTTAAAATTGCTTCCTAAGGAAGGAAGGAAGCAATTCAAAAAAACAAATGATAACAAAATCGGGAGTTATAGTTTGGTGTTGCAGCTACAAATCTATCATCTCCATCCAAAATTCAATCACACCACTGGATAGATGAAGGGTCAAAGAATTTATTACGCTAAGTAAGGACTATGGATATCGCGTCCGGAGGAGGGGGAGGGAAGCGCTGCCATTTTGAGATAACTTTAGTGCATATAACGTATTCACGTACAACACACGGCCGTGTCCATGACACAGCCACACCCTATTTTTTTTTTTTTTGAGTAGTGTATTAACCGATACGGTTTTCAGCTATGTTGGACCAAAAACGGTTCAATCATTATCTAAATATGACAAGATGCTCAAAAATGGAAGTTGACGTAAATTCCATAAACTTGTTTCACATACAGTGTAAATAAAAACTGCACTTGCGAGGCGTTTTTTTTCTTTCTATGTAGACTCTACACTTTCATTCACTCAGATGTAAACTTATCTGTACAAACGGGTTATTCTCACTATTTTTACTATGAATCCTACCAGCAGATAATGTGAATTTTCTTCCCTTTTTGGCTAACGGAACAATTTATAACTGTAGCTGGTTATGTATAAGGTGCTTTTCCTTTTGAAGATCCGTTCACTGATCGAATTATTGGGACCACATACGAATATGGTGAATTTATTTTTTAATCGAGAAACTACTTTGACATCTTATGCTATTATACAATTTAGAAATAATGGGAAAAAATTCAAACCATACCGGTTAGAAGGAATTCATAGTAACTATAGTAGGAATAATCAGTTTAAACTCATGACAATCAGAACATCTTAAAATAATAGAAGCACATTTATTACTATACAAGTGAATTAGCAAAACCAATAAAAAAATCACCTCTTGGGGAAGTCAACATTGTCAAAGCTAATCTGCCTTCTCGCTCTCATCTTAGCGGCCTCCTCGAACGATGGCATAGAGTTTGACTTAAACATGCCTAGACTCGGTTTGTCTAACATGCTCAGTCCACTGCTACTATTTGAATTTGAGTCAATGTTCACTAACTTATCCTGTAGGATATTTTTCGAAGCACTTTTGGGGTGGTCTTGTTTCACGGAGCCGTCGCAGGTATTCTCTTTGATTTGGGATGTGAACGTGCTGGTGGACTGCCTGGCCTTTAGCTGCTGGTACGCGGCAGCTGATATGTATCCTGTTATTTTGCTGTTGGCATCGTTGTTGATCTTCTCCTGTTCTTCCTCGAAGCAGTCGTCTACGGTGCGGCCTTGTATGATCGCGAATACGTATCGACGAGCCAGTCTGGAATAACAAGAAGAACAAATTAGATTTTTGACTTTAAAATTGCTTCCGTAGCAAAGTTCGCTGAAGTCCATAGGGTACAAAAGTTCAAAGAAAAGAATGATAACAAAATCGGGGGATACAATTTGGTCAGCTACCAAAATACAAAAAAATATCACCTCCATCCAAAATTCAATCACACCACTAGATAGATGAAGGATCAAAAAAATTATTACGCCAAGTAATGACTATGGAACATCGCGTGCGGGGGTGGGGGAAGCGCTGCCATTTTGCGATAATTTTAGTGCATATAACGTACAACCCACGGCCGTGTTCATGACACAGCCAAACCCCATTTTATTTACTTAATAATACGTATTTAGTAAGCCAGCTGTGGCTCCGACTTCGTTCTCGTGGAATTAGCCATCACAAGTAAAAAGTGCATATCTTTTTATTCTGAGTTGATTTAAATAAACACCAAATGTAAATTTGACAATAATTTCAGTAATTAGATCATCGCACCCTTTTTAAAGAATACCATACTGCAGGCTCTAGAAAAATCTCCTTCAACTTAGGCAATTTATTCATAACTAGATTCAAATTTCTACAAATTATCTCGAAATTATCTCGGTACGATTATATGAAATAAACAACTCACTTTAGCATAGTTTCAGAAGTCGAAAGATTGGGTAAGGCGAGTCGTGCAGCGTGAGGTGGCAGAGTCAACATTTTTCGCGTCAATCGCGCTAGGGCGGAGGCCTTTTCACGGAACCCAGGGGAGGACATGCCCCACCCGTGAGCACGCAGAGCTTCTGACACAGCCCAAAGTAGTTTCTGGAATAAAACATAAATATTAAATGACTACATGCGAGTTGTAGCAATAATCCAATCAGCGAGCGGATTTTCGATAGGAAAAAAAAATAGACATAACTAGCTTAACACTAAAAGCACATGAGTAAAGAAACGGAACAGAGAGAAAGCTGTCTAAAGATCTGCAAAATTTGTGCCTATTCTCATAGGGTTGACACCTTTTGCTCGTACAAAAGGATTAGGGGAAAAAATAAAAATAAATGTACATTAATAAAATGTATTCACACGTACACTAAAGTTAATATCTAAAATACAACGTAGGTACTTATTCTAAAAACGAAAAGTGAATTACCTCACAGAAGACCGCAGTCAAATAATATCTCTCTGGAGTGATATTGTGTTCCTGCATCAGGTCATCAAAAAGAAGGATTAGCAGCATTAGCACGCGCGAGTGGCATTTACTGTGTTGCAAGCAGTGGCGGCTGTACCTTAGGTGCGCTCGTGCGCTGAACCACCATTTCGAAAGATTAAAAATTACATAATATTATTTCATCTTTATTTTTAAATTACCATTTTAATACCTATTTATTTTTTAAACATACAAAAACATATAGCAAATAAAATATTTCATAATGACGAAACAATTTAAGCTCTTTGCTAAACTATTAAGAGTTATTATCCCTGTAAACAAAAATCGCCGCTCGCCGAAGCGCACGAGAGCTGCTATTGTAACTTATATGGGAGACGAGCTAATATGCCTGACGCGTGAAACAAAATATAGTTCATAGAAATGTACTGAGTATTGGGTCTGTTTTCGTGCGCGCCGCACGGGCGACGACATTTTACTATGCCGAAGATTACCGAGAGCAGCCGACGATGTTTGACGAAATTCGCGGGCGGCCATGTCTAGGGATCGCTAAAATGCACTTTCTATGGTCAATATTGAAAAAATAAAAATTCAAACAATACCATCGGGTATTGCTTGTAATTTTTTTTTATTTTAATAAAAAGGTTAAAGGTGATTGAACGTTTCGCTTCAGAAAAATGGCGTCGCATAGATTTAATGTATAAAAATTTATAAATAAGAAAGAAATAACATGTTGTAAGTAAATTGTTGTGTTGTTACAATTTTTAATCTTAATACTTATTAGTGAGCAAGTAAAGTGTGTCAAAATACGAAATATTTTTACTTTTTCTATTATTGTTCATACACACAGTACAGTATTTATTCGTAAACAACGTGGAGCGCACACAAATACCTATACGTGCAACGCGCAGGCCCTGAGCTTGTCCACTGGCGGAGTCAGTTTGAACCGGTTATTTCTAACCGCGGCGTGTACGCGACGAGCGGCCAGTGGACACGCACACAAGGCCACGCATGCTTGTAGTAGTGTACCTAAACACCGCGGTTGAATGAAGCTTTATCTCTGTTCGTTTCTTTACTCATGTGCTAAAAGTGTGCATTTATAGTGCACGTGATAAATTTTAACAAAATGTCTATAGTATTAAAATGTCCATAGTATCAAAAAGTCTATTTATTCATTAAGTCTAAAGTATTAATCATCAATCAATAAAAGCAAAAGGACGATGCGTTTTATTCACAACTAGCGGCTGCCCGTGACTTCGTCTACGCGGATTTCATATAATAAACAATTACTGTTAATAACCCCTCCACTATACGGCGTAACTATATAACATTGTAGAAACATACAGACAGACAAATATTCTAAAAATAATTATTCTGGCTACTATTGCTTCTTTTTAAACTCTTCATATAATTTTTCCTTAAATATCAATTATGTACAGACATCAGTTAGTTAAATTTTTACTATATGTAAAGATATATATGCAAAAAATAGTTACCTTTTTATGCTGTTCATTCAGCAGTGCAGTAGTATTCCTATTCATAAAACCTTCAGACGCACGACGACTAAACGAGTACCCGTGCGCCGTCCCAAGAGAGTCTCCACCAAACGACAAACTCTTCGCTATTTTACTCCGACTCATCTCCGGCGTGTCACCAAGAGCGTCGCGCTTACGTTTCAAGAACTGATCGCTCTGGGTTCCATCTGAACTCTTCGTCTGAGCCAAATCCGGAGACGAGAACAATGCCCTCTTGGACTTCATCGCTTGAATGGGCACCGAAGAACTAGGTTGGGGCGGAACGGCTTTTCTATTCTCCGGGCTTATAAACAGAGCTCTTTTCAATGTTTCTCGGGCAGGCTGTGATTTTGTCAGGTTTTCTGGATCCATTAGTAATCGTCTCATAGCTTTCTTTCTACTCGATCCGCCGCTTCGTGCCTTGGGTGTTTTCGCTGGGGTCTTTTTCCCTGGTGTTTTTCGTATGGGGGTCGTTTTTCCAGGGGTGCGCCGCAGCCGTGGACTCTTCCTTTCTGCCGTGTTTATCAGCTTCCTGTGCGGGAAGAAACTTAAAGACATTCTATCATTAGATTATTATGTAATATTAGTGACAGTTTATACAAAATATATATTACACAGAGTTAGCCGAACATAAAATGAACACGTTGTTTTACTTAGCCGACTTTGAATTACCAATATAATGCGCCAGCGGTTATAGAGCCTACTCATTATTATAAGATACCTATATATAAGAATACCTACTCATTATATTAGTTAGGAAGCTTCGATGATTAATACTAGAACTACATGCACAACGACGTACAAAAACTAAGCAAAATAATGTCGGCAGTAGACAGAAGGTGACAAGACTTGCGAGTGAATGAGGTCACCAGGAAGAAAGGCATTGCTGCGTAGCCAGCGGTGGTGGCGGCACGCGAGCGATATTTATTTAATGTTGCAAGCGTTTATTTGGTTCAGTAACCGCTATACATCAGGCAGGCCGTAAGCTTGTTTGCCATTCGAGGTTGAATTAAAAAAAACACTATGTACTCTAACTGAAGTATGAAATGTACTGAAACAATGCTTTTCTGCGTTTAGCTCTTCTTCAGCGGAACATCATAAAATAGCTACCAAAATCTACTATTAAAACTAACGTAATTTCTAATTGTGTTTTTTTTATGTTTTATAGTGATACTTACTTCTTGTCAATAAGCACCATCTTGGAATTGGAAGCATGCGCCTTCTCATTGATGGTGGCCGCGCTACAAAATGCCTGCCGTCGTCTAGCCAAGTGAGAAAGACGGCGTCCTGGGGATTTGGCTTGGGCCATCCTGTAATAGAAAGTATCAATTCTCACGTTTTGTCATTACCTGCTTAAAGGCTCACCACGTTCTTTAAGCCAAAGCCAACCTCGCCTGCATGTGGTGCACCCTGCGGCTAACGAAAAAAGCTCAGGCATAAAAGAGAGGTAGTTTTCTGTTTCACATGTCTCGCAATTAGTGATGCGCGCACTTCTGGTCCACTTCACGGAAGTGAAGTTGCATCAAAGACGCATGCAATGACGAGCTCGGTGGCGTAGCGGTCAATGACGCGGCTTCGACACCAACGCTCGTGGGTTCGATTCCCACATAGGACAAACATTTGTGTGCATGAACATGTCTGTTTGTCTTAGTCTAGGTGTTTTCTATGTATCATAAGTATATATTTACAAAAAAAAAATGTATTTACGTATGTTTATCAGTTGTCTAGTACCAATAAAACACAAGCTTCGCTTACTTTGGGGCTAGATGGCGCTGTGTAATTTGTCTGACAATATTTATTTATTATTATTATGTATCTCTTTTTAATCACGGGTCAAGCCCGGTCATTTGATAGGCATGCGCGGGGATATGGATCCAACGCGTAGAGGCCCCTTTGAGAAGTTTGATGTAATGTTGTACGCCCGCCGTGACCCGCTCCAGGATATGTCAATAGAACGACATACCCATGAGCAGGTCTCAGCAGGCGTTGAGACTATTGTGAAGTGTGATGGAAAATAAATGGGCTATGGAGATGAGGTCTGGGTGAACTTAATACCGGGCTATTACAGAAGAGGGACGGACGCCTGCCATAACTGCTTTTATTGCTAGTTATTTGCGGCAGGCGGTGGCTTGCCACTCACTAGATGGGCCCCCGAAATGCCAGGAAAACGGCCGGGGGCAACACCGGTGTGAGTGACTCAGGGATGTCGAGAGGTGTGCTGCGCTTTCTCCGAAGTTACTCGCGGCGTGATGCCCTTTAACACTTCCACCCCTGGAGCATATAGCTCTAGCGGCTCCTCTCTGGACGGCCAATGAAGGCAAGCCAGAGCTGAGAGTCCTGCGGGCCTTCTTGTGTTTACACTCCGACCGATGAAGACACGTCGGATACGAAGGCCCTGACCGACTCTCTGGAGACTCGGGTCCGTGGTGTCGCTACTCACACAACAGCTCGCCACACAAGCTGCCCTGCGGACTTATTATTATTATTATTAAAGAGTACGCGAGGCACTTTCATGACCGATATTTTTTTTATTGACTAACTTTTTGTTTAGTTGATAAAAATACAACTTCGACAACGGACTCGTCATTTCTGACGGTATGTTAATAACATAAAAACTTATTACATCATCATTCCTTCCAAATTTTTTATGTTTTTTTTATAGCTTCCATTATACAAGTACTTCATAATATTATTTGAGCAAGCTTAATGACTCAATAATAATTATGTTAATGACCTATACGAGAAATACTATTTAATATATTTATAAAATATTTTATTTGTTTCTCTTTACTTTCAACCCTCATTAGTAATGATTGGTTGTTAGCATTAGTAATGAGTCATTACTAATGTTAACAATACTAATTTATAAATGAGAAATGTGTTTGTTTTAATTATTATTACAACATTATAAAATTATATAATTTTATAATGTACTTCAGTCATAATACGAGAAATACCATTAATACATATATTAAATATTTTATTTACATGTCCTTACTTTCAACCCTTATATTACTAATGCTCACAACCAATTTATATGTGAGAAAGTGTGTTTGTTTTGATGTCCTTTATGTCAGAGACCATTCATTCAAATACTTATAATATGCAAACCCATTTTCGCACTATGCACAAATGTCGGGTAATTATAATATAGCAGTTTGTAAAAATGTCATGTTGCATTCAGAAACTCGTTCATATTCACTCGCACATTTCTCTTGAGTATAAACAGGAGTGTTGTGCAAGTAAAAAGAACTGATTTTCTACGCTATTTTTGATTTGTTTCTTTACTAGTACAGATTATACATACTTGAGCCTTAGAGCCTTCCTTTTATGAGCGCTGCTGGGTGACTGCATGCCTCCTGAGTATATGTTAACGCTGGTGTCCGTCTCGGCACCGACAAACCGTTCGCCGTAGCGCCGGGCTAGAAGCTCAAACTTCTCAGAGTAGTTTGTCACATTGTAACTGTAAAAGAATGTATATGTTTAACATATAAATAAACAATCGTAAGAAGTGAGTGAAAGAATCATTCTCCACAACAGTATGTATAAACTTTTTTCTAACTACTTAAGGTTTGAGTAAATAACAATCTAATTTGTTGAAGACTGGTTCTTCATTAACGATCATACAAGGTCGAACCGTTGAAGACTGCTTCGAAAGTTCGAGAAAGAGAAAGAGCCTGTAATAATAATGATATGTAGTTGACTGGAAGAGATCCCTGATGGCATACGTCCACCATTGTACTAGTGATTAATATTACTGTATGTATTATTGTTATAGTGCTATAAAGATTATACAAACAAACAAACAATGCCACCAACAGCATAATAACAGGCTACATAACAGCTACTACACCAGCTGAAGGCAAGGCGGACTGCCTAGTAGCATGCCTTGCATTGCATTGCCTTGTAACAAGCATGTGAATAAAGTCTCTTATACAGCTAATTAACACTAACACTCACACTAAGTAACAAGAAACTACCTAAGTTTGTTAAAGTACATATATAGTAATTTAAACTATAATATTTATAATCTATTAAAGGAAAAACTTTTAAACCATGAAAAAGGTACTTACTAAACATCATAAAACCTGCATTTCAACACATCTGGCCATGCTGACTCATTTGCTTCTATAGCAGTGGCCATTTTAATTTCGATAGTCTTGTCATTTATACTAGTATCTAAATCTGATTCTGATCTAGTACTTTCCTTTACATTGGAATTATTGCACTTTGAATCCATCTCTTGGCTCTCCGATGACTCCTGTTCTGTTGGTATTTCAATAAATGAAACTCTTTTCGTAGGCGTCGTAGAGTTGACTTCAGATGGGATACTTTTGACTTCTTCACTGAATGCTGGCAGGTAGCAGTAGTATTTCTTGAGCATTTCTGTTACATCAATTTTTAATGTAGTCACAGAGGGTGGAGGTAAGACGCCTAGGAGGGCTCCCTGAAATAATATGAATAAAAATTAATAAGTACAGTATACCTATACATTTGCTTTTATGGCAAGATAATAAAAGTATCAATCTGTTCAATCAATTAGGATAACCGTACAGGAGCAGATATTTTCTCTAAAAACATACAACACAATCAGAGTACAGGGCAATACACTACTGTATTTGAAATTGAAATGTATGCAATTACTTGTGCAATACTGAATCTAGAATTCTAGACTTTCCAGGCCAATGCTGGCCTAAGCGCTCTGCAATGTTTAGCAATATTAACATATTCAGGTTATCATTAGGTCAATATATAAAAGCAATGATGCATTCACCTATCATTCATTAATACTCATCACCTTTTGTCCACCATTGTCTCCTGAACTTATTACTGTGTCTTACAACATTTTTATAGAGATTCAGCCTTTATTTAAAAAACTTACAGGTGGAGAATGTTGTTGGTTATGCATTTATATAGTTCATCAAATTAAACACTTAGATGTAAGGTTTTAATGTAGACCTATTTGTTTTCCCAAATAAAGAAAATATAAATAGCTAAGAAAAAAGAATCAAGTCTTAGTTGCAAATAAGTTTTTGTGTGCGGTTAGCTCTGTTGTGAGATGAACAGTTGCAATTGTAAGATGACCAAACACATATTTCTACATATTCGTAAATCAATGAAGAACCGGGGGCCCTATCGCCGAAGCTAAAGCCAATTATCATTGAATATATTGATGTGAAATATAGGTCTTGCATTTAAGTTATTGACAAACATCTTCAGCTTAGTCGCTAGATCTCCAGAGTTTTTACCAGCTAAGCTTAACACAAGTACCATAATCTAAACTGAAGTTTGATATTCACAATCAAAAAATCCAATGGTGATCAGCTTCAGCTTAGCCGGTAGGGCCCCAGGTCTTTAGCTGCAGAATAGTCCTGAATACCAGGTGTGCAGATTGTCTTATGGAAGGAGATAGAGCACACTTGGAAGGAAGGAAGGAGATAGAGAACTCCTTGTACAGTGTGCAGAAAGCCCAAATAGATGATAAGAGTATGCATTGTTTCCCTGCAAAATTAGGTGTAATATACCTTAGTTTAGAAGTTATTCCTATAATATAAAGATTATTTTAGTTCATTTTCTAGTAAACACAGTAGTGTAGTGTTTTTCATATATTAACTTTTTAGAACAGTAAAGTTTTATTTTCATATACTCAAGAAGTATATTAAGACCCTAAAAAAAGTTAACGCATTCGCTGCCTATAATGCAGGCATATATGCCATACAAAAGACACGTATCACCAGTGCCTTGCGACACTTATTTGCGTTCAAAGTAAGTTATTAGCAGTGCCTGTAACACGTATTTGCGTCAGGCGCCCTGTAAGCAGTGCCGGCCGACACATCTGTGCGTTCAAGCGAACAATAGACTAGCCGGCCGAAGTCTATTGTTCTCGGGGTCTTTGTATTCCGGACTCAGAGAGATAATAAATATAAGAATAAGGGTTATTTCCATTTCGTACAATTTACTTGGTAAACGGCTCGGAAAACTATGCAACCAATATTAGAGTTCTAATTTCATAGAATAAAGAGAAAGTTACGTATTCAATTAAATAAATCCGTTTTTTTAAGTATGTCTTTGGTAGTCGAAAATAAAAATTTCTCATTTTTTAATAATTATACACGTTTATAGCGCGGGCAGTTTAGAATTTAGGAGCGACACGTGGGTGAACTATGAACAGGGTTATCACAACACACGTAAATAACTAATATAAGAATATTCCTATTTTTATTGTTTGATTTAATCTTCTTTATGTCTATTATTAAAAAACTTAACAACACTCTTATTTGTTTGAGGTTGAATATACAGAAAAACAAAACATACATAAATATTTAGGTATTTTTTTATTAGACATTGTTTTGGCGGGGCAGTTTGTGGGGCGTGGATAAACAATGAACTTGTCGCTCATATCATATGATATAACATAATCTTGTAATAGGCATATGAGTCATACGACTATTACAAGATTATTTTTATTTTTAATATGTATGGAATTTAATCTTCTTTATGTTTATTGAAAATACCCATTAAGGACTGGCGACGGGTAAATACCCGTCAATAGGTAAAAACGAATTGCGTTACTTTTACACTATATATAAATTATAATGCGCTTGTACATTTTAGATTATATTAAACATACTACTGTGAAGTTGTAGCACATTTTATTAGTAAATTTGACTTGACATGTAGATATGTATGTTGGGAATTTCAATTTGATTTCTGATTCCTATTCTGGACAAATGGTACAGACAAAAATATATCGTGTTGGGTCCGCCAAACGCCGGATCAGTGACGGACAAAAGGATAAACGCACTTACTGCAGCAGCAGTCACAAAACCAGCGTGTCAGGTAAGTTACCATTTCTAGACAAAAGATCTAGATCAAGAATATAAGTAGTTGGCTAGTTTTGTCATACTTCTCTATCCAGCGTCTCCGGCTTCCTGGATTGTAGCAGATGATGATATCATATTTCCAAATATAGAAATGAAATACATTTATTGCCAAACACACACGTGATAGAATAAGGAACATCACTTAAATAAATAACGAGAATTTATTTAATATGCTATTACATAAAATTTAAAATGCAATAATAGGTAAATAATCAGCCTTTAAAAAAATCCGATATCCATAAAACTTAACTATCTATGTGTAGATAAGAAATGCATCCCATCCCAATACAGGTATTTCATATACTTAAAAGCAGGTACTAAAAACGACCCTCGTAACCAGCTCACTGCTCGTAACACAAGTATGTATGTATTGCAATAGCCGTTGTAAAATCCCGACATCCATAAATTTTAATAATGTATGTCGGAATTTTACAAAGGCTATTTATTAATAAATGATAAGAAATGCATGGTGCATTTCTTATCTACTTAGTTCGTTCGCGAAGAATGCAGTGATTCATCGTTGTCCACCGGCCTAGCCATACCCTGTAATCAATCAGGTAGCAAAAAATTATAAAGTCAAGTTCACAGTTGAAGTAGTTGAGGTAGCGTGTCCTTTGAATTTTAAAATTTTGAAAATATTTCTTCATCTATTCGTAAAAATAAAAAAAGGCTCGATATTCATGATGGAAAAAGAAAGGTAATTTACAATGTTTTTAAGTACTTTTTAACAGAGTGAATTGAATATGACCGTGGAGAGAATAGTACTAAAACAGTAACTATAGTATTAAAAAATACAAAACAAGACTCTACTGTTGTTGATTAAATTATATTATTAAAGATTATTTTAATTTAGGACAATTTATTACATACATTAAATTAAATCTGTAAAAATATAATTTGTTTGAATTTTAACTCCACTGTGAAAACACCTTTACACTGCAATTTCACTAATGACTCACTGCATTCTTAATGCGAACGAACTTTTTTTATAATAGATAAGTTTAGTCATGGTGCATTTCTTATCTATTTAGTACTCAAATGGTCAGCCTTTGTCAAATTCTTGGAAATTACCAAACAATTACTTAAGTACAAAGTAGAGAACTATAACATTTGGTAATATCAATTGAAAATAAGCGACCAGTGCTCTGTAAACCTTCGTGGAATACATATCGCTACTCTCTTGTGCTGTGCTCGTAACCCCCCCGTTGACCCTGCTTGTTTCTTTGGATACCGATTCTGCTCTCTTTGAACTTACTCTGGCTTGATTTACGGACTCCGAGTGTACCTACTTACGATTGGATTTTTAGTAAATTGTCGTGCGTGTAGTGAACTTTGGCTTGATTTACGGACTTCGAATTTACTCCCGATCGGATTTTGGTGAATTGTAGTGTGTGCAGTGCTTATTGGTACCCATCGTAAGTATATTTTAACATTTTCATATATTTTTACACATTTTATTATACTAATATTATAAACTAACTTCTTACACGCGGCATCGCTAAGTACGTGAACATAGTACTTACCTAAATAAAACGTATAACCTGAATAAATATAAAACTGGAACATTTTATGTATGTCAAATTTCATTCAAATCCGTTTAGCCGTTTACTCGTGAAAGAATGGCAAACTGCCATCCATACATTACGTATATTATCTTATTATTGTACAAAAACGTACATTAGTCGTACTTTAGTACAGTTTAATTTATGATTTATTTGGAATTCATACGTCCGCCATTCTGACGGACACGATTAAGCTTACATACGTAGCTTACTTACGTAGTAGTTTGCCTATTGTATAATAGGCATTTGAACAAAGTTCTAAAATTATAAAAACTCTCTATCAGTTACATAAAATACATAAAACTAGAACGATCTGCGGTTTTAAAATTTTAATAACTTATGTCCGACGTGTTTTATGGTCGATGAAAGTTTGGTGGGAAAGTCTATTTTTAAAGTATGAAATTATAGAAAATAAAAATTACCATTGTAGAAATAATAAAAAATACTATAACTTTTGTTACGGCACTAGCTACATAAACGCAATATTTAACATAGCTGTTGTACAAATTTCTGACTCAATGCATATAAAATAGCGTATCGTGACGTCATAATACTGTAGCCTTTTGTAGTATGGAGCGTTTTCGGGATAATCCAAAATTGTGATCTTCAAGTTATCATATATCAAGAAGTTTTTATGCTATCAAAGTAATTGTTTCGCCTATAGTTATATTATTGTGACTTCTTTAAATAACTAATCGAAAAAAAAAGGTCTAGATGCCTATTATAGTCTTACAATAATGCATAATTCATAGATATCTTTATTTTAATCACCAGGCCGGCTATTACCTCCTTCGTTGACTGTACTTACAATTTTTTAACTTAGAATTGGAGATAACATGCTTCATAATTAGACATTGTTATTTTGCTGGCAGTTTGGTGTTAACACGTAAATGAACGATGAACAGGGTTGTTACACGTAAATAACTATTATGAGAATTTTCTTATTTTCATTAGGTAATTTAAAAATCTTTATGTATATGCATATGCAAATAAACAATATAAGTAGAGATGAGAAAATTCTAACTTTGAAGTTCAAAACGGCTTAGGCGCAGAACGTCTACTTCGTAGAATGTCTACTGATCGTAAAACGAATCTTTCTCATATCCCTCTTTCGCAGAATGTGCTTTTCGCACAATGCCTCTTTAGAAAAAGGTCGCTTTCGCACATTGTCTCTTTTTCTTCAACAAGCTGAAATAACGATGATGATTATAATATGAAGATATATGTTTCTGTACATAATGATTTCTTTAATCAAAATATTGTACCAAAATATTTATATTTCGTTTGGTGTAACATTTTTGTTTACTCTGTGACTTCAATAAATGATTTTTCTTCAAAGATCTAATCTATATGCTAAGTCCCTGTCGCGACATTTTGCGAAAGAGATAATGTGCGAAAGCAACCTTTTGCGAAAGAGTCATTCTGAGAAAGGCACATTCTGCGAAAAAGGCAATATGAGAAAGATACATTTTATGACCAGGAGACGTTCTGCGAAGTAGACATTCTGCGACTAAGCCAATTTAGGCTTAGTATAGGTTTTTATGTACGACTGCCCGTGCGATAACGATGTATAGTCATAATGTATTTAACTAAACATAAATAAACTTATGGCATGGTAAAATAAAGTATATTATATTCATTATTTTACTTCTAGATGAACAGCGATCACGACGATGTCGAGAGAAATCTTATGGAGATTTTTGGTGAAGACGATGCCGAGCAATATCGGCAAGCGAGGCGTCGTCGGAGAGAAAGTGGTGCCTCAGAGGCAATTATGGACTCCGATTCGTCTGCTTCGGAATCAGGTGGAAGGTATGAATTAAACTTCTCATAATTATCTGTAAAAAGTTTAGTTTTCTGGCTAGAAAAGCTTGAAATCGTTTTTTTTTTTAGATCGAGTGACTCTTCGACTTCGGCGGATAGCACTGTGGAAATTATTGCTGCCGACGTCGTTGAAGACGACACAGAAGACGAATGGTTAGACCATCAACCAGTTCCTGTTGTATTGCCGTTGACGGGTCGTCCCGGTATATTAATACCTAATGCGACAAATCTGTCGCCAATAGAATATTTGAAGGTATTATTTAATATTAACTTCATGACGTCGATAGTTCATTCCACAAACAAACACGCATCAGAAATTATGGCTCGAGGCGGGCTAAAACCACATAGTAGAATCAAAATGTGGAAGGACACTTCGGTTGACGAACTTTATACGTTCCTAGGAATAATATTTTTTATGGGCACAGTTAAAATAAACAAAATTAATAAATATTGGTCCAAGAACCATTTATATAAATTTTCCTTGGGCCAATACATGAGCCGAAATAGATTTTTGTTAATATTACGTTGCCTATACTTTGATTTCGATAACGGAAATGTCGGGGTATCATCATTATATAATAAAATAGAAACATTGATTAATTATTTTAATAATCTTATGAAAAGCCTTGTATACCCCGACAAAGAGCTGACGATCGACGAGTCTATGGTGCAATTTAGAGGACGGCTTTTGATACGTCAATATATTAAAAATAAAAGACATAAATTTGGGGTAAAATTATACATATTGGCTGACCCTAACGGTCTTGTCCATAGGATTCACATGTATAAAGGGTCAGCCGACCCTGACGTGAGCGGGACAGGGCACGTAAACAAAGTCGTCCTCAAACTTCTAAATGATTATTTAAATGCTGGTCATTCCGTCTACATGGATAACTTTTATAACAGCATTGACCTCGCCGAAATTTTATTATTAAAAAAAACATATTGTACAGGCACATTGCTCAATAATAGAAGAAAAAATCCTGTAACGGTGACCAGCAAAAAACTTAGTAGAGGTGCTAGCATTTATAGATGTAATAGAAAAGGTGTATGCGTCATGAAGTGGAAAGATAAAAGAGATGTACTCGCTCTTTCCACTGAGCATACACCGCGCATGGTAGAAGTAGTAAATAAGCGTGGTCGTGCCAATTCGAAGCCAAATATCATCGTACAATATAATAAATATATGAAAGGAGTAGATAGGCACGACCAAATGCTTAGTTATTACTCCAACCAGCATAAGTCTGTTAGGTGGTACAAAAAATTAGGTATACATATTTTCGAGACCATGTTACTGAATGCATATTTTCTATACAAAAAAGGCACTAGCAACACTATTAGTTTAGAAGAGTTTAGAGAAAATGTGTTGCTAGGCCTTTTACCAGCACCTAGAACAGTTCCGCCACAATTGCCTACCCATATGCCCCAACCCCTGGAGCGAAACCACAATGGAGTAGTCAAACGACGGAAATGTTCTAGATGCTGGAGTACTCAAAAAAAAAGAAAAGAAAGTAACATGGTCTGTGCGGACTGTAACATAGCACTATGCATCGCTTGTTATGGTCCGTACCATATCGAAAATATGTTACTGCCTTGATTTTTTTTTATACTACGTCGGGTGGCAGACAAGCATACGGCCCGCCTGATGTGATGCTGTTACCGAAGCCATATCAACGCTCGCAACATAAAATATCGCTCGCGTGCCGCCACAGCCGCTGCCAACGTAGCATCTCCTTCCTTTCTGGTGACCTTACTCACTCGCAGGAACACAACAAGCTTCAAAGGAATTGTTATTTGGCTGCGGTATTCTGTGAGGTGGAGGTACATTCGCCAGTCGGGTAGCGTACAATTACGCTCCCTACCTCTTTTCGCCAGAGCTTCGTTTGTCAGTCAGTAGGGTGCACCGCATGCAGGTGAAGTTGGCTTTGGTTCAAAGATGTTGATGAACCACTTACACCCCAAAATATTCTGTATCATCATAACAGACTTTATACAATGTGTAACATGAATTATGTAACGTATTCCCCTATTTTTATATTACGCCGGGTGAAAACAAGCATACTGTCCGCCTAATTTAAAGCGGTCGCTTTGCAATACCAATTGTATTGAATGGGCGCTAGCACTCGCGCTGCTAACACAGCATCTCCTAACGTTTGGTGACTTCACTCACTCGCAGGAACACAACAATGTTCAAGGCTATTGTTATTTGGCTGCGGTGAGGTTGAGTATAAATCCCTAACCGGGTACGGCATGCACTAGCTTTCTTTCGTTGGCTTCATTTGCCAGGCGACAAGTTCCATCACGTGCAGTTGAGGTTGACTTTGGCTTTAAAGATGCATAATAACAAAGAACTTTTATTACGCGGGAAAATTTCTCTAATTGCAAAAGAAATCTGATGTTCCATGAAAATTATCACATATTATGAAGTAAATTCTACTTTGATTGACATTGTTCTTCGCAATAAAAGTTGTTTGATTTTGAGTACTGAGCTTGGTCCTAAAGAAATTGTATTAATTTATGTTACATATTGTATAGTATTACAACTATAAATGCAGAGCCCATAAACTATGTGCGTTAGGACCACGGGTGTACATCACAGAATTGAATTGTTTGTCTACAGAAAGATGGTACCTACAGTGTACCTTAGTTAGTGTACCCTTAATGATATCCAGTGTACCTCTTTTGATAAAGAGATATATAATAAAATATGTACACCCGCCATTCTAACGTTAGAACTGCGGGTGTACATTTTTTTTCGCTAAGGAGCTGCTTATTTAAAAATTTTCTTTTAGTTATTATGCGTACCTACTGTGTACCTTAGTATACCATTAATGAAATCCGCTGTATTTTTTCTGATAAAAAGATATGTAATAAAACATGTACACCCGCCATTCTAACGTTAGAACTGCGGGTGTACATTTTTTTTTCGCCAAGGAGATGTTTATTTAAATTGTTTTTTTTTGTTATTATGCGTACCTGCGGTGTACCTGTATATAAAAATATAAAATAAGCAAAATGTTGACAAATACGAGTAAAAAACGTCAATACCACAGCGTATTGCAGCTATCACTTTCAGTACCATTTTTATTTCTTCTGGATACTTACTTTATACATTTAATTTAAAGAAAATGACAAATACTAGTAATTATATATTATGCATTATACATATTAATTAATTAAAGTCAATTGTTGGTCAAGTAAAGCTGCAATACGCTGTGGTATTGACGTTTTTTACTCGTATTTGTCAACATTTTGCTTATTTTATATTTTTATATAAAGGTACACAGCAGGTACGTATAATAACAAAAAAAAAACAATTTAAATAAGCATCTCCTTAGTGAAAAAAAAAATGTACACCCGCCATTCTAACGTTAGAATGGCGGGTGTACAAGTTTTATTACATATCTTTTTATCAGAAAAAATACAGCGGATTTCATTAATGGTATACTAAGGTACACAGTAGGTACGCATAATAACTAAAAGAAATTTTTTAAATAAGCAGCTCCTTAGCGAAAAAAAATGTACACCCGCAGTTCTAACGTTAGAATGGCGGGTGTACATATTTTATTATATATCTTTTTATCAAAAGAGGTACACTGGATATCATTAAGGGTACACTAAGGTACACTGTAGGTACCACCTTTCTGTAGACAAAAAGTTCAATTCTGTGATGTACACCCGTGGTCCTAACGCACATCATAAACTTGTATTAAGTTCGAGGTACATTTCATAGAAGTAGCACCATCATAGGCAATTAAAAAATCAGGCAAACGTTTCTAACCACATATAGAATCTACTGGTCCATAGAAAATATTCCTAAAATCGTCAACAATATAGAAAATCTGCTGATCGATTGAAAATATTTATAACTTTCTATTATCTACTGGATGTGATTGCAAATGTTCTTCATAAACGTTGTTTGTTGTGAATAAATAGTCTATAGTGATTTATTTGAATTTCAAATTAATTTCAATTATGCCAAAGACTTCTACTACAGTTTACAGTATTTTTTTTAAACTCAATGTATTAGAATTTTTTGAAAAATGGAAAAATTCTAGGTGGGATTTGAACCCACGACCTCTCGATGACCGGTCGAGTGAACCTAGGGCAAGGCAGGTGAATTTTTCCATTTTTCAAAAAAATATTTATCTGGCAAGTTGGCCAAGACAACTATTTAAATAATAATAAAGTATTACAATTTGTTACCTATTTTTCTTTATTGTTTATAATTTGTATTGTTTATTCCCTGTAAATAATAAATAATAATTAATATACTATATTCTTTTATTTATTAGACATTTGTTTTAAAGCTAAGAACAGATCACGCTTGGCAATAGCAATGCGATTACAAGTCCTATTTATGTATGACATAAGCATCTAGGTCAGTGTCTAGCCAGAAGTTCTCTTAACTGTACACCTGAAATACAATTTACCTATACTTATTTCCCACAACACTGTCAGATTTTAAACTCATATTAAAAAGATTTGTGTAGCTATCTGGGCAAGCAAATAGGTACCTACTACATGGATAATATTGGTCAAATGACTAGCAATAGCTACACTGACCCCGAAGCTCGCGGGTTAGATCCCCGCACAAGGCAATCACAAGGGTACATGAATCGGGATCTTCAGACTGTACTTCACTAAAAATAGTTTTCGTAGCACCTAACTCAGGCTTTCTTAAAATCCATGGTTTAGATTTCTCTTGAGCCAACAATTCTGTTAATTCTTCCACCTGGGAGAGGTACAAGTAACTTAGTGGATTTTCTAATATATTTTTTTCCGATCAACTTCTCATAATGTCATCCGGACAAAAAATGCACATTTCCTATAACGTCAACTTCGCAAAAAGACAACTTCTCGAAATGTCCACTTCGCACAATGACAACTTAAATGATATATTCGCAAAAATACAACTCTTCGTAATTTGTGCTTTAAATGGCTAATAAAAAATAAAACCATGGTTGACGTGACATACATAGGGATGTAAAGCGAAAAAAACTATATTTTACGTCATTTTCCGATATTTTAGGTAAAATACGGTAACTTTCGGTAAAAAGCGATTTTGGTAAAATTACGTAATTTTACAACCCTAGTTGTACATTACTTCCTTACAAATTTTGCTAATAGATTTTCTAAAGAATCGTGGTTAAAGTCGGGGATATGGTAGTATTGTGTAGGTATTATTGTTTAGTAAATATGTAGGTGATGAGAATAATGTCGCAAATATATAAGTTTTTTAAAAAATGAAAGGTTAAGATTTTCTGCAGTTCAATTAAATATTTATTTATGTCACGTCAACCATGGTTTTCTTTTTTATTAGCCATTTAAAGCACAAATTACGAAGAGTTGTCATTTTGCGAATATATCATTTAAGAGAAGTTGACCAAATGCGAAGTTGTCATTGTGAGAAGTGGACATTTCGAGAAGTTGTCTTTTTGGAAAGTTGATATTCCAAGAAGTTGACGGTATAGGAAATGTTCATTTTATTGTCCGGTTGACATTATGAGCTGAAAGACACTTGTCCTTGTTCATATAAGATCAACTGAACTGAGTTTCTGTCTCGCCACAACATCAAAAATACATGTGAACACTCACTCGGCCACAGCACTGTCTCGACCAAGTGACATTTTACTGTCTCACTACTCTACTCGGTAGGTGTAATCAGGCCATAATGTATATCATAAAGTCGTCAGATATATATAGCTAGCCAACACTTACTGTTCATTTATCATGTTATCTACTAGAGTTAATTGTATACTATGGGGGCTTTTTGACTACTACTACAATTATTTATAAAAAAATAAAACAAAGTTATGAGTACATATTATATTATAAAAATAAAAAATTTAAACTTCGTCTCGCACATCTTCTTCGTTTGCGACACCGCCGTCGCCGACAACGATGCGAGTGGCAGTGACCACTCGCACACTTGCCAGGCGGCGGACGCCGCCTTTTTCTGGGCAGCATTTCCGGTGAGTACAGATTTCTAATAAAATAGAAAATCAATAGAGAATAGCGTAGCATTTAATATATTGTGTGGCACAGGCTGCTAGCTTAAATGGGGAAAGGGTAATTAGAACAATGTATGCAATGCGAAATTGGAGGTTTATTTAAAAAAAAAAAAAATTGCTTTATAGCAAAACTCAGAGGAAACCAAATAATTTTGATAAGTCATTATATTGTTTTGAAGTTATCCCCATATTTATTACACAGTTTTCACTCAACCAAAACAAATAAGTAGGTTTTTACAATAATATGCATTTTCAATGATGCAGCATAATCTATTTATTTGGTAATTTATGAATCCAATTAAAAATATAATAATGTATTGTAAAGTGAGCATTATTAAACTGATGGAAAGTGATATTTTCATCATCATTAACTTTTAATTCCCAAATTAAAAAAAAATGAAACTGGCTTCGCACAGCTTGACATAAGATTTTTTTATATTTTTTTTTGTATTTATATTTGTGTACTTATTTATATTTGTGTAAGGATCCTTAATCTTTTCTAGCAATAAATATAGCTTGTTAGTCAGGGTGAATGTAGCTTTCCAATAGTGAAAGAATTTTTGAAATCGGCACACAAACCCTCACAAAAAGCAATGAGGTTGTTACAGAGCAAAATTAATTATAAGCTCATTAAAATGTGCAACAAAAAGACAATCTCATGCAGACTATTAAGCACCCATAAGCAATTGCATGCCCCATCAATCACTGTTAGTTCTCACACCATAATGTTATAATAGTTTTCCAAATTCATAACAAAATTCAATCCAATCACCTCATAACATCATGTTGCTTTATATTCTCTGCTCACCATTTCGTTGTTGGTATTCAACAAGAGGCTATATAAATGTGTCAATAGTTGATACCTACGGGCAGTTTATTTAGACAAATGTGAAGGATTTGATAACATCTAAGAGTAGGTTTTATGTATTATTCTATATCTTTCAATCACTCTGAAAAGTTCACTCACAAGCTTTATGTTATTTTGGATGGCAAACAAACATACAGCTGCTGTGATGTGAAATAGGTACTGTTCCCTATGAACGCTAACAACACAAGTATCAGTAATCTGGTGTCCTTACGCATTTGCAAGAATACAACAACCCTCCTGGGAATTGTTATTTTTGCTTTAGTTTTCTCTACGGCTTTCTCCATCGGGCAACTACCTGGGGCCTTACCACAAGCTCTAAACGCAGGAATGGAACTATGATGGTTGCGTATTTATCAATTATTTTCATTCATAGATTCGCAACCATGATGGTTCCATTCCTGCGTTTAGAGCTCGTGGTAAGGCCCATGTTGTATATTGCGTTACCTACCTCTTCCACCAGAGCCTTGTTTGGCAATCGACAGGGTGAACCACATGTGCAAGCGAGGTTAGCTTTGCTTCTAAATATGAAACATTCCATTCCCATTTTGGGACATTCGGGTAAAAAGATGGTCATTACATAAGAAACTTCATTTTATTAGATATACAGTAGAAATGCGCTATAAATGAGAAAAATAGCTTACTAACCGGTCTCTTTGACGACGGCGACCCATTTTATCTGTACAAATGAATAATAATAAGTACTGAGCTTTGTACATATTGTAAATAGTGAAAGAAATTACTTATGGATAAATATTACTTACTTAAATTCAATTCAATCAAATTATTTTCTTGTTTGCGTGCGTTTGGGCAGATGTCAGCCACAACCAGTGTTGCCAGTCGGGTTATGTCAGAAATTACCTGAAATATAAAAAAATGTAACCATTTTGTATAAAAAATAAACTTTCATATTTTTTTTAACTGGAAAAGTATTATAATTTGATAAAATAGAATATTAGTTGTATTGACTTACAGAAACATCGATGAGTATTTGAGCACTTGCCCGCATTTCTTGATTTATTAATATTGATCCTATATATTATACAGAAAGCGAAAGTGAACCGTATAATGGAAAATAATCTTTTAATAATTCGAATGACCGCTAGAATCCGCTGAAGTATTATTTATTTTGGAATTAGTTTGAATCGAAAATAAAAATAAAGGATAATAAGAAACTTTAAAGAATCTAATTTGCTACTCTTGCCTTGCCAACTTTTATTTACAAGAAAAACAGTATATTAAAAGCTGCGTAGCAAAACAAACAGTATAGTAAGGCCCAGTGCTTGCGGAGCAGTACAATAAACAGTGCTATGGTCAAATGAAGTATTTTTCAACAGTATTAAAGCATAGAAAACAGTATAATACTGTTTTTAACAGTATGGTTGGCAACCCTACTCAATACAGCAAAACAATTAATAAAGAGATTGTAAAATTATTAATAAAAATATAAATATTTTTTTATGATAATAGGTAATTAATATAACTAATTTATTGCTTCAATATGCAACATAAATGCAGCACAAATAAATTATGGAATAACTGCCAAGGACTATACGAACTCAACTATACTCCGGGATAAATTAAAAAAAATTAGAAAAGGTTTAAAAAAAATTTAAACCTTCTAATTTTAATATTTGGCATTAATCACTACATTATTTTTAGGTTATGTACCAATCTAATATATATTAATTAGGTACTTTTTTGAATCTCGTAAAAATATTTGCGATTCTATGAAAATTTCAAGTATTTTGTGTATTATTCTTGATAATTGTATGCAATTTCTTCAGCAGTCCATTGTGCTTTCGCCTCTGTCATTTATCCGTCTATACGCTCTAATCCAGTATCCTACTATATCTCTTTATTCCGTTGAGCTATTATTTACAAGATGATAATTACACTAGTGCATTATATGTACTGCACGAACGTATCAAGCAAGGTCTTCAGTGCATTACATGTACTGCATGGACAGTGAAAGTGTTAAAGCTCCGAAGTGCAAAATAAATATCAAAAAGATTTTTTTTTATTTGTCTCGTTATATCTCAACTTTAGGATCTCTAATTATGCGCATAACCAAAATTATGTGAATATACATACACATAACTTTATACACATATATATATATATATAATCAAATAATAACCCCCTAGGCATCTTTGACGAGCTCGGTGGTCGAATGGTTAGCATTGGCCACTTTGACTCCGAGGTCGCGGGTTAGATGCCCGCACAAGGCAAACATTTGTGTGCTTAAACACGTCTGTTTGTCTTGGTCTGGGCGTTTTCTATTATTTTAAGTATGTATTCACAAAAAAATTGAATTAAAGTATATTTATCAGTTGTCTAGTACCCATAACACAAGCTTTGTGCTTAATTTGGGACTTGATGCCGCGGTGTATACCGACCAGAAATATTTATTTATTATTATCTGTTGAGTTGATAAAAATGGTAAATAGAAGATAGATACAACTCAGCCTGACACTGACGTTTGTCAGTTCGATTGTACACTGATACAAATGATAAGTACATAAAGTACTTATACGACAGTACTTCTTAATTCTATGACAAATAATTAATAGTTTGCACTATTAACGATATATTATAAAACCAAACTGAAAATATAACTCATATGAAATAATTTTAATTACACAAAACATAAAAAAGAGTACTTCACTTGACGAGCATTTTTCATAACTTGTTGCTGTTTTGACAGCCTAAAAAAAGATACAGTGCCACAAACTTATCTGGCCCGGTGGCGGGGGCGATACGGATACGATCGACTTAAGTGTTGCCATTAAACGAAATGCCGCCCGTTTTAGAGGAAACATAAAAATCAAAGAAATATATACACTTAAAATAATTGCATTGATATACTTATTGATTGTGTTGTGTGGTGTTTCAATTAAATATCAATTGCCTTCTATTTTTTTTTGTTGATTAGTTTTAAAAATGCACCACGTTAAGTCACGATCATAGCTATTATATAATGTTAGAGAGTTATAATATTGCACAGAAACAATTCGTTGACGATTTTTTTATATATAGAAAAATATATATATGTATGTATTTAAAAAAATACCTCAATGGAATGTGTATATGTGGTAAATAAATTAATTGTACCTGGCAATACTAACCTGTAGCAGCAGCTACTCGTTCGCGAATGACATTTCAAGATGGCGGCTTTAGTTCTAAATTTGGCCACCGGGTCAGTTAAGTTTGTGGCACTACGGTGTGAAACACCCAAAAGCAATTCGACAGTGTTACCGTTTTAGTAGGTTTATTACTATTTTTGTACCAAAAAAAGTACAGAAGAAGTAAAACAAGTACAGAAAGCGAAAGTGAACCGTATATTGGAAAATGATCTTTTAATAATTCGAATGACCGCTAGACTCCGCTGAAGTATTATTTATTTTGGAATTAGTTTGAATCGAAAACAAAAATAAAGGGATAGAAACTTTAAAGAATTTATTTTGCTACTCAATACAGCAAAACAAATAATAAAGAGATTGTATCACCAAAATGTACTGAATTTCTTGAACATAACAATCTGATGTAACTGATGTTTTGAAAAAGAAAATGCTGGATTGTAATCAGAAATTAATATAAACATATATATAATGTATTATATATACGTTTATATTAGTTTCTGATACACAGCGCCATCTAGTCACAAATTAAGCGCAAAGCTTGTTTTATGGGTACTAGACAACTGATAAATGTACTTAAATACATTTTTTTTTTGTAAGTACATAAATATAATACATAGAAAACACCCAGACTAAGACAATCAGACATGTTCATGCACACAATTTTTTGTCTTGTGCGGGAGTCGAACCCGCGACCTCGGAGTAAAAGTGGCCATTGCTAACCATTCGACCACCGAGCTCGTCAAATAGGTGCAAATAGGTACGTCGAAATAGGTACAAATTATTTATTAGGTACGAATTATCAATGAATTAACTACTTAGTCGCTATTTTGAAGTTCATCATAATCACAGACGTATAATACGTCTGATCATAATCATAATTTGACATTTCTTTTCCAGTACTTTTATAAAACTGTTTTGTAAGGAAATTACATATAGAACAGCCGCCTGCCATTACAAATTACACATTAATGATGACTTGTTTCATATGTAAAATAGGAATGATGACAGTGTTCAAATAAACCAATGAATTACTTATATTTCCTTAAAACTCGTTTAGCATTTTACGAAATTTGAATTTAAAACCCTTGGTTGAGTAAACGAATATTGTGCACGCAATAAAACCAAATTATAGTACTTTTACAAATATTTAGTGCATTGGAGAGGTATTTTAGTGAATTTCTTTGGTTAGCTGTTGCCAACACTGAACTTTCCCTTGTGGTGCAGCAGCCCATGTGGTGTTTAGTTGTGTTTAGTAAACAAAAAGTGTCACAGGTCAGGTGTCATCACATCGCACAGGAAAAATTTTCGAAATACGAAGTAAGTATAGTTGATCAAGATACTATTTGCAGTATGAATTAAGGTAGATTTTGATAGATTGCATTGGATTAGTTTTTTTGTGTAATTAATCACTTTAATATTGGTATATTTTCTCAGTCCTCTATAAATAATTTAAACATATGTATCTACTAGTCTTTTCTGTTGTTACTTTTGCACTTACCCTTAGTGCATTTAAATTTTTACATCTTGTCATTTGCTTATCTATTAGACTATTAGTTCCTTTGTAACTTATAAAAATGTAGATTATAATGTGAAATCGGTTTTACTTTAGGTACCTATCTAATTAGTAGGTTTATTGTACCCAGCGAAAAGTCTAGTACTTTTCGCTGGGTACAATAAACCTACTAATTTCTATGGTAGGCACCTAGTTAAAATAGTATAATTTACAAAATAAGTACCTACATAAACTTTTGTTTTTGCAGATTATGAGATTCTGTTGGCGGTGCTGGGGTGGCTGGCTACGGCGCGGGAGCGAGTGTTCACGGTAATTTTACTTACCTATTCTTAAAGTTTACACACATTTATGGGGTGTGACTTACCACCACCTTTTAACCAAAGTCAACTTGCTCGTTGTGCTTCCTGCTGATAGACTAACGCGGTTCTGGTGAAAGAGAGGCAGGGCATAGTATAGTTACAAGCTGCTGGACAGGGGAAGTACCTCCTCCTCACAAAATACCGCAGCCTTACCAACTACAGTATAAACTCGATTATCCGGCCCTCAATTATATGTACCTACAAGTCGAATTTATGCAAGCACGAACCTGTCGGAACCGTCATACCCCGCCCGCCGCGCCCCGCGATCGCTGGCCCACGCGTTTCTTGTATCTTTATTGTAAATAAGAAATCTCATAATCATAATATCGTGTACCTACTACATATGCGCAAAGTGCGCTTTTCGTCGTACATTGGATTATCCGGATTTTCGATTATCCGAATGACTAACGAAAACAATTAGTCCGGTTAATCGAATTTCTACTGTATTCCCTTGAGAATTGTTGTGTTCCTGTGTGAGAGCACAGTATAAGTAATAGTACTTGGTGAGAGTGTGTAAGGCAGAAGGTGGCGGCGCGCGAGCGACATTTCATATTGAGTGTTTATATGGCTATAGTAGCCATGTCAATAAGGCGGCCTGTACGCTTGTTTGGTACACGACGTAGTATAAAAAGGCAATGTCAGGTTCGTTTGGAATATTTTGTGCTGTAAGTGGTTCATTATCATCCCTAAGCCAAAACCAACCTTGCCTGCAAGTGGTACACCCTGCTGACTGACAAACAAGGTTCTGAAAAAAGTTAGGGCACAACATAGATAATTCTCTTGAAGATTGTTGTTCCTGTGAATCAGTGAAGTAATCAGGAGCTGGTGAGTTAGCAGCGGGGGTGGCGACGCGCGAGCTCAATTTCATGTTTCGAGCGTTTATATGGGCTACGATACCCGCTTTACATCAGGCGGGTCGTAAGCTTGTTTTCCATCTGATGTAGTATACATATAGTATACATATAAACAAATATGTCGGTTTAATAAAAACCTATCTTTTGCTTTTGTTTTAGCTGTAGACCTGAACCGCAAACCCCGCCACATGTGTCGCCGCGGCCGGTGCCTAAAAGAGAGGAACCAGAGGTGCCGGCGCATTTCGTGGCGGGGTTATTTGTGACCCACATTACGTGGGTCATTTTAAAATTGCTGCCGGGACCTCGCCCCGCAGCAAGTAGCCGTGCCGCTGTAAAACGACGGGTGCTAACGAGTAGTGAAATAGCCGACAGTAACCGCCGGTGGAAGGCGGCGGTGGCCGCCACCCAACAAAGGGTGCAAGATCGATTGGATAAGTTGAGGGAGCGCCATGTATAAAATGACTATACATGGCGCTCCCAGTAAATTATTAATGAATTATAGATGAAATTGTAAATAAAAAAAAAAATAAAAAAAAAATAAAAAAAAAATATATAAAACTAAAAAAAATAAAATTGTAATTTATATAATGTAAATATAATGTGTAAATATAATGTAAATAGAAAATTTTGTTTCATTTGCAGTTTGGGCGCATATTTTCTATCCTTTTTGTAGCGAAACTCATTATAGGTACAAATCGTAAGTAACCGATTGCTATGAAATATTACATACTACATTGTTTGTAAGGATTAGCAAAAGTCTGTCCTTCTGGCGAGATAACCGTACATTCACATGAACGGATGTTAGATTTTAGGGTTCCGTGCCCAAAGGGTAAAACGGACCTTATTACTGAGGCTCCGCTGTCCGTCCGTCTGTCTGTCACCACTCTGTATCTCATGAACCATGATAGTTCGTTGAAATTTTCACAGATGATGTATTTTTGTTTCCGCTATAAAAATAGAATAAAATATTTTTTTAAGGGTACTTCCATACAACAAACGTGATTTTTTTTGCACGTTTTTGCTCAATATTGATAATGACGACAGGTAGACGCTTGAATTATTTACAGAATAAATAGTTATATACATACCTATTCAGTTTAAAAATAAAATAAATATTTAAGGGGGGCTCCTTACAATACAACGAGACATGATTTTTTTTGCCGTTTTTAGGGTTCCGTACCCAAAGGGTAAAAAGGAACCCTATTACTAAGGCTCCGCTGTCCGTCCGTCACCAGGCTGTATCTCATGAACCGTGATAGTTAGACAGTTGAAATTTTCACAGATGATGTATTTCTGTTGCCGCTATAACAACAAATACTCAAAAACGAATAAAATAAATATTTAAGGCAAAAAATCACGTTTGTTCTATGGGACCCCCATAGAACCAACGTGATTTTTTGCCGTTTTTATAGATAATGGTACGGAACCCTTCGTGCGCGAGTCCGACTCGCACTTTGCCGGATTTTCATTAAAATATAGTAAAATAACCAATCTTTTTATATTTTATACTGTAATTTATATTAAATAACAATGAAAAAAATGTTTACTTCCATGTTTTATGATTATGTATTAGCTACATGTTTCGGATACTCTACAAAGAAGCACGAATGCTAATTGTCGTAATGGGACTAACCCGTAGGTCCCATTCTTATCTCTAAACAATGAACGCAAATACGTGTTTAGCGGCACTGCTTAAAGGAAACACAAAATTGTATGAAGCACGCCTTTGCGTCCGCGGCACACGGTAATCACGTCAAAAACGCAAAGAGGGGTTGGTGGCACTGAATGTGTTAAGCTATTTATTTTTATCTGAACATAATATAAAATCAGTTAATTAAATTTGTTTAATTTAAATGTGATTATTATTTAATTATTACTATGAAATGCAATTTTATAATGTAATTTACTCATATTTTTATATTTGTGAGTATGTTGGTTTAGAATATTCCACTACATAGTCAATAAAACATCTTATCACTACATGAGCTCTGGGTTAAGGTATTATGTGTCATTAATTATTGTTTTTAAACAAAACTCACCTCAATTTTCTTTACTCTTCTTTTATCATAAGATTCAAAATCTTTAAGAAATCCCCAAAATGGTGCCACAGTTGGAATTGGTTCCTCCTCACCTCCGTCAGAGAACATGTCAGGAGATCTCACTCCACTGTCAAAAGAAGCCTCGAGGGAGGAGTAACTCTGCTCAGAATTCCACTTTGTGCTGCTTAAGTCTTCATTCATTATCGGTATATCTTTCTTACACTCCTCATACTGAGAGTCTCCTGTACTTTCGGCTACTTTTTCAATATCAATCTTTGAACTACTGCTTTGGTCATCAGACACAGTACTTGTTTTAAGATCACTAAGCTCACTAAAATCTCTCTGAAGCGACACTATCTCACCCACATCACTCCCACTCAGATAATCCCCTGGGCATTGATCGACAGATTTCTCATCTAAATTTACTAGTCCATTGTTCGATGTGAAAGCTGTTATAGGATCTACAATAGGTTTTAACTTTTTTACATGTTTTATAGTCCCGTTGAACGATAGTTCACTTATAGGCAGCTTAAAAACACTCTGTGAACTCCTCACGTCACGGAACATGGGCACACTGTCGACAGCATTGTTACTGTTTTCCATTGTAGAGGTTATAAACACAGGTTGCTTGAATATTTCCGTCTTCGACTCGTCAGACGACACAGGGACGTCAACGGGATCAGATTTTTCGCTGAGAAGACAGTTTTCAACAGTTGCGGAAGAGTTGTCAAGTATCGATGCAGCAAGGGACACACAAGGAGAGGAGTCAACTTTCACACATAAATCTTCATGTATAAATGAACTTTTGTTTACTGTATTATCACACGGATCAGGATTTAATAAAATAGATTCAAGTTCGGACGTTTCGCAATGTTTGTTATTTATAACATTTGTGTGCGCGACGACTGTTAAGTCGATGTTACTTCCACTGTTCGAGCTCTCGTAATCGCAGTTATTAGGAGAGGCACATTCCTGTGGACGATCTTCTTCCACGAAGTTATCAACTAATTTAAAGCTTCTCAAATAGCGCTCGTACAAAGAAAAACTGTCGCTCATTGAGGGACAATTCGATTCTTCGAGAGATTCCATCACCACTACATTTTCGAAATAATTATGAGAACACCACACGGGATACGTAATACGTTTATGAAATAGTTGTATAAAAGACCACAAAAAGAACAATATATTTGATTGACAGAAATTAGAAAAGCGTCAGTGAGTCAAAATTTTAGACAAATGAAGAAGTGACTAAACGTCACGCCATTTTATTTTAGATATATCATTAGTGATGTACATTGCGACTCGTACCATTGTTTCCTCAAGCGATTCCAGTGAATTTGTCTAACTCAGTCATGTTCAGTAAAAAAATACTCGATTCGCTATTCTTTTCTATAATTCGATATCGCATTACTGAGTCAACTCGGTACACGCAGTGAAACAACCACGCAGTGAGGCAACCAGTACAACCAATGTTGCCAACTTCTAGAAGTTCAAGTCGCTAGACTCAAAATTAAAAGTCGCTAGAAAGTCGCTAAAACTGTCTGGGAGAAGTGCCAGAGTTCACTGGCGATGTGAAACATTAGAATAGGTAAAAAAAAATAAGAAATGTATTGATAAGTAATTAGATTATAATTAAAATACGTATCGGCCCAATAACGTACAATATCTAGCTTATAGTTAAATAATTATATTATCATCATTGTAACAAGACAAACAATTTTTAGCGACAAATTTTTTTTTTCTCGCTTAGACTGTAGCAAAAGTCGTCACTTCTAGCGACCAAGTCGCTAAATTGGCAACACTGAGTACAACCTTGAAGCTTGTCGCATGCGATGATTGCAATGTAGACTGTGTTTGGCACTACGAGTGCCCATGGGCATGAGCAATAATGGATTTGTGCATGTGCCTTTATGCCCGTTTCTGTTTTATATAAACCTTTAGATACATTAGATCTTATTAAAAGAGCTATTGACTTTGAATGTTTATAGAATTTGTTTTTTTTTGTCGTAGTGCTAACAAGACATATCATGTCAAGTTTGTTATGTTAATATATCTATTGACATCCAAGGCAAGTTCTTTTGAAATAAAAAGTGGAAAAATACCAATTTATGTGCAGTTTGAACTTGGATTGAATGTTATTCTAATGTATCGTATGGAAAAATAAATAGGTACTTATGGAAAAATGTCAGTGAGTCTGCTAAATCACTTGAAACTTCATGATAGTGTAGCATAAATATTTAGAAATACACCTGATTCTGTTTTATTTAAATCAAGTGAGTAGTATTGAAGTTACGACAATATTAGTTCCCATGTTTTTCGAATATTTTGTACGAGCGTGTTATTGTAGTGTATTGCTATTGTAGTATAACGAAGCATTGTACATATTATAATAATAATAATAACTTCCGCGAGTAACTTCGGAGAAAGCGCAGCACACCTCTCGACATCCCTGAGTCACTCACACCGGTGTTGCCCCCGGCCGTTTTCCTGGCATTTCGGGGGTCCATCTAGTGAGTGGCAAGCCACCGCCTGCCGCAAATAACTAGCAATAAAAGCAGTTATGGCAGGTGTCCGTCCCTCTTCTGTAATAGCCCGGTATTAAGTTCACCCAGATCTCATCTCCATAGCCCATTTATTTTCCATCACACTTCGCAATAGTCTCAACGCCTGCCGAGACCTGCTCATGGGTATGTAGTTCCATTGACATATCCTGGAGCGGGTCACGGCGGGCGTACAACATTACATCAAACTTCTCAAAGGGGCCTCTACGCGTTGGATCCATATCCACGCGCATGCCTATCAAATGACCGGGCTTGACCCGTGATTTAAGAGAGATATAATAATAATAATAATAATTCTTTATTGTGGTACATAGGTATGTAAATGTTGTCATTTATACAAAAAAAAATTTCGATCGGCTATGACCTGCCACTGGGCTTACAATATGCATAGACATAAATACGTATTTAAGTCTCTGAAATATGTGAAACATTAAATTATATTAAATATTATTAGAATCATGTCATGTTATAAATATTATTGAAAATTTGTCTGAATATAAATATAAGATGTCACTAAATTAATATAAATCTGTCAATGAATAATCATATGTCAGAAATCTTTATCCTTCAAAAAATTATCGACACGATAGTAGACCTTATCAATCAACATTGCTTTCAATCGTTTTTTAAACTTTATTAACGGTAGCTCCTTTATATAATTTGGTAGATGGTTATAGACTATTACAGACATTTGGAACACACTCTTGTTAAGAAGCGTTGTGTGAGACTGACCTAGACATAGCTTCATCGGATTCCTCAAACTTCGAGTTTGCATTTGTGAAGATAGCGTATATAGGTTTGAATTCGTTTTTGCAAAGATCGCTACTTCATATATATACATACATGGAAGAGTAAGCAAACTAAAAGATTTAAAATAAGGCTCACAGGAACTAGTTTTACTCAATCCAAATATCGCTCTTACACATCGTTTTTGCGCCGTGAACACCATATTTATGTTGGTAGAATTTCCCCAGAAAATAATTCCATAGCGCAGAATAGAAGCGATGTAACCATTATAAGCAGTAACTGCTGTATCTACACTTGATACTTTAGGTAGGGTTTTAAGCGCATATGTATACTGACTTATTTTTTCACACAGAGCTATAGTATGTTGTTTCCAATTAAGTGAGCTATCCAATGTAAGTCCCAGAAACTTAGTTTCATTTACCTGCTCAATTTCTGTGTTCAAGTAATTCACTTTAATCTGTATAGGTCTATTTATTCTTTGTCTAAAATGCATTATTTTTGTTTTATTTAAATTGATTAATAATTTGTTTGCGTCCAGCCATCGTATCATGTCCTTTATAGAATTATTAATGTCAATTTCATATGTTATAGGGTCATTAGCTTCAATAATTACTGTACTGTCATCTGCATACAATACCATGGAATGTGCTACAGCTTTTGGCAAATCATTAATATATATTAGAAACAGGAGTGGTCCTAATATTGAGCCCTGAGGCACACCACAGGGATTGTTTCTGTATTTAGAGCAGTAATGTTGTTCACATTGAAGTCGTTTATTAAAGTGATCTATTTGAGTACATTGCATTCTATTTTTAAGGTAAGATTTAAACAAATTTAGAGCTATTCCTCGAACCCCATAAGACTCCAGCTTCCTAATTAATATGTTATGATTTGTGTAATCAAATGCCCTTGACATGTCCATAAAGACAGCACATATGTCTGTTCTTTTGTCCATAGCATATGTAACTTTCTTCAAGAGGTCATAAATTGCTAGATTTGTACTGCTATTTTTTCTAAATCCCTTCTGTTCGTCAGTTAGTAATTTGTTTTTTACAAGAAATTCATAAAGTCTGTCATAAATTATTCTTTCGTAAATTTTAGCTGGAATTGGTAACAATGCTATGGGCATATAGTTCATTTTATCATTACGATCACCTTTTTTATGTGCTGGTTCTATTATAGTAAATTTTAAGCATTCGGGGAAAAAACCTGTGCTTAGTGTTAAATTTATGGCATGTACTAAAGGTGCTGCTATTTGTTTTGCATTTAGTTTCAGTACTAGCGTACTAATACCATCATATCCAACACTCTTAGAATTTTTCAGACCTGCGATAACTTTTAACAATTCGTCTTCTGTAACAGGGGCTAAAAATAATGAATTGGTCATGTCAGATTTAGGTATAACGTTATTTGTCAATGTCGTAGGTATGTCAAGTATTTGGTCAATAAAATAATCATTAAATAAATTAGCAATTTTTATAGGGTCTGTTATTATTTGGTCATTTTCTTTAAGCTGGTCTATAGATATTTTAGGACAATTAGTTTTCGTATTATTAATAACCTTCCAAGTAGCTTTTGATTTATTTGGGGCATTTTTTATATAATGATTGTTCTGCGACTTTTTAGTCAAATTAATAATTTGCTTAAACTTCCTCGTATATGCTTTCAGTGTATTTTTATTTTTAGTTGTTGGTATTGTCCTATATTTCCATAGAAGTTCTCTTTTCTTTTTACTGCATAATTTAATCCCTCGTGATATCCACTTTGGTGGCTTATTTTGTTTGACGGTTATGTTTCTATACGGGAAGCACAATTCATAGAATAACGTGAATAATTTAGCAAAGTTATTATAAGCTTCATTGGGATCATTAGTACTATATACCTCAGAAAAAGTTAAACTTTTTAGGCAGTCATTAAACTTATGTAGATTGCTTTTGCTGTAATCACGTGTACGCACTCTCCAGGACTTAAGCTGGCATATCCGTGTTA
Source organism: Hypsopygia costalis (assembly GCA_937001555.2). Classification (NCBI taxonomy): domain Eukaryota; kingdom Metazoa; phylum Arthropoda; class Insecta; order Lepidoptera; family Pyralidae; genus Hypsopygia; species Hypsopygia costalis. The sequence continues at coordinate 8,422,271 of OW443342.2, forward strand.
CTGGATGTTTTACAATTTGTGCAGAGTGATCCGATAAAGCAAGTTCCACAACCTCACTTTTGCACCCTCTTACGTTGACCGCAATGTTGTCAAGACATGATCCACTAACGAGTCTCGTCGGCTGTGAAATGAGCATTTTCATATTGTATGTCAAAAGCATATTAATAAAAGAAAGTGATACATTATTCCTATTTAAAATATTAATATTAAAATCTCCGCATAGCATTACTTTTTTTTTCGGATTTATACATACTGCTGCAAGAATTGCATCTAACGTATCAAAGAAAATATCATAGTTGGTGTTAGGAACTCTATACAAACATATGATAGTGATTTTGTAATCTACTAGTTCTACAGCACAACATTCAATTATAGAATTTTTTGACATTTTCTTAATATTACACATTTCTTTATGTTGCAAACCTTTACGAACCATTATACACGATCCTCCCCGTTTATTTTGTCTAGCATAAAAAGTTGCCAAGTTAAAATTAGGTATTCTAAGGTTAGCTTCACTTCCAATGGTCATAAAATGTTCGGTAATACATAGCACATCGATGGGTGATTGTTTTTGCGATAAGTCACTTATAGCTACAGAAAGCATATCCGCCTTAGATAACAACCCGGCTATATTTTGATGCAATACTGTTACATAATTTTTACTGTAGAGGTCGAAAGGAACTAGCTGCAGCAGGATGCAAGGTGTTGTCCAGTTCACACTTAGTGTGTTCATATTGACAGTCCGGCTTTCCACTTGTAAGAGAATTGTCACAAATCAAAAATTTTAAATTTTGAAAAATATTCTTCATCCCTTTATTATTTATTCTCCCATAACGCCGTGAAAACATTTCGTAATTGTAGCATAATTCCAAATTTGAATCTAATAGGTGTGCATACTGGTGGGTTTGCACGTCAAGGTAGAGTAGGTTATTAAACGTTTCTACTCGCCAATTAAACAGAGATTGATAATCAGTGCATTTATAAGTCGGCACACAAATAATTATATTAGTGTGACATAATTCCTGTACAGTATTTCTGATTAGCATTATAAGGTCACAATAATTTCGAGTTTTCAAAAAGTCAGCTTCGCCAATCATTAATACACACATATCTTTTTTGGTATATCCACTTAGTTTTTGTTTGATATCTCTAAGTAAAATTTCAACGTTAGCATTTGTGTATATGTGATGGCATATATTGAAATCATTGCCAAAGCAGTCCTCAGCTAGTGATGTAATATTATTTTGATTATTACTGCTTATAATACAGATATTATCCTTTGCAACCTGTGTAGACCTCACTTTGTCCTGGCTCGTAGTAGTACTCATCATGCCAGTATCCGGTGGTGATACTAATGTATGAGATTGAGACGAAATGCCCGTTGAAATAGGATTTATAATGCAACTTGTATCCAAGTCCAACTTTTTTTGCATCAATGCTTTTCTCTGTGTATGTGTTTTCTTTGGTGTCGATTTATTCAAACTCTTTAAAAAAAAATTTTTGCTGTCATATTTGGCAATTTTTTCTTTTAAAACATAGTTCTCTGTCAATAAATTTTCAATTTCCTTATCAGCAATTTCTAATTTATTTTGTAGGATTCTAATTGTTTCTTTCATTTCTTTTATATTTATTTCATTTCGTATAGATGTTAGGTCAGGAATACTTCTATTGAGCCGTTCAGTTGATATAAACGAAAGAGATTCCGAATCGTCATCAACTGCCAAGTATTCGAACGAATTCTCTGTCGGTATGTTTACTCTAGGCATCCTGTGAGTGATGTTATTACTCTGTGATTTGTTCAATGAAATATTTCTGTTGCTGGTATTCATTATTATTTCGATTTATTATGTGCTTGTTTATTTTTTAGTCTTCAAATGAAATATTCCACATACAAAAACAATTTTGTATTTAAAAAGCCAATTGACAACGTAGGATTTGAACCCGACTCTGCGGCGCCTTAAGGTACCAAGCTTAACCACTGGACCAAATGTTGATATTACTTAGGCGGTGAAATCACCGTTTGGTAGTCGCTTTCTATGTATGTACTGGTACGTAAAGTCCACAGAGTCCAAAGGTCAACTTTGTTTTATCAAAGTATGGCGGTTGTTGTATATTGTTTATTTGAAAAATTATGTACTGTTTCACTAAATGTATGTTGTTCACTTTCACTTTTTGGACACTGTCAACGGTTTATGTCAAATAATTTATATATATATGACTAATCACTTATAAAACACTATTTGAGTTTTGTGCAAAGGAGTATTTTTGATTTTTTTTTAATTCTCACTTAATTGTTTATATTAGTCATTATAAACTTTCCCTTATTTAAATTTTGTAACAACTTATTAATTTGTGTATGTTTTTAGTAATATTAAGCACTGTTTACTATTTTTAATCAATTTATATGCGGAGCTACTTGTTTACTACTCGCGCCATCTAGCGCATCCCTATATTATGATGTCAAGCACTTGCTTGACATCTTATTATGTACGATTCGTTCCTCACCGTACAGTTATTATATTCTAAACTCATGATATTTTTGCAATATAATATTAAAATTGAATAATTCAAAAAGTAATATACAGGTACTGAATCAAGCTTGAAAGAAGTAATTTATTTTGATTAGGATTAATATCCAGGTAGAAATAAACTGTTTTTTATGGCGGTTGAGTTTTAATTCAATAAAAAAGATAGACTTAGATAATTATGTGTACTGCAAAAAAGTAGTACATTCTTTTGTTCCATAGTCATTTAATTTATTTACACTTTGAGTTACATTATTGGAATTTCGGTAGAAAACTTATTGTTTTTTTTTTTAAATTAACATTTTCATTTAAGTGATCAGTTTAAATTTGGAACTTTAATTTTGTGTGCCTATGTGCTAAGTACAGTAGCACTAATAATGTACCTGTTTATACGGTAATTCACTAAATAAACACTAATATAAAATAATGTAATTCAATTTCTTAAATAGAGTATGCAACAAACTTCTACTCTAGTTGCAAGCAGTAACTCGAGTTACTTTCAAGTAAAACTCGAGTATAACTCGATTAACATACAATCGACAAGGCAAACTCGGACGGGGAGTCGGTGAGTCGAAGATGGTCGATGAACTATCTTTTTTGTTAATAGTTTTACGGCCCTGCATACAAATCTTAAAGAAATATGTACTACCCATCACTTTGTGCATGTACAAAAGCATGTAAAGGCTCACTCAAACAGCCGCGATGGCGGTGGCGGTGGTGATCTGATCGCGCAATCACTTGATCACACAGACTGCCGCGGTGGCGATCAGGGCGTGACCAGCGATCACAGCCATACCGCGCGATCAACCACGCGAATTGTTACGGTGTTGTTCTAAATAACATTATTTTTAGACATCCTAGCGCAGATTTAGAAGACGAAGTGTTGATTTTGTTTGCATTATGTGAAGATGAGGAAAGGTAGGTACCTACACAATCGCTACACATGTTGCTCATACCTAAAAGCTTGAAAATTTTAAATTCTATTGTTTTTATAATCCGCGTGCGATGTATCGTATAGAACTGGGTAGTTTTTAATAATTTCTATTAGTTGCTCCGTTTTGTCCGCAGCATTTTGAACTTATGTCACGCGGTGACGCGATCAGTTGTGATTATTTACAACTGAGCGCCACCGTGATCGCGACCGCGGCCGCTGACACTACAAACCAACGCGGTGGCGATCAGGGCGGGACTAGGGCGTGGTTTGCGGTGGCGGCCAGCCGCGTCCGGGCCGCGCGTCGCCCGCGCTTGTTTGAATGTTTCTTTGTGTTACCTAGCGTTACAACCGACCGCCACCGCTGATCGCGGCTGTTTGAGGGGGCCTTCTCATGTAATGTTGTTGTAATGGATGGTGCTTTTAGGAAGGCGTGTGAATACAAAGCAAACTAAATCTGCTATACATTAACCAATGGCAATATGTTATGGTACGTTTACACGTCTGCTAGGACTTGGCAGTCGCTCACAAACTACAATCCTTCACAAACGCTCGAATGCCATTTACACGTTTGCAAGTGCGTCAGTGTTCTCCCGACAGGCACGCATGGCGAATAGGGACATAGTTGTTTCGGCTCTTGCGTTTGGCATAACATATTTTTATTTAAAATGTAAACAATTGACGGTGTATGTGGTTCATCAACATCTTCAACTGCCAACTGAACCAAAGCCAACTTCAACTGCACGCGGTGCACCCTGCCGATTGACAAACGAAGCTCTGGCTAAAACAGAGGTAGGTAGCGATTGTAAGCTACCCGACTGGGGAATGTATCTCCACCTCATAGAATACCGCAGCCAAATAACAATTCTCTTAAGGATTGTTGTGTTCCTGCGAGTGAGTGAGGTCACCAGAAAGGAAGGAGCGAGCGATATTTTATGTCACGAGCATGAATTTGGCTACGGTAACCGCTTCACATCAGGCGGGCCGTATGCTTGTCTGCCACCCGACTTAGTATAAAAAAAAACAAGGCCTCGAGAAAGGTCATAGTTTACTCGTTTGACCATGTAGTCATAGCGACACGCGATGTTACTTAGCGCAGCACAAAACACAACCATACGGTGCAAACTCTTGAGCAGCACTAACCTCGCGCCAACGCGTAAATACGTCGCAAGCTCCGAGCGCACGCTTCCTTTGATGTGTGTTCAAAAACCGACACAGACTCGGGGCGGCAAGAAGCTATCACAACCTCACGCAACCCAAGCCAAGCAGCCCGTTTACAAGCTTGTGTTTGTGGAGGGTTGTCGAGGCGTGCCACGCGTATAAACGTAGCATTAGCAATGCTATTATATAGCAGACACATAACATAACGAGAGCTCAAACACTTACTTTACTCTTTGGTAGACTTGCGCAAAACAGTTCACTGAACTGAAAAGAGAGATGCAGTTCTTTTGACGCAAATGAACTATATATCTCATCTAGTTCATTTAGTTCAATTACTTCTGTAGTTCTTTTGACTCACTAGTTCTATTGACTGATTCCTTCTACATTCTTCTCAGTTCTATTGCATCATTTTGATGACATTGTATTTTTGTATTTAATAAGTATAACTAATTAAATATTTTATAAATTCCCTTACAAATATTGATTTTCCTTCAAACTTTTCACAGGCTTAGGACTGTCAACCTTGAGTAAAAAGAAATTATTTAGTGGTTAAAATAATAATTAATATAAAAAATGAGCCTTGTATCTTTACTACTATAGCACATTTTCGCTAACAGCTTATGGTTCTTATGTCCTTAGCCTTAGAGTTCTAATTCGGTCAGTCAACCACGCACGAAACTATCTGCTTCGTTTTATCTCGAACAATTTCAGAATCTTCCGTCCTTTTCGCTCTCTATCGCTATCAATTTTGGCATTACAACGTATCTCTCTCATTCTAACTTGTACGCTTTTTGTATTTCCGTTCTTTTTACTCTTTGTCACTCGATTGAACTAAATGACGCAGTGAACTCTATGGGACAAGAATGAGTGAGTGACAAGAACCGGCTTGTATGGTGAACTGGTACAATTGAACTACTCACTCAGGAAATACACAAGTCTACTCTTTGGCTCAAACTGATGGTAACCTATGTGGTAACCAGTCGCTTTAAGTAAGCATACATTTTTTTTTGCCTGGATCTGAAGGAAGCGGCCTAATGATGACTAATTTAGTATCAATAGTATGTAGATAACTTACGGAGATCATATGGAGCCGGTCTACCAGCATGTGGTTGGTGCGTTTGATGTGTTCGTTAAAACACATGGTATTGTTAACTACACTATCAGTAGGATGGTTGATACAAGGCTATGTTACTACGTACAGTAGGTACCACGGTAAAAATCTGACGTGATTCGTTACTGTTTTCGATAGGTACAGCCGTTGAAACACGTGGTATTTATTGAACTATCAGTACAAGGCTAGCTGATATAAGGATAGTGATACTATATACATAGGTACAATGGCTATACGACAGTACAAAAGCTGACGTGACGTGGGTCGCTGGTGCTTTTGGCAGATATAGCCTTTCAAAGGTCACCTTCATAATGAAATGAATAGTCTAAATTGTCGTTATAATGGTTGATTTAGTATCTATCGAGTATAGATCAGGGAGGATTCCTATGAATGAAAGACGGTCGGTTCGGTCGGTAAATAAAAATAATGTTTTGCGCTCGCGCAAGGGTCCTGTTCAAACAACAACAACTCTTAAAGTATGACATCCATAGCAGTAATTTTGATACAGTTTTGTAGATAATCTCAAAATGTATTCTCAGAATACTAAAGCAGATACATTAATAGGGTTAGTTTTTGTAAAAACTTTGAAAAACTACATATGCAAAACTTTTAATAGGTACTTCAATTTTTGTTTTTGCTTTTTAGTTAAAATTTTGCTATAAATTTTTGTTTTAGTTGATAGGCCATATCATTACCTTTAAAACGAATCTTTTTTTAAATCTGCAGGACCTCCAGATCAATAGAAAAATTGTTTTTTGTCTGCAGTACCAAAAGTAAAAAAAAAAATTAAGATGGCGGCCATTTTAAGAGGGGGAGAGTCAGACCCCCACATGGGGGGTATTTTATCGATAAAATTGGATGAATTACAGGCCCTTAAATTATCGCCGGTCGAAACCCAGACACACTGTATATATACGTAAGGCTCTATCTTTTCACCAATATTTGAATTACATCTGTAGTTTGTAAACAGAGAAATTCTAGTGAACGAGGAACAAGTCATCATAAACTATGAACATTGAAGCAATCATAATAGTGCAAGTTTTACATAACAATAAAACTTGTATTATTGAGCAGAGACGATGCACAGCATCTGTGAGAGTGCGTCAACACTTTTCTAGCAATTTCCGGTCCGTTGGCTTCCGCCATAGTGTTTTCTCGCCGTAAATAGTAACTCAACTGACTTACTTCCGTTTGGCGCCATTTTTTAGTCACCTTAGGAGATTCTGGCGCGAAGCGTCTTCATAGAAGTCTCACCAGGAGGCCTAAAATGGATGCTGTGCATCGTCTCTGCTCAATAATACAAGTTTTATTGTTATGTAAAACTTGCACTATTATCGGCATGTGACGATGCACAGCATCTGTGAGAGACGTGTTTATAACTCCTGGTGACTGCCAACGACGCTATGTGATGATGATGGGGGTATAATAGCTTGAATTAACAGAAAAAACACATATTATTCCCATTAAAACAAACGGGATATTATTGTAACAAATCAGCAAAAAAAATAAGGAAATAATAAATTTATCAATACTATTTATTAATATGTATTAACAAAAGTGACATTCAGAATTATATTAATTAAAGTTTGATTATAATAAAAAACAGCAGTACCACATTGTTTAAATTGAATTATTTAGAGAGGTTCAAAATTAACTGCAAGATTATTTTGTGATTGTGATCTTCCTATTATCTGCTTACAATAAAATCTGGCAAATGTGTTTTCCCTTCGCCAGTTACCTCTACTAAGAATATCTTCTATTGAAAAATTTTCGTGCCAGTTTAAAGAAGCCACAGCCGAGCGTACAGAGCCCGCAGAAGCGGATATCCCTGCATCTCTCAATACTGTTTTAACCCAATTGCCGATCACAGTTCGCGAGGCGGCCTGTGAGGGGCCCCTTATTGTGGTAAATAGAGCGCTATTACACTCGGCTGTGCGTCGCTGTGCACCAAGATCTATTACTTTCCTTAACCAGAATACGGGGCAAATACTTGCATTCGTATGTTTCAACAATTTCCAACCTGATTGTCTATACGAAGCGGTGTCCGTCTTCGAACCAAAAGCTGGGGTCAGGATGATGTGATCGCCGGCGTCAGTGTAATGACTCGCAGAGACCTTCAACAACGTGAGGTCATGTACGCGTCGGCCCGACGCTAGAAGCAGCAGACACGCTAGCCTGCGTGAAGCTTCGAATAATGTATCATTATTTGGAGAATTACGCTGAAGCCAGATAACCAAATCACCCGGATCCCAGATAGGTGGTTTCTCTGCTCTCGGCTTTTGAAGGGAGATTGCTTTTAAAATATGCTTTACTAAGAAATGTGAATTTAAATTTTCTACTGTTTTTCCAAAAGTTAATACGACTGATTTGTGTAACAAAATAGTTGGATAAGCTAATCTCTCTTCAAGATACAGGTATGCCAAAAATCTAGATAAACCCACACCTTCAGGGTGTTTATAGTCCAAATTATTGTCCTCACACCACTTAACCCACCTGACCCAGGCGGGCTTATAAGTCTTTAGTGTAGAATTTCTCCAGCTCGACTCGAGCAAGGTCCGTTCTGCTTCAGTCCAGGTTTCTGTGATGTCACCCCACCCCCAATTTTCCAGACATAGAGCTCCATGTCCCGAACCTGAGGAGGCGGGCGGCCGGTGCTGTGGTCTACTAGAACACATTCCAGATTTCGGACCTTGATCGGCTCGCACATCGCTCGTCGCCGAAGGTCCGGCAGCCAGAACGCATTCTCCCACATCGGCGCCACCACTAGATACACTCCCCGCGCCGAATTCAGGTGGTGCAGGACCCGGGGCAGGAGGCTCGGCGGGGGGAACACCCACGCCAGGTTGAACTGCCACTGTCTGCTGAAGGCATTGTAAAACTGCGCTGAGCGATCCCGACAATCTTTTGTTACATACTTTTTCACAACTCTTGTTTGTTTGGTTGCAAACAAATCGATCTGTGGGACTCCGAATCTGCGAAATGCTGTTCCCACTGCTGGAGTCAACAGGTGCCACTCGGCCGCTTGTCGACCCCGGGACAACCTGTCCGCTACCTCGTTGTACTTGCCTGGGAGGTATTCTGCCGTTAACGCTATTCTCCACCGATCTAGGATATGCAGCAGTTTGTACGTCATACTGAGCAGAGGCGTCTATCGTGTTCCGCCTTCTTTGCGGATGTATGCTACGACTGTTCGATTGTCGGACTGCAAAACCACATGACGTCTCTGAAGATAAGATCTGAAGTGGCTTACCGCGGCTATGATGGCGAACATCTCCTTGCGGTTGCAATGCCATTGCTTCTGCCTGGGGGTCCATCCGCCCGATACTGTCTGATCGTCCATCTGGGCCCCCCACCCGTTATCTGCTGCATCTGTTGCAAGGAAATGTTGTATTAGCGTTGGATGTAAATCGCTCTCTACCCGATGACCTTCCAAAGTAGTAATCCACCACTCTAAGTCGCGTACTGCTTGAGCCGGTATGTTTTGTTGGGTGTTCGGAGACGCTCCCAGTAACAGCCGAGAGTGACGCTGCAGTTGGCGACAGTGTAGCCTTCCCCTGGGTATCACAAAGTTGGCGAAATTGAGAGTGCCTAAAACTATTTGTATCTCTTTCAGAGACATAGTCCCTTTGCGGATGGCTTTTCTCGACATATTCTTTATTGTATTTACTTTTCTCTCTGGGAGACCTTTCAGACCTCTGTTCGTGTCCCAGATCAGTCCCAGATATTCTAACCTCTGACAAGGCTCGACCGCCGATTTTTCGAAATTGATGGTCCATCCTAGACTCTCCACGACCTCTACAGCCGTCTTCACTTGAGCCTGCAGGAGAGTGCGAGACTGGTTCACCAATAAAAAGTCGTCCAAGTAGACCATAATTCGCATACCTCTGTTTCGAAGCTGCTGAGCTACCCAGTTGGTCAGTGCGGCGAAATTCTTCGGCGCGCACGACAGCCCGAAGGGTAGGCAGGTCATTTGAAGGACCTGGTGGTCGTACACAAGCCGGAGAAACCTTCTGTGGGCTTCGGCTATTGGCACGTGAAAGTACGCCGACGACAGATCCAGCTTTACCATCCAGTCGCCGCTCTGTAGGAACTGAGGTATCTGGAACTGAGAGATCAGTTTGAAGCGTTTCGGAATTATTGACAGGTTTAATCGTTTTAAATTGAGAATTGGGCGCAACGATCCGTCGCTCTTCTTTGTCAGGAACATAGTCGAGAAGAAGCTGAACCCGATCTGTCGCTGGTCCAGTACCTCCAAGACACCCTGTTCCACAAGGTTGTTTATCTGCTGGGACATATCTGGTGACTGAGGTGTCTCGAAGCGACGAAGAGTCCTGGTCGCCGGTTGCACGAGCACAGGTCTGGAGGTGAATGGCAGGCGCATTCCCGTGATCATGTCGAGAAGGGCCTGCGGAGCCCGAAGCGCCTGCCACTGCCTCCGATACGCTCGAAGGCAGCCCCCGTAGAACTTGGATTGGCGTGGGCGATAGTCACTTATCAAAATGTCTCTTACCGGGGTGGCCGCCTTTCTTAAATGGCTTCTTCGCCTTCTTCGAATCCTGCTGCTTTGGTGGCCCTGCGACTGCTTTATTACGCCTGCTTTCATCATCTCTGGAACGAAAGGGCTGGTTAGAGAAATCACGTGACGAACCCGGTTTACTTTGTTTGCTCCCAAGCCTCGGCTTACTGGTATCCTTGTTTGCTGTAAACCACGGTCGTACCCATTTGTCCAATCCACCTGTACTTTGTATGTAAGTACGCAATAGGCCCTCATCGAACAGGTGCTTAGAACTCGGAGGTATCTTACGCAGACCCTCACGCAGGTTTTTGTTAGGTAACTCACTTAGGATGCGCTCCCGGCGATTTTCAATATGTTCGGCCCTTTTTCCACAAACCATCTGCATAATTTCATCACTTGTCTTGTGAAACTTAGAGGTTGGTTGAAATAATTCAGATATTTTGTCAAAAATATTATCAGGCGACAACACAGATTGAGAACCAGTCCAGTTAATAAACTGTTGTAAAGTATCGTTAAGAAGTTCGCGCTGAGTAATGAGGCCATTACATATAGCCGCCAATATACGTTCCGAGCTTGCAATGAAATCCTTGCCCTTAAGAAACTGTCTGAGCTCGTCATTAACCTCAAGATCTACAAAACCAGGTGAGGCGCAATGGGCTTTTAATGAATCGGTGTAACGAACATCTTTCCAACATGGATCACCAAACTTTTGCAAATGCTCTAGATGTTTCAAATGCTCCGGATGAGCAGGCGGTATCTTAGGGTCTTTCAGGAATGTATTTACAAAGCCAAGATTTAAGAGACGGGGCTCGACCGCACTAGTCTCAGCGACAACTGTAGGGCGTTGCAATTGAAAATCTAAAGTTGTTAAGCCGCTAGGTCCCGGAACTGGCTCAGGTGCCACCGGACCCGGAGCAGTCGTGGGTAGCGTTGGATTGCGCGTACCCTCAAACGGCGTAGGCAATGCGTTAGAACTAGCCGTATTTTCAATAAAATGTTCGTTAAAAACTGACTGAGATGGCAGAACAACATTTTGTAACAGTACATTTGTTAAAACTGTCACTTTGTTAATAAGCTCATTAAAATCAGTATTTGACTCACCGAGTCTCCTTCGTTTTACCTCGCTGCAAGAGGAATCGCTACACGACTCCGAGCCGCTGCTTTGTGAACGGCGCTGATAAACACGCTTCCTACCGCTAGGCTGGCGCGGCTGCGACGACCTTCCGTCGTTCTCACGCTCCGCTTGTCCCGATCGCTCGGTAACTGCATTCGTTTCACTATCGCTCATGTTCACTATCGCGATAACACAAGTAAAAGTTTCTATTTTTAACTAAATCCACTTTTTAAATGCACTGAAAAACTTTTAACGTTAACAACTGCGAAAATTTTCTCGAGTGTTTCGAAGTAGATGTTGCTTCAACGAAAAGTAACGACGCTATGAAGACGCTTCGCGCCAGAATCTCCTAAGGTGACTAAAAAATGGCGCCAAACGGAAGTAAGTCAGTTGAGTTACTATTTACGGCGAGAAAACACTATGGCGGAAGCCAACGGACCGGAAATTGCTAGAAAAGTGTTGACGCACTCTCACAGATGCTGTGCATCGTCACATGCCGATAATAATGCAATTATTAGTAGGTATGTTCAATAATACAATATTGGATTATATAAATGTCTAATCAAATAGTTCAATCCTTTGTTTTAAAGAGTAAACAAATGACTTAATAAGTAGCTTCCATCATTAAATAAGTAGATCATTAATTTAGTATACATAAGTAAGAATATCAATTAACATCATTATTAATTTGTTTCTTTATTGATTTACTTGGAAAGCAATTCTAATTTTTGATAAATAATATTTTATGTAAAAACGCACATTATAAATTATTGTTTATGGCATGTGATATCAAATTTTCTTCAAATCTGTACCAATTTTTTATTAATAAATTTTAGATTCATTGACTATCATAAATACTAATGTTTTAGGCATATCATTATTAATTACCTACATAAAAAAAATATTACTTTCCTCTTTTTAATGAAATAAAGGGGTGTAAAATATAGGGGTGTAAGTGATTCATCAACATCTTTGATCCAAAGCCAACTTCACCTGCTGACTGACAAACGAAGCTCTGGCGAAAAGAGAGGTAAGGAGCGTAATTGTAAGCTACCCGACTGGGGAATGTACCTCCACCTCACAGAATACCGCAGCCAAATAACGGTTCCCTTGAGGGTTGTTGTGTTCCTGCGAGTGAGTGAGGTCACCAGAAAGGAAGGAGATGCTGCGATGGCAGCGGGGGTGGCGGCGTGTGAGCGATATTTTATATTGCGAGCGTTAATATGGCTACGGTAACCGCTTCACATCAGGCGGGCCGTATGCTTTTCTGCCACCCGACGTAGTATATATATATATATATTTTGTCACTTTACTTTACTACAATCTGTCACTATGTAGAACATTAAGTAGTATGTTGGTTGGGATCTATCTTGACATGCTCGGTATGTGACCTGTGTCACATCCTACTTTACTTCACAGGAGTTTATATAAGTATGTCCTGGGGCATCTTCCGTTTCAGTCTACGAGTAGTTTTGGTTTCTTCCATTAAGATTTTCGCCAGGTGGTTTGGATGGTTTATGATTATTATTTTATAGGCTTTGGTATATTGCAAAATTTCTTGTCTGACTGTATTGACTTGAAGGTCGTGATGCAACTGTTCGTTTGTGACATACCAGGGGGCATTGGTTACCATTCTCAGCATTTTGTTTTGGAATCTCTGCACAATTCCAATATTGGAATGGGAGGATGTCCGCCATAATTGGATCCCATACGTCCAGATCGGTTTGAGTATAGCTTTATCTCTAAGTAAAAGTTATTCATTTTTCCAATATGGCGGTACGAGCGGCAAAGTTACGCGGTAGAATAGCAGAAATTCGGGAAGAGCGTTTCGAAATCACCAATTTTCAAATAGCTTTTCAGATGGATAACCTCTTTTTTGAGCACCACATAAGTAGACTATTGAGTGATAGTGATAACCCGTAAATTTTATTCTACATTGAAATCAGTTTGATGGTACAATTCAAACTTATTAAGTTTATTACATCAATTTATCTTATTATTTTTCCAATACTATTTTGACAGGTAAGTATATTTACATCTATTCTAAAAACATTTTTAATGTATTATTTACACTTAAATACAAGTCGACTACATTTACGGAAAATACCTTTGATCAAGGGACTTGAGTTCTGTAATAGTCTATATGGTCTGTACAAAACTTTATTCAAATTTTATAAATATAAAAAGCTAATAACAATCGTTATTCTATCAACACGTTTGTAAATCTTTCATGATGGGACACTTTTACCCAATTCCTATCTCATAGATGAACTCTATCATGAAAGGCTACACCAAGCAAACCGTTTTTTTTTGCCCGCGACATTTGTATATTTTGTATCGCATTTAGATTTGTGTAGTTCCTGAGTGAGTAGTACCAGTTCACCATACAAGCCGGTTCTTGTCACTCACTCTTTCTTGTCCCATATAGTTCACTGCGTCATTTAGTTCAATCGAGTGACAAAGAGTAAAAAGAACGGAAATACATAAAGCGTACGAGCTAGAATGAGAGAGATACGTTGTGATGCCAAAGTTGCTAGCGAAAGAGAGCGAAAAGGACGGAAGATTCTGAAATTGTTCGAGATAAAACGAGACAGATAGTTTCGTGCGTGGTTGCCTAACTGAAATAGAACTCGAAGGCTAAGGACTTATGAACCATAAGCTGTTAGCGAAAATATGCTATAGTGGTAAAGATACCAATTCTCAATCTCAATTATTATTTTAACCACAAAATAATTTCTTTTTACTCAAGGTTGACACTCCTAAGCCTGTGAGAAGTTTGAAGGAAAATCAATATTTGTAAGGGAAATTATAAATTGTTTAATTAGTTATACTTATTTAATACAAAAATACAATATCATCAAAATGATGCAATAGAAATGAGAAGAATGTAGAAGAAATAAGTCAATAGAACTACTGAATCGATTGAATCAAAGATACATTGAACTAAACGAACTAAGTGAGTCAAAAGAACTACAGAAGTAATTGAACTAAATGAACTAATTGAACTAAATGAAATAAATGAGTGATGTAGTTCATTTGTGTCAATAGAACTGCATCACTCTTTTCAGTTCAGTGAACTGTTATGCGCAAGTCTAATCGCATTATGCATATCCGATATGCATAATGCGATTAGACTTGCGCATAACCATATGCCATATCGCAATTCGGCGAAAATTCAAAACCTTGAAAATGCAGTTGCTTGGTTTGAGTTCATTCTTTCGAAATGAAAACTACTATTTGTGTCACACTCTTATGTGTAAGCTACTATCTATCATAGATCATATTGTAGTAAATGGAATGACAATATACATAAATAAGTTTTATGACCAAACTATCACTGTTTTTTCAGCAGCATAATAATATTTACAGTTTTCTTATGTAAAATTTTAATTTATGTCATTAAAAAGAATTCAACAGCCCAATTTGGCACTTTAGCAATGAGTCAATTTTTTTAAACAACTAATATCTACCGAAATACATCATGAACCTTAATTTTATAACAATAAAATCGAAATTTCAGTATTTTTTTTTGTAACTACAATCAAGCATAATAATTCTGGTTACAAATATAAAAACTAAAATATGGGTGGTACAATAACTTTTTTATCCAGGATTAATACTAACAGTTGTTTAGTTTTCTTTATACTTCTGAATCGGCTAATCATTTTCTAAGGCAGATCTGAAACTATTGCTAATATTAAGAAATCTTAACTAGCTACCTCACTGCCACATTCATGCTCCCATCGATTCTCAGCTAGCTTTTCCATAGGAATAGTCTTTTTACAATTCATACACTGCCAAGTGGGTTCATTTTGATGCACATCAGAAAAATGCTGTATCACTGCATTTTCTAATGTTTCACCTTCAAATGTCACTGCGCACTCCCCACACATAATCTTAATCCAATCCCCAAATACTGGTACAGTTTTGTCTCCTCCATCAAACTTGTTGACAATGAATGTGTATCTAGGAGATACAATCTCTTGTAATTGAATATCATACACATTCAAGTCCAAATTCTCCCCTCCACTCACTTCCGTACACAAGTAACGCATGTACGGATGCTTATTCATATATTTTCTGTACATTACTTGGGTTAATATGGGATCAGGTAAGTCCACAAAATCTAACATAACTTGTTCTAACACAGTTTCCACTAATGTGTTATATCTCACGTTTGAACCGTAGCCCAACAGTATTCTATTAATTGCGGTTATAAAGTCAGCAATGTTGTGTGATTTACCATACACTTTACTATTTTTTTTTTGGAAATCTGTGACTAATTCTTTGCCCTCTTCTGAATATTCATTTAGTTTCTTATTAATTAAAGTATGTTTTATGGTATGCACAATCTCTCGTCGGTACACTAATTGTGAAGTATTAATTTCTAATACGACTTGCCACCAGTTTAATATTGCCTTTAGAGACAGTTGGTTCAACATAATACGGTCAGGCTTATCCTCTTTTACATTAAATATATTGGGCATTGTTCCGTATTTACTAGTATTCATCACAGGCCTCCGGAAAAATAACTCATTGAGTTGCCTTCTGGAACATTGAATTTCCATGTACACATCCTCTTCGGTTTCTTTTGGTTCCTTATTTCTCTCAGACTCCATTGTATCTCTACAAATGTCGTCAATAACAGGTGCGGCTCTCATGAGCATTGCCTTTAAATACTCTATTAAGCTCGCATATTTTTCTTTCAATATTTGTTTGACTATTTCTATACTACCATCTTCTTGTGACGCTTTTAATTCATTTACCTGATGGTCAAATGTATCCCATTGTGGCCAATCTTTCAGATATCTCTTCATGAGATTTACATATGTTTCAAGTTCTAATGTATGCATGTATGCCACATCTTTCTCACATTCTTTTTGAAGGATGTTCATAATCTGCGTGTTAGTTAATACTGTATTCTGTTTGTTGTCACCGATAAGACGCTTGAAGAGTTGCATTAGTGGTTTATCTAGAAAAATTAATTGTGAAAAAGTGATGAAATAAGGTTACAGCAGGTATAGGTTGGACAACAATGGGAATGGACAGACAAAATTGGGAAAAGTGGGGGCAGGCCTATAAAAGGCATACAGACAGGGTTTTCGATGGAAATGACAAATAAACTTACTAATGTGCCAAATGTCCTAGATTTGTTTTTTATATGATGTATTTATCACAATGTCTGAATAAAGGCTGAACAAATAAATAAACTGAAAGATAAGCAACAGAAATCATGTCTTGGCTGAGCTATAATTCGATATGCTTATTTAGGGACGTATGCTTGTCTGCTATCCAACATAGTACAAAAAAAGCTAACTCTGAGAAAACAATATTTTCATTATTTACATCTGCCTATGTACTGCCTAGTACTACCTAGTACTATGACTCAAAGGCTACTCTACATTTATTAATCTTTTTGTACAGACATTGGGCAGGCAGTTACAATATTATTAAATGATTTGAGTACTTACTACTACAGAATATTTACAGTAAAAAAATCAATCAAACCTCCCGAAAGGGGAGGGTTCCTTTCCAACACTAGACAGAATATGAAAAATTTCAAAATTCCAGCCTCTATGCAACAACATTCGGCTAGTCGCTATAAAATTCAGTTAAAATTCACTCACTTGTCCACTTGTCCCGCCCCGAAAGCTACCCACTGACCAAAGCACTCAAAATAAAAAATAAAAAATACTTATTTTTTATCAGTTCCTTTTTTATTTCTCGATGTCTCTTTCTACCATATTTGATGACTTTTGACAAACTACTAACATTTATATGTATTTCACCAATCTGGTTGATACAGTGTGTACAGACAACATAGATTATTTTTGGATATCTATCCCTAAGAACAATAACTTTAGTTATTGTTCTTAGATCTATCCAAAGTTATAGGAGATAACTAGGTAGGTACTAACCATCAGGTACTTCTATCAATTCCCCCATATCATTAGTGTCACTAGTATCCAATATTTCCACATCGTTTGAAGTGTCGTCATCCATTATCGCTGAAAGATTAATTAAAGAGACGATAGATCAAAATTGCAAAAAATATGTAATTGTTTACATTAATTTTCATTTACTGATTAATTTCAGTTTATTACTAAGTACTCTGTGACTATGTGTGATCAATTAAATTTATTCATCTATTTGTCGTTGGTTGGTGGTTAATGACGTTTGACGGTTTGAAGTTGCTGTGTTGCCCGACTGTGATAACTAACTGTTGTTACCAATGTTACCATGCTGTTAACGTACAATTAATTTCCGTACACAATGGTTGTATGAGAAGTAGAGATGGGCAAAATGCCGGGCATTTACGATAAATAATAAATAATACAAAATAATATTTATTTTATTTCATAAAAGCATACAATTTTGGACTATAACTAGTATACACT
Organism: Hypsopygia costalis; assembly: GCA_937001555.2. Lineage (NCBI taxonomy): Eukaryota > Metazoa > Arthropoda > Insecta > Lepidoptera > Pyralidae > Hypsopygia > Hypsopygia costalis. The sequence goes on from OW443342.2 coordinate 8,440,027, forward strand.
AGTATTTAAATATAAAGTAATCACTCACAATTTTTTCCAGTCCATCACACGAGTGCTTAGACTAGGCCAAACCTGTATAATAGACAACTGATCCTTCCACGGCTTCCATTTTTTTTAACGGGGATAGTTTACGGTCTGGAGAGTGACATAAGCTACTTTTTATACTTTTTATCCAGGAAAAACATCTTATTCCAATGGGAAAAAATAAACTTTGCAATCATTTGTCATACTATCACGTCGAAAAGATCCTAAGTACTGACATGATTTTTAACAATGGATAGTTTCCAGTCTGGAGAGAGAGTAACTATGCAGCCGATCATCATTAAAATTTGTACATATTGGTACTACTTTTTATCCCACGAAGTAAAAAAAATTTAACAAGAAAAAAATATATACAAATCAATGGCAGCTTCCCTAGACCACGCGGGCGAAGCCGCGGGTAACAGCTAGTATTAGATATTTATTTTTACGATAACTAATAAATAATAATATTGTCTAGTCGTTGAACTGACATTTTATTTTGATGTTTTTTTGTTAGGGTTCCGTACCCAAAGGGTAAAAAGGAACCCTATTAATAAGGCTCCGCTGTCCGTCCGTCCGTCCGTCCGTCTGTCACCAGGGAGTATCTCATGATCCATGATAGTTAGACAGCTGAAATTTTCACAGACGATATAACAACAAATACTAAAAAATTTGAATAAATTAATATTTATGGGGGCTCCCATACAAGAAACGTGATTTTTTTGCTCGTTTTTGCTCGCAATTGATAACGGCAATAGGTAGCCGCTTGAAATACTCACATAATATTTATTTATATATTCACTTTAAAAATAAATAATTAAATAAAAATAAAACAAATATTTAAGGGGGCTCCCATACAACAAACGTGATTTTTTTGCCGTTTTTATATAAAAACGGTAAAAAAAAATGTTTGTTGTATCTATAGATAATGGTACGGAACCCTTCGTGCGCGAGTCCGACTCGCACTTGGCCGGTTTTTATTATTATAAAATGTTGCTATAAATAGCTTAAAAAGCCATCGCTTTTGCGCCGGGTTTTCAATAAATTGGCTGTTATAACTATTTCTACTAGTTTGTTGGGTTACAAACTTTTTAAAGAATGACTTTAATGTATATATAAATATAAATAAAATAATTTAATAATTTGAATATAGTGTAGTATCGTAGTATGTATACTTTCTGGAAAAACGAAGGGAAAAAGTAGAGTATGTTTTTTTCTTACAAAATCGGCGCAATTTTAGACACGGACTTTTAGTTTGGTACCAAAGTCTAGTGCATTACGCCATAGTATTTTGTGCGTTTACCGCTAAAAAGTCCCCATTCGTCGTAACTCCTAGTTTGGAAGGTACTCCCCTTAGTGTTAGAACTAGCATTGCCATCTTGGGTGTCTACATAACGAGTGATGTTCAGTTTCGCGGTCACTTGGAATGCAAGGCCAAACTGGCTTCCAGGAAGATTGGTGTCATTAGTAAAGCCAGAAGGTATTTTACACCCCGACACCGCCTTCAACTATGCAAAGCCCAGGTTCGACCTCACATGGAGTACTGTTCGCATCTCTGGGCCGGTGCGCCCAAGTACTTGCTTGCTCCATTTGACCGCATACAACGAAGAACGAATCGTCGGTGACCCAATGATCTCGGATCGATGGGACTCTCTCTCTCTACACGCAGAGATGTAGCGTCTCTTTGCTTTCTATACAAATTATATCATGGGGAGTGCTCTGATGAGCTGTTTGATTTGATACCTGCCGCTGAATTCCACTATCGTACAACTCGCCATAAATTAAAATTCCATTCATATCATCTTGATAAATTGGCGATCTAATACAGTACGTTTCCTAAGACATTTTATACCACGAACAGTGAAAGTGTGGAATCAACTTCCCTTAGCGGTATTTCCGAACAACTACGACATGGGTGCCTTCAAGAACAGAGTTTTCATTTTCCTTAAAAGGCTGGCAACGGATCGGTGACCCCTTGGTGTCGCTGGTCTTCATGGGCGGTGGTGATTGCTTTCCACCAGGTGACCCACATGTTCGTTTGCCCCCATAATTAAATAGAGAAGTAAGGTAACTTCATACAAACGCACCGAGCGCGAATTGTATGATAGCGCGCCCGTACGTATGGCCGTCGCACGCACACACTGACCACATTTATAGGTGTTTAATGGGTCGCCAGTCAGAAAAGAGTGCGCCGTACGCAAATTGCCATAACCGCCCGCTCCCACGCAAGATTCGCGCTTGCGCTGACGTTTGATAAAGATGGCTACATAGTCGACTAGCCATAAAAACATTGCAGTGTTCATGGGTACACCCAAAGGGTAAAAATGGGTATTACTAAGACTCCGGTGTCCGTCTGTCACCAGAGGCTGTAGGTAGGTATTTCATGAACCGTGATAGCTAGACAGTTAAAATTTTCACAAATGATGTATTTCTGTTGGCACCATAACAACAAATACTAAAAACAGAATAAAATAAATATTTAAGGGGGGGGGGGGGGGGGGCATACAACTAACATGATTGTTTGTCGTTTTTGGTACGTAACCCTTCGTGACCGAGTCCGACTCGCACTTGGCCGGTTTTTTGTTACAGATCCCTAAAGTCGCCTACACACGTTGGCCGAGCCTTCCCGAGTGATGGCAAGCGCCAACATACAGACAGCCCATTTGCTTTGCCTTGTCATCACTCGGTGTCGCTCGCCTAGTTGGCCGAGTGAAGGCAAGCGCCAACGTGTGTAGAGGTCATTTGGCGGCACTCATCTTCGCTCGCCGTCACTCGTGATCGCTTGCCTCACTTCGGAGCGCTGTCGGTTTTTGTCCACAAGTCAAAGGCGCTCGCTTGCGCTCGGCGAGTGGCGTCCACACGTTTGTATACCCGCCATTACACGGTTGACATCCATAGCTGTCAAGCTATGGATGTCAACCGTGCTATTATTTAAAGCTATGGATATAAAATGTAACGCGTATAATGTGATAATGTCGCTCACTAGCAACGAAGATACTTTAAAATTTTTGAAGTTATATCAAAATGAATCCATAATTTTATATTTTTATTATTTTCTTTTTTACCACTAGTGTGGTATATACTGAGATATATTTTTTTATACTACGTCGGGTGGGTGGCAGAGAAGCATACGGCACACCTGAAGTGAAGCGGTTACCGTAGTCATATTAACGTTCCCAACATGAAATATAGCTTGCGCTCCGCCATCCCCGCTGCCAACGCAGCAACTCCTTCCTTTCTGGTGACCTCACTCACTCGCAGGAACACAACAACCCTCAAGGGAATTGTTATTTGGCTGCGGTATTCTGTGAGATAGAGGTACTTCCCCAGTCGGGTAGCTTAAAAAATACGCCAGAGCCTCTTCTGTCAGTCAGCAGGGTGGACTACGTGCAGGTGAGGTTGACTTTGGCTCAAAGATGTTTATAAACCATTTACACCCCAAACAATAGTTATATACTTCGCTCATTAAGTAAATAGCCGAAGCTGCAGTAACTTCAATGTCGACGTCCATAGTGTCTCAGTACACAAATAACACTGACAGTGGCCAACGTGTGGGTACCTCTAACACTCGTCTACATTGGCCGCTTGCCTTGGCGCTCGTCGCACTTGTCCAACGTGTGGACAGTAGCACTTGCCTTGTTTATACCCATTTGCCGACGCACGCGCTGGCCTACACTCGGCCAACATGTTTATCGGACTTAATACTTACCCTACTTAATTTTGTATTTTGTACCTTACTTAATGAAGAATGTTACTAGGTATGCCAAATCGCTGGAAATGTTGTCTCAATAAAGCCTGTTTTTGTTGTAGTCAAAAATACCTAGTAGTTTTGATTTTATAGGCATTCAAAGTTTCGAAAAATATCGAGTCCCGATAACAGTCACGTCACCGCTTGTGACGTCAATTCACAAAGCGTCCCGCGGGCCACGGCTCGCTTAGTATTAGGGATGTGACATTCTAATTATAGTATTTAATTAATTATTATAGTAATTAAAATTTATAATAAAATTTTAAATAAATTTAATTAATTATTATCTCTCTTAATTCACGGGTTAAGCCCGGTCATTTAAAAGGCGTGCGCGGGGATATGGATCCAACGCGTAGAGGCCCTTTTCAGAAGTTTGATGTAATGTTGTACGCCCGCCGTGACTCGCTCCAGGATATGTCAATGGAACGATATACCCATGAGCAGGTCTCGGCAGGCGTTGAGACTATTGCGAAGTGTGATGGAAAATAAATGGGCTATGGAGATGAGATCTGGGTGAAATTAATACCGGGCTATTATAGAAGAGGGACGGACGCCTGCCATAACTGCTTTTATTGCTAGTTAAATCCGGCAGGCGGTGGCTTGCCACTCACTAGATGGGCCCCCGAAATGCCAGGAAATCGGCCGGGGGCAACACCGGTGTGAGTGACTCAGGCATGTCGAGATGTGTGCTGCGCTTTCTCCGAAGTTACTCGCGGTATTTTCTTAATTATTGTGTATCTCTTTTTAATTACGGGTCAAGCCCGGTCATTTGATAGGCGTGCGCGGGGATATGGATCCAACGCGTAGAGGCCCCTTTGAGAAGTTTGATGTAATGTGCTATGGAGATGAGATCTGGGTGAACTTAATACCGGGCTATTACAGAAGAGGGACGGACGCCTGCCATAACTGCTTTTATTGCTATTTATTATTAATTATTATTATTATAGTATTTAATTAATTATTTAATTGTAATTATAGTATTTAGGTATAATTTCAACGGCACGCACGGCCGCGCGACCGCGAGCGGACTGAGTGAGCCAGACTGGGCGTGTTGTGCGATGACGTCACACCGTAACCGGCAGCCCGCGTCGTACGGTTACAACTTGTTTTACTTCTAAATTGGAAACTAATTGACATATCGAAGTAAATTCTTTCACTAGTATTTTTTATTTTTGACAGAGAATGGAGTGGTAATAATCAAAATTAGTTAACATTCTTCATCCTACTTCCTACTATCCTACTAATCCTACTAATATTATAAATGCGAAAGTTTGTGAGTATGTGTGGATGGATGGATGCTTGTTACTCATTCATGCAAAAACTACTGAAGGGATTATTATGAAATTTGGTACACGGGTAGAATATAATCTAGAATAACACATAGGTTACTTTTTATCTCGACACTCCTACAGGAACGGGAATAATGGGACTGAACGTGTAAATCACAAAGTACTGAAGGGATTGTGATGAAATTTGGTACACGGGTAGAATATAATCTGGAATAACACATAAGACACTTTTTATCTTGGAATTCCCACAAGAATGGGAATAATGGGACTGAACGTGTAAATCACTGACTACTGAATGGATTGTGATGGTATTTGGTACACGGGTAGAATATAATCTAGAATAACACATAAGACACTTTTTACCTTGGAATTCCCACAGGAATGGGAATAATGGGACTGAACGTGTAAATCACTGACTACTGAATGGATTGTGATGAAATTTGGTACACGGGTAGAATATAATCTGTAATAACACATAGGATAGTTTTTATCTTGGAATTCCAACAGGAATGGGGACAATGGGACTGAACGTGTAAATCACTAAGTACTGAAGGGATTGTGATAAAATTTATTACACGGGTAGAATATAATCTGGAATAATACATAAGGTACTTTTTATCTTGGAATTCCTACAGAAATGGGAATAATAGGACTGAACGTGTAAATCACTGACTACTGAAGGGATTGTGATGAAATTTGGTACACGAGTAGAATATAATCTGGAGTAATACATAAGGTACTTTTTATCTTGGAATTCCCACAGGAATGGGAATAATGGGACTGAACGTGTACACAACTGACTACTGAAGGGATTGCGATGAAATTTGGTACACGGGTAAAATATAATCTGTAATAACATATAGGATAGTTTTACATATATATAAATATATATAGTAGTTAGTAGATAGTTATCACACCGGGGATGAGAACAACCGCTTATCCTACTTTTACTTATCCTACTAATATTATATGTTTGTTACTCTTTCACGCAAAAACTACTGAATGGATTTTAATGAAACTTTACAATAATATAGCTTATACATCAGAATGACATATAGGATATAATTTATAAACATATTGTGTGAATTTTCCAAAATATAACGATAAGTGTGAAAAAAAATCTGTCATCTGCGAGCTATTCTGTCGCTGCAAAAACCGTGAGAGCTACACGTATATGATGAAAATGTTTATTTCAAATAGGCCTACAAAAAAGCCCGCGACAGCATAATATCTATCTTTTATGTGTAAGCCATCTTCGCCAAAATAAAAATTTATATTTTATTTCTCATGCGCATTTGTTGGTAAAAAATTGATCCATATCAAATTAATACTTTTAACGTTTTTGGTATTTAAATTAGATAAACTTTGTCTTTTACACTACACCATTTGGACAAATATTTTAATATGTAATTACGACGAAGAAACGGAGTCTGCGATACTAAGGTCCGGTCCGGGCGGCGGGCGAGGCAGGGGAAGAAGTCGCTCATCGCTGAATGTACGATGAGCGACTTCGTTGATGATTGTGTCTGTTTTGCGAATTTTCAAGGCACCAGCAATTTGTTAAAAACGCACTGTACATATGTAATGTAGTAGATATGTATATGTATTTTTGGTTAGGTTAGTTACATGTATTACTTTTCAAATCATTTTACTTTAATTACACGGGTAGGTATGGTTTTTTTTGGCATCCATTTATAATAACGTAATATAACAATAAAAATGTAACATTTAAAATCTAAATATATGGGGAAACAAGATTAGTTGGACTATTTTATTCGAAACTTTACATGAGTACTATAGAGAAATGAGTAAACACGTGTTTCAGGATTTTTCAAAATTCAGCCCCTAAAGGGGTAAAATGGGGCGAATAAGTCTGAAAATCGTCATGGGTATTTATGGGGTTTTTATGGTTTATCGGGTCGCTGATTATGAAATCAACAACTATTTTATGATCTAACATAGCCGACGTGATATAAAATCACCCCAGTGGCGATGCGATGGGGTTGAAGTATATAAAAGAAGAAACTGAGTGACTGACTGACATATATCAACGCACATCCCAAACTGCTGGGTCTTGAGATTCCAAATTTGGCACGTAGGTTCCTTATGATGTCTAGGGGTGCACTTAGAAAAGATTTTTAAAATTTACGACAATGGCATCTATTTGAAAATATAACGTAGTGGACATGAATTACTTAAAAAGATTTTTCAAATTTTACCTCAAAGAGGGTGAAACGGAGGTCCAAAGTTTGTATGACAAAACGAGATCAGTTTGACTATTTTATCCTAAATTTTACACGAGTACTTCTATTGATTGACGAGTAAACACGTGTTTGCCCCGAATGTCACGCGAGCGAAGCCGCGGGCGAAAACTTGTTATATATATATAGATTGACAAAGTATATTTGATGATTGAATAAACTATTAAGCGACAGCCCTACGTGTTTAGGCTATTATCGCCCGCTCACCCGCTCGGGGCTTGAGACGTCTTACTTCTCTATTTTTACTATGATTACGCGCATAGTTAGTATATTTCTTTTCTTTCGGAAGCTGTACTGCAGTACTGTACATAACACTACAGTCAATCTGGGTAACTTTGATCCACTTTTTGAAAAAACTATTACATAAGTTTTGAGATTGATATTTAACACGTAAAAGTTATGTGTTATTGGTGGTTTTTAATCTCATAGATTATTGTGAAATGACTGCCTCATATCACTTATATTCAAGAAATCGACTAAAATTCAAAAAAATCGTAGGGTCAAAGTTACATTGAAAGTTCGGGTAAGTTTGGCCCACCGTTGACCAAAGGCAGTTTTTTCGTTATTTCTCTAAATTTCAAGTGTTATTGTTAGTTTAGCCCACATATTATTCCCTAGCAAAACATAGTCAAAGTCCATAGACAATATTTCATTCGGTTTTTGAATTCGTGATGAAAAGGGACAAGTTGAAATAAAATGCTGCCATATTATAAATCATTTTTTTTACTAAACTCTTTAAAACTGATACAATAGTTCTACTACGAATTAATAGTATCTAGAGCATATAATATTGATCAAAGAAACTTATTATTCAAATCAATACGTCAATATCTTCAGCATTCCATCCATTATGAGATCAAATATAACCAGTATTTTTATCGCCTTATTCTCCTCTTTCTCATCTGATTTTGGTCCTGTAAGTTCTCTTCAAGGCTATATTACGGGCTTTCGGGTCTTAGTGCGCTCTGTGGTCTATCTTGACATTATTTTTACGATCTTTCCTCATCCTCAGCTGCCTCGTTTATAGTAGTATCATGTGTATTAGGTGCCTGATAGCCATTATCGTGTTTTTCTCTTTTTTAGGATTTTAACAACCTTATTTCGACTCTATTTTGAAATTTAATCAAGATAATTCTTCACTATCATAGACTGATAAGTCTCACGTCAATTATTCGTATGCCAAGGTCTGACAGAGCTACATACGACATGGCTTATGAATATGTCTTCTTTATAATTTCGAAAGAACTGCCAGTTCCCCTAAAAGTGTTCTCCCGTCTATATATACTTAAGCGTATGTACTTCTAGGAATATTGGACTTCGTACAGGCGGTTCTTTGAGTTAATTTGGATAATTTTACCTTCTTCAAGGCTAGATTCAGGTCTTGCAAGGTATATCGAGTTTGCCATATATTGTAGACCCAGGGCTTGGTATATATATATTTTTAACACACCATTATTTGTATATATTCCTAAAAAAAATTTTTATGACGCCACATGACATATTTTTATTATGTACATCCTTTTTTAGAATATTTTTCAATAAATAACAACCAAGACTGTGTCTTTAATTTCTTTTAGGGTAACTTTGACCCGGACCAAAGTTACCCTAATTGAGTGCCGGTGAAACACTGCTCCAAATTTAATGACAATATATTAAAAAATACAAAATGCATGCCATTAATTTTAACGTCAGATGAAGATGAATAACCAAGAAACAATTCAAAACATAACTCACTTTTCAGAACTGCTAATTTACGCTACTCCACACAGATTTTTAGCTTGTATCTGACGACACTGCTTCGCAGTACTTTGAAAAAAGACAGTTATTTCAATGAAGTGTCAAGTTGACACTTGATTGTCCGGTTTCATCAAATCAAGGACATCAAAGACTATAGAAAATATTACGTTAACAAAGATAGTTCCATATTTTACCATCGACAACAAAATAAAATTAAAAGCGAAAAATTTTTTTTGGGCCAAACTTACATTGAAAGTTTAAGTTACCCAGATTGACTGTACTTACTTACTTAGTCTGTATCTGTGGTAGCTGTTGGCAACACTGCTCTAGACTAGACGCGAAATTTAATAATAATAATTTTATATGTCAAATTGAAATTGTCAAATGATACCACGACCACACACACACACTTTTTTAAATGCCAAAATGCACTCGAACTCGAATAAAATTAACTTGAGCTAAGTATAATAAATCGAGAATCAGGTTGATTTGATTTATTATCTGAGGTGATTATAAACACATACTTTAATTTAGTTCATTTTCTGATTCTGCGTACTTTCTAGAGTGTGAAATATTTGAAACCGGCTTAGCAGAAATAGGTAAGCATAGGTTTTTTTTAAATAAAAAAAAGGGTAAGATTTTTTAAATTATTACATTACAGACAAACTTTCAATCAAATTTTCGTCGTAAGTTGGTAAGTTTCGTCGTAAACTTTGTACCCACCTAAAAGTTTTCTTTTACACACTGTACCTTTCTTTTTCCCCATACTAATGTAAGTCGTATAATTTTATTCTATTCAGTTAGTCGTCTTTGCGAATAACGTAATTTTCGGTGCACTAATATCTTCTGCTGTCTTATACCTACCTACATAATTCTCCACTGGGGTAGGTAGACAAACTATTAGTCTTGTGCTTAATCGGACACTCTTAAGTGCGCACTCTAATAGTACAGTCCGATTAATGTACTAGTACACCTTATTAGTACTATTAGTACCTATTAGTACTCAGAAATTTAGCCGACATTATAATCATGTGATCAATGTAAATTTGGTAATTACAAGCAATAAAGCGCTGTATAAGATTTTATTTGAATAAAACACACGGCGCTGAAAGCGATTTATACCAGTGCAGGGCGCTTACCTCCTATCTCGCTTACTCTTACGATAACATTGCGAGACGCTTTATTGTTTGTCTCTCGGACAGACCACAGTGTTTCGGGCTTGGATAACCTAGTACACTGTACGAGTGTACGAATAGTCCGATTAGTCCGAATAAGAGTTCGCGTTCGGTAACGTTTCTTTTAGTACAGTGTCAAGTACCGTCACCTATTAGTACATCGTACATGTACTACTCAAGACTACAAACTATTCTTCTCTCACAACTAGTTACCAAACAGCGAAAAAGAATTCTTCTCTTGTAACTGGTTACGAAAGTTTAGTTACCTAAGTGGAAGAAGGGACTGTAAAACATTATTTACACCTACACTAGGAATTTTAATAAACTAATGCAAGATCACAGCTTTTTGTATGCTCACCACACAGATTAAGTACATAATCAAATTAAATTAAGTAAGATTGAAGTGGCTCCTTATTCAACTTCACAGAAAATTATACACCTGTAAACTTTTCTATATAAAATATTATAAACTTCAAATGCTTCCCAATACTTTCCTTCCCGTACTCAACTATGACCACCTACAACCAGATTTCAACATCCTTGTATTATCAAAACATTGTCTTATCCCCCTTGAGCACAAATTTCTTTTTCAATTCTTTCACTGTTCAAGGAGTGCAACTGTGGAAAAGAGTGCTCATATGCAAAAACTTAAAAAAAAAAAGGCTAAATGAGCCCTGTTTGACTCACATAGAGTAATATAATAATTTTATTATGTTTATGTAGGTCTATAAGTACCTATTTATTGATCTAGTATATGTAGTTAAGTTAATTTAAGTATGTCTATGGTTTATTTATCAATGTAGCTAGATGTAGATCTATTTTGTCATGACAGGAGTTTTATTTCATTCTGTTTTATTTATTTTATATTTTTACGTTGTCAACCCTCCCCAATAATGTATTGTTTGGAGTACAACCATTGAGGTTGGCTGGAAGAGTTCTTTCGTAGAGATAAGCTCACCTTTGTTTTCATCTGTGTAACATCAAATTGTTTTGTGTAAGTTATGCTATAAAGAATATATGTATACATATTTAATTTGGTACTGGATAGGTACATATGCATATGTACCTCAATAAAATTGAAATTTATAGCAATATTGTTGGGTGGTAGAATCCCGAATAGGGTTGCCATCTGACCGGGTTTCCCCAGGCTTGTCCTAGTTAATCATAGTTAGTAAGGGAGTATTAGAGCAGGGTTTCTTTGGTAGTCAGGTGTTAATTTTTTTAAATCACAACCACATCTTTCTTAAGTATCAATTATAATAACAATTTTAATGCGCATTAGAACACCATGGCACAGCTAAAGTAATGTTTGGAACTAATTTTCCTACCGGTCATCCAACTAGAATCATCTAGACAGAAACCTTACCAGTTTCATTGATAAATAAAATAATACAATATTCTTGGATGAATTACAGTACCATCTAGTCTCAAACTAAGCAAAACTTATACGATGGGTACTAGAAAATGTACACATTTTTTTGTAATTTCATTTATATAATAAATAGAAAACACTCTGACTTACACAAATTAGGTGCATGAACAAAAGGACCCTGTTATGCAGAATAGACCCAACCACCATTTTGTTACTTTTAAGTTAAAGCTATTTAGTTAGTAGTTAGTACTATCCGTAGGGAGCCTGGAGTTTTGTAATACAGGTCTAGGCCTAGTTCATACTCCAGACTCTCACAAGAACGAGATCTATGACAGTCTGCAATATAGTACAACTACAACTATGTAAGACCTTGTGAGTAAATAAACAATTATTATTATTATTTAAAGTTTAATAGGAATAAAAATATCACACTGTATAAGTTTTGGGAAGCATATGTCATCAAACTGCTAGAATCTATTGCGAATATATGAAACTCAATTTGCAGTTTCTCTATGTATACCTCTTAATTTGGCATAGTTTGTCGGTTGGATTATTCTGCATAACTGGATCTTAATGTTTGTCTTGTGCTGGGATCAAACCAGCAACCTCGGAGTCAAAGTAGCTACATTGCTAACCATTTGACCACTGGGCTCATCATTGATAAATTTCTATCATGGAATGTCTGCATGAAATTTAATTTATTGTTAAATATAGCCTTCACTATTAAACAAGCAACTTTAGTATATATGTATAACATACAGTGTGAGTATTCGTAAAGTGTACATTATAAATACATGCTTCGGAGAGCATGTGACGCTAGCATCTGTTATTAGATGACAGCCGTTAAGCCAACTCAGTGGCCTTTAGGGGGCTTGAAAACATTGGCCTCTGCCAACCCACAGTTGAGCAGCATGGCGGAGTATATTCTAAACTACTTGGACACACTTGGGAACACAATTGGAATGAAAAATGATGTCAACATATGAATGTGCATGAATCTACAGTTGGGGACTACGTTTGTGGCGGTCAGGGTGGCATGAGGGGTGTAAAGAGAGGTCACCCCCACACTCCCTTCTCTTTTTGTGTAACCCGCGCACCATTGCCGCACTACCTGAGTTTTCCCATTATCTTTTATATCAATATTGGTTGGAATGGATTTTTGGAAATATAATATCCACTAAAATGTTAATATAAGGTATCGAAATGAATGTGGACGCCGCGGTAAATTCAGAAGTTGTAGTCCTGTATGTGCCTACATTTTGAATTGTTTTGTATGTTGTTAGTTAATAAAACCCAACCAACCAACAAATTGGTAATAGTCACCATGCTTGTTATGCATCTCTGTAATACTAAGAAAACTAATTAGTTTTCTTCTTGACCACAATTTTTCTAAAACCTGTGGATGCCACTCGTAATATTTTTAGGATGCAATAGATTTCCTGTAACTGTAAAGAGTTATGCTACCTCTGTTGCTCCCTTTCAAATAAATTGCGCAAAATTTTTACATCCTTTACATCGATGATTATGTAGATTTACGATGAAAAAATTATCTAATGTAGCTCATAATAATAAAAAAAAAAACAAATAAAAATAAGAGCCACATTAAAAGTGCGGCAGTCAGTACATACATTATGATATTGTAAACAAATTCGGTAGGTGAGAAATGCATTTCATTGAGCAGTATCAACTAGATACAGTGTGTATTTGTGTCTCGGTGGCCCCACGGTATCTGCCTATGATTGCAGTGGCCTCTGCCCTCGTCGCTGTTTATATTATCTATAAGGTATAAAGAAGTCAAAACGATGTATTTATGCTCGGTCCTGCACTCATTAGCGTGCTGGCTCACTAAAAATTATTGATAACACTCAACAGTGCAATGTACATTTTCGCCTCGGTGTTCCACGCGTAGGTTCCCCGAATGGTCGTTAAGTTGTGCCAATTGGACAGGGAAAACTAGCAAAATCAGGTAACTATTACCTTCGATAATGGACATAGCCTTTGACCTAGTGTTTTAACCCGCATATTTAATCTATATTCCTAAAATTTGATATTTTTCTTGTTATAATTATTAGGTAAAGCATGTCGTATGACATTTTTACTGTTCGGATGGAGCATGTACGCTAAAAGCTGAAGTGTTTATATATAGATATCTGACAATTTTTTTACCAGAGATGCAAAAAACAATTGACACATTTTTTTAGAAATATTTTTTTAACTAAAATATATAGTAAAAATAATATCAAAATAAACAAATACTAATGAGAGACCTTGAGGCTGAAATATCAAAAAAATTAATCACGTTCAATTATGTTGAAATATTGTTTTCTTATTATTTTCTTTTTGCTCATAAATTGTAGGTTTACATTTATTTTTTCTGTCCATGAATATGTTATCAAAAACAGGTTCATAACTAAATCAAGACGGAGATAAAATAATATTAATAAATATACTTTTATCTTGTCGCGTAAAACGCCACGCCCGAGCCGGCCAACGTCGAACAACCGCGTTGGCTGCTGTGTTTTCGCCATTTTGTCGAATTCATAAATAAACAATCATAAAACTACTACCGTAGCTGCGTAGGCCAACGCACGGCCGTTTTTTTTTAAATTATAGGATATAACAAACTTTCAAGATTAACATTACTACTTGCAATAATTTTCCAATGGAATAAAAATCATAAAAATTCAGAGGAGTTGTTTGACATAATGCCCACGGCCTCTTTCTACAGTCGCACCGCTCGCCATCGACAGGGAATTCATCCTCACACATTGGAGCCTAAGTGGTCGCGTACTGTGCGTTTCCAGAGAAGTTTTCTCTCGCGTACTATCAAGCTGTGGAATGAACTGCCTGAGGTTTTCTCAGGAGACTACAGCATGGGGTGCTTCAAAAAGGGCGTGAAGAGGTTTTTACAGGGTCGGCAACGCGCGTGTATTGCCCCTGGTGTTACAGGCGTTCATTGGCTACGGTAACTGCTTTCCATCAGGCGGGCCGTATGCTTGTTTGACACTTTAGTGGTATATAAAATAAAATATATCACAACAACTTGCGCATGAGTTACGACTGTCGCCTTAACAAATAATTGTTTAAAACGGGACGGGGGCCAACCACACATTCCCACCACTGTGTCTCCTGTGTAGCCAGGGTTAACAGCGGAGACCGCAAAAAAAGGCAGTGAACAGTGAAGTCCATTGTAGTCCCGGGGGTACAACTACGGCTGCCTTAGAACTCACAACGAATTTAATCAGAAGAAATTAGAAGTAGGAAGCTTTTGGAATTTGACTTCTCCTCTTAGCAATGTGAGAAACAGCAATATGGCAAATAAGCCATTAAAAGCTTAAATAATTGTTTGTTTAAAGGTATGGAGCTGGTGTCATTCGTGAAGGAGATGGTACATGATGTTGCGGAGCATGCAGCCAGTTACCGTTTCGGACAGACCGTGCTAAGGCAACTGGACCGTGCGCTGTGGGTCGTGGAGAAATGCGCTCGCTGGGCTGTGCCACCACCATGTAAGGACATGGCGTTTGTCGTAAAGTCGAACGATTCTTTAAATCTACCTAACAATAGGTATTGTTAGGTACCAAAATACTGTAGATGTCTAAGCTCATTGTACTGAGTGTAAACAGCAGCTCCATACATTTTGATATCATAAAATTAATTTAAATAATGCTAGTGCAATGATTTTCTATGCATGATAAGCATTTGTGTTAAATATCGTATACCTACACTAATGCTTATGTATATTCTAAGGTCTTCTAACACTCTCAGACAGGACTGTATGACAAGGAGCAATGTGTAGGTAGGTCATTATTATGATGTTTGATATTAGTCGTTATATAAATGGCTTTTTTATATTATGTCGGGTGGCAGACAAGCATACGGCCCGCCTTATGCGAAGCGGTTACCGTAGTCACATTAACGCTCGCAACATGAAATATCGTTCGCGCGCCGCTACCGCCTCTGCTAACGCAGCATCTCCTTCCTTTCTGGTTACCTCACTCACTCGCAGAAACACGGCAACTGTCAAGGAAATTGTTATTTGGCTGCGGTATTCTGTGACGTGCAGGTTACATTAAGCTCCCTACCTCTTTTTTCGACAGAGCGAAGTTTGTCAGTCAGCAGGGTGCACCACGTGCAGGTGAGGTTGGATTTGCAATGTATGGATTTAATAATTCTTAGAACGCCAGTAAAGTTGGTAATTTTTTTCGACGTTATTTGGGACAGAGTATATATAGCATTTTGGCTTAGTATTTACGAGGCGTGATAATAATAATTATGATTCGAGATATTTGTGGTAGTATTTATATCTTCGGTCATATATATTAATGGTGTCTTTCCCAGTGGACCAAGATGAGAGGCCACAGCCGGAGCTCATTCGGCCGTTACCGTGGGTGTTCTTCCTCATGATGCTGGTGACTCTGCGGGTCACCAGGGAGTTTATCTCGCTCATCAACTTGGTCATGGGGAAACCGCCTCTACGTTCCGCCGATGTGGTAAGTGTACAGATGTTCTGACTAAGATCGAGGCATATATGCATGGATCAAGGTTCTATCAAATGGCTTCCCCACCCGGTGTGAACGAAACCGGTATGAAAAGTATCAAATTCTATATGTATGCTAAATTTCTTTTGAATCCGTTCAGTTAAAAGAAAACATCCATACTCACAAACTTTCACGTCTATACACACATAATAAAATTGTAATAGGCTATTTTCCAATGTTTAAAAATTGTATAAATTATTTAACAATATCGTAAAATACACAAAACTATAAAGATCTGCAAACTTAAGACTTTTTTTTAGCGTCGATCAAAGTTTGGCGGAAAAGTTCATTTTAAAAGTATGAAATAATTAAAAAATAATATTTCCATTGGAGAAGCAATAAAAAATGCTATAACTTTTATTATGATACTATTCACATAAACGTACTATTTAACATAGCTATCGTACAAATTTCTGATTTGATGCATACAAAATACAAACCTGTGACGTCATAATTCGGTAGTCTTTTGTATGGAGCGTTTTGGGGCAGTCTGAAAATTGTGATTTCCAAATTACCATATCTCGAGAGATTTTTGTGCTATCGAAGTAATTCTTTCACCTATGGTTATATTATGGAGACGTCCCTACATATTAAACCGAAAAAAATGTTAGTCAAATAGCCTATTGGCCCAGATGTCTCCACATAGGAGATATTCAAGTAAATATGAGGGATCTTTACACTGTAAGTCAAAACAAAAATCCTGAACTCTTAATCCCCGCCCTCCTACACGCACAGATTTCCTGAAATTATTCGATAAGTAAACGAAAACAAATAAATTCTATGATGATCTTTTAATGGTCGCCAGGTGATGTACATCCAAAGTAAGCGCCGATACTTGCGCACTCTCAAGTACACGGGCAACCGAGCGATGCGAGCGCGCACAGCCTCGGCGCAGCCGCCTCAGAACTGGTACTCCAAGGTGCAATCTCTATTCGAGGTGACCATGTGCTTCCGCGGCCGGCACTCCAACTACGGGAACAACAACAATAGCACCAACAATGAGGAACTCTTGGTAAGATTATACATTAAAACCTACCCAGGCAAAAAATATGCATCTCATTTTCTCTTTATAAAATGAATTTTTTATTAGATCCGCTATGCACTATTTTTTTACATAGTAAATAAGTTTGAGCTGCAACTCTCGGCTCTATAACGCTCGTTTGGATAATATCGGCAGGGAGAGGTCGAGAGATGAAGTTTTCACTTCTGTCGTATAAAAACAGTGTGTGCTTGACCAAGCACTCACTGTTTTGACTGACTGACTGTTTTGACTGACTCAGGTAGCAATGTGCAAGTGGCTTATTATCATCTTTGAGGCATAACCTCAACCTTGACGTGGTGCGCCCAGCTGACCGACCTACCAGGTTCTGGCAAAAGGTTGAGTACACAGTACTTGAGGGTTGTTATGTTCCTGCGAGTGAATGAGGAAGGAGTTGCGTTGGCAGTGGGGCTGGCGGCGGCCAAGCGATGTTTCATGTTGCGAGCGTTTGTATAGCTATGCTTATTTCGCACTCGAAGTAGTATAAAAATTGAATGAAATTCTGCTCCTTGATTACACAACTTCTGCTCCTACAAATATATTCTGACTAAATTCGTTATGAGTTCCAAGGCAGTCATGGTTTCATTATGGTCACCGCTGTTAATCCTGGCGACACATAGACTGCTTGTAAGGTAGGCCTGTTCGCATAATTACCTAATTGGCAATGTGTAACGAATAAAACAGATTGTGAAGCGTAGCAAGCGCACTCGCGACACGAGCAGCCCAGCGGCGACCACTAGCGAGACGAGCATGGAGCGGCTCATCGAGAAGATGATGGTCGATCTCGACGCTGACTCCGATGAAGATTCCAGCTTCACGGTCAGTTACGATATACAATTAAAGAGCATTAATCGCTTAGGTCACGTGAACATTTATAGATGCCACTAGCGCCACTCTTAGAAATAAAGCAGTTGAATAAATTGAAGTAGAAATACATTTTATTGATGTCATAGCAAAAGTTAACAGCATATAATTACTTTATGAATTTTTCTAAATATATTTAATATTGAAAAACTAAGCTCCCCTACCTAGGTGGGACTTGAACAACCTACCTCTTAACCAGTCGAGTACTCCAACTGAACTACCAGTACAGATTGTGATGACGAATTCTTTCAATTGTTTTACTGCTGTAAAACTGCAGTGTGGTGCCATCTATCTATTAAGTATTACACTACTAAATAAGGCATAGGAACCTGCTTATCGTTACAGATTCAATGTTTTTTTTCTTAACCCCGCCGCCACACTATGCTCCTCGCGCTGCTCATCGCCTTGCTCCTCGCGCTGCCGCGATGTTTCCCTCTCTGCCCACACACTGCTCTACTCGCGCAATTATTCGCGATGCCCCGCACTTGGACATTTGCCTTTGCTATACAATGGACGTTGAAGCTGTGGCAGCATGCCCGATATGCATTTTTATTATAGCGAAACGAAGCTTATTTTTATGAACTAACGGTCTAAAAGATGCCATCAAACATTTATTTTTTGCTACCAGCTCTTATAGGGAAAGGTTCATGACAGACATGATTTTAAAAAATGATTTAAAAAATATGACTCGTGTTACGCGCCCGAGCGCTCGATGCGGAATGCGTTCGAGGCGATTGTGTGGCCGGCCACTCGCGCTCACGTTGCCGGTCCTTTGACTCGCGCCCAAAAAACCGACAAAACAGGGAATGATGGGCAAGACGAAGAGCAAGACGAGCGGCATGACGAGTAACGTGGCCACACTACGTTCCTGCCTACTTCCCTCGCCACTCGACGAGTGTATGGCAGGGCTATAACAAATAACTTATTAAATACTATGTACCTATTTGCATATTTACAAAGTATCTTTTAATATATAAATTATTTATTCCCTAAAAACTCTCGAGTAGGGTTATTTGTCTTTTTTGCTGACTCTACATGCATACATTTCAGCTTACCACTATAACGAGCCCCAGGAGCGACCGATCGGACACTGCAGAATCAGACCAGGACACAGTGTTCCACAATGACTCCACAGAAAATTCCAAGAAAACCATGACACCTCCAAAAGAAAATTCCACAAACATGGAAGAGACAAACGAATCATCTCCAAGGGAAGATGAAAAATTTGAAATTTCCCAAAATGAACATGTCGAGGAGAACTCTAAATCTTCCCCAAAGAATGAAGAAAGCTTGGATTTCTCTGAGAATGAAGATGTTACCAGCTCTACGCCAGAGATAACCAATGCAGAAAATCATGTAAATGAATCCAAAGAAGATAAAGCTATAGAACCACCGAAAGAACAACAGTTGATGTCACCGAAAAAAGGGTCGCAAACTTTATTAGAAAAAGAGAAGAGTACTCCGCCAAGAAATCAGACTTCGCCAAAAATCGGTAGGAAAATAATGTTAGCTTTCAATAAATTTTTAAAGAATCACCGGAATAAAGAATCAATATAATTCAACTGGCGAATCAAATCGCTCGTCCTGACAGAAATGTTGCAAATAGGATATTTATTACACCATGTTCTGAAAATTATTTTAAAAGAATCGTACAGTGATTTATAATGAACCACTGTAATTGTTATAGATTTTTTTATAGACAAATAGTACCAGAAAATCCACTTTTAATTTATGATTTTGAAGTTTCCGGAAGCAATGCTAGCTGCCATGTTTTTACGGGGCGTGACGTCACTGTGTTAGTAAATATTTTTTTTTGAAGTTATTATTGAGTGCTTCATCACGTGGTGTCTTGTGACTGAATATCAAAATTAAAACGTAAACACAGCGGGAAATTTGTTACCATCAAAGTAATTATCCTTGGCAGATGATTACTTTCTGCTTAACAGTTTTTCATGGTGCGATTTTAATTAAATACGTGATAAAAGCCAACATAGTGTTAATAACTTGACAAAATTGCAACTGTGCAGCCATATTTACACAAATTACAATTAAAATGTAGCTTGTTTACTGCCGACGTGACATCACAACGGCGCACACATACGCGTTCTCCAAAATGGCGACTAGCGTTTTAGACTTTGGTAGAACAAATAAAAAAAAAACAATATTTTTAAAATTAAATTATATTTTTTTTTATTGTGTTATGAATCAAAATTAACATTTTCCGTTTCCTTTTTAACAAAATTTGTCGTAAATACCATTTTTTTATATATTTCCTTACATGGTGTAAACCTATTATTGTGCAACTTATATAGCAAAAATTTGTTATGTGGAGTCTGCAAGCTGGATAGGGAATGCCAAATAATGCATGTAACGTTTCTTATTATGATAATCGAGTCATTATTTCTAGCCTTCAAATGTAATATATTTGCGTGCATGTAATGTGGCATACATTTTTAGTTGAAATTTTATAGTCGTTTTAAGTATATTTTTGGTTTCCCATGACGAGGCCTTGTTGATTTTCAGGCAATGGGCGACCAACGGGCGCCCCCGGCAAGAAAAGAGGTATTTAATGTAATAAAAATACATAAACATTTCATTCATATTTCAATCATAATTTAAATAAATAAAAATAAAAATGAACGCCGGAATGTATTTACGCCAAACGACTGGAAAGTTTGTTGCATATCATTGACCTAACAAAATTAAAAATTAAAGACTTATTTAGGTATTAGGCCCTTTTTCCCCGCCAGTTTAGTATAGTCGGCCTGGTACGGCTTTTAAGCGTTAGTCAATAAGATACCTTAAAAACATTATGATAAAAAAGTAATATAAACAAGACACTGGCATGTCGAAGGCTTTGTTCTTTATACATTATCAAAATCACATATTATCGCACTGTAGATCAAACGCCATTTTAAAAAATTGACGAAGATAGAAATCTTTTCATTTTGTGTACGAGCGAGACGTAGCCATGACGGTTTGGTACCGCGCTTCTGCCGCGTTTGGTACCGCGCTTCTGTCGCGTTTGGTACCGCGCTTCTGCCGCGTTTGTTACCGCGCTTCTGCCGCGTTTGGTACCGCGCTTCTGCCGCGTTTGGTACCGCGCTTCTGCCGCGTTTGGTACTGTACTTCTGCCGCGTTTGGTACCGCGCTTCTGCCGCGTTTGGTACCGCGCTTCTGCCGCGTTTAGTACCGCGCTTCTGCCGCGTTAACTTTCTGAGTGCGAAATACCCATCTGCGACTTAACGTGTATATAACCCGATAGGAATGACAGTGTATATACTCTCGATTACTGGAAAGTTAACACAATTACAAAATCGCTAGGCAACTAACTCTTATTTGTTGTAAATAAGAGTAGAATGACGGTGATGATTAAATTATGTATTATATGTTTACTTACATTTCTTTTATTTTGTTGGAAAAAGTATTATAGGAGCATTCTAGAAATTGAGAGTCTATTCAATGTTGGTTAAATCTAGCGTCCCTGTAAGGCTTATCTATGCTATACGTACCTTTGCTAGTTTACTGCCTAAATTTTGCAAACAATTAAAATAGCTTGGAGTTCTCCAAGGGATAGTATTTATAAGGACACAACATGCCTGTGATAAAGATTGCTTACCACTAGGAAGGTCGGTCGGCCGCTTGTAGCCACCTTGTAGTCGCCAACTTAGTATCTATTGTAATAGTGTTGAGTAGTACATACAAGAGGCAGTACATTTGTCCCGTACATGACGTCAAAATGTAAGAGCGGCTCAACACTATGAAATGTACTACCTCAAATTTTACGTCGCGGTACAGTACAGTAGTCTTTACTACCAAGTAGAGGCAGATGCTTCAATAGCGTCAGCTTGTCGCTTGATTATTATGAATTGATTCGAATTTCGAACGCCACCTAGGCTGGGCTCGGAGAAGTAACTGCGTTTTCTCTGATGTCATGTAAAGCATGGTGTTGCTTTAATAAACAGCGCCCTCTAATGAGTTTTCTCTTATTTAATATGGATTTATTGAATATTTATTTTAACAAATTTCAACTCTATTTCGTCATGCAAGATTTCATGAAGCGAAGACGCGAAAAACCGTTACTATTCGTAACATTTGACATATGAATGCAGTACCTACAGTAAGTCAGTGACAGCGAACAAAAGTGTTTTGTTGTATTATTAATTAACTTACGTACTTTTTCCAAAGCGGGCCAAGTCCTTACAGAAAGAAGGAACCAGTTAAGTGGCAAAAAAGTAGCCCAAATATTATTTTACAGTAATTACATTGAATAATTTTTAATTTTATTTTTATTTCCCATAATATATTGTACTGGCTCAGTACAAAAAAGAGGCTACTCTTACAAACTCTTTTTAAAATCGTGTACTACCCAACACTATATTGTAAAAATGGTTATTGTGACACAGACAGCAAAATTTTGTAACAGTCGATGAAATGGACACTTGATAAATAGGAATTTTTGACATTTTGAGACAAATTGACAGTTGGTGATTACGCCGACAAGGTCATTAGATCGAAACAAACTGCCGACACGTTCGCATCGCTCATTCATTAATTCATTTCATTTATCATTATCATAAATTTGAAGTTTCATTAGTTTCCAATGAGTATTTATTTCTCGTCCTAGGGAATCACAATGAAAGGCGAGATGCCAACGCGTCTGTAACCAAGAAGGCGGACTGATCGTTCTAGGGAAGCAAGGTAACTAAACAATTATTGAGATACATTTATTCCTCTGTTATTAGTTGACTCCTGCAAATGCTTACCAGTTGATACCTCGTCGTTAATTGTCACCCAATACCTATTTATAGCGAATGCGCGGATACGTGCAATAGTCTATGTGAATAACATTAGAAAAGCGGTCGCGGCTCTGGGTCAAACGCAAACGCTTCGGTTTTACATCGTATCCTGTGCGTGCGTAGTTGCGCTATTACGCCACGCTCACTAGTTATATCGTATCCCGTGCATGCGTAGTCGCGCTACCACTACATCGTGTACATCACTAGTTATAGCATATCACGTGCGTACGTACCGCGCTCTCACGCCTCGCATGCTAGTTTAAATATAGCATATCACGTGCGTACGTACCGCGCTCTCACGCCTCGCATGCTAGTTTAAATCGTATTCTGTGAAAGTATATCACGCTATCACGCCACGACCGTTATATCACGTGCGTGCATATCCCTCGCACCACGCCCACTAGTTCACATCGTATGCGTGCATGCGTATCGCGTTATCACGCCACACCCGCTATTTTACATCATACCTCGTACGTGCGTAGTCGCGCAATCACGCCACGCCCGGTTAGTTTAATTTTGCAAGATAGCTTACGCCACCGCGCTCTTGCTTTAATTGTGCGGAACCCTTGATTATAATTTTCGAGGGGCTTTATAAAGTGCTTGCTTCTTCCATTGATCTTTCGCTGCAAAAAAGCCACGACGGAAGGACAGGGTTGGACACAATTCGGAAGTTATGTCTACATTTATTCACTACAGTCCTAATGGCAAATTCTAATGGGACCTAGGCTATCCGATCTGCCACTAACGAAAGAACAGTGGTTGGTGGACGGAACACACACCGAGGGCGATCAATTTGCTAACAGAACTACCGGTCTTGTGATCTGTACTGAGCCCTACAGTAATAAATAATATGCAATAAATTGTATGGGCATTTTACTGCGGTAGATTAGTGGCGGAATATCCGCGTAACATTGCGTGACCAGAGCACATCATCCATGACACTGTAATTCGATCTTAGCTATTGCGTATGCTACAACAAGCGGCAAAGTACAGGTCGCGCAGTGGTTTAAGATCGCTCGGTAAAAATAGTGGTGGCAATTGGCGCATGTGTACAATCGCACACAAAATTAGTAAGAAAAAAATTTATTTTTATTATTTTCTTTTTTTGATCCTTAGTAACTTAACATAATTATAATAACACTAGTTTTTGCTTGTGATTAGTTGCTAGTATATTAAGAAAAATAAAAACAAAAGTAAGTTTTAGTTAATAATATACGTAGGTCACACTAAAAGTTTTGCGTAACTTAAAAAAACAACATGTTTAATCAAAATATTATGTTTATTGCTTTTCAAAATACTCTCCTTTACATTTTAAACATTTTTTCATGCGATCGAACCATTTTTTTAAATAGAAGGACCACCGATCTGAAGGCATGTTTTCGTTTCCTTTTTAATATAACAATTCACGTCGTAAACCATTTTCCTGGCTTGCCGTGTTAAAACTTTATTTTTAGGCATTTTTAGGGTTCCGAACCTCAAAAGGAAAAACGGAACCCTTATAAGATCACTTTGTTGTCCGTCTGTCTGTCTGTCTGTCAAGAATTTATATGTCGAGAATGCGTGGAGGTATCAAGCTGAAATTTGAACTGTATACTCTGGTCTACGGTCCCATGAAGTTAAAAAATAATCAAACTGCTAAGTTTACGTTGAAAAAAGTTACGGCCGTTTATTCAGCAAAAAACGCATATTTCGACACACTCAAGGGAATCAAAACCTATAGGGTACTTCCCGTTGACCTAGAACTATGAAATTTGGCAAGTCACATCGTTATAGACTACAAGTACAGGAATAAATCTCAAAACTATACATTTGTAAATAGATCTTAAAAAATAGGGGGTCTATATTTTTTATAGGGTGTAGAAATTTCAAATTGAAACTACTAGTTCAAATGGGGTATCATATGAAAGGGCTTGATGTACACATTGCAAAATATATTTTATTTATTTTTTTCGACGCATTATTTCTTATTTATAATGAAAAATATCAAATTTAATAATGATACTACGTACCTACGGAACCCTCGGTGGGCGAGTCCGACTCGCACTTGTCCGGTTTTTTTTCACTACGATGTACTAAATACGGAAAACAATTTGTACGCAACAGTACCCAAGAGACACGAGACGCGCGGACGCAGGGCGGGGAGGTAAAGTGCGACAGATCGACCAATTACGCGTCGGTATTGTCGCGCCGGCCCCCCTCACTCCTCCGCCCCGCCAAATAGACCTAGGAACTGAACACTGCGCATACCCCTTCTACTTTTGCCGAGCGATCTTAAACCACCGCGCGACCTGTATTAAGTTTGACAAACTCCTAATTGATCTGTTCCAGTATCATTTATCGCATTATGCATTTTGGCAAAAATATCTATTACGCATTTCCATTGCAGTATTTTTTTCATCGTTGAACGACTGTCGTTTCTAGCTATTTATATTATACTGACTACACGTCACTGTATAGTAGAGTATTTTTAACCGACTGGAAAAAAAGAGGTTGGTTATCTGTTTGATCCGTATGTTCGCGATTTTTATCAAAAGCAAATGATCGGCTTTGGATGGGCTTTTCGCTATTAGGTTACATAGTGTTTGGGAAGGGTTTAGTATATAAATAGTCTAAGAATATTAGAAACCAGACTAAAACATAGGAATAACTCAAAAGTTATCATCATTATACGGCTATCGTGAGTAGCTCTTTTAAATGTACCAGTCGTGGCACTTTCGACAGGACGATTATCTATGTCTAACGTCCAACAAAAGTGGTTCCCAACCGGTAGTCAGCGAGGGCCAAATTTCAGGTACATGACTTGCAATTATATACAATTATGAGGAACATTAAACTAAATACTGTAATCTCGATTTGTAGTTTAACGAATTTATACGACAGTTCGGTTCCTTACACTGAACAAAACCCTCGTAATGGTAGCCGAGCAAAAAGATGGTGGGAACCGCTGCAACATATATCAGGGACTTCGTGCGTCATATATGAAAAGGAAAAGCTTAATTTAAATATACAATCCACGGATCTTTCGACAGAATGACAGTGGAAATGCGCTCAAGTTTTCAATCAGAGTAATTATTATTATCTTTGCAGAAAAATCTCATGCAGTCGAACCAGCATCAGAAATTGGAGCGCCTATGGTTTTTATATATAACATGAAATAATATTTCACATACAAGTATGAATGCTGCATATCATTCGTGCCAGGATTACTAAGACACTACTGCAATGCGTCCTGAATTGTACATGACTTTTATGTTTAGGAAACGAAAATATATAAATATATGATGTTATAAAAACATGACGTGCCCTTGATACTTCGCTATGGTCGGGTAATGGTGATCTATATGCAAATGAGCTGTAATTATTTTCTCATGACTACCAATTTAATAAATTACAGTTTAATTGTTCCTAAAACTCGGGCAAAAAAGTCGTATTCGTAGCAAGCTGTCATGTACAATTTATGGTGCTAACTAATGCTAATATGTCTGTAAAATAATGTATAAGACTGCTCATCGTCGAATATTTATTATAAGCGTAGGTTGTACTTCGTAAGTTCAATTCTGGAGTCAATAGTTCTAACCTGGGTTTAGCGATACGAATTTGTTTCTTGTGATAAGTGGTTTATCGAGAAATTTAAGCTAAAGAAATCGTTGAGGTATTTTAAGAACGAAAGGAAGAAGTATTATATAGGCTTGCAACGGATCGGCGACCCATTGGTGTTGCTGATCTCCATGGGCGGTGGTGATTGCTTTCCATCCGGTGACCCACATGCTCGTTTGCCCTTCTCTGACATTAATTCTCTCTCTTTCTCAAATTGTTTCTCTGACATTAATGCCTGCTTAAAATACGGATAAATATACTAATTGTCGAATTATGTAATAAAATGAATGTTATAACGATTTCAGTAATCCGCAAGAGACTTATTCGTATAGGTGAAACCTGCAACTAATTTGCAGCCTGCAATTATTTCATTCGTTGAAGTGCCTCTATTATATAATAAATAGTATATTGATCTGAATCTTTTTCTAATTGTTTTTATACAATAAGTTCTATCTAATATTAATAATTGAAGAATTAATAATAATCAGATTTTTATGGCTTATAGAAAAAAAATGAGAATGAATGATTATTATCGTAAGTTTGTAGATTCACCACAATACTGAAAATAATTGCTGGAACTTATTCATTTTCTTTTTTTATGTTTTAACTATGTATTTTGTACCTTATAAATTGAAGACATTTTTCCAAAACCACACTTTTTAAACAATTTATTTTACAGGTAACCGTATTCTGCTCAGTACATGTAAAGTATTTGGTTTATTTTTTCTTAAATCTGATGATATATTTTTCTATATGGAGCTCACCGCCAATGTTGGGAGTAGTGATGTATAAATACTTCATAATCTGATACTGTTTACACGAAATAAATAGTTTTTTAGAAAAATGTCTTCACTTCAAAAATATATTTTTACGTTTTGACATTTTACGTTTAGTGAATTTGAATTTGTATACTTTTTATAGGTATGTTGTATAATGATCAAAATTAATCAATATGTTGTTGACATCTGACATAATTAGAATATGCATTTGCTTCTGTTCCAAACTAACCCAATATTGCGGGCTTGTTATGTATTAGAGACTAGCGGAATGAAAGGGAAAATAAAGAATTGGTTATGTTTATTCCGTTGGCTGCTTTAGTGGAAAATAGGTCTAGCACTGAATGAGAGACTCACGTTTGAGAAGCATTTAATGTAAGCGTTGTTTTGTAATGGATAAGATAAGGGCTACCTTGATACTGTAATTTGTATACTTATTTACCCACATATTTTGAAAATTTAATACTTCTTTTATATATATATACATTTCGAACTTTTTTCAAAACTCCACTTTTATTTTCAATATCAAGAATTCCATAAACAGATAATATATACTTTGTAAAAATAATATAAATGTATATGCATTGAAAAAAAAACGTGTTATCAAAAAGTTTATTGATTTTTCCATACAAATTTGTTCTACTTTTTGGTCCAACCGTCTTATGGAACTATGAATATTCGCCATCTCTAAATAATCCATCCATCCCTTGCGTCCTCATTGAACCTTACATCGGCATGATTGAATTAACTGATTTCTATTAATTCAATAAGGACCTATGAACAACTAATAGGAGAGACAGGTACCACTAGTGTGTCCATATTTCTTTCAAACGTAGGGAAATCATGGACCATCTAGAAGGAGGGCGTCCAATGCTTTGTCGTCTTACGCCCGGCCTCCGCTCTAATACCTTCCTCCCCCATCTGCCATCACTTACTCGGCAGATATGACCGGCCCATTGCCACTTCAGCTTGCAAACTCTGAAGGCTATGTCGACAACTTTGGTTCTGGTGGTCGAATTTCTTCGTTCCTGATTCGATCCCTCAGATAAATCCCGAGCATAGACCTCTCCATCGCTCGCTGTGCGATCTTTACCCTTATTATGTGACTTAAGTAAATATTTCTTTATAGATAAAATAAAAAAAATAGCATAATATAATTGTAATACAGAGTTTATACAAATTACAGTGTTTACGGTATGTCCGATATTTTCCCAGTGTGTGTGCAATAATTTTATTGGCAATTCCAAATGAGATTAAATGAAACAAATTATTCTAATCGAAAAATTCCAAAGATTCGGCTGTGTATTGAACGAACGAAGAGAAAGACTGATGGATTTCACTGTTCCTATTGTATACTTACCAACTATCATAATAATCACTACCTACCTAATGAATTTACTATTGTTTAAATAATTTTCGAGTGTTTTATTAATTGTGAAGATTGTTACAAAATATACCTATTTTATTAAATAAGTGTTTTATTGCAACCCTTTGTTGGAGAAAAATGTAATATTGATTACAATTACATTTCTAATCATGATTATTTAAATATGATTACTTACATGTACTCTAATTTATTAATTACTAAAATAATTGAGTACTGCCAACACTAAACTAGACTACGTCATTAGTTTTATTTTTAGAGGAACATAATAGATTTTAAGAACCAATCTCGTGACGTTGAATTTGGGTAGAAAAGTAATTGTAATCATTATTATTAACCATAATCATTAATTGATTACCTTAATTACTCTAATAGAAGTAAAAGAAATAATGGAAAGTAATCACAGATTAATGAAAACAATTTTATTAATTATTCAAAAACTCGAAACAAAAACTGTTCTCATTTTTAAATACTTCATGAAATTAATAAAATGAATTAAATGAAGTCGAGTTGTGCCAAGAGAAGTGGACTGGACTGGAAGAGCTGATCTACAACTACTGGACAGATTTTATTGAATCATAACCAAGAGCTATCCCAATCACGTCAGCTTTCAAACAAAAAACTGCATCAAAATCGGTCCATTCGTTTAGGAGATACGAAACCACAGACAGACGCATCAAACTAATAACACCCCTCATGAGTCCGTGGGTGAAAAAAAAAACAATATTAGTGTATATTTTGTTTGGTCATAGTTATAGTTGTTGTAAAGTATTTCGACGGTCCCTACGTATAAAGCGACATGTCATTTCAGACATGTCTGTTTATACTACGATATAGTAATTAAAGAATATTATTATTGGACAAATGAGTTAATTTCTTACTTTTTAATTATATATACAATCAATAAAAAAAAAGAAAATAATTTTTTTACGGACAATTCTATAGCAATTTAAGCAATAAAAAAATTGCCATTTTTGACATGTCGCTTTATACGTAGGGACCGTCGATTTATTGTACCAAATAAATTACTGAAACATGATAAAAGAGTTACATGTACAATGGCGGACTTATCCCATACGGGATCTCTTCCAATCAACCATTCAATGAGTAGTTTAAAGATATCATATTTTGGCGAAAATACTTATAGTTATTCAAGTAGGTAATCAAATTAATATTAAATATTACGATTCTATAATCAATTTCAATTTTATCATGATTAAATAATCGTAATCACACTTTTTGATAATAACTATTTATCATTAATTAGTAATCAGGTACTTTTGGGACAACACTATTGTAGTGTAGACAGGTTTAAATCACGCGACCGATTCTATCACGAGCTCACGAGAAAAACGATGCGCATTCGTTTGTGGGCCCTTTGATCGAAATCCTTTGAAACTGTGATTCAGCAAACATCGACATCCTAAAAATCTTAGACTTGTACAAAATCTGATTGCACATCAGATTTTGGTGAAAGTCTAAGACGGGAGTTTATAGGATCTCGGGTCGCATGTGGCCGTCGGAGGGTCCACCTACATCTAATAAATTATGAACAAATTCTGACTCCCCAAATGTGTTTTTAAATGTTATTTTAAGAATGATATTGTTAATTCTAGTTTGTTTTTGTTGTTTATGTCCGATAATTGAATATGTCCGAAGTGTTCATTACTCGCAAGGATTATTGTTTATGAATTGATATTTTACAGCTAAATCGATTTTCCCAGTGTGACTACCAAATCTTACTCATTACCAGTTGTAGATATTTTTACCAGAGTTATTTTCTTTCGAACGTGTTGTTACGGTTATATTTTTTACCAATGCCATCGGCAAAAAGTTCTGCCTTATCTATCTACCTTTAAAAACTGGTACTAAGAGTAGTAGACACGGGAAAAAATGGATGAATCGTACTGATTGACTGTAGATTGTAACTCGCAAAATCTGTGATTATTGTACACAGATAAAAATGGTAAAAAGTAAGTTCACGTAATCGAAAAATGTCTTCCCGATGTCGCCAATACCAAAATTCAGGGGATAAGGGATAAGATAATGTACCGTGCGGTTCCTGAGGAGTCATCTTCCTTTAGCTCTCAGGTCGTGGAATGAACTCCCTGCTAAGGTTTTGCCAAGAGACTACAGTATGGGGTTCTTCAAGGAAGGCGTAAATATGTTTTTACAGCTGGTGTCGCAAGCGTCCATAGGTTGCGATGGCTGCGTGCCATTTTATCATCGTACGCTTGTTTGTCATCGTATTGGTATAAAAAATATTAGCAGCAAAATTTGCGAACTTGCTAATATTCCGTACGGATCTTCCAAATATATTTTATGCACAGTCTACAAGGTGAAAAAATGTTTGTCTGCCACTGATCTAAATTTGAAAAATAAAAAAATAAACATTGTTTCCGCCCGGGATCGAACCGGGGACCTTGTGCGTGTGAAGCACACGTGATAACCGCTACACTACGGAAACTTATTTACAAGTGTTGAAAATGTAATATAGTATCAGTAGCCGTATAGATATTTAAAAAAATATTACTTTTGCGATAAAAAAGCATGGCCAACCATTCGTCGGCCACGTCCATCACTATCAGTCACTTGGATTTGTGTACCAGATATCGCTTCTGACCAAAATAATCATAAAAAAATCTAGTGAACTCGCAATTTGTGAGCAGTCTCGCGGCTACATCGCCCGCGGATAGTCGCGGACACGCGCCACCGTGCCACGCTATTGTCGGTGTTTAGTTGTGCCAATAATTTACATTAAAATCGCAAAAACCACTACAAATATTCACCATGGATCCCGAATCATTCTTAGACCTGGCCAACCAGGTCATAAAACTAAAAATGTATCCATATTTCGACATAGCACATTCGCTATTATGTGCACTCGCAGTCAGGGAAGATTTAGGAGCCGGTGAGTGGTATTTAAAGATAATTTTAAATAATGCCCGCCAAAATTAGATTCATGCTATACTTCCGCATCCTACTATATTTATTGGGACACCGTCGATGATGTGATGTTTAGAATGTACTAAAATAAAGACACCTATATGGTTTAAAAATAGATTATAGTGCCCCAGCAGATCACAACGGAACCACAGCGTTTAATATTGGTTTGGTAGAGCCAATTCTGTGATACCTACTTGCTTGCTGGGTATTTGTAATCTGGAAGTTATAAAAAGAAATTGATAACTAAATATCTAAATATATTCATACTGATATAATTCTTGATCTGTTTGCCTTATGAAATTTTACCTTACATATTTATAGTAAATTATTATTTAGATATTATGCTTACAATAACACCTTTGATTATTTAAAATTTAAATATTCAAAGAATAACTCATACATATCTAATATTAAATTGTGTCGCTTTACGTGACCATACCATACTCAAAAACATTTACTTATAAAAAATATTAATGTAGAGAACTATTGACGTATGTAATTTTTGTTTAAAACTAATGAACGCTAGTGTCTAGTCTCGCTACTGAAAATACAGTCATTTAATTACCATTATTTACTATAACAATGCTCTATTTATCTGGTTATGACATGATCAAGATGATATTACCTAATATATTTTACATGCTAATAAATTAAATTACACAAATCGCATCAAAATTTATTAGTCCTATATTTAAGTACACTGCAAAAAGTCATATTAATATACTCTACCTGTATAATGCACTAATAATAGCGCCTTTATCATGATGTGACGTTTTATAGAGCCAAAGTGAGAGCATAGCAAAGCACATTCAAAAAGCATCAGGTTCACCCCAGTATCCTCCCTCGATATTTAGCTCTTCAATTCTCTGCAGATAGATGGCGTCCAGCACAGTTGAGTTCTCCATGTTATGGTCAGCGAGATAATGTAGAATACCTATTTTATTTTGTGAACAATTCTATTAATTGTTTTGTGAACATAGATAAAACAAGATGTACATTTTCAAATTTAATGACGACAAAATTCTTTTAAAACACAGGCTACCTTCTCTACATGCTCATTGCCTAATGAATGAAAGTCAAATAAAATTATGTGATATACGAGTAGGTATTTAGTTCAGTATAGTAATACAACAAATTGGGTTGCTAAAACAAATAGCATAAAATAAACTTAATTTAGATAAAATATCTCTGAAAATTTAACTCTTCAGTCATCGCTTTTGCGCCGAATTTTCTAAAATTTGTCTGTGTTAGTATGCTTTTTTTTTCTCAGCACATATAAATGAAATGAATAAAAACTTACTATGTAGTTTATTTAGTTGTAGAGACTATAGACAATGTCTAGTACTTTAGTTTGAACCCTGTTCATCAAATTCGACAAAATGTCAAATCGACATGGATATTTCTAAATTAATGCATTAAATAAACAATACTATGACAATACATACCTATATTGAAATGCAATGAAATAAATTTATTGCGAAACACACACAAGTAATAAAGAAAATCACTTAAATAGATGCAGAGAAGTTAGAGAAATATATTTAGTTTCTACAATTCCTTACTCTATGATAATACATAAGTATATTCTCAAATACAGTGAAAGTATGAACACTTTCTGGAAAAAAAGGGAAAAAGTAGAGCAATTTTCACAAAGTCGGCGCAATTTCAGATACGGACTCTTAATTTGATTAAGATGTCACCAATTCGCATTACGGCTGAGGCTATGGGCACAAAGTTAGTATTTTATTTATCGCTTCGCCCCACAAGAACAGTACGTGGACTAAATGTATCCTATTTTTCAATTCAAAACATATTTTATATGTAGATCCAATTTCATTTAAATCTTTTCAGCCTTTTAGGTACTACTTACTCGTGTTTTCATTATAGTCTATAACCTTACAAATTTTTATACAAGCAGTTGGTTTCTTTAAAAAAAGCGGTAATTGCACGGGCTCGTCCGGGATTTGAACCCGGGACCTCTCGCACCCGAAGCGAGAATCATACCCCTAGACCAACGAGCCTTACGGAAAAATTGTGAAATTATAATTATCATACTTGTAATTATCTACGTCATCAAGATCATGTTATGATTATAATGACAAGTCTTATCCTGAAAAAATAAACAGCTTACATTACTTATACCATACTATAAAAGAAATAGGTGCAGAAGTCATCGTTTTCCGTGCCTGCAGTCGTATGTGGCGCTAAGGTCGCTAACATCGATTTACAACAAAGTATGGTACAGAAAAAGTACTCTGTATTCTTTGATCACTAATAAAACATTAATGATCGAAGTCTGTCCTCCGCTAATATTCCATACATTTTAGAACGATATCCTCCCCTGGTAGACTCAAAAACCAGTTTAAAAATGTTGAACTTTCCAAAACTTCGGAGTTTCATTTCGGAGTAGGCCCTCAAATTTTCATGAAAATTGATAGGTAAATTATGTATGACAATTTTTAAGTTCAATAGTTTACTATGTTTTAGTTATTAATTATTATGCGTTTTAGTCATACACCGATACTTACGTTACGATACGTTAGCATTAGTGTGTTTTAATCAGACCATTTTCAGTTTCAGTCATTTTGTCCTCGTAGTCGCTTTGCAGGCAGTCTGGACTCTGGAAAGCCAAAATCGATTGACGTGACCAATATCGCTTTGAAGCGTAGTCGGAATCATGTTTTTTTATACGACTAGATGCCTGATGGTATCTTATCTTATCTTAGAGTGGGTCCAATGCTGCAGCACCGGTGACCCTCATGGATTTTTTGTGTTCTCCCTAATCCTTTAGTCATTCTCTAGATCTAGATTTGAAATTAATGTACTTATTTTCTAAATACGGTTTGTAACAGACGATATGTCGTGTTGATTTTTTTAAATACGCTAAAATTTATTAATCGCTTTCCCCATCCAGAATTATCCCCCTAAGATCGCAAACAAATATACAGCCTGCCTAGTGGTAAGCGGTTCACATCATTCGCGCATTGTCGACTTATTAAAAACCTTTTCACGTGCTCCTTACTGTAGAATGAAGAACCCTATGGTGTAGTCTCCTGGGAAGAACTCGAAGTGCAATCCACTCCGTAACTTGATGGTGCCAGGAAGAAAATCTTTCTAAAACCACCGTAATGTCACACAGTAATGTGTGAGTAGCGATTGCAATACTCGATCCGCAATCTAGCAATCCAGCTAGATCCAGCACATGTTTGGGCTTGCTGGATCCAGCATCTGGCGTTGTATCCAGCGGTACGGGTCCGCAGTTAGTTGAAAACAAGTAACTAACATTCTTTTCGTATGAAAACGTCACTAAACTGTGCTACTTTACTCTCGTGTCTTTTTTTATACCACACAATTTTGGGGTGTGAGTTGCTGCGTTGGCAGCGGGGGTGGCAGCGCGCGAGCAATATTTCATCTTGCCAGCGTTAATATGGCTACGGTAACCGGTTTACATCAGACGGGCCGCATACTTTTTTACCACCCGACGTTCTATGAAAAAAAATACACCAAGGTGACAAAAAAGAATACGGCCCAACTAATAGATCTATATTTGTATCTACTATTCTGTGTCTATGACGTGGGGCTCGTTTGTAGTTCGAGTAAATATGTATTCATACCCACAACGGGTATGGATATTTTAATCTATATTCTCATCTATCTAAACAATTATTTCTATAGAGGGCATCGTATCAAGTAACTTCTCCTGAACTAAGCTATTACAGTACGGACGGTAGAACACACAAAGAGAGGCAAAGTCTTTTATATTTGGTGTTTCGGAAATGGCTCTACTAATATCTAACGATTTGGATGAAAATTTGGACATACATACATTGATCACATTTTGCTTATTAAAAATAAAAACCTTAAAAAAAACGCGTTTTTGCAAAAACTAAATTATGTAATCGACAGCTACATGTCATTTAAATATTTACGAAAGAATTCTCCTTAAAAAAATAAAAGCAAGCGAATCTTGATCGCCGTGGTATTAAATTTGTAAAAACAGGAAAATTATAAACAAACCACACCATAAACGTATCGCATAAGGGTAATCTGCAGCCAACATGGGTTGTTAATCATCCAGAAATATTTGTCCATGTCTGCATCAAAGCGGAATGAGTGAATAAAGCCGCAGATTGCCTCATCTAAATTTAGAATCATCAATATTCTTGTTTTATTTTTACATTTTGTTTGTTAGTTCGTAAGATTTATTTGGAATGTTTTGTTTTTGATGTGATGCCTACCTACGCCTACTGTCTGTTTTTATTTTGTAATAAATGAATGAATGAAACGTTTATTTGTATCTCCAGCACACACAGAATTGGTTCTTTCCAGTTTTATAATAATTACCTATAAACTTAAGTGAAATATAGTGTTAAAACAAACACAAAAATAATCATATGTGTGCCGCAGCAACACAAAATGGCTATATATAATCGCGTATTCCGTCATAAACATGATATTTTATCCTACACACATTTGAATTGAAAAGGCTTTTTCATCCGTGAACGAACTCCGGTTGTGGAATGATCTTTCTGCCGAGGTTTTCCCAGGAAACGCAGCATGGAACTCTTCAAGAATATTTACGTCTGGTGTTACAAGCGTGAGTAGGCAACGATGACCGTTTGTTTATGTTTATCATCAGGCGGGTCGTGTGCTTTTACCACCCTACTGCTAAGAATACCTACAAAATCATAAGGAATTTTTGTGGCATTTTTCTCATACATTTTTACCGTAGGACATCTTATTATAAGAAAGTTGAAGAAGACGCCATCGGGATAATGTGTATTATTTTATTTAGGAGCTTTATATTATTGTATATGTATATTGGAATATGCTGAACGATATTGGATGTATGAAATTGGGTTAAAGATCCATCTGCAACCTAGTTTCATGCATCCAATACCGTTCAGCATATTCCAATATATACAATAATATAAAGCTCCTAAATAAAATAATACACATTATCCCGATGGCGTAAAAGCGACAGAACAAAATAGTCATGTATAATTTCTGTAGTATTTAGGTAATGTACCGATTTCTTGAGACAAGGGTAAGAGTAGCTGCGGCTACGGCCGCTTGAATCTTGCACCAAAAGGCTACCTATGTCCTTCCTCGGGATATCATCTATGTCCATGTCAAATTCTCAAATCGATTCAGCCATGTAGTCGTGAAAAAATAACCAACAGAATAATTTTAACACTTATATAGATGCATATGGAGCATAGGTTTAATGTATTTGAATGTTGTGATTGCAGGCGCGCAGGCGTTCTCCCGCAAGCACCCGCTAGCCTGTTGGCTCTCCACCATGCTGGTGATCTTCGCGGGCGGCATGGTGGTGAACGGGCTGCTGGGTGAGCCCATCCTCGCGCCGCTCAAAAACACACCGCAACTGGTCATCGGCACCGTCACCTGGTAATTAAGTTACGATTCACCAGCCAACGCAACTTTTGACTCTGAGACACTTTAAAAAAAAAACCGGACAAGTGCGAGTCGGACTCGCCCACCGAGGGTTCCGTAGGTACGTAGTATCATTATTAAATTTGATATTTTTCATTATAAATAAGAAATAATGCGTCGAAAAAATAAATAAAATATATTTTGCAATGTGTACATCAAGCCCTTTCATATGATACCCCATTTGAACTAGTAGTTTCAATTTGAAATTTCGACACCCTATAAATAATATAGACCCCCTATTTTTTAAGATCTATTTACAAATGTATAGTTTTGAGATTTATTCCTGTACTTGTAGTCTATAACGATGTTACTTGCCAAATTTCATAGTTCTAGGTCAACGGGAAGTACCCTATAGGTTTTGATTCCCTTGAGTGTGTCGAAATATGCGTTTTTTGCTGAATAAACGGCCGTAACTTTTTTCTATGTAAACTTAGCAGTTTGATTCTTTTTTAACTTCATGGGACCGTAGACCTGTGTGTACAGTTCAAATTTCAGCTTGATACCTCCACGCATTCTCGAAATAGAAATTCTTGACAGACAGACAGACAGACAGACAGACATACAGACAGACAGACATACAGACAGACAGACAGACAGACAGACAGACGGACAACAAAGTGATCTTATAAGGGTTCCGTTTTTCCTTTTGAGGTTCGGAACCCTAAAAATCGAGTTGCACTCCGGGAGTGCCGACAGAAGTGAAAACTTGAACATTAACGTTGTGCATTTTTAAATATTTTGGAATAGTTAGGGAATAATTTCGCAAGAATTGTTTTATTTATCAGTATAAAAGTACTATAATTTATGTGGTAAAATAGAATATTCATCTATTGCGCTATCGTACAAAAACATGACAATTTATTTTACATTAAAAATAAACAGCAGGCATACATTTTCGCCGCGCGGTAGAAAGAGCCCTCTCTTACGCCGCGATATTACTTCCTCTCCTACGCCGCGCCGGCGGCGGCGGTCTACTCTCCCTCCGTCTTACGAATTTTCGATCAGGTCACGTGTCCTGACACGAGTTTAACATTTTTTACCCATCCCAAAAAGTGCACAACGCCGCTAAAGAAGTTTTCACTTCAATTTGTGAACAGATAGCACAGCGCCACCTAATTCCAAACTGTGAATGTATTCACTTTTGAATTACTTGATAAATTATACATAAAAAACCG
This sequence comes from Hypsopygia costalis, assembly GCA_937001555.2. Classification (NCBI taxonomy): domain Eukaryota; kingdom Metazoa; phylum Arthropoda; class Insecta; order Lepidoptera; family Pyralidae; genus Hypsopygia; species Hypsopygia costalis. The sequence goes on from OW443342.2 coordinate 8,478,202, forward strand.
GTCAAGTGCGAGTCGAACTCGCACACGAAGGGTTCCGTACCATTATCTAAAAAAACGGCAAAAAAAATCACGTCTGTTGTATGAGAGGAGAGCCCCCCGTTAAATATCTTATCTCTGAAACGGCTGATAGCTGACGTAATAAAGAGTGACTTACGCTACTTTTAATTTAGATTTTTTTTTAATATAATTAAATAATAAAAACATAACTATTCCGCACAGACGAAGGCGCGGGCACGGGATTTATACAATAAAATGCATTTTTGTGCAGGTACATAGTATTCTACACGCCGTTCGACGTTGGTTACAAAGTGGCCAAGTTTCTGCCAGTGAAGGTAGTGGCTGCTGCCATGAAAGAGATATACCGTGCCAAGAAGGTATACGACGGTGTCAGCCATGCCGGCAAGTTGTATCCGAATGCTTATGTCATCATGATTATTGTGGGTAAGTTGAAAATTAACACTCGCGCATTTAAGCCGTGAGCCAGATAGTATATTTTGTCAGTCATTTCCTCTCAAGCGATAACTCATAAAATACTTCAGAGAGTTGTATTATGCCGTATGGTAAACGTCAGCTGCCGCTCCGTGGGGGGGTTAGGCAGAGGCAGCATCCTAATCACGTAAAAAAAATATTTGTTTTCAGTCATTTCCTCCCGACCCGACTGAAAATTTGTTAAATGATGCGTTAACTCGCAATTATTCGAAGATAAAAAAGTCATCTGGCCGTACCGTGGTGGATTATACGTCAGCTGGTCACACGAACATGTAAAAAAAATTTTTGCGTTCAGTGATTTCCTCTCACATGAAAATTTGTCAAATGATAGCTTTCATGCAACTTTGAATAAAAAAAAACGTCAGCTGCCTCTAAGTTGGTGGAAAGGTCGTCAGCTGACGTATTTAAATAAGCGATCGGCGCTCATACCTGGGCCATACGCCACCTTTCAAACCTTTCAAATTTTCAAGTGAGAGGAAATCACTGAACGATACAAATTTTTTTACATTGTACATTGTGTTACGGCACTATCTACATAAATGCAATATTTAACATGACTGTCGTACGAATTTCTAATTTAATGCATATAAAATAGCAAGGTGTGACGTCATAACGCGGTGGCCTTTCGTATGGAGCGTTTTCTTCGGGATAGTCCAAAATTGTGATCTTCAAGTTATCATATCTCGAGAAGTTTTTATGCTATCGAAGTAATTCTTTCACCTATAGTTATATTATTATGACGTCTTTATTGTCTTTACAAGCCTATTGTGCTATGCTTAGTTGGTAGCAGGGGGGTAGCTACCGCCGTATCTGCCGCATCAAAGATACGGGGCCCCTGGTCTATGAGGGCCCCCAGCGTGTTCGGTTCGAGTAGATACAAGAGCCCTCCTCACCCCTGAACTGTTTGGGTTTCTACCCAAACAGTTCAGGGGTGAGGAGGGTCCACCACCAAATTTTCATACATGGCCCGTTTAGAGTAAGCTTCGCCTCTGGTTGGTAGTAACCCCGCATCTCTACCGAATAAGCAAAATTAACTTACACATATGACGAACTTTTAGAATCAAAATATTCGATCTGAATGTGGGCTGCACCCGATTCGAATTGCTTTTTAACAAGAAAGGCAAACATGTTTAGCTCAGCGGTACTTTATGGACGTACTATTTAGAAAATGTATAAATATGATAACATTTCGACGTAAATGAACGATAAGATAACATTTGTCGCCAATGAGCTAAAGCATGACAATTTCTTATAGGTTTATAATAATAAAAATGATAGCACTTATAAAAAAAAATCTGAACATTAAAAGATAGTAACCTAACGAGTAACGACTTAAAAAATGTCATAATATTGTTTTATTATGCTTCAATTTATATTTATCTTCGCTTAGGTAGGATATTTTTATCAGCGACGTAGACTGTATATTATGCATTATTTATTATAAATAAGTACACATTTCGAGAAAATATACAGGAAGACTTCAAGTTTAGTTTACGAGGAGTATCTTGTATCTGCCTGTGACAAGGACAGAAACTTATATTGTGGGACTGGTGTGGAGTACTGTGGGATAATGTGTGATATTATCCCACAGTAGTTCTCAGTAGAGTGTTTTTACTCGTCAACACAGATTATTCCACTACTCCTAAACAGCGATACAAATTACATTTAGGGTTTTACTATTTCTCGTCTATAGAACGTACCTGAAGAAAATCTTGCAATTTCCAGGCACCCTGAAAGGCAATGGCGCTGGCTTTACTAGGCTGGTGGAGCGACTCATCCGCGGTGCCTGGACACCCACAGCTATGGAAACCATGCAACCTAGCTTGTGAGTATAAATGTGACATTAATTTTATACTTCAGCGTCATGAAATAGCAACATGTTTGGAATAGAATAGTTAATCTATGCAATACTTGAATAATATTATTGAAAGGCAAAATCAATTATAAAGGGATAAACCAGCTGTTAGAGTGGCGAAGCGTCGCCTTTCAAAGCAGGGATTGAAAGCGGTAAAGGTATAAGGGTATGGTACTGGTATAAAATTACGATATCGTTTTGATTTAAAGGTAGAGCCAAAACGGTTGAGAATTGTGGTTACGATACCGGTAAAACAAGAAGAATACCATTATTTTTTTACGATACCATTATACCTTTATATTACCAGTACCTTAACCAAAACCATTTCGGTACCGAAAAAATGATGCGACAACGACGCGATGTAGGTAGCATTGGCGCGTCGATCAAGTACTTACCTACCAATGCGGCCGACATTGTGGAAAGAAAACCTTTATTTTATAATTTAGATACCTAAAAAAATAACGATACCGGAATATTACAATACCGAAATTATTAAGATACCTTTACTTCAAGGTATCGAAATTTAAAACCTTTATTTTATAATTTAGATATCTAAAAAAATAACGATACCGGTATTCCGGTAATAATTTCGGTATTGTAATATTTTACAATACCGAAATTATTAAGATACCTTTACTTTAAGGTATCGAAATTTAAAGGTATGACGTCATACCTTTAACCGATATATCCAAATTTTTTCGGTTATTCAATCCCTGTTTCAAAGCAAGGCAGCCGTAGTCTTACCCCCGGGACTACAATGGACTTCATTGCCTTTTTTTGTGGTCGCCACTGTTAATCCACACGAGACACAGTGTTGGGAAGTGTGGTAGGCCCCCGTCCCATTAAAAAAATATTCATCCCACTGCTGGGATACTGGGATATTAGTGTAATGATACTCGTATGATTAGCTTCTCACGCCCCACATTAGGAATCTGCGTTGACGTTAAGTTTTTTTCAATTCCAGCTACACGAAGGCGTCTTTGGTTGCTTCCATCATCTTCGTGCTGGACAAGAAGACCGACTTGATCTCCGCGCCGCACGCCCTCGTTTACTTCGGCATCGTCATCTTCTTTGTCTACTTTAAGGTCAGTACATCAGCATTTATTGAATACTAGCGTACGCCCGCGACTTCTTATACGCGTATTAGGGATGCCTATTTCATTTTTCTTAATTTGGCATACAGGTAGCTAACCCTATCCGACCAGATTTTTGAGCTGTTCATTGATAGATCAGAATGCTTAGTGCGAGTTTTTTTTCGCGTTCGATCATGTCAACGTAAACAACCGACCAAATAGAGAAGAACTCTCATGTTGTGAATTTATAAAACACGTGTTACATATCAAAATTATGTGCCTTAAGTAAGCCACATATTTTTGAGCAAGTGCTCACATTTTGAAGTAAGCAACCCGGCTAATTTCGATATGTATCAAGCGTCTGGTAAATTCACAATATGACACTTTTTCTCAATTTAGTTGACTTGTAAACGTTAAAATGTTCGAATGTGACCAAAAAAACTAGCACTAACTCAGTTAACGACGGTTGCGGCGAAGCGGTCGCCTATGATTTCGTGATTTCGCCCGCATGGATTTTCCCTTTTCACTGTCCTATCTCTCAAGCTGGACAAAATTTCACACAATTTGAAAAATTACATTTAAATCAGTTGAGTAGTTGCGGAGTTTATTGTGGACAAACATCGTGACACGGGATCTATTTAAATATACTAGCGACTGTTAATTTTATATACCTAGAAGATAAAATTAACAAACATAAAAAATATCTTTTATGAGGAATTAATGAAATATATCTGTAGGTATATTTTGATTTATTACTTTTACAGTTGTCATCAATCCTTCTGGGAATCCATGATCCCTTTGTGCCGTTTGAGAACCTGTTCTGCGCATTGTTTATGGGAGGCATCTGGGACTCGCTGGCTAAGCTGCTGGGCAAGGGCCAGCCCAAGGAGGAGACGAAAGACACTAAAAAGACTAATTAGATATATGTAAGTACATACAACTCCTACCTACCTACTCCTACTAATTTCTTCTTATTAAATTCGTTGTGAGTTCCAAGGCAGCCGTAGATTTACCCCTGGGACTGCAATGGACTTCATTGTTCATTGCCTTTTTTGGCGGTCGCCGCTGTTAATCCTGGCTACACAGGAGACACAGTGGTGGGAATGTGTGGTGGGCCCCCGTCCCATAGTACATATTTTTTCTTGTTTGGTGCGACATCGAAGACTGAAATAGGTACTTCAGAGTCAATCTCACAATGTTACTAGTAACATCCTTGAGGGCCCAAAAGATCCAAAAGGGTCGACGTGCCACGGAGGCTTCTACGAGGCCCTGGACCCATTATAAGATGATATGACATAGACACTGATGACAATAGTAAATTATTTATATGAACTTAAGGATCGATTTAGCAACTAAATATGCAACTTTGGCCGGGCTCTTTCGGTGTTTTGTTTCGATATATTGAGTTTTTTTCGATATCGATATCGGCGGATCTTCGATATCGATAAATATCGATATAATTGGCCGTTTATATATCGATAATTATCGGTTCTCCGATATATCGTTGCATCTGTTTAAGGAATACAATACAAGGGAAGAAAACGATACACAATAGGGAAGAATCGCTAATAGAAATGTCTGCTAGATGAATAATTATGCATGGTCTACAAAAACCGGGTAGTACATGCAATGAGTCATTTCTGATGATGGCTCATTTTGGATACTTATCAACCAAAATTCAGAAATATAGTTTTTTAACTGAATTGTTACAGGACACATCGGTATCTTCGCTGCGTCATCAACTGACACCGACAATACAAAATGCGACCGCTTCCAAAGCACTAAAATAAAATTAAGAAAAAAATATATAAAAAAATAGAAAAACCCTTAAATCCTAAAAAAATGGCACAATGACCAAAGTTTTGATTTCATTAGTTTATAAGTTTCTAGTCATAATGTTTATTTGTTTGTTTGTAAGTGTATGGATGGTTTTATTTTGAATGCTTATTTGTCGTTTTTTTTCTATCAGATGATATAAATTACGGATATTTTATATATAAATCTCAGATCAATAAAAAAAATCACGGGCTATGATAGATGGTAAACCATAAAAACCACGCTCCCTAAGAAAACACATGCAGTCAACGCATAAACATACATTGAAACGCGAATTTGTTTGCAATTTGCAATAATGTCTCGACTGCTGCAAAATATAAATAAAATGTAACCGCATGTTTATGGATACGCACATGGTATTTCTGGCTTCACATTTACCATAGGCAATCATTTATTTATATTTTTTAATTCATCTGAGAGCTAAATACTTTATGTAGAGTTACGAATTACTTTAGTTCCTATTCCTAAGCTATAGATTGCCAAATATTTTAAATGGTTTTCATAGTAACCATTGCGCAATTTTTACCGCGATGTGACCCGCCAACACGTACTTATTATCTTTAAGTAAATTATAATATTTATGCATATTATTTTATTCAAGTGTTTCTTGAGTGTGAAAAAAAAATATCGAGCAAAGAAGTTGTATTTAAGTTAACTCTCGAAACGAACCGACTGCCGACTTCCTTTATGTAAATAATTGTTTTTAATGTCAAAATTATTATATCAATGGACTTAGGTAAATAACTACCTACATAAAAAATGTTAAATGATTTTTTTATTGAATGTTAATTTATGTCATAATTTGATGCCATAATTCCAACGCTGGATGTAACAATTGAAGAATATTATTTGTATTTTAGAAATAGCTGTGAAAAATTAATTATTTTTTACACTAACTAGGTTTTTAAAATTTTTGTTTTATTATTGTTTATAAGCATGAAACCCCTTACCGAGTCGCAGGGTGCAAGCGGCGAGGGACACGTGTTTCGTGTGACACTAAATATTGTTGTTTGTTTTCTAAATTTGATGTTATATTGGACGTACTAAAGGAAGCAATAAAATTGTTTTTATTCATTGGTTTTTAATACTTCGCTGTTATCCAAATTGAATTGTAGTCACATTTTTCTTTGTAAGTATGTCTGTATGTTATTTTGCATTTTAAATTATATACATCGCCGCGATATGTAAGTAACTGTCGTATCAATTCTATCAAGGTTTGGTAGGTGTGACCCTGAACGCACATTTTTTAGAACAAGGCAAGGATCATCAATCATCATCTTCCTTGGAACGAACCTTTTGTCAGGAACCCGTTGAAAACTCAGGGACCCGCCGAAACTGAAGCCGATTACCATCAGATTTTTTTATTGCGAAAATCAAACTTGAACTTACATTTATGCTACGTGTGTTTAGCTTAGCTGGTAGAAACGATGGAGCTCTACCAACTAAGCTGAAGGTGTTTGACAATAACTTAAACGTAAGACCTATTTTTCGAATCAAGATATTCGGTGGTAAACGGCTTCAGCTGCGGCGGTAGGGCCCCGGGTCTGTAATTACTTCAAGCTATCATTAATTTTATACCTATGAAATTCTATAATTTTAACAATCATCATCTTCCTTGGAACGAACCTTTTTGTCAGGAACGCTTTGAAAACTCAGGTCTGTCTCAAATATATGAAGTTCTACATTTTAACGCAGTCAAAAGATTAAGAAGGTGCAAATGAAATTCAGATTTCGTTCATTTATGATTTAAATAAAACAGTTGTAAACAATATGTTGGGAACCTAATTTGCGATATTAGGAACCCAACCCATTTTTAGGGTTCCGAACCTCAAAAGGAAAAACGGAACCCTTATAAGATCACTTTGTTGTCCGTCTGTCTGTCTGTCTGTCTGTCTGTCTGTCTGTCTGTCTGTCTGTCTGTCTGTCTGTCAAGAATTTCTATGTCGAGAATGCGTGGAGGTATCAAGCTGAAATTTGAACTGTATACTCAGGTCTACGGTCCCATGAAGTAAAAAAAAAATCAAACTGCTAAGTTTACGTAGAAAAAAGTTACGGCCGTTTATTCATCAAAAAACGCATATTTCGACACTCTCAAGGGAATCAAAACCTATAGGGTACTTCCCGTTGACCTAAAACTATGAAATTTGGCAAGTAACATCGTCATAGACTACAAGTACAGGAATAAATCTCAAAACTATACATTTGTAAATAGATTTTAAAAAATAGGGGGTCTATTTTTTTATAGGGTGTCGAAATTTTAAATTGAAACTACTAGTTCAAATGGGGTATCGTATGAAAGGGCTTGATGTACACATTGCAAAATATATTTTATTTATTTTTTTCGACGCATTATTTCTTATTTATAATGAAAAATATCAAATTTAATAATGATATTACGTACCTACGGAACCCTCGGTGGGCGAGTCCGACTCGCACTTGTCCGGTTTTTTTTTTTTGGTGCGCTAATAAAATTATTATGGTACCTAAAAATAAAAAAATAAATAAAAGCGTATTATATATCAACGTGTTCTATTTCATGATGTGGAAACAATGTGCGGCGGTTTTTTTTTTGCCGCTCGTAAACGAATGAGAGAAATTGTACTGAACCGAGTTTTATGTTTAGCAGCCCCGTCCTGAACTTTATGTATTCCATAATTAATATTAATATTATTAATATGGATATGGAGTGCTGGTTTAGGTCCCACAGCCACAGTACCTATCTAAAAATCTATATATATAAAAGAAAGTCGTGTTTGTTACAACACTTATAACTCGAGAACGGCTGGACCGATTGCCATGGTTTTTGATTTGTTGGATTTGTCTCCGTCCAGAATAGCAGAATAACTATTAAAAACATTGGAAAATTTACGAAAAAAATAAAATCAAAGAAAAATCATTTTTCCATACAAAATGTTCGTGGATGTCGGACCTGTCAAACGTGACGTTAACGTGCGTACGTCAAATGTATGCGTGCGTTCAGAAATGTGGGTATAGGATAATAAGTATTAAAACATTAACAAAATTGTCGAAAAATTAAATTTGAAAACGGATTGGGATATTTATTGATTTTCAATTAAATGTCAAATCGATTGGTCTAACTTTTACGTCGCGAAAGTTGTCCGTTGTTGTTTTGAAAATTGTTTATGAATGAATGCTTAAAAATGAATATTAATTGGTTGTCAAGTGTCATGGTACTTTATTTTGTGACATAGTAAAATACTGAACTTAATATTTACCCACTGCTGGGTAATATTAAATACGGGTCTTCCTTCAACTGAATATGTTTCGAGCATACTCCACCACGCTGCTCAACTGCGAGTTGGCGGACGCCAGTAATTTCAAGTCGCCTAAAGGCCACTTGGCTTAACGACTGCCATCTAATGATAACAACCAGGACCGACGGCTTAACGTGCCTTCCGAAGCACGGAGGAGCTCGAGATAATCTAATGATAACAACCGGGACCGACGGCTTACGTGCCTTCCGAAGCACAGAGGAGCTCGAGATAATCTAATGATAACAACCGGGACCGACGTCTTACATGCCTTCCGAAACACGGAGGAGCTCGAGATAATCTAATGATAACAACCGGGACCTACGGATTAACGTGCCCTCCGAAGCACGGAGGACCTCGAGTTAATCTAATGATTACAACCGGGACCGACGGATTAACGTACCTTGCGAAGCACGGAGGAGCTCGAGATAATATAAACTCATCCATGGACAGGCTACGGTTGACGTTGCTTAACTTGCGTGTACAATTAGACTGACACGCGCAATGACGCCATCGTGCTTCTCTATTATTTATTATATTAATTTCAAGACATCATAAATTTTGTTCAACTAATATGTATACCACGACATTCATTGACAATTAGGCGGTACGAAGTTCGCCGGGCCAGCTAGTATTGAATAAATAAGGTTTTATTAGTTGTTGACAAACTAAGATGTTCACTCATCTACCGTGTTTCGCTCATCAAGCCCTTTCGTTTGATGAAAACAACCCATATCAAAGGGGCAGTAATCATAAATCGCCATTTTGTAACGGCGGCCATCTTGGTCATTTAGATAATCGTGCATTGTCACGCGATACAAACGAGTGTGCCAAACTTCAGCTCAATCGTTCGATTAAACTGAGCTGAGTCATATTTAACTTACAAGATATAATTGTGAAACTAAATAAAGCTAATAAAACATAAATGTCAATGTTCTCGTTATAAAACTTAAAGACGAAAATAAATATAAAAAACGAGCACTTTTGTTTGTTACACTACACGTTCAATTTTTTATTTGTTACACGTAAGTGTAAGAAATAATAAACATTACCAATAGACAATAATACACATTATCAATAGTTCATTGATATCAGTTTATCTTGATAAGTTTTGTTATATTTGAGGAATGAAATTTTAAAGGAATCCGAAATGTACAACATTAAAATGGCTGCCAAGAGCGGAGTTGCGATCCCCGCTTGAGCAGACCCACAGATTTCCAATTAATACGCCAGTAAAACTTTGGAAGTCGGATTCCTAACACATTGTATACCTACTCAAGGGACACAAAGTCCCTAAGAGTATTACGCCCTTAGGGTGTAAGTGGCTCACCACGTTGTTTAGAGCCAAAGCCTGCGCGTGGTTCACCGTGCCGAATATCGAAAGAGCCTCTGACAAAAAAGTACAATAAAATAGGGTAGGTACAGCGTACTTGTAAGCTGCCCGACTGGGACCTACATCGTACAGAATAATACCGCAGCCAAATAACAATTCCCTTGAGGGTTGTTGTATTCTTGCGAGTGAGTGAGGTCACCAGAAAGGAAGGAGTTGCTGCGTTGGCAGCGGGAATGGCGGCGTGATAGCAATATTTCATGTTGCGATTCTTAACATGGCTACGGTAACCGCTTCACATCAGGCGGGCCGTATGCTTATCCTTGTCTGCCACCTTAAGTAGTATAAAAAGAATGGGTGAAGATGATGTAAATAGTGAGAATGCTGTCTATACTGTTTTTTTATATTCCTGGACGAATATAAAAACAAAACAGTTTAGACTACACAATGCCATCTAGTCTCAATCTAAGCAAAGCTTGAACTATGGGTACTATGATAACTGATAAATACTCTTTTATTTTGTAAAAACATACTTATAATAGTTAGAAAACACCCAGCCCAAGACAGACATGTTCATGCACACAAATATTTGTCTTGTGCGGGGATCGAACCCGCGGCCCTGGAACACCGGGCTCGTCCAGTCTTTTAGTCAATGTTGTTTATGCTAAAAGTCAATGTGAAATACTGCATTTCAAAAAGATCGATCATAAACGCACAGAACATAACAACATAAAAACAACCGTTAGTACACACACTTAAGGAAATTAAAACATACGTATGTATGCTATACAAATTAGCCTAAGTTAGTACAGTATAGTGATATTAGCCCATAGGTTGATGGATTGGTTCTGTTTAGAGAGGAAAGACAAGTTACGGTATTCCAGCGATTCCGGTGATGTTATCATGTGGGACCGCACTCACGAGGTCACTGTCAGAGAATGGACCTAACCGCAATCACACCGAAGCGAGCATATTATCGAACAGAACACTTTTTAAAATAAAACTTCTTTGGGGCCGTCCATAAATTACGTCATCGATTTTTTCAGATTTTAGACCCCCCCCCCCCCCCTATAATCATCCTATCGTCATTTCTTAATGACCCCCCCCCCCCTTCTCCCAAAATTGACGTCATTACCAGTTTGACAAAATAAAACATTGCAGATTTGAGAAAAAATAGGGTATTATATGATTAAAACACTTGGTTATAGAATCACCTTTTATTATTTTTACTTTGGCAATAATCATTGATATAATATAACTACTTATTTTTTACTTTTCTTTGGATAACTCCCACGGAGGTTTTCACCCATTCTTTTAATTGGACGGATTTTGATGCGGGTTTTTTTAAATAGATAGACTGATTCTTAAAGAAGGTTTATATGTATAATAGATGTAAGTACCACGGGCGAAGCCGGGGCGGGCAGCTAGTATTTTACTAGGTGTGCTGGAAGAAATTTCTTTTTAGAAATAATCTTTTTGTACGTGAAAAATAAACTATAAATAAATAAATAAGAATGACGTCAATTTCGAAACACCCCCCCCCCCCCCCCCCCCCCCCCCCCCCCCCCCCCCCCATCTACATTTACCGTCATCCGCAGACCCCACCCCCCCCCCCCCCCCCCCCCCCCCCCCCTAATTTAGAATGACGTAATATATGGACGGCCCCTTTACGCCCTCTTGACTTGGGGAGTAAGCTGGTGAATCCGTGACAAGAGCGTTACGAAAAGTGTGATCGGGGCGAGACGAACGGATGTTGAGAGGGAGATATAAGTAGACGTTCTACTTCAGTCGTGTGGGCGAAAGCACAGTGTGCCTTATTTCGGCACTGCCCAGGTCTCAGATCTTGATTTTAACTAGACAAAAAATTAGTCGTTAATTTGTCGAAATTTGTCGCCCAAAGCAAAAAATTTGTCGGTCCTCCCGTTAAAGAGTTATAAGGTTTTATTTGTGGCAGTGCCGAAATAAGCTTATTTCGGCACTGCCCACTCGGGATCTATTAAACTACAAAACATAGCGAAGATATGATTTTCTCCAGAATTAGTCGTCAATTTGTCGAATTCAGACACCAAGTATCAGAATTAGTCGACGTCCCGTTAAAAAGTTATAAGTACTTCTTTGTGGCAGTGCCGAAATAAGCCTTATTTCGGCACTGCCCAAAAAAACTACACCACCTAGCGAAAATCTGATTTCACCCAGATGTTGCCTTGAATTTGTCGAAATTTGTCGGATATAAAACACAACTAGTCGATGCGTAATTAAAAAGTTACACGCATTTTAATAATTCACGTTGTAGTCAGAGAGCCTAACGTAGGCAGAGTAGAATAACACCACCCCATTCACATATGGCTATCGTAAAAAGCAACTAATGTAGTGCTAAAGAACACTTAAAGCATTCGTAGATCAGAAAACAGTATCATGCATTGACAAGCTTTGCCAGACTGAAAAAGGAAGGAAATAAAACGTTTACTGTTGCATTTTGTGCATGATATAATTTTGATGCAAGATCTCGGACTATACTTATTATGAGAATTATTAAAATGCGTGTAACTTTTTAATTACGCATCAACCAGTTGTGATTTATATCCGACAAATTTCGACAAATTCAAGGCAACATCTGGGTGAAATCAGATTTTCGCTAGGTGGTGTAGTTTTTTTGGGCAGTGCCGAAATAAGCCTTATTTCGGCACTGCCACAAAGAAGTACTTATAACTTTTTAACGGGACGTCGACTAATTCTGATACTTGGTGTCTGAATTCGACAAATTGACGACTAATTCTGGAGAAAATCATATCTTCGCTATGTTTTGTAGTTTAATAGATCCCGAGTGGGCAGTGCCGAAATAAGCTTATTTCGGCACTGCCACAAATAAAACCTTATAACTCTTTAACGGGAGACCGACAAATTTTTTGCTTTGGGCGACAAATTTCGACAAATTAACGACTAATTTTTTGTCTAGTTAAAATCAAGATCTGAGACCTGGGCAGTGCCGAAATAAGGCACACGAAAGCACACTCGTTTTTTACGATCAATGTCATAAAATAAAAGTTAATAAAAAGATTACATTGTACAGCTTGTTCACAGCTTCATTGACTACTAATATCCAATCGAATGATTGGAAGTTAGTAGTTTTGGATCAATGCAGTGGTCTAGTAAATAATCATAATAAATGCGGGTTTACGAATATTTGCAACATTGTGCGCATCACAACTTTGCACTCTCAGACACAGTAGTCTCCTGTGAGAACCTCAGCAGAACTCATCCTTCAAAGAACCTCCGCTAATAATTCTTCTGGGAGCGGGATGACATGTTGAATTCATTGCAAATTGCATCTGAGATAGTATACTATTCTGTTGTGGTAGGAACAAGGGAGAATAGGCGAGACAACAATGATAAAAAATTATAAAAAGTACTTATCAGTGTCATAAAATATACAAAAGTAGAACGATCTGCGATGTTGAAATTTTAATAACTTATGTCCGACTTGTTCTATGATCGATCAAAGTGTAGTGGGAAAGTCCAATTTAAAAGAATGAAATTATAAAAAAAAATATTAACTTTGGAAAAACAATCAAAAATACTATAACTTTTGTTATGGCACTAGCTACATAAACGCAGTATTTAACATAGCTGTTGTACAATTTTTTGTTTTAACGTACACAAAATACATAAGTGTGACGTCATAATTCAGTAGCCTTTTGTATGGAGCGTTTTCGGGAAAGTCCAAAATTGTAATTTACAAGTTATCATATCTAGAAAAGTTTTTATGCTAACGAAGTAATTCTTTCGCCTAGAGTTATATTATTGTGACGACCTTACATAACAAATGGAAAGAGAAAAATTGTCGTCTAGCCTATTACCAAGCGTTTAGACGATTTTGCAATTCATAACATTGGAATCGATGTGTTAGGTAACAAACTCACTGTTTTAGGTCCATAATAACGTCAGATATTTAATATCCGTGGTACAAGGCAGTTGACTTCACTTAGGTAGCCTTATTTGCCATATTGCTGTTTCTCACATTGCTAAGGGGGGAAATCAAATTCCAAAAGCTTCCTACTCTTACTAATTAAAATTTCTTCTGATTAAATTCGTTATGAGTTCCAAGGCAGCCCCGGTACTTTGAGTACCCCCGGGACTACATAATCCCACCACCTCCCATGGCTCCTCCGACCTCACGGTCATATGAGCCGAATCGCGAGAGATGCGCGCAGCACCGTTGCTCTAAGGCTACAAATTATTTAATCTACATCCGTGTCCCTTCTTGGCCCTCTCCCCCTTCTGGGGCGGCGACGACCACAGCAACGCCTTCGCTTCTTTCCTCTTGCGCTGGACTGTCTAGATCATCTTCCGTGCCTCCCGCTCCCGCGGTTCCGGCAGCGCGCTCGGCCCGTTCTTCCGCGCTCCTGCGCTTCTGCCACGTGTGGGCGAACCGTCGTAGAGCTGCGAAGTTCCCCCCGGGACTACAGTGGACTTCATTGTTCATTGCCTTTTTGGTGGTCGCCGCTGTTAATCTTGGCTACACAGGAGTGGTTGAAATGTATGGTGAGGCCCTGTCCAAAAAAGGTCATTGTCGACTTTGGACGTCTTTAATGCCTTATCCTTAAACATAAAATAATGATTTCGCATTCCGGGTCTGGCTTAGAGCTCTGGGCACTTAGTTAATAAAATTATCATTATCGTCGTATATAGGTAAATTTCTGAGAAAAAAAATAAATCAGTGTTCGCGATTATCAGTGTGATAGCAGTCCACCAGTTTGCGAGCTCCGTGACGTGACGCACACACCAACTTGCAAGTGCAGAGACATCGCAGGCAGATGTCCATCACGTCGTTCGCCGGCCGGACGCACGGCTCGTGCTAAACCAAGTTTAAATTATCGTTAACTTATTTCCCTAGTGTTTAGTGTTAGTTAACAGCAGGTTTGTAGGTGAGTCCACTTGTTTCTAACGGTATTTATGGGACTGGAAAGCGAGCAGTCTCTGTGAAAACAGTTAAATTGATTTGTTAGACACATGCAGTAGACAGAATACTTTCTGATTTTCAATAAAGTTTATTGCTTCCGATTCTAATTTCGCTACAGTGAACGCTTTATAGTAATCTCTACTTTCGTATTTTGTTCACTAAGAAATGGGAAAATAAAGACAATTATATACCTACCTAATACACTGCATTACTTTTAGTTATGTACTAAGTTAATCTGAAACTTATTTGGCAAATTAGTGCAGTACAGTCGGATAAAAATAAAACAGGTAATAATAACAAGTTATATTAACAAAAGAAAATCTTTTTTTTTATATTGTCCTATTATTATAATTACATATTTTATTACGATCACGTTATAAAGATTGATTATTTTATGTCAGAAGTTCAGAACAGCGATGGTTAGGGTAGCTACCTATTTTAATAACTCGAGTAGCAACAGAAATTACCCGAAATAGGTAAATTGAAGATTACAATAAGATCATGAGAGAAATTGACCAGGTATAAGTGATGGATAGGTGATGGTTAGCTAAGTAGGTGTCCAGACCATGAGCAACTTTTTGACCATTTATAAATTCCGAAACTCCGACCAACGAAACTCGGAAAGTAGTATGAAAATTCTATGTGATCCTGGTTACATTTATAAAAAAAACATATCCTTGTATTGGCCATGACGAAGCGTCTGTAAATAAAACTATTTATATGTTGTGACAAATTATTGTGAATTGCCGATGGCAAGTGCTAATTGTTTACAGCGGTCCAGTGGCCATACTGCGGGTAAAACATTTAGTCATAATTTAGTGTACAAAATGAACGGTCATTTGACATCTCAAAACCTATTTTTTTTATACTATCTGATGGCAGAGAAGCATACGGCCCACATGATGTGAAGCGATTACCGAAGCAATATTAACGCTCGCAATATGAAATATCGTTCGTGCTGCCACCGCTGCCAACACAGCAATTCTTTCCATTCTGGCAGGGACTAGAGAGATTCTGGTAACCTCACTCACTCGCAGGCTAATTCAACTTCCGACGATATTTATTCTAAAACCAAAAGATTATTAAACAAAAGTTAATTATGCACTCCCAAGCCAGGTGTAGGTAAGTGTTTTACTCTGTAGCTTAGCTTTAAAAATATTTTTTATGAAACTATTTACGTAGGTAGGTACTAAAATAAATTTAAATGCGATCCTTAGTATTAACCCTACTGCTGCTGAGACCAATCACTACGAGATGTTCTTGCATTCGGTGTCATATATTAAAGTTATTGTTTATCCCTATAAACATAAAATAATGATTTCGCATTTATGACATAAGCTATAGGTATAAATGCAAAAAAGCAAATAATCGAATCATCTAATGATTGATCTCAACTTTCCTTGGTAAGTAGTTATAATGATTGTGCTCAATTATATTTGTTATAGCTGTGCATTATTAATGATTCTTAGAAATGCTAACAAAGATTTCTTAGAAGATTATTGAATACCTACGAATTCATGTTTTTTTTTCTTGCGCACTGTGTGCACTCAATGATGGGTTAACTCCAGGGGTGCTTGACCTCAAGTACTGAGAGACAGGATGCGAAAAAAAGGAACATGACAGGCTAACGGCTAATAACGACGGAATAGGGAGGAACCTGCCTCGAGCACGGCAATTATAATAATGTCCACTGAGTAATGCTGGAAATACCAGATGAAAGATAATTTAGTTTGCATTTTTACCTTTAGTTAATCAATGCAGGAAAGCAGAGAACACTGTGTTAGGATTGTGACATCATCTTCATTCGACTTTGCCATCATTTGAACAAAGAGAAATTAGACAAATATACCTAAGTACCTATTTATAAAATAAAAAAGATAAAAAAAACAAGTTTCTTTTTGATTGTATATATAATATTATAGTTAGGTAGCCATATTTAGTTTTTATTTTAATTTAGAATAAGTTATTTTTGTTATATTTCCTTATAATATTCTAAAAAAAATAACAATAGGTTTGAAAAGCCTTTATTAATTGTTAATTAAACAAATTAATTTGTTAGACACATCTATAGGTAGTAATATTAGAAATAATCTGTAATATTATAAATAGGTAAAGTTTGTGAGTGTAATCTCTGGATCTTCATAACTGATTTTGAAAATTCTTTTAACAATTTATTATTATTTTATTAATTGAATTTATTATTTGCTTTAATGTTATAGTAAAGTTGATTTCTTATAACGTTTAATCTTCTCGTTAATACATAATTAGTCCGTATTGAACACAGCCCAAGCCATATACACAACAGGCAGGAAGAAATTAATTAAAACTTACGTAAGTAAGCATGGTTAGGTACCTTACACTATTATATTCACTTTGATATTATCGAGGATTTGTTACTGAGTTATAATTCTCCATTTACTGGAAATTACTAAGTGCATTCCTATTTAGTGATGTCAATGTTAAATAATATACTTACTTAGGTAATTACAATGAGTTGTCAAGCTGTATACATGTATTATCTCTCGATATCAATTATGTAATCGTAATTTATGATTAACGAACACTACAAGCAGGGATTTGGCACCTAAATAAAATCGTACACCTATCTACCGTAACCTACTATCATATAGATACGAATATGTATACGTGTAGGTAGAAAACATTTATTTAAATAAACTTAAGCTATAAACGATACATACAATAGGCTTGTATCCCAATTTTTTTTTCGATTTGTTTCGTAGACGTCACAATAATATAAATATACGTGAAATAATTACTTCGATTGCATAAAAACTTCTCGAGATATGATAACTTGAAGATCACAATTTTGGACTATCCCGAAAACGCTCCATACAAAAGGCCACCACGTTATGACGTCACACCGTGCTATTTTATATGCATTAAATCAGAAATTTGTACGACAGCTATGTTAAATATTGCGTTTATGTAGCCAGTGCTGTAACAAAAGTTATAGTATTTTGTATTGTTTCTACAATGGTAATATTTATTTTTTATAATTTCATACCTTTAAAATGGACTTTCCCACCAAACTTTGACCGAACATAAAACACGTCGTACATAAGTTATTAAAATTTTAAGATCGCAGATCGTTCTAGTTTTATGTATTTTACGTTATTGATAGAGAGTTTTTATAATTTTGTGACATGGGCAACAAGCCTATTCAAGTATAAAACTAAAGTAGGTACCTAAAATTAAATAATACTAAAATAAACTAACCTACTAAAACTAAAATAAATGTAAAAAGTTTGACCCGTGTGGCATCGTTCCCAAGATACCTAGCAGCATCACCTCGCTGGATGGCTAAACTGATCCTTTGGACGAGGAATGTGCCAGATCTTGGGTCACCAGTTACGTCGACCAATCGTTTTCCTAATTCTCTTATAAAGTTTTTTGTGTTGGGACCCCATGGATCAAGGGTTTCGACCTCGAATGGAAAAAATGAGTATTCGGGGCCGATAACACTACATTTCATAATTTTAAGATCTATAAGTCGCTCAGCCATGTCAGCCGCCGCTAGGGTTGCCAACCATACTGTTAAAAACAGTATTATACTGTTTTCTATGCTTTATTACTGTTGAAAAAAACTTCATTTGACCATAGCACTGTTTATTGTACTGCTCCGCATGCACTGGGCCGTATTATACTGTTTGTTTTACTACGCAGCTTTTAATATACTGTTTTTCTTGTAAAAAAAAGAGGGCAACCCTAGCCGCCGCGCCAGCACGATTTCTCATTCCTGCAAGATGAGCCAAGGTGTCTACGCATGTGGCGTTCCACACCAAGGCTCTACCCATCTTCCAGGGAACGAGAGACATGCCTCTTGCCATCGTCACGTACGATACCTTGCGGTTCTAAGATTTAAGCGTGACGACTGGCACTCCAGATACAAGACAGCCCATGTAGGTAGATAGATATCTATCTGTACTTAAATTAAAATGTCAGTATATAGAACCAGTACATAAATTACAAGTAGGTACCTAGGCCACCGAGCTTCGATTGACGTTTTTTTGGGAGAAAACGTAAATTTTTCCAGAGTTAGGAGAAAATCTAATCGATTTTTCGTCGTTTAGAGCCGTTTGTGAGATTGTCGGGGAATTTCATTGGTCGATAACTCGGTAGATATATGTTTACCATGCGGGAACTCCCAGAATGTGGGGAGACAGCTAGTGGAATTATGGGGTTCACAGCTCCGTCGATATACAGCATACAGGAGTTCTCCTTAGAGAGAGAAGCCTGAAATTGCTCCGTATTGTTCTATGGCATGCATCAAATAGGAAATCTCCCGCACTCAGCATACTGACCCCAATAAGAAAATGGCTTCCGCATGCGGGTCCTACGGCATACGTAAATAAAAAATTCACAGATCTCGTGCTGGAACAAGAACCTACCTATACCCACAATTGAAAATGAACCTACCTATACTCCAGTTCAATCCATTTTTTTTTATTTTTTTATTAGAGCTGAGAGTCGTGAGGGCCTTCTTGTGTTTACACTCCGACCGACGAAGACACGGGACCGACTCTCTGGAGACTCGGGTCCGTAGTTGGTGTCGTTACTCACAGAACAGCTCGCCACAAGCTGCCCTTCGGACATATTATTATCTTATTTATTTTATTATTTTCATATTAAATATATTTTTTAATATATAATACAACACAATAATTAGAAAATATAACAAAAATTATTAAAAAATATGAGACTCGGGTCGGGTCCGTGGTGTCGCACTCACACAACAGCTCGCCACAAGCTGCCCTGCGGATTTATTGATTATTATTATTAATATTGTTTATATCAATAATAATAATTATTATTATCAGTCCGTAGAGCGTCCAGAGAGGAGCGGCTAGAGCTATATGAAGTGTTAAATAAAGGGCATCACGCCGACAATGAATTCTAATAGAATCTTTGTAGCACCTTGACATCTAGCGTTGAATGACGAAATTATTTCAATTAATTAAAATATTCAAAGCAATCTCAATCGCATCATCTTTGTTTAAAGTTGAATTTTGTAGTCTCGCAGCTTTGTCTTACGAATTTTCGTGACGAAACTATTCCGATTTATTAATATAAAAAAAAGAAGAATTAATAGATACACATTTAACACGAATCACGACCAATATAATCAAATAAGTGGCCATAGATTCCAGAAAAGCTGTGTAATCTGTGTAAATAGCATTAATCGCTAAAAATAAATATATTTCCGCTTTGTTAATTGTTTACATTTTTGATTTACGCGTGAGATTTTATTAGCGTGAGGATACACGCACCGCAGTGGGATTTCCGCCATAAATATATTATATTGAACTAATCCATAGTGCAGACACTTTGTGCAGACATTAGTAGATTCTATTATGCACTTTGTCCGGTCTCCATTGGACGGATATAGTTATAAACGTACAGACATAGATTCGAGAAAGAGGTCAATCGACGAATCCAACGCGGCTGGAGAGAATTCGAGAATCTCGCAATGTCTTCGCGCCAAAAATTTCCTTGTGCCCCAAAACTAAAAGCGTTGATAATGTTAAACTCGTTAACCCAGTGGAGGCCACTTACCAGGTAATCGTAGCGTGGGTTGGCCTCCTGCGATGGATTGCAGACATGAGGATTGTGAGGAGTCATTGGATGCACGTGACATTGGACCGGCAACGCTGGGAATCGTTTGGGGGAGCACTTTATTCAGCCGAGGACAGCAAACTACATATTTTTATATTGCAGAAACTTTATTTAAAAAATATTTCAAACTTCGTTTATTCGACATTTCGCATTCTTAACGGCAACTGATTTTTATGTTTGCGACGCATTAAGAATAAACACATGGACTAATTAAATAAAAATATATTTTAAGAGTCAATGATCCCAATTTGCAAACAGCGACCGTGGGACCTGATAGAACACGGCTTCGCAACATGGTAACAAAGTAATACATCTGTTACTTACATACCCAGATTCGTGGAGCTGTTAAAAGAAGTCATAAAATATACGCAAGTAGAGGACATTTACATACGTACAATTACGTTACGTCTCTGTCCACACGACGTAGGAAATGTTCATACGATTGTCTCTAAAGAGCAAACTAATCAAAGGCAATATAAACTTAACTAGCCTAGGAATTCAACTTCTTGAAGATATGTACGTATAATATGTACTTTAAGTATAAAATATATACCTATCTATGACTGTCTCTAAGTATACCCTAGATACAGAAAACAAAATAAATCCTGAAATCTTGAATTCTAGACCTCTATGAAACTAGCTAGAAAACTGACTAACTTAAACGTAGTCTATCACAAGTCGCAAAGAGCAATATCCTCCTCCTGTGGGGAAACCCTCGTCGTGTTCATGCAAAATCGGCTATAATCGCACTAAGCACGATAGGATCTTTCGTGTCGATAAGTATAATTTAATTCTGTATAAAGTCTGTGAATTCAGTAATAGGTAATCGAACAAAATTTGGTTTCCTAGAGCAAGGAAGACCTTGTTCTTCCAAACCAAGAAGAAGACTAATAATAAAGTCAATTACCTAGACGTAATTAACTTTCTAAATATTTAGACGACGGATTAAACAATCAACCAGTCAAAAACATAAAACTTGATGGATGTCTTAAAATCGTGGTTTAATGCGTTGCTTGAAACGTGACTGGAGGCGCGAACACCATTCTCCAAGATAATTGCATATTGTTTTAGGAGGACATTGAGGTTGTCTGTCGTACTAACAGTTACATTGTTCCTAAGCATCATTAAAACCTTCATTAATCAAGTTTAAAATAAATGTAATTGATGCAAATTAATTTGTAGTTGCCTGTTACGCCAGATTCATTCCGCCTAATCCAATACACAAATCAAACACACCGTCCACTGTGTCCTGTCTTGTATTTGATTACCTTTGTAGTCCTCAAATCCTTGGGAATAAATGACTATCTATCTATCTATCTACGAGTATCTCAATGTATACATGTACGTATTAAGTATTTAATGTCATTAAGAACCAGACACATAGAGAGATAACAAACAATCTGAACTATTTTTAACGGACATAGGTACGTAACCAAGCTCAGCACTGCATTGTGTCGGAAGTAACGAAAATATGATTCATTTTACTTGTTACAGGATAATTTTGCAAAATGACGCGTTTCAAGACGATCCTTGTGACGGGTGGTGCTGGATACATCGGCAGTCATTGTGTGGTCGACCTTCTTGAAGCTGGCCATGATGTAGTGGCTATAGACAACTTCGCCAACGCCGTGGGGGATGAGCAGGGCTCGCCGGCTCTTCAGCGCGCGGAAGAAATTACTGGCAAGAAAATAATCTTCTACAAAGCAGACTTGCTAGACAAGCCACAGATAAATGACATATTTGATAAGGTAAAGGGATTTATCTATCTACCATGATAACATTAGGCGCATTAGGCATAAATAATTAATAAGTATTACGTTCCTGCCTACTACGTGCTACTTCTTAGGTAGGAGAACTTTGTAGGAAAGCTGTAAGACGGGTAATGATACGAGTATTAGTAGGTTATGGGCAGTTGTGTCCATTTCGTTTGTTGACTTCTTACTTTTAGATCAAGCAGAGTGTCGACTTACTTAAACTTATCTAAGTTTTAGTTTGTAAACATTTATGTTAACAAAAATTCCATGAAAAAAACTACTTTTATGCGCTTAGTCCCTACGACGCCGCCGTCGCTTCTGCACTGGACTCTACGTACATAGATTCAATAGTTACAATGTCAAGTTCAGTTTCTATATTGTGGTGCTGTGAGGGGCTCACATCTTTACAGCTTAAGTACTTTAATACTATTACATATACTGTCGTTTAAGCCAACCTCAACTGCACGTGGTGCACTCACCCGCCTAGCAAAAATAGCAATTTGAGACAGTAGAGCATGTCGAGCCTGAGCTGGGGAAGTAGTTTTCCTCACAGGAGACCGCAGTCAAACCGTAATTGAATTTCTCATAGAGAACTTGTATAATTTGTTGCAGCATCAAATAGATTGCGTGATCCACTTTGCAGCGCTAAAAGCTGTCGGGGAGTCGATGCAGCAGCCACTACTTTACTACCAGAACAACCTCCTTGGAATGCTCAATTTACTGGAGGTACGAGGAAATAGACATAAGTAGGAAATAGACTCTCACTCTCACTGAGTCACACTGATTAAGACATTACTTTTTTATACTACGTTGGATAGCAGACAAGCCCGTCTGAAATGAAGCGGTTACCGTAGCCATATAAACGCTTGCAACATGAAATATCACTCGTGCAGTACCACCCCCGCTTCCAATTTGCACGCACAGCATGTCCTTCCATACTCTTGTATACCTAAATCTTGAGTGTTATCTAGTTCGATATTCAGTGGTATATTATGATATTTAGAGACCTCATGACGTCGATTGGACGTCCGAGATACCTACTGCTGGAGTGAGGAGGAAGGACCGGCGAATTAACAATTGGGAAAATTGACCCATTGTCGCTAGGCGTCACACACAGAATACCGCAGCCAAATAACAATTTCCTTGAGGGTCGTGGTGTTCCTGCGAGTGAGTGAGGTCACCAGAAAAGAAGGAGTTGCTGGTTGGCAGCGAGGGTGGCAGCGTGCGAGCGATATTTTCCGTTGCGAGCGTAAATATGGCTACGGTAACCGCTTCACATCAGGTGGGCCGTATGCTTGTCTTCCGACGTAGTATAAAAAAAAAAACAAAAATGGCGTGGCGTCCTCTGGTGTCGGAGACAAAGTTCTACTTTAGATCCTTTCATACTCTTGTATAACTAGATCTTGTATGTTACCTAGATATTCATTGGTATTATAAAATTTAAAAATCTCATGACTTCCATTGGACGTTCGAGATACCTACCGCTGGACTAACGAGGAAGGACCAGCGAAATCTCGGACGGAGTTAACAATAGGCGAAAATTGACCCAGTAGTAGTATGATTTCGTCAATCTAGGTACAGTTATTATACTGTAACTTGGCGGATATGATAAGACAATGAACCATGGGACCAAGGTTTCCATCGTAATCGTGAGAGCAATTTATAATGAGCCGATACCTTGAGCATCATGGATCGTGCAGCCAATTGTTTCATGCACTTCGTTACATCCTCGAATCCTCGGTCATTTTTATACCGCCCAGGGGGGACGGGGGGGGGGGGGGGGGGAGGACGGCTTAAGTTTTTATCACATACCCATATTAGAATATATTGCCAAGACTACGTCACAAGATTGATTGTGAAAATGTATGTCAAGACCTATCTGTCACGGGAAGAACTACCTTGTATTATTACAAGCTTTTCAGTTTCACCGCGGTGTCTGTAATTTTAATCTTGCAAAATAAAGACCTGATTCCAGTGTCCAATTGAGCTTAAATTTGGCACACTGGTTTGGTTCCCGTGACACTGCAGGATTAAATAAATGCCGCCAATAAATAAAATAATAATAAATACAATATGATCTCTCTCCCCTTTATAACAAAAGAAAGGGCTTGATGAGCGAAACAGTATGTAAACTTAATTTTTTTATGCCTATTTTTTGTACTTTATTCTTGTACGATGCATGTACTAATCAGTGCAGCATGATTTCAGATAATGCGTTCACACAACTGCTATCAACTGGTGTTTTCGTCCTCGTGCACGGTGTACGGCGAGCCTGAAAGCGTACCTATCACAGAGACACACAAGACGGGCAGCATCACCAACGTGTACGGACGGACTAAGTACTTTATAGAAGAAATGCTGAAAGACCTCTACGCCGCAGAAAAGGTTAGACAGTCTTATGATTATGAGATTACAAAAGGAGCTTGTAAGTTTCGAGGAAGAAAACCTCATTAAAAGTAACCCTTGGTGTCAGCGTGCCGTATGTCTCCCGGAGCGCCAGTAGTCGCCGTCGGTTGTCCTGACGGACAACCGACGGCGGGTCGCGGAGGATATGCTTTCGCTGTTCCCGTGGCCTCGCTAATCGGCGTTGAGGAGATCATGGGGTTTTAATCGGTATAGCTGCCACTTCACTGTGGCAGCAGAATTCGACATAACCACGCTGTCCCGACGGGCGGCGTGATATCCTTAACGGATTTCCCCAAGTAAAAAAAAGGGGAGCTTGTAAGTCAGCAGCGTGCACCATGTGCAGGTGAGGTTGGCTTTGGCTCAAAGATGCCGCTTACCTACACCCCACATTTTTTTTTAATTTTTTTTTTATACTACGTTGGGTAGCAGACAAGCATACGGCCCGCCTGATCTAAAGCGGTTACCGTAGCCATATTAACGCTCGCAACATAAAATATCGCTCGCGCGCCGCCAACCCCGCTGCCATCGCTGCATCTCCTTCCTTTCTGGTGACCTCACTCACTCGCAGGAACACAACAGCCCTCAAGGGAACCGTTATTTGGCTGCGGTATTCTGTGAGGTGGAGGTACGTTCCCCAGTCGGGTAGCTTACAATTACGCTCCCTACGTCTCTTTCCGCCAGAGCTTCGTTTGTCAGTCAGCAGGGTGCACCGCGTGCACGTGAAGTTGGCTTTGGTTCAAAGATCTTGATGAACCACTTACACCCCGACATTAATTTTTGTTTTCGAAGCCGGGACTGGAATCTGTTATACTATAAGATTGATTTGTCGATGGCCCTATGGAGGCCTAAATTCTTGTGAAACACATTAGTTGGCGTGCTCGGAAATCCGATCGCGACCCCCAACCAGTTTTTTGACCTACTGGCTCAATGGCGAGGTTCAAGGTCTTTAACTTTCCGTTGCTAACGCGTAGGTATACCGTACCGGTAATCTCATTAATAAAGATAACCTTCCAAGTACTCGTGTTAGGTATAGAGATCAAAAACTTTAGTTTCTATCAGGATTTTATTTTTAACTTGTGAATTGGAAAGACGTAAAGACATAGAGTTTTACCTATGCATTGGGGACTATGAAGGTCAATTACCTTTATGGCCACTTTACCAGTATGGCCACTCCCTGAGCCCCTCTCAAGTCGACCGCACCTCTAAGATAAAACTGGAACAATTTGTATGGCGCCGTACGCATAACTATTTCGGGGTGTAAGTAGGGTTGCCAACCATATTGTTAAAAACAGTATTATACTGTTTTTGACTACATTATACTTTTTACTGTTGAACAAAAATAAAGTATACAAAATACTGTTTACAGCATCAAAATCCTTAACACTAGTATTAGACTTAGAGGGTTACGCATTTTTTTTTTAATTTGTAAAAAATAATGAGCGTCGTGAGGCGTAGATAATATTTAAAAAAGATTTTAAATTCATAAGTTGGGATAGAAACTCTAAAACATATATTTTTAAAACATTAAATAAATAAAATACTGTTCATTTTTCTAAAATACTGTTTAATATTCTTCTCAGACCTGTATATACTTTATTTCTTGTAAAAAAAAAAGTTGGCATCCCTAGGTGTAAGTGGTTCATCAACATCTTTGAATCAAAGCCAACTTTACCTGCACGCGGTGCACCCTGCTGACTTACAAACGAAGCTCTGGCGAAAAGAGTGGTAGTGAGCGTAATTGTAAGCTACCTGACTGGGGAATGTACCTCCACCTCACAGAATATCGCAGCCAAATAACAATTCCCTTGAGGGTTATAGTGTTCCTGCGAGTGAGTAAGCTTAGGTCACCACCACCAAGGGGTGGCGACGCGCGAGCGATATTTTATGTTAATATGGTCGGAGTGTGTTACTACGGTCAAAATAAAGTCGGCAAAAACAAGTGGTTTCCAACCACCTATGGAGTGCTGAGTAAGAAAATAATAATATTTTTTTCAGAAATGGAACATTATATCACTCCGTTACTTCAACCCCGTGGGCGCGCACCCTTCAGGACTGATTGGCGAGGACCCCACGAAGGAGTTCACCAATCTGATGCCGTTCATGGCGCAGGTCGCTCTCGGGAAGAAACCCGTGCTCACAGTATTCGGCAACGACTACAACACGCCTGATGGAACTGGTGAGTGTTGCTTAAAGAGTTAAAGCGCATACGGCGAATATACAATAATTTTATCTGAAGAAAAAACATAGCTCTCTCTCGTCAAACAATTCGAAAAACGACGAATTTTACAGATACACAAGAATCTTCTGTATCTGTGCTGCTATCTTGACGGTATATTGTGTGCTGTATAGCGATACTATAAGATATCGTCACATAAAATATAACTATATAACTATTGACATTACTCTTGTATTTTTTCTTTTTGACATTTTAAAATATTATTAATTTTATTATATCCAGCCCCCTTACCACCACACCATCTCATAATGCGATTCAATAATTGAATAGAATGCTTATTCATACCAATGAATAAGCGGAATAAGCGACGCTATTCCATTTGAAATAGAGTAGCTTATTCATTGGTATAAAAAAGCATTCTATCCAGTTTTTGAATCGCAATAATAAAGAGATGGTGGTAAGGGGCAGAATTACATGTGTATTCAATCAATTTATTATGACTATTTCTAGTTTTGAACTAAACTTAAAAAGAAAACAATGCCCAATATTTGCATGTCTGTGAGAAAGAGGCGAACATTTTGTACCATATTCATAAACACCTCACCACCTGTTATTGTAACCTAATGTTCTTGCAAATAAATATTACTAACTTATATTCTATTCTATTAAAATATGAATATATGGAATCCATACTTTACGTTACCACAATAAACTTGTGTAATGCGGTTTCCTAAGATAGCAGACTACTTTGCTATACTGAACTGAATGACAAAGTGCTCGGCCATCTTAGGAAGCCGATTGTTCTAAATTGAAGATAATGTACGTGACTTTTGTTTGTATTTTGACTCTATTCTGGGCAAACGGATGAAAAGATTTACTTAAATGAAAGTTGGCACATGAATAGAAGTTTATCTAGATTACCTACATATAGGTTTTATCCGTGTAGTGTCACGCAGACGGAGCCACGGGGCGAAGATATCAAATAGTATTGTATTGTCATCACATAATAATTAAATGTCGTTGCTTTTGTTTCAGGAATACGAGACTATATTCACGTAATGGACCTGGCGAACGGTCATGTGGCTGCTTTAAATTTGCTCAGTGAAAACCATGTCGGACTTAAGGTATGGATGCATGCTTCCTCCTCAAATATGCAGATTTCATGGGTTTTTATTTAGGAGGGGGCAAATTAAGTAATCATTTGGGTCATCTATTAGAAAATTATCACCACCACAGTAATCAGCAGACAACAATACCAAGGGGTTGTCGTTCATAATAATAATAATATATATTTCTGGACAATTTACACAGCGCCATCTAGTCCCAAATTAAGCGCAAAGCTTGTGTTATGGGTACTAGACATCTGATAAATGTACTTATACATTTTTTTTTATTAAATACATACTTTTAATACATAATATGATCGAAGCATAGAAAACACCCAGACCAAGACGGACAGACATGTTCATGCATACAAATGTTTGTCTTGTGCGGGAATCGAACTCTGAGTCAAAGTGGCCATTGCTAACCATTCGACCAGCGAGCTCGTCAAAATGGTTGTTCGTGGGAACACCGCTGAATGGAAGTTTCACAATTTCACCGTTCGTGGTAGAAACTGTCGTAAAAGGCGTACATACTGAGCTAGATTGCCAATTATAAAGATACTTGCCCGACTAGTTAAATTCGACATTGAAACTTTTCACGGTTTGAAACCACTGGCTTCCGCCAATACGCAATTAAACGCTCTAAACCTCTTTGATTCAAGGAAGATCGATATCATAGTATGTAGTAGCATGGGTTGATACCAACATAAATTTGTACACTCAACAGGTATACAATCTAGGGACCGGTCGAGGAGTGTCCGTAAAAGAGCTGGTGGAAGTGTTCGAAAGGGTGACGAACACGAAGGTCCCGCTGCAGTACGTGGCTCGCCGGCTGGGTGACATCACCGCCATGTGGGCGGACGCTACACTCGCCAAAGAGGAGCTGGGCTGGACAACGAGACTCTCCATCGAAGAGATGTGTACGTATTTATTTAGAAACTAACTGGTGGAGAAGAAAACTACAAAGTTCGAATTGTATTAATTGCTTGTGGCAGCTTAGTCTTCATACTATGGCATAATAAATATGTTTAGGTATTATTCGATGAGTGAGTTAAAGATACTTCATTGTCTTTGTAATAAATACCGAATATAAAAATAAAAGTTGGATTTTCATTTTTATATTCGTTAGCGTTAACAGATTTTTATTTATAACGCTAGCTAGGTACACTAATTACGTTAAAATATATTTATATTAATTTAAATAATAAACACGTAATAAACACTATTGCGTAAATATCAGTGTTAGCGTCAAAGTAGATTCCTAATGCTTAGACAGATTTCATTGAAATGCTTTCCAGTATTTTTAATTAATTATGAAGTTTTTCTTTGTCTAGAGCTATTTAAAAAAATAGCGAATAAGGTTTTAGAGATGTAGCGATAGGAAAGACTGAAATTTCTGCACACTGCTACCTACTAAAGGCGTTACTTTATTCGTTTAGAGTAAACTTGTCCCTTGAATGGTACGAGTAATTACGACATTGTCTAATTTTAATATTATGTCGTCTCAATTTTTCAGGCACCGACTTTTGGAGGTGGCAAACGATGAACCCCGACGGGTATCCCAAAAAGAACATAAAGACCAGCGTGATCGTCAACGGGAAGAGTTAACGCGCATTTATTTTTCTCCAAAACGCCACTTACGTATAATGTATTATTAAATAGTAATTTTATTTATATTTTACTCAAATTATAGTGTTTTATTTTACCAAGCAGCAACACATCGCTTTGCGTAGTAAGGGGATGGTAGACGCTAATGTCGATTTGAACCGTTTAGTTACATAAATTATTGACGTGAATACCTCTTTAAAATTGCTTCCATAGGGAGGTAATTGAAAATAAAACCGGCCAAGTGCGAGTTGGACTCGCGCACGAAGGGTTCCGTACCATTATCTATAAAAACGGCAAAAAAATCACGTTTGTTGTATGGGAGCCCCCTTAAATATTTGTTTTATTTTAATTTAATTATTTATTTTTAAAGTGAATGTATAACTAAATATTATGTGAGTATTTCAAGCGTCTACCTATTACCGTTATCAATTGCGAGCAAAAACGAGCAAAAAAATCACGTTTGTTGTATGGGAGCCCCCTTAAATATTTATGTTATGCTGTTTTTTAGTATTTGTTGTTATAGCGGCAACAGAAATACATCATCTGTAAAAATTTCAACTGTCTAACTATCACGGTTCATAAGATACAGCCTGGTCACAGGCGGACGGACGGACGAACAGCGGAGCCTTAGTAATAGGGTTCCTTTTTACCCTTTGGGTACGGAACCCTAAAAACGGATTATAACAAAATCGGGGGATACAGTTTGGTGTTGCAGCTACAAATCTATCATCTCCATCCAAAAGTCAATCACATCACTGGATAGATGAACGATCAAATAATTTATTACGCAGTCTTTATGGAATATCATGTGCGGGGGAGAGGGTAGCGCTGCCATTTTGAGATAATTTTAATGCATATAACGTATTCACGTACAATACACGGCCGTGTCCATGACACAGCCACACCTCATTTTTTTGTTTTATTTTTATTCCGTTTCTTTTTTAACCGACTTCAAAAAAGGAGGAGGTTCTCAATTCGACTGAATATTTTTTTGTAGGTATGTTATTCGATATCTTTGCGAATTGTGAACCGATTTTCATAATTCTTTTTTTATTTGAAAGGGTATGATTGCAAGGTGGTCCCATATTCACCAAGTCAGGATCTGATGATTGGATGCCAGGGAAATCAAGGGAAACCCTTAAATTTTATAAGCACGTATGGTCAAATTCTTTTTTTTTATTTGAAAGGGTAATTGCGAGGTGGTTCCATATTCACCAAGTCAGGGTCTGATGATGGGATGGGATGGAATCGAGGGAAACCCTTAAATTTTCCCTATGGTGGCCGGCAGAATAAAATTGTGCTACTACTCCATTGCTCTGCGCTGGATGTCGTACAAGGCGACTAAGGAATCTTGTTTCACGCGATAACTTTTCTCCCGGAAGACAGACAGCAGCGTCTGCCGGGGTATTCCACCAATAAGCTGCGCTCGCCAACTGAAGTCAGTTTCATTTTTTTTTTAAATCAACTTTTTAATATTTTATGATATTCCTAAATTGGTCAATTAGCATCAAAAATTCAGTTGTTAGATTTTGAGATCGTCGATCCATCGAGAGAGGGGGCGCCCTACGCTTCGTCGTACATTAAAATATTCAATAATTATTAAATACATCTCTTTATTCATCAACTAACAGTCTCATACAAGGACAAATGCTGTAGTTTCAGAGGCTCATAACCTATGCTCGTGGTGTTTGGTAAAAGATAGCGTGCAAATAGTTCCAGCACTTGAGGACTTTCTGTGTTCACATACGGTTTGAGTAAATCTGTAAAAGGACATAAAGGAGATAAATTTACCAATAATATAAAAATTTGGACGTTTCTTGCTCACAGCTAATTCTTGAAGAGATTATAAATAAATAAATATTTCTGGACAATTTACACAGCGCCAAGTCCAAAATTAAGCGCAAAGCTTGTACTATGGGTACTAGACAACTGATAAATGTACTTAAATACATTTTTTTCTGTAAATACATGCTTATAATACATAGTAAACACCAAGACCAAGACAAACAAACATGTTCACGCACACAAATGTTTGTCTTGTGCGGGGATCGAACCCGAGCTCGGAGTCAAAATAGCCATTGCTATCTATTCGACCACCGGGCTCGTCTATTTGAATCAGATTTAGAATGAGATTTGTAACATGCACCTAGATAAATTATAATCTGGTCGGTACTCATGGTGTTTGTGCAAATTGTATGCGGATATAGTAAATTAAATGACACTATAGCAAAATGACCAAATGTAACTGGAAAGAAAATATCACAGATTTTGCAGCTGGGAAGTACCAGAAACGTAATTCTTAGAAAATGTATAAAACAATCGGATTGGTTAGTCTTTCAGTTAAGTTAGATTTGCCATGTGCTTCGCAAACAGAAATAGGTGCTCTGTCGGCTTAAAGTATCTTAATCACGTCACGTCATATACCCTTACTTATAATTATTAAAGATTTTTTTAATTCGGACATTTCGTAATCGAAATGTGCGATTAAAAAAGTCCCATCTAAATGAAGAACAATGGATTTCTAGGAGTTTGTATAGAAAAAAATATAGTTTACAAGTGCAAAGCCGGCGTTATTTTTTTCCTAATTACATACCAAAGTATTACAAAAAAAATAATTAAACAGCCAACATGTAATAGTAGTTTATGAAACTGTTGCATAATAAGGGTTATTAAAATACGAGTGTGAGTTTAAAACATGAGCCAAAGGCGAATGTTTTAATAGACCACACGAGTATTTTAATACCTAATTATGTGCAGTTTCATACACTACTTTATCTAATCTCATGAAATATATGATAATAATATTTTAAATACAACTATGAAGTTAATTTAACAGCTATAATTCTTACTTATAAATCCATTTGCAGATCGAGCATGCGTAGAGCATGCGCGACGCGCCGCGCGGCGCCGCGTTCACAGATTATGTAGAAAAAAATTGCATAGTTGCAATGTATTTGCATTGCAACCTGTTTAAAATACCTGTATCCAGGGCTGAAGCTGTATCGAAATGGTAAAAAAGTTATTTTACGATACAGTTGTCCATACAAGAGCTGTATCAAAAAATAACTTTTTAAATTTATTTTGATAGCTTGTGCGTAAAGACTGTCATTATGATACTGTGTTTAGTTTTTTAATGTGTAAATTTCAGTATGAGATTAGATAAATGTTATTTATATATGAATAAATCCTTATTTGCTTGTATGTAATGTAAAAACAATAATCATTAATAAAATTATAGGAAAAACACAATCATCACCATCATTATAAGCTTGTTTTTACCTACTGCTAGATATAGGTTTTCCCCAATGCTTTCCACCATATGCGATTTTCCGCATTCCGCATGCATCCGCTTTCTTAAAAAATACAATACAAAATGAAAATGTTCTCACCAATAACTGGAGGCTTGTGTGAGTGCAATGCACTTGGTACACTCACAAACAAATACGAATCAGGCAACTCATTCACTTCCCCCGTTTTCCCCAGAATCAGTCTTTCATACGGCTGCTTCCCACAGTCTGGGCTGAATGCACAGATCGGCTCCAAATCTACCGTCACTTTTAACCAGAACCATGTAGTGACATATTCCACGCCCCAACTGGGGAATATGATGTCCTTCACAGCATCAATGTTGCTTGGTGAATTAGTGCACCAAATGGCAATAAGGCAGTTTGGTGAGAGGAGGTCTTTTACAGGTATGGCAGCTATATCTTCATTGTACATCATAGAGTAGCTGAAAAATTAATTTAGGTTAACAAACAATGGTCGAGTTTTTCCATGCCGTCGCAGGACACGCTAAGCCGTCGGTTTGTTGGTATCAGTGCTCTTACACAGGAGCGGTACTGTGGGGACACAGTCATATACTGTAACGTCAGCAGTTTTGCGTTGCACGTTAGGAGAATGGAAAAATACTCCAGTCGCTCTGTCATGCAGCAACTGGACGCACGTAGTCTTAAGAAACATTAGTGTACGTATATCAGGAACCAATAAAGTGTTAATATAACTTCGACTAGTATCTCGTGATATATATCCCCCAACCAGTTCACACCGAACACAAACATTTACATTACTTTACAAACGGTAGAGGCAAATGCAGCGGTTGCCTGCCGTCAAAACTGTCCACGCATTGACAGCAACCGCCGACGCGTCGGCAGCAGCCGGCATGCATGCGTCAAAGATTTGTCGTCTACGCGTCTCTGACTTGTCGCCGACAACTGACGACGGTTGCCGCCGACGGCTAGCGGCAGCTGCAGATGCCTCTGCCGTTGGGTTGCCAACGGTTGAGGTGCCGCTAGCGTATATGAGCCCTTAAATTACAGTCATTAAGTCATTGGTCTTTGGGCGGCTTGAAAACACTGATCTCCACGAACCCGTAATTAAGCAGTGTGGTGGAGTGACTGGTATCATAGCAGTTGGATGAATATGGGTTGATGCCGATATCAAAATATACATATAAAAAAATAGTGAATATCTTTGGAATTATGTCGGTTTGCACCATAATAGAGTTACACCCATAAGAACTTAGACACTAAAACACTTTATAGGTAATACCACAACTTCGATTTAAGCAGAGGCTTGTCCAGATTTTTAAGAGTGTATATATTTTCTTTCTATATTACGTCGGGTGGAAAATATACATACGGCCCGCCTGATGGCAAACAGTTACTTTAGTAATACAAATGCTTTTAACACGAAATATCGCTTACAATTCCTTCCTTTCGGATCACCTCACTCACTCGCAGTGTCACAACAACCCTCAAGGGAATTGTTATTTGGGTGCGGTATTCTGTGAAGCGGATCTACTTCCCCAGTTGGGCAGCTTATAATACGGTATGACCTACTTCTCTTTCGGCAAAGCCTTGTAAGTCTATGAGCATGGTGCACCACGTCAGGTTTAGTTGCTTTGGTTAAAAGATGGTGGTGAACCACTACACCCCAAATATAGGCGTATATTCGTGTTTAGACTATACACGAGCAAACAGGCCAAAAATCGTACGAGGCGACAACCTTGAGAATAAATTTAAGATACGAAACAAGTTCTTACTGTACAAGTTAATTTTAGCTTTTAAAAAATGTCAGGCCATGTATAACATTCAATTCTATTTATTTATTACATATAAAAGTGATCCATTAGTTAGTAAACAAGACTTAAACACGTCATATACACAATAAGGAAAATAAAAGGAAATAAAATTCTCTCGTCACGTATCAATCTGACGACGGCGTGACGTGACGGTGGTCTAATGGTTAGCAATGACCACTTTGACTCCGAGTTCGTCCCCGCACAAGACAAACATTTGTGTCTGTTTGTCTTGGTCTGGGTGTTTTCTATGTAGGTATTATAAGTATATATTTACAAAAAAAAATGTCATCATTATTTATCAGTTGTCTAGTACCCATAACACAAGCTTTGCGCTTAATTTGGGACTAGACGGCGCTGTGTAAATTGTCCAGAAATATTTATTTTATATTTTATCAATACACCATGTACCTAAGAGGCATTCCGTGAGAACGAAGAACCACCAAGTGATGATCTTCTCTTTAAGACATCGCGCCGTCCGCACGAAATGCCTCAATACAGGTGCATTTATATCCTCCAACACCATTTTCAGGACGCTATTGCTACGTTAAATTGCTAAACCAATTTTTTTGGCGATGGTCCTAAAGGACGAAACGACGTTGAGTCGAGTCAGACTTTTGAATAAAAAATGGTCTCCTAAATAACTTCCTACTTCTAAAGATGTAAATAATTTATTAAATAGTATTTTAACATTCAAAATAATTAGATCATCCTTTCCCAAGTTCTAAGTAATAAATAAAAAAATATTTTATATTTAGTACAGTTGACTGCAGAGTAAGTAGACCATTCCCTGTGACAATATTAGTGATGGTAAAAACATTGCAACAGTTTACATCTGTCATATTTCTCAAATAAAGTAGTTTCAAAACCTATCATCTATTTTTTTTATACTATGTCGGATGTTAGAGAAGCATACGACGCGCCTGATGTGAAATAGTTACCGTAGATATACAAACGCTCGCAACTCAAAATATCGATCGCGCGCCGCCACCCCCGCCACCAACGCGGCAACTACTTCCTTTCTGGTGACTTACTCACTCGCAGGAACATAACCTCAAATGAATTATTATTTGGCTGCGATATTCTGTAAGATAGAGGTACTGCACCTACTACTGGTGAAACTTACAAATATGCTGTACCCTATCTATACTCTGCCAGAGCCACGTTAATTGAGCAGCATGGTGCACCACGTGCAGGTGAGGTTGGGTCAAAGATGATGATGAGCTACAGAAACCCCAAAGTATAAAGTGATAAGTAAAACATGACACACCCCAGTCACTCCATACAAATAATGCATTGTTATAAAGAAAGAAAATGTCCTATAAAGTTAATACTGCTGATTGTTGGCACTTGGTGGAACATTATTATCATAATGTTATAGTAAAGAATTTGTACTGTTCCATATATGTAATTACATTTATTTTTAACGACCGGTTTCACCGTTAAGCATTATCAAGGTAAACAGATGGTGTTTGTGTTTCTACCAAATTAACAATACAAGTGCTTTATTATAACAGTATGACAATGTCCTGTGTAAGGCGAAATTGTGCGTGCGACGTCGATCAAACTGTTCCAACACAGAGGTGATGTAAGTACAAGTGAGCGACAAGTAAAGGAGTGACCATACAGTACTTAAGTAGTATTTCCAATTGTGTGTGAGTATTGTGGCATAACAAGTACAAACCTCAGCTTATCATTGGACATTTTCAGCCTCCTGATATACTTGTTCCACCACGGTGGATCAGCTACTACAATGTCATACTTGTTACCTTGTAATTTAAGGCACTCTTCTTTTACACATCCACAGAAAAATCTAGAAAAATATTACAATATGAAACTTAAAGAACACTATCTATTATAAATGTTTAGAAAAATGGAAAATATGTTACAAACAGGCATGGATGTTAATCCTGGCTACACAGGAGACACAGTGGTGGGAATGTGAGGTGGGCCCCCGTCCCACTAAAAAAAAAAAGGCATGGATTGATTGATGGATCTAGGATTTCGTTTAAAGAGGAGCATTTTTTGAAGTTTCTTGCAGAACGCTTTGTAATATGTTTACATATATGCTTAAAAAATTTGTATAGTCATGTTATGAAAATACTTGAAGGAGAGAAGAGTTCTGTTTGGAGATACATCTTTCACAATTTCCAGCACATTTTTTGAGTGCAGTGTCTAGAATCTAAAGTATTTTGATTCTTTTTAAAAAATAACCAAACTTGCAGTTTATTTTCTGAGTATAGAACACTTTAGTAATTTACCTGGATTTCTGTGGTATAAGAAAATAATCACCTTTAACAGCACACTTCAAAGGATTATCAGAATTGTTGCCACCGTTCAGTCCCATGTGATCGAAAATCGTAGACTCCGACAACTCTTTGGAGAAACCTCGTACATTTTGTGTGTCCGAGACATTGTATTTTTGATAAATATTATGTTTCAAATCACTGCCCAGTTCTGATAAAAATACTTTATATTTACTTTGTAACATCAATGACTGAAACAAATACAATAATTCCAGAATATCTGCCCATACCAAAGAATGAAATGAAAGAATGGTAGAGAATGCTCTAAGCATTAAGTCTGCCTAGTTTTTTTTTTATACTACGTCAGGTGGCAGACAAGCATACGGCCCGCCTGATGTAAAGTGGTTACCATAGCCATATTAACACTTGCAATGTAAAATATCGCTCGTGCACCGCCACCCCCGCTGCCATCGCAACATCTCCTTCCTTTCTGGTGACCTCACTCACTTGCAGGAGCACAACAGCCCAGGGTCAAGGGAACTGTTATTTGGCTGCGGTATTCTGTGAGGTGGAGGTACATTCCCCAGTCGGGTACCTTACAATTACGCTCCCTACCTCTCTTTTCGCCAGAGCTTCATTTGTCAGTCAGCAGGGTGCACCGCGTGCAGGTGAAGTTGGCTTTGGTTGAAAGATGTTGATGAACCCCGTACACCCCTAAATGGACACTAGTAATTTACCTTGTGTACATTTACGTTTAATGTGTATGCTTACGAGTAATATCAATGTTATTATTCTATAGATATGGGATACCCATACTAAATTGCATCAGAAAACGGTTCCAGCTGTTACGTGGATAGCTAGCTATAATCAGTTACATAGGTTGAGACATAGTCTATCGCTATCCTTATCATATCAGCGATTTTATACACTTGCTATATCTTTTCCTCACCTAGCACAAAATGCTCAGGGGCATTTTTGATTGGCACCTGGCGTGGAAAAAAATAAAAATGTATATATTACAAACCTGTTCACTAATAGCATTTGAATTATGAGATCTCTTACGGTTTAGTCCATTTGTAGTTTTCATCACAATAGAGAAAAGTTTAGTGGATAAGCGAAATGAAAGGGTTTCATTTTCGGTCATATTGACATTTTTGTATATATTTAAGATATAATCCCCATGATCTATAAGAGTAGCGTAATTAGATTTAAACAATAAACACATTTTCTTTGAGAAAAAAATAATAATGAAAATTCAAATCTTTTTTTTTTTTTTTTTTTTTTTTTTTTTTTAATTTGGCTTTTGCTACGACGCATTTAGCCACAGACGATTAGAAGGTAGGGAAACAAAGGCGCGTGAAATTTACGGAACAGAAAAGGTAGGAATGCAGGATCGGTGGAGTATTATTAATAGGAATATACTAACTAAATCTAGTTTAAAAATATTATATATTAATATTAAACAGACAAGTATATGTACAAGGATTATTTACATATTATATAGTAATTATTAAAAATATATACAAAATGTTTAAATTTTAATTTTGTTAAGTTCAATAAATTTACACAATAATTTGTACACATTGAAGTCATTACAGGTAAGTAAGCAGGATACGGATGTTGGAAAAGGGATGGAAAGCAGGACAAGATCATTTACAAAAGAAGAATTATTATACAGCGGACAAACAAAGAAAATGTGATTTAGGTCCCCCACGTCAATTCCACAAGAGCAAATGTCACTGTCGATTATTTTAATCTTAGCCAAATGAGACGGCGCACAGTGATGTCCGAGTCTCATTCTAGTTAAGATAGTAGTGGCAGTTTTATCAAATTTGAACCTATAGAACCAAGGTTTCAATGGAATAGTTGATTGTATATTAGAATAATATTTCCCTTTTGTCTCGCGACTTTTAATCCAAAGTTTGTTCCACGACTCACGGAGATAAGTCTTGGGTAAAGTGGCAAGATCATTGCAGAAAATTTTATAAGGGTACATGTCGCCGCATTCGACAGCCTCTTTAGCAATTCGGTCAGCCTTTTCATTTCCGTTAATTCCACAGTGGCTGGGAATCCACGATAAGACTAAGGAGATACCTATCGTCTTGCATTTGTAAATAAGGTTTCTTATTTGAATAACTAACGGGAGAATGCTTTTTGAATTAAAGATAAATTTTTCTATAGATTGCAATGCACTTAAAGAGTCGGAAAAAATTACACATTTATTTAATTTCATTATTAAAACATATTCCAAAGCTTTTAGAATTCCGAAACATTCTCCTGTAAATACTGATGATTCTGGGGGTAGTTTAACTTTTTGTACTATATTATACTGCTGATGATACACACCTATCCCCACACATCCCTGTGGACAGAGTTTGGACGCGTCTGTGTATATGTAATGCCAGTTTTGCCAGTTATACTCTGTCTCATATTTAAAGTTAGCGTTGGGGTCCGAATCATTATTGCAAAAGCCTAGGTGTTTCCTAACAGAAGGAGGTTCTATTAATGCTTTGTAATTCCCTTCAAATATAGGAAAAATATGTGATTTATGGATAGGAGCTTCAATTGACAGATACTTTTGGTAGCTATGGATTAAACATGGAGGTGATTTTTTGGCCCAATATTTAGATGATGTAATTTCACTTGTTAATTTTTGTAACAGGATAATGAGAGGATGGTTTTTAAAAAGCAAAATTCTGAACAGATATTTATCCGATAAATATTGTCTACGCAACTGCAAGGGTGGGTCCACGCACTCCACCTGTAAGGCATTTATTGGACTTGATTTCATTGCTCCGGTGACGATTCTAAGTGACTTAGATTGGATGCCATCCATTTTTTTCAAACCCGCAGCATTTCCGGGCTCCAATAAGAACGTCCCGTAATCAAGAAGACTTCTAATTAATGCATTATACATCAATTTTAATGAAAAGGGATGGGCGCCCCACCAGACACCACTGATACACCTAAGCAAATTTAAGCGTTTTTCGCATTTTCCTACAATATAATTACAATGCGATAAACCTGTAAGCTTTGAATCCAATATGACTCCAAGAAATTTTACTTCTTTTTTCACAGGAATAGCTACATTATCAATTGTAATTTGTACTGCGGGCAAAGTACGTGAGCGTGAGAATAAAACAATTGTGCTTTTCGATAAAGATACTTCTAATCCATTAGAATTTAACCATGTGTTAAGTGCTCCTAAAGAACTAGATAATGTGGAACATGCTTTATCAATAGAGGAATTTGAATGATAAATGACTATGTCATCTGCGTACTGGAGTATTTTAATTTCACTACCAATTGCAGAATCTATATCTGATGTATACACATTATACAATAATGGACTGAGAACAGACCCCTGTGGAAGTCCCCTCCATGCAGTTCGAGACAATTTAGTGTCTTCATTAACTTCTAGATGTATAATCCTTTCTGAAAGTAAATTTATAATAAAGGTCGATAAATGTTTTGGGACTTTTAAGAGATCTAGTTTTTTACTAAGAATCGGTATTTGGACTTTATCGTATGCTGAAGATATGTCCAGGAAGGCAGCTATAACATTTTGATTGTCTGAGAAAGATAGACGGATATCTGATGTAAGTACGCTTAGATTATCAAGAGTACTCTTTCCTTTTCTAAATCCCGATTGGGTCGATGACAATAGCTTATTACTTTCTAGATACCATTCTAATCTAATCTTCACTAAACGCTCAGCAATTTTCCCTAAAACTGAGGATAAAACAATAGGGCGATATGATGAAACTTCAGTGGGTGGTTTTGATGGTTTTAGAATTGGTATAACTATATGTGTTCTCCATTCAAGTGGAACATCACCTGTGATTAATACAGAATTAATCAAATCTAAATACAAATGTAATGAGGTGTCAGATAAATGCGTGATGAATGAATATAAAATGTTATCTTCACCAGGGGTGGTATCTTTTAAATTTGATAGGACACCTTTTAATTCTGCAAGTGTAAAAGGGGCATCTAGATCGGAATAATAAGGATATGTAGCATTGTTGGAGAAAGGTAGAGTGCTCCTAGATCGTAATTCTGGTGCGTAAGGAGGAGCTAAGGAATCTAGAAATTTTTCCGCTAAGTTTGTGTCTAAAGCTGTTTTATTATTACACTCAGTAACTGCCGACCTAAACCTCCGAATATTCCGCCAAACTACAGATGGATGGATGTCGGGGGATATGGATGCACAAAAGTTTTTCCAGCCATCGGATTTCTTCTTTTTGAAGAGTTGTTTAGTTTCTTTACAAATTTGTACAAGATTAGAGTAATTTTCAACTGTCATAGAACTACTATATTTCTTTTCCGCTTCTTTTCGTTTCTTAGCTGCTTTTGTGCATTCATTATCCCACCAAGGGGGGGAAGGTATACGCTCGGAATTATTTTCTACTGGGAACACTGTATTTGCAACGTCAATCAAAATAGACGTCAACTTGTGAGATCTGTCAGCAATGTCAGATGTGCAATTTTCATTGTGCTCAATTTGAGAATTTTGAGAG
This sequence comes from Hypsopygia costalis, assembly GCA_937001555.2. Classification (NCBI taxonomy): domain Eukaryota; kingdom Metazoa; phylum Arthropoda; class Insecta; order Lepidoptera; family Pyralidae; genus Hypsopygia; species Hypsopygia costalis. The sequence goes on from OW443342.2 coordinate 8,519,541, forward strand.
TTTTGGAATGCTTTAACTTTGTTTTCCACAAGATTTTTGAATAGATCCCAATCGCCATTAGATGTTCTAAACTTTACTCTTACTTTTCTTTTAGGCTGCTTAGGGCAATTAAAGAGTGTTATTATAATGGGGAAGTGATCACTACCATATGTGAACGGTAAAGTGCTCCACGTTGTCGCAGAAGCCATGTCCGGAGTACAGATGGACATGTCGACTCGACAGCACTGCTGTTGACCTGTTTCAAACTATTCAAAGATCTGTTTTTGCTTTTTCATTTGTCTTGTCTCTTTGACTGACTTGACTGACGTCAGTTCGACTAATTTTATTTATCAAGAAGCTATTCGGCTCTGAAATCAATGTTCTTTGGAGCCCTTCTATGTATTACTTCTACGATATTCTCGGTCATGGCGAAAAATGGGTTAAAACTGTGATGGAAATGGAGTTACTGATATGTAATAATTATTTAATATTAATTATTGTAAGTAAAGCTAATAAACAATTAAATGCGGTAATTACACTTACCATCAGGTGGTTACGCAAGGAGAGAACCCTATTTTTGCGAGAAATGGACGGATTTAGCATGGAGAAAAATAGGCTATAGATAGATAAAGTTTGTAGTTTTAATATTTTCTAATGTAATTGGCAGTATGTACATAAGACTTGAAGTTAGATTTTGTCTGGTTTGGCAGTGTCTAGCCAAACTTAAAGTAAAAGCAGGATTGGGGATTCTGATATGGTCACACTGTCTCAGTATGTCAGTACCAGCGTTGCCAACCGTACGAGGTTCGTCTTACAAATACGAGATTTGTGGTCTGCTCTGCTGTACGAGGTACGTACGAACAACACGATCCCCGTAGTACAATTATGTACGAGACTTTATAATAGGAATAGGTAATTTTATTACCAAATTATAAACGTAGACAACATTCTTTGGCGTAAATGAGTAATTGCAGTTTATCTACATTGGGTGACTGAGCGTGCCCGTTTGCTAAATTAAAGGTAGATATTTTGCACGGGTAAGTATGTTGGCGGATTTGTTTCAATATAATATTGACGCAGCAGCAAGCTATAATTACTTCCAATTTGCTTAAAAATAGTACGTGTGTGACAGATTTTCTCAGCAATTCAAAAACTGTATACTTTAGTAGATGTTGTTGACTTTTGTGAATTTAATTAGGACTGAAATCCAACGAGTATAAACAAGAGTAAGTAGGAAAGGGATGTTAACAGGACGAGGAATACTAGCAGGAAGAATTTCATACAGGAGGACCTGTAGTTTTGGGCAGTTAAAAAAAATGTGTTCAAGGGTTCCTTCTTCTAAGCCGCACTCACACAAGGAACTATCGAGGATCTTGATTTTGGCTAAAAACACTGGAGTGCAAACATGACCAAGACGTAACCTAATTATTGCAGAGGTGGAGTGTTTGTCAAATTTACGGTATTTGGAGAACCATGGTTTAATAGGAACAACCGGTTGAATTTTTGAGTAAAATTTTGCATTTGTGGTTCCCGTTTTTTGCCATAATTCGTTCCAGTCTTTTCTTGTGAGTTTTGTATTATCTTTTGTCATTTTGTTCCGTCCCTGTGTTAAGTTATAGTGTTATTTATTTTATATTTACATGTATTAAACCCACTAATCTGTGTTCGTCTGGCTATGATACTAACATTAACTAAATGTTTGTGATGTATTGTGTTGTTTTAGGTCGCTCATGGGACTTCCGCTATATAGTACCGATCAATAGTCTTATTAACGTGAACGTGTATTTCTCAACCTCGACATTGGCAAAATCATCGTGGAAAAAAGAAAACGATGGAGCCATTAAATTAAAAAAAGAAGAAGAAGTATACTTTAGTAGAATAGATACAACAATATATAGGTATGTTGTAACATAGCATAACTGCAGATAACGCGGTAAAGTAAATAAAAGCTTGTACTTAAGCTTTTATTTAATTTCACCGCTGTGGCTGCTGTATGTCATGCAAGTTAAATTTGAACCACTTTTCAGAGTCCAACTGAACGTTTCGTTTTTGTAACAATGCACGACTATATTTACGCCATTTTGAATTCAATATGGCAGCTTTTTAATTTCCATTTTAATCTCTATGATATGAGTAATGTTAGAAAGGCATTGTGAAGAAAAACACGGTAAAGAAACTTTTAATTCTTATATTTTGTCATCAATTAGTAGAAACTTGGTCAAAACATTATGTTTTTATCTTTCATAATAACTGTAGTCTTTGAAATGAGTTCATTCCACAAATTGACCTTTCGAGGTAGAAAACTCCTCTGAAACCGTATAGTACGCGCCCAATTAGGTTACAATGTGTGAGGATGAATTCCCTGCCTATGGCGTGCGGCTTCACTATAGAAAGAGGCCGCGGGCATCATATTAAACAACTCCTCTGATCAAAACCCATTTTACAGTCGCGTCGGTAGAATACGCGAAAGACAAAGTCCCTCCTCCTCATACTCAATGACTCGATACCGTCTGTGAGCTTGGAATCGGCTACTATCCTCAGAGCTCGTCTCTGAATTAAGTCACAAGGTGCTAGCTGATACTAAGGTGCTTCCGCCTAGAGATGGCAACAGTACTCCATGTAAAGTCGCAACCTGTAAACTAGAAGTCTTTGACGTGGACTGAAGTATGTACTGCTTCGCTTTATTAAGTAAAGCCAGTTTTTTTCACGCCAACTTGACGTTTTTTTTTTTGAAGATCTCGACGTCAAAAATTCAATACTATTAGCAATCGTAAGAAGTGTGCCTGGAAATTGTGAAACTTTTAAGCGATGAACGACATGTCTTGATGGGATTAAAATGGGCTCAGTTTAGTCGTCCCCTATTGGATACTCTAGCCAGCCAGAGTACTCTCAATTTTCAAAACAAGTCGTTCACGTCGCGACTGTCCTCCATTTGGGACCTAGGGATTTTAGGACGATCTGTGTAAAAAGCTTCTCCCATAATGTCATCCGCATTGCAATAAATGTCATCAATATATAACATAAGTAGAAGAAACAGCATCGGGGACAGAACAGCACAGAGCCTGGACAACACTATTAATTTCTTTAATTTGATGAATGTTCGAGGTTAGACAGGCAAAACGGGACTTTTAGCTGCTTGCATAAGTACAAAAAAAAAAGTTCTATGGTTTGGTTGGCAAACATGGTCAGTAGTGTCATGTCAGTCAGTACAGTACGTGATTTTATTTTTTATTATTGTGTGAGAAGAGCAGCGTTAATTTTTAATAAAACGTTTCGCAAAAGTGACAGACAACAAGCAAATTTTTTTGCCATAATTACACTATTTTTTCACATTTAAAGCGCGCGTAATATGTATTTCCAAGATAAAAAATTGTGTTATTTTATATGAAACTTTTTCTCTGTGGACGTTGAACATACAGTTTAGTATTTTTTATGTTTTGTCTCGGTACTAAAACAATGCATTTAAAACGGGTTTTCAACATCATTGGAATCTAGATGCTACAATGACCCTCTATAGAGGAGTCAAAGGTGAGAAACAGTTTTCCATTCTAACAAATAAAAATGTTGAAATTTCGATACTTTTTACCTACTTCAGTTTCGGCACCCAAGATTTCGGATGTTTTCAAAAAGTTAAAAAAAATAAAAGATTATGTACTTAGTACTTATATAATTGACCAAACAACATCTTTATACCAAGTTGGTGCGAAAAAACATTTTTTGTATGTATGCATGTGTTACGATAACTCTCAAACCGCTGATTCGATTTTGATGAAATTTGATAGGTATGCAGGAAACTTAAACACAATTTTCAAGTTCTATGAGTTACGAAATTGGTATAGGAAATATTGAGCTATTGGCGATAATGTGTAAATAAATATTCTGTTATTACTTGTAAACTGGTAGTTGTTACTTAGTAAAACTTGGTCGATAGGTATTTCATAAACATACAATTCGCATGTTCATGGAGCATTGTAATTAAATATTTTTTGAGATATTGAAATTAATTTGAAAATGTCTAGTTCTGATTATTATAACTTATATCTACTTCATCATTTCATGTAATCAATTCATTAAAGAAGCTGTCTATTTTCAAATACAAACATAAATTAGTTATTCTTTGTAATACCTAGGTGTACGAATGTTCATGACCATGACAATCAAGTTCAAAAATCTTTTCAAGGTCACCTCCTACATGTTGCGGAATCACATCGTGTTGAGAGGGGTTTCCTTCAGGGTTGATTCACTATCACCTTTTGGGAACACACTATCTAAAATGTTATTAAAAACTTCCTCTTCTCATAATAAAATATATTTCATCAAAATAAAACTTAAAACAATAAACCACAATCTACCACATCTTTTTCCTGATACTTCTTGACAACTTCTTTTCAACTAAATTTTCTCAAAACCCCAAACAAAAAACATTCTTTTATTTAAATTCAAATTCCTACAATGTCACTATGTTTTTTAGCCATCAATAAAACCATAAACAATAAAACTAATTCTCCAACATCCCCTCTTAAATTAATATTACCTAACTTATTAAATCCCATACACATATTCCCCACTTAACAAATCTATCTAAATAAATATAACCCCATAAATATTAATTTAAAATAATTCTACCTAAACAACCTTAATATATAAATTTCAAATTAATCAATCAAAACAACCTTAAAACTAAATTTCCAATTAATCAGCCAAACAACCTTAATCTATCATTATATCTATAACATTACATTAAATCACTTCACTATGTTCATTTTTAATTAAGTGTCACTAACTATATATTTCCTTAGTCTTAAAAACTTTGTTCTGTCTAATCCTTTTGTCAATATGTCCGCATAATTTGAATTTGTTGGACAGTAGAATATCTCAATTTTATTTTCTTGAATTTTTTCTTTAATAAAGTGAAATCTAACGTCTATATGTTTACTTCTTCTATTCAAGATTCCATTTTTAATTAATACAATAGCCGACTGATTATCAACAAATAGTTCCGTTTTTGGTATTTTACCAGTTATTTCATGAATTAATTTTTGAACGTATAATAGATCTTTAATGCATTCGGCAGCTGAGATGTATTCTGCCTCTGTACTGGACAGAGCAGTCACGGACTGTTTACGCGAACACCAATGAACAGGTCCACCACTGTACAGGATGACAAAGCCAGTCGTACTTTTCCTAGTATCAGGATCACCGGCAAAGTCTGCATCACAATACGCTCTCAAAGTTAAATCACTCCCTCTCAAATAAGTAATCCCATTCGAAACAGAGCTTTTTAAATACCTAAACAAATTTTTGATATTTAGAAAATCATTTAAGTTAGGATTCTCTTGAAATCGACTACAATACCCAACATGAAAAGCAAGATCTAAACGAGTTTTATTCACTAAATATAATAAAGAACCTATAAATGTCCTATAACGATGCACATCATCAATACTCCCTTTCCCCTCTTGATGTGTATCGATCAAAATATCCGGATAAACACTTGGTTTCAAATTCTCATAATTATATTTATTAATTAATGATTCTACATATGTCTTTTGATATATTTTTACAAAATTATCTCTAACGTCTATATCAATACCAAGAAACTTTTCAACTTTATCAAACTTTCTCATTTCAAATTCTTTTTCTAATTTTGTTATTATATTATTTAATTGTAAAATATTATTTCCGATTAAAACTCCGTCATCAACATAAATTGCTAAATATATTTCTTTCTCTTTACAGAAAAACAAACAAGGATCTAATTTTAATTGTATAAAACCTAACTTTTTTAAATATTCTGTTATCCTCTTGTTCCACATAAGTGGTGCTTGTTTCAGTCCATATAAACTCTTCTTTAATTTACAAATTTTATTCTTACTATTTTCAATATTATAACCTGTTGGTATTTCCATAAAAATTTCTTCTTCCAAATCTCCATATAAAAATGCTGTCTTCACATCAAATTGCTTCATCTTGTATCCTCTTTGAGCCGCAATTGCCAACAGTAAACGTATACTTGTAGTATTAACCACTGGACTATATGTTTCTTTATAATCAATATTATATTTCTGTAAGAAACCTCTTGCTACTAATCTAGCTTTATATTTTCCACCTGGTTTAATTGTAAAAATCCATTTACTTGTAATTATTTTTCTATTTTCTGCTTCTGACTTATTTACAATAACCCATGTCTTATTCTTTTCCAAAGAATCTTTTTCTTCATCAATGGCCTTTTGCCATAACAACTTCTCATCACCTTTAATTGCTTCACCATAAGTTAAAAACGAACTTTCTAAATCATAATCTTTCAATCTCTCTGGTAATCTTCTCTCTCTTTTAGGCAAAATTCTTCTAGGAATTTGTTCATTAATTATTTCATTTGCATCTTCAAATAGTTCATCACCTTCATCTTCATTTTCTTGAACATTTTCATTTAAAATCTCTGGCTCCACTATTTCATTTACACAAACACCATTATCATCTTCACTATCATTATTATTTAAAACCTCATCATTATTCTTCAAACTTTCTTCATTATTATTTAAAAATTCTTCATCATTATTAACCGCCCGAATTCCATCACAATTTTCTAAATTATAATCATCGACAATATCTATCACTTGTGTATTCCCATCACTATTCGACCCTGCATGACTATATCTATAATTTCCCCTCTCAAAGTGAGAATCACTATCCACCGAACACTCATTAACATTTTCATCACAAAAAATTCTATATAAATCCATCATGTTATCACTCGAATTATATTCTTCTAAAAATTCAATAACTTTTGTTTTATTATTATCAAATTTAACATCTCTAGAATAATGTATTTTTAAATTAATTGGATCCCAAATCTTATAACCGTTATTCGTATAACCAATTAATAAACCCTTATTGCACCTTGAATCTAATTTACTAACATTAGGTTTATTATTTTTAAAATAAGCCAAAGAACCGAAAATATTTAAATGTTCTAAATTTGGAATTCTGTTGAACCACATTTCAGCCGGCGTTCTACTATTAATTCTATTCGAGCACCTATTAGTTAAATATGCTGCAGTAAGTACCGCTTCACCCCATAATTGTTTTGGTAAACTCATATCAAATAGTAACGCTCTAGTCTTTTCCATAATTGTTCTATTTAATCGCTCAGATTTCCCATTAAGTTGGGGTGTATATGGTATATTATAATCTATTTGAATTCCCCTTTCTTCAAAAAATTTCTTTAATCTATTACTAGAGTATTCTCCCCCATTATCGCATCTAAAAGTTTTAATTTTAGTATTAAAATGATTTTCTGCCACATTAATATAATTAATTATTTTAGAATATGCTTCATCTTTTCTTTTAATGAGAAAAACTTTCATAAAGTGTGTGTAATCATCTAAAAATGTGATAAAATATTTATATCCGTCAAAAGTTGGAACCCCTATTGGCCCACAGATGTCGCTATGAATAATTTCTAATGGCTTTGTAGCCCTATGACGTTCTGTTTTGAAAGGTTTTCTACATAACTTGGATTGCGTGCAGACTTCGCAGATGTCCAAACTATCTTTAATATCAAGATTAATACCACGTACTAAGCCTTTAGTATTATTAATCGAGGAATGTCCTAATGCTCTATGCCAAAATTCCTCTTTTGATATTCTAGAAAAGTTGACTGACCTTGAATTTCCTATGTGGTTAACATATTCAATAGGAATTCTTACGTAGTACAGGTCGTCACTGCCCCTGGTCGCAGTAAGAAAGCAGACCCCATCATCGTAGACCTTACATTGGTTTCTGAAAAATTTAATTTCATAATTATAATCTGTCAGCTTCGGTATTGAAATAATATTTTTTATCATTTTTGGAACATATAGAACATCACTGAAGGTCCAATTGTTATTTCTACTGTACAGTTTTCCTACTTTATTAACAGTATGTATGTTACCATCAGCTGTTGCTATTCTATATTGTTTATTGCTTAAATTTTGTAAATATTTATCATTATTAATTATATGGTTACTTGCTCCAGAATCCATTATAAATTCAACTATTTCATGTGAACTGAATGTTAAAGATTTGACATTACTTACAGTACTTGATCCTCTATCTAAGCAGTATTTTGTATAATGTGAGTCATTCTTACAAATACTACAGTTATTTTCTTCTTTGCAAGCTGTATGTTTATGTCCAATTCTTAAACATTTAAAACATTGTAGTGCATTTCCCTTGTATTCCATCCTGTTATGTGTATTTCTGTTTCTGCAAAATTTAGCAACATGTCCTTTCTTGCCACAGTTGTAACAGTCTTTAATATAAAATGTGTTGGCAGTTGTTTCACTTTCATCATTCTCCTTTCTGTCTTGATGATTTACCTCCACTAATATTCTTGAAATCAAATTATCTAAATTCCTATCTTGTTTTCCAGTTGATTGCCACGCCGTTCGAAAGTAGTCAAATTTTGTAGGTAAACAGCTTAATATTTTTGATATGACTTGCTGGTCTTCCATTTGAAAATCAAGGCTCCTAATTTTTGTTACTTTATTTTGCAGTTTACTAATGTCATTCATGATGTTTTCTGTAATTTTGAAATTATAAAATTCTTCCAATAAAGTGCAAATCTGTGTTTCTTTATTTCCCAAAAATAAATTATCTAATTTTGTAATCATATCCTTAGCGGTATCACATTCTATAATATGATTAATATATTTGTCGTGCAAACTATTAATAATTAGGTATTTTGCTTTATTGTCTTTCTTTGTACATACCTTTTCTTTTGATTCGGCAGTCAAAACGTCATGCAAATCTTTAGCGTGTAAAAGAATAAGCATCTTTTTCTTCCATATGGTATAACCACAGTCACTGTTTAGTTTAGGATAAAAATCAGTTTTAAATTTCTCACCCATATTTTCGGAATCCATGTTAATTTATTAATATAAACTCGTAATCAAAAAAATATTTTTTGCAAGGCCCATGACCTGTTGCGGAATCACATCGTGTTGAGAGGGGTTTCCTTCAGGGTTGATTCACTATCACCTTTTGGGAACACACTATCTAAAATGTTATTAAAAACTTCCTCTTCTCATAATAAAATATATTTCATCAAAATAAAACTTAAAACAATAAACCACAATCTACCACATCTTTTTCCTGATACTTCTTGACAACTTCTTTTCAACTAAATTTTCTCAAAACCCCAAACAAAAAACATTCTTTTATTTAAATTCAAATTCCTACAATGTCACTATGTTTTTTAGCCATCAATAAAACCATAAACAATAAAACTAATTCTCCAACACTACAAAGTTACACATGTTGCAAAATAACTGATTGTTTGCCTTACATGTTTACCAAATAAAATGGTGAAGTATTGACATCATCAACAGTTTTCACAGTATGTCATGGAATTGTTATTGTTATAAATTCTAATAATTTTGGGACTAATAATTAAACAAAATATAAAACAATTTAAATTTAATTCTGAACTTATATCTATCTGGGCTCATAATGGCCATATTATAATGTTAAATATCATAATACAGAAGAAATCAACATTACAAATAATATAAATAATAATGACATCCAATCTATTAACATAAAACGAGACTGATCCTCTTTCTTGAGGATGGTAGGTTGGATATGACCACTAAGAGCCCAGATAGTGGGTGAAGCTGCAGGGCTCAGCTAGTTTAGCATAAACTTTTTATCTGGTACATTTACTTATCATAGAATAAGATATTGTGTTTTGTTTTTATCTCTTTCCTTGTTTATTGTACTAATACAACAATGCATATTAATTTTATGTCATTTACTGATTCATAACATTAAAGTAGGAACTTGCATCTCTCCGCCAACTCGCAGTTGAGCAGCGTGGTGGAGCATGCTCTAAACCCCTTCGATTGGGGGTGATCCCGTGTCCCTGTAGTAGGATGAATAAGGCTTGATGACGATGAAGAACTTGCATATTTTTTTTTGTTTTAATAGCAAAGTGTAAAAGAGAACAACATGTTCAACAACAACAACAAAGGCACCTTGAATTTTTATACAAAAAATTTATTGGTTGATTCAACAATGATTTGTAAGAGGACGTATAAATTTTTTCAAAGATTATGAACTTTGTCCTGTAGTAATACTTGTTTATATCTATAAATATCTTTTTTATATCTATAAATATCTTTCATCCTGCATGTTATACTGCACCTTAAATAGTATGTTATAATATTGTGCTGATAATAAATGATGCTTAAAATGTTATATTTGGAAAAAAATTGGAAATAGAATTCAGTTTATGCAAATTATTTGTAAGATTATATCAAAATAGGTTCAAAATATCAATTTAAATCATTGCCATATTATTTGACATTGTTAAAAAATTGTATAAATTATTTAACAATATTGTAAAATACACAAAACTGTAAAGATCTGCAAACTTTATTCTAATATCCTTTGTCTGACTTATTTTAGGGTCGATCAAAGTTTGGCGGAAAAGTATGAATTCCATTTTAAAAGTATAAAATTATAAAAAAATAATATTCCATTGGAGAACCAATAAAAAATACTATAACTTTTATTATTGTACTAATTACTTAAACATGTCGTACAGATTTCTGATTTGCTGTATACAAAATAAAGACTTGTGACGTCATAGCCTAGCCTGTTGTGTGTTTGTTTTACGGAGCGTTTTCAGGAAAGTACAAAATTATAATTTTCAAATTGACATATCTCGAGAGATTTTTGTGCTATCAAAGTAATTCTTTCACATGTGGTTTTATTATTGTGATGTCCCTAAATATAAAACCGGAAAAAACAAGTTTTTTTATGTTTGTACATGATCGTCCGTCATCATCATCAGCCTGAATCTATCCACGGTCTATCACTAATATTGTAAAATTCTCATGTCATGTTAGTTACCATACTCCTCCGAAACGGCTTGACCTATTTTGGTGAAGTTTTATATGTATTTTCAGTCGGTCTGAGAATAGGTTGTTATCTATTTTTTATGGCAAAACAATGTTTGCCGAGTTAGCTAGTATATGTATATGTTATGGCTAAAGGTGGGTGTGAACATAAACTTAAGATTAGCCGGCTAATGTGCACATTAACCGAAACGAATCGGCTAAAAATGTATTCGATGGACGCGCCGGGCTGGCGGAGGGTTTGAAGGCGCGGTGGGGAGACAATGAGCGCACACGTGGCGATGAAACTTCCGAATAGAATACTATTTTAATGAATTACGACATAGGATGCAAGAGCGAGCGAAAGGCATCCCGAGGTTAGGTTTTGTGAGGTTACTTTAAACCCTGTACAGAAAAATATGAGCCCCGCGAAGCGGGGCTCCGTCGCAATAGCACCACAGTCTATGAAATATGAAAGGTAATTTAGCCGGTTAAAGATAGAAGAATCTAACATTAACACCTCCTCGAAGTTAGACCTAAGTTTAGCCGGCTAATCTTAAGTTTATGTTCACACCCACCTTTAGCCGTAACATATATACGCCACCGGCCATCTAGAGGAGGACCAAGGACCCAAGACCTCATCGCCCCATACAAGGTCTCTACTCTTCAACTTTCTTCCCTTATCTGCCATTACTGACTCAGCGGATGTGGCCGGCCCACTACTTAGAGTATATTATTCTGTGCCACTACTACTTCTGCTAGGTGACTCTGTGAGCTATGTCGACAACTTTGTTTTTTTCTACACTATGTCACGTGGCAGACAAGCATACGTCCCGCTGGATGTGAAGTGGTTACCGCGCCGCCACGCCCGATGCCGCCTACTCCTTCCTTCCTTGTAACGTCACTCACTCGCAGAAACACAATAATCCTCAAAGGAATTTTTCTTTGGCTACGGTATTCTGTGAAGTGGAGGTAATTACCCAGTCAGGATCGACATGTGCTGCTCCTTGTTGAGGTTGGCATATACTCTAAATTATTATGTATGTTTGATATCATGGATATAAAACCAAGTAATTATACCAAGTAAATTACTTCTAATCAAATACACCCCTGTGTCTTACTCGACGAGCTCGGTGGCGTAGCGGTCAATGACGCGGCTCGACACCAACGCTCGTGGGTTCGATTCCCACATAGGACAAACATTTGTGTGCATGAACATGTCTGTTTGTCTTAGTCTGGGTGTTTTCTATGTATCATAAGTATGTATTTACAAAAAAAAAAAAATGTATTTACGTATGTTTATCAGTTGTCTAGTACCCATAACACAAGCTTCGCTTACTTTGGGGCTAGATGGCGCTGTGTAATTTGTCTGACAATATTTATTTATTTATTTACTACTCTTTCGCCAGACCCTTGCTTGCTAATCATTAGGACTCTTTCACACAGCGATCCGGTTTATCGTGTACCGATATTTCGGTGATAACCTGGCTATAAATAGAGAAATCAGGAGTTTTCCAATCGAAAGATCTAATGTGTATTCCACACCTTATACAACTTGGTTAATTGAGTTGACGTCGAATATCGGGTACGTTAGTACTTCGAGTTAGCCAAGTCCAGAGCCAGAAAGTAAGTTAAGATATCGCAGATTGTATAACGATCGAGTTCATAGGACAGTATTCCAAAACCAGTAAAAAATACCGAACCGGCAAAGTATCTGAACTGTAAAAAGATGCCTTAGCCGCAAAACCGGTCGGTAAAAATAAATATAATTACATGGATCAGTACAAGTGCTTTCTTATATCATTATGATATCTGAACTGTTTTTCAGATCCTATTTATCGTATAGGTACGTTTTTATTCCGCGATGGCGTATGTAAAAGTAGTATGTAGAGCGAATTACACACGACAGTTTTAGATACGACTAGCGTCTTGTCACTTAAAACGGTCGTGAAAATGTGCAGTGAACCTCAAGTAACGACGTATAATTAAACGATCCTGTAAGCCGGATGCAGACGTTCTGTGTGAAAGAACTTTTAGTGTGTAAAGTGAAGTTGGTTTTCAGAATAAAGATGATAGTGTTATTCTGTTTTACTGACTGACGTTATTTGTATAAAAGTGTTGCTTGTTGCAGTAACACAAGCAACACTTGTACAGCCCCTTAATGTTAACAACAATAGAACCAATTCAGATGGATTATTACTGTTCGCTTCTCATAAATAGATGATAATTATTATGTATCTATGTGTCTGCTTTATCTTATGTTATCAATACTGATAATATTTTTATCTCATCTATTCAAAGATAATATACTAAACTTAGAATTATACTTTTATCTATCCGCGAACATATTTATTTATATTAAAAAATATATATACAGGCAGAGTTAATACTATACAATCGTTCTCTACCAGTACCAACCAACCTTAGGGTGATGCAGAGATAAACCACCATGTATGCACGGATGGGTGCATCACCCAGAACTACTAGCAATTCTTCAGCTGCAGATGCCTGATGGGTATGTTGGTGCACGCCGCCAACCCGCTACATTGCGCCTTCCGTATGCTAGAACGAATTTGCTCAAATTTGCCACATTGTCACGAGCTATTAGAATTATAAGTAGTATTGCAAGCAAGTGGTATAGATATTTTCCATAGCCTGCCAATGAACAGAAATGACCATGAAAAATATATTGAACGACGACGACGAAGAATATATTGAACTTTTATTAAATTACGTATTTATATATGTGTTTTGTATAAATAATGTTTTGCAATTAATTTATTAAAATTTATTTTAATCTATTCATAATGTATTTATTATTTTGTTTAACAGCATCGCATTGGTGTAAGCTGTAATGATAAATAAATAAAATAAATAAATATTCCTGGACAAATTGCACATAGCCATCTAGTCCCAAACTAAGCAAAGCTTGTACTATGGATACTAGATAACTGATACTAAAATTATTATTTTTTTGTAAATACATACATATAATACATTGACGCCCAGACCAAGGCAAACAGACATGTTCATGCACACAAATGTTTATCTGTGCGGGGATCGAACCCGCGACTCATTGAGACTTTAATTTAATTACTATGAGACGATCTCATAGTAATTAAATTAAAAAATATATATATTTTTCGAATTTGTTATTTCCATGGCGTTTAGGAATAGTCGTGTTACCTATCCTTTATATCTCCGCATTGCAAAAATGTAATTTAAATTTTTTTGTTAACGTTTCATGTAACTTATCAAAAGTGACTAATAACAATGTTAAAAATTGATCCAGAAATGTCGGCAGAGTAGTTAACACAGTTTCATTGAGAGAACTATAAAAGTTGCACAAAGTGTAGATCGGCAACGAATATTGATTAGGGGTTGGCCATGCGTTTGTGTGCGCGGCACCCCTCCTCACACGGACAGTGTGCGGCGGCGCGGAGTGCGGCTGAGTGCGTGCCGCCTGCCGCCAGCCGAGCCGTGCCTGCGTGCGCTCGGCCCATGTGCTGGGTGGGCGCTGAGCTGACGACCGCGGCCTGACTCCGCGCCCGGAACTATTATAAACACTAATGTTAAATTCACAAGCCATCCGCTACTCGTCACGATCCCGCCCGGCATGTAAGCAGTACCTCCGCTGCGGCATAGCCTTTCTCACCGGAACGTGTACAGCTACATAAAAATCAATAAATCTCGTAGTGTAACTCGGATATTACATTTCACAACACGACAGTGCCTCCTGTACGTATCGCGGCCGATGTGTATTCCAATAGTGTACTCCCGTTTCAGTGATACGGAGAGGTTAAACGGTCCCGATGTTTAATCACAAGTTACCGACTGACTTTCCAATGCAAACCCTTCGAAAGAAAACCAGCCCATGCAAATGTGAGTCAGAGAGATGTTTAGCCCGACAAAGCTTTTTTCACTTACGATATTTTGTCCTTATTATCATTTTGAGTATGGCTATGCGGTGTTTATAGTTACAGTGTACGCTCGATCACGATATCGCATCTAGTTTTATTATAATTTGCGATTTCTGTTGTAACTGCATGGATCGACTGATACTTCACCCTTCTATACTATAAGATATCGCTAGCACCGTGCTGTCGTTTCACCATGCTAGTCCCATGTCATAATTAGTGACCCCCTGGTATTTTGGACAGAGGGTGTGTTATGTGCCCGTGGCGAATGTGGAGCGGTGGTGCGACGGGAAGTAACTAGCTATTTGTCGGGTTGTACGGGGAATAATGCAGGTGTGTCATTTCCAGCATCTCTTGCGGCAGTTCGGTGAGTACAGGGTCAGACATTTCATGCTTATTGACTGTGATGTAGCGTCGCATGCGACATTTTAATATTTTTATATGTTGCCTAGTTTAAGTGATAATAACCTTACAAGAGTGAGTTGTTAGTCGTGTACAAAAAAAGATCCTCTCGTAGTGCTTCCTCTGCTGTACAAAGTACGTCGTTTAAATTGGAGGAAGCATTGGATTTGTTTTGTGTTAGTAAGTATATTAGCGTGGGTTTATGTGTCACAGTGAACATGGTAATTTATCTATGTGTTTGTTTTCTTCTGACTAACGCTAAAATCTGTAAAAAAAACTGTAGCTGAAACAAGCTCGTGAAACTTAAGAAATCTTAGATATGTTACTAACAAATTGATAATAAATTTTATAGTAACTAAGCGAGGTATAGCCTGTCGCGGCGTTTGGCGTCTCGAAGGTATATAATAAGAAATAATCTAAAGTCAAGTTTTCGTTGTCACGTTTCAGTAAATGTACTCGTAATCGAAGCAACCTTCTACAAAAATAATGTTTTATACGACCATACCACGTGGGCAATACGTATATGATAATAACACTATCCTACCCGCCCCAGCTTCGCCTAGGTTGTAGTTATTTAATAGCACTGGTCATATGCCACTATCCAGTAGGAATATACCAAAATCTCTTTCTGTCTAAGTAACAATGATATTTTTCCTATCTTCCGTTTCACATAGGTACGCTATGCCTTGTTTATAAAACGTTACAAGTCTGTTTATCAAACGTTACAAGTCTATAAGGCCATACGTTACACGTTACAATAATTTTTACTAGTTCTTATAAATTATGTTTATCAAAAATACGAGTATAATGACTCACAAATTATCTACAAGATATAAGAAGTTTTTATACAAGTTTTTGTGAATTAAATTTATGGAATAATTTCAGAAAACTTGTAAATTGTACAGATATAATACATATATATACTTGTATTTTTATTATATAAGACTTTATGTTTGTTAAATTGCAAAATGGTTTTTCTATTGAATTATATAAGATAAAAATTACGCTACAATAACAAGTACCTAAATGTTAAAAATGTATCAGTTTTAAAATAATTAGATTTTGTGTTTAAATGTTCATTTTAATAGTTTCATGTATCGTTAGAAATTCAACCATCTGTTATGCACCATTGAATATTTACGATACGCTTCGGAAAAGGCCTTAGTAAATTCTGAATTTTCTTGTTCCCTTAAAAAGTATAATACGTGTCTCTAAATGCCTACAAGGGTCCAGTGGCAAAACAATTTCTCAAAACTCTGCTACTGTGGTTACTTCCAAACCTCCAAGTATATTAGCATAAAAATAATACAAATTTGTATTCGTACAAATTAAACAATTTAACTATAGCTTCCCATTTCGATACATCGACGTAGAGCGAAAACCTCGTATGTATATTTTTTTAAATGTATTTTTATTTCATTTTCAAAAGGAAGACCTCGCAAAGCATTTGCTCAATTAACACAAATACCAAATTACTCCAAAATCACAATCGACATGGGAAGAAGCATTAAGCTTCTTTTTCTTGGTGTGAAGCATCTATAATCATTTAAAGCACCGCGGTCAACCGCATACCATATCTATTATCATAAATAATTTATGTACACGACCTGCATAATTTCTGACTATTAACATACCTATTCCTTGAATATTACGTCATACACAGCTGCAACAACATTGTAAATAGCATTACACGTACTGCGTTTGGTTCGCACGTGCATATCAGAAACAGCGTTGTACTGTGATCCCCATCCAGCAATTTGCAATAGCAATTTTGTTGATAAACCTTTAATTCAGTTCGTATTTCTTTACAAATGTCCAGCAATGCAATGATCAAAACATATTAATTAAAGGTTCCAAGTTATGAGCGCAAAGTTAAATCGCCATAATTATACATCTTTCTATAATAATAATCATCATCATCATTTATTTGCCTAAAATATGGTTACAAGTAGATCTTAGAATAATTTTAGTGCCTCATATTTTGCCAGACTTTAATATCGTGCAAATTTGTTACTATAATTATTTATAATGTAAGAACATTAAGCATCCAATTCACACAACTCAAGTGCATACATACATATTATCTATGTTTCGTGGCTTGAATGATTGTAACTTCTTCATCCTCATCAGAGTTACTTGACCATAATTATGCACCAAGTTATTGACGACAAACAGTAAAACAACTCTTAATGTTTTATCAATAGTATTGAACTATTAGGGTCGGAAGCTCTCCAGTTTTTACAATAACAAATTACAACAAAGGCATTTATGATAAACAAAACCACCAATGCAAACGTCAATAACGTTTTGTATTACGAGTGATATCACTTGTAGCTAGTCATTTATTATATAGTCTTTATTGAACATTACAAAAAAAAGTTACAAGAGTTTACGTAAGTGGTATGCGAAGTAAAAAAACAAAAAGTGGTATTTACACGTATAATTAGTTTTGCTAAACGCATTTTGACATAAATGCACTACCTAATTTATTAGAAAAACCGCTTGTAACATTTGATAAACATGGCATACTCTATCTGCTTTGTAGAAAAATCACACTAACTTTCAATCTACTCACGGGTTATTTTATTGTAATTTTAGCTTTGAACGTATCACAAGTTTCCCCTAAATTTGGTTGTGCATTAATTATGCAGTTCAACCTGTTCTTTAGTACTTCTCTCTTTATACGTAATGTTATTTTTAAACAAATCAACGGATATCCTCCCTGTAGGTAACATTGCTGAAAGCTTAGATCAAAATTTGTACGTTCTCTAATATACTTTTCCCCATCGCTATCTCGACCATGCATGCCGCTGGTGACAATTGGGAAAATATTCCCAGTTCCCGACAGACTTGATAACTGACATACATATTTTTCGATCCTAATTATGTTGGCCAATTTTGCTGCCCTTGGGGGATATTGATATATATTAAATTTCTATTTTTTTTTTCAAAATAAATATTGGTAAATTTCGAAATGCAATAAAAATAAAAAATGTTTTGTCAATAGCCACCACTAAAGGCTCGGCTGTTTGTTTATTTTTCCCACTAGTCGCTGGTGACGAAACTGACTGTGACAACTGGGAATAGAGGACACTACAGGTACCTACTATCGAGTCCCCAACTCCCGAGAATCTAAATTTAAAACCGGAAATTCAATTAAACTCGCAATGATGCACCGTAAAACAGGGACCGAAATAGGTAGAACAAATACGTTCACTTTTATTTTGCACTCTGTGGAGTTACCTTGTTCATGTAGTGTCAAATTAAAAAAAAAATACTATGACACTCAAAAAGGCGGACTTAAAATGTCTTCTAAGCAAAGGTAGGTGAACTCTACTTCCTAGCAATTCAATGTTCTTTCCAAGTTCCTTTGTGTAAATTAGTTTTCCGACTATTCTGCGAATTGTGTTTCTGCCAAATTATTTTGTTTTTATATTTAGAACGCTTTGTTTATAACTATTGTGCTAGATAGTAGTGTTGTAGAAATTAGTTAACTGCTTTATTTGCGACTGACTATTGCGATGCTTTATTGTTTTACGAGTGGCCTGTTAATTAATGGCGACCCTCCGTAAATTAGTTTGCGTATACTACTCCAAGCAATCTAATAATATTTTTTTTCTTTCAGTAATAGGTTCTCGCAATGGTACTTATGAAATTACAAAGATTTATTAAATTTATAATATAAAATTATCTTCTGTAGGTATAATGTATAACCGCAAAATAAAATCGACAGTCTGTTTGCAACTTTTCAATAGATTCTCAACACGTTCGGTTTTGTTTGACCGTCCGTTTTATCAAAATTTCATAAATTAATTAATCACCTACCAAAATGAAGGATGTTATTGAATTACAATTCATATATATATTTTTATAAATCAAAGGATGGCTTTAAGGAATATCCTGATATTTGCTACTACATATTTTCTTTATAAGTCACTTTAATCTATAGATAGAAAGTGAAAAAATCGGTTGTCTGTAAAGTCGGTTTACTGACGATAGTTGAACGTGACAACGTCATAAGAAAATACTTACTGATGGAATGTTTGCATTTTTGAAAATAAAATTTTAATGGAACGCCTCAGAGCGAGGTAACGCCGCATGAGTCATGTTTTTTCGTGCGTGCAGCCGGCTCCATCGAATTATAAGAAGTTGTCACGTCAAAAAAATTTAACAAAAAGATTTTAATGAAGTAATCTTTTATTAGGTACTCGTTTTTAATATTAAAAAAAAAACAAAAATGTTTGCACTTCGCTCATCATTATTTGATACCTATAACATAGGGGTCAATTTAGATAATACATATCGCCATTTTCATACATATTGGATATTGGATTAAAATAGCGGCATTTAATCGTACATCGTCATGTGGACCTAACGACTGTGTCCAATTATGGACACTAGAAAGTGGGTCAAATATATCTTGCAAGATTTAAATTTATTTTGATTTACGGATACCGCGGTGAAACTAAATAGCTTGTAAAAAAGAAAAAGTATTTTATAAATTTTTACTTTAAATATTTTTTATTTGCCGGGTATTGGTTATATCTACCAAACACGCTACCTACTCAAAGGGTCTGTCATTAGTTGGTATCAACCGATAAATGCTTACACACATGCTATGATAAAATCATCTATTCATTAACACTGACAATCAAAACTGATCATATGTAGGATCTTAAAAAATCTATGCTTAATGAGTTTTTTTTAC
Organism: Hypsopygia costalis; assembly: GCA_937001555.2. NCBI lineage: Eukaryota > Metazoa > Arthropoda > Insecta > Lepidoptera > Pyralidae > Hypsopygia > Hypsopygia costalis. The sequence continues at coordinate 8,539,427 of OW443342.2, forward strand.
GTGTTTTAAATTTTAACCATAGACAAGAACGAGCCGGGCCGCTTCCTCGGCGAGGGTGTGTCGTTTCGCGCCAAATTGATAGGAGTGCTGGAAGTGCCCGAGGCGCGTGGTGACCGCATGTGTCAGGAGGCGTTGGCGGATCTCAAAATGGCGATTCGGGCCGCTGGTGAACACAAACAGAGGATACAGGTGCACGTGGCCATAGATGGACTACGCCTGCGCGATGATAAAACAGGTGTAAGTAACCAACACAGCGCTTTCTAAAATTAATATTTGTTATCAATTCTCATCCTCCGCTCTCCGCATCCAGCTACTATCAGCTACTTTCAGTTACTTTTTAACCGACTGATGTTGATGTTTTTTGATGTCATCTTTCCATCTCGGTAACCTACGTTTGTGGACGGATGACTGGATGCGGAAAGCGGAGAATCGCATACGATGAAAATAGGGTTGACATCTCTAAACGTCTAGCAACGAGGACAAGAAGCGTGAAAACTCCGGATTTTCAATCTTAAAGCCAGGACATGTCATCAGTGTTTTTTAGTACTAGTACTATTTTTTAATTTGTAACAGAACGGTTATTTGCTGCATGGAGCGGGCGGTAGTGATTTAAAACTTTTAACTCTGGACCACAGAATAATCCTGGACTATAAATCAATCCCCGCCCGGACGCTCCTCGAATGCCCTCCAAACTAGGAAAAATCCGGGGAAACCCAGACGGGTGGCAACCCTAGCTGAAAAACATGGGGAAGGCCTATATTTAACAGTGGATAGATACTGGCTGATGATGATGATGTGATTATGATAATTGTCGATATATTTTTTAATAAGGGTTTTATAAATTTAAATTTCTCTCCAGGATTCACTGTACCACCACCCGGTGCACAAGATATCATTCATCGCACAAGACATGACGGATTCGCGCGCCTTCGGTTACATATTCGGTTCTCCTGACACCGGTCACCGGTTTTTTGGTATCAAGACTGATAAAGCTGCTAGTCAAGTAAGTTATTTGATAGCTCATTGTAAAGTTTATCAATTAGATAAAAATTGTATACCCCTTCCGAATTATTATTATTATTTTATGTGAGAAGGGGGCAAACGTGCATGTGTGTCACGTGATGGAAAGCAGTCACCACCTCGTATGGAGATCAGTAGCACCAAGGGGTCGCTGCTCCGTTGCCGGCCTATACTCTATGCCAGCCGTTAGTTTACAGTCTTATAGTTATTACAAACATGTGACACCCTGTTAGGATGTAACAAAAAAAAAATAACAACAAAGATAATAAAATAATAAAAAAACTAATTAAATACTCAGGTAATTTATACTATAATATCTTTTACAGATGATATTACAAATACATATTTTAATCAATATTTATCTTTATTTGGTTATAGAAAATTGAGATTTTTTTTGTTGCTTCAATTAATTAATGTTACTGTGCTTGCCATAAAAGGGGCTTCTAAAGAATATTATGTTTCCAGGACTAGGGATTTGCGTGTGATAGCTTCTGTTAGAGGGTTTCGTCTATGTACTTCCTCGCAAAGTTATACTAAACACATCATTGCCTTTGATTATTTATTTCACTAGATAGAGTTTTGCGCTCTATTCAGAATTAGAAGAAATAAAAAGGCCAGCCTTTGCACACTTGTGTACATAGAGCTTATATTCAACAGAGCCTCCATGTCATTGTATCACACGTGAGTGCATGAATGGGTGTTTCCTTACAGTTTTTGAAACTAACCATAAAAATAGCTGATATATTTGTGGTCAAAGTAGTTTATGTACAATATATGGGAGTCAAACTACGTTGATCACAAAAAACGATTTCTGGACAATTTACACAGCGCTATTTAATCCCATATTAAGCGCAAAGCTTGTACTATGAGTACTAGACAACTAATAAATGTACTTAAATACATACTTATAACACAAGTAAACACGCAAAAAAAGTAAATATAGACATACAAAGGTACACCCATTGTGTGTACCTAAACCATTGTTGTATGTATATTTACATTAATTGCAGGTAGTCATAGCTATGAGGGATCTGTTTCAAGTAGTATTCGAATTAAAGAAGAAAGAAGTGGAAATGGCCAAACAGCAATTGGAGGGGAAGACCGTTACGAGCAGCCTGGTGAGGCACACCGCGGCGGTGGTTACGGAAGCTAAGTCTAAGGTGCGTTTTATTAACTGACTCAAAAAAGGAGATGCTTCTCAATTCGGTTGTATTTTTTTTTAATTACTAGCTGTTACCCGCGGCTAAGCTTGCATGGTCATTGTGCCTATGTGGCATATGTCACTCTCCAAACCATAAACCAATCCATTATTGGTTCTTTTCGGCGTGACAAAAGGACAAACAAACGAACAAACATAGTTTCACATTTATAATATTAGTATGGATTACACCAAAAGCAGGTATTTTAGTTAGAAAATAAAATTAAAAGAGCTGATAACCGCGAGTTTGTTTTATATTATTTAGTATATAAAACAAACTCGCGGTTATCAGCACTTGTTTTTTGCTCTTATCTTAACTACTCAACGAATTTTGATTTAGTTTAAGATTAAGATAAGATTTCTAGATAATTTCTTCTAGAAAGGTCATGTGCACAATACATTTTTTATGTGCATACTAGCCAACGAGGATCCGCGCAGGATTTAGGGTATAGTAGCGCACGTCAAACCCGAATGCGGATCTACCTCCACCATAGCCAACTAACAATAACTTCAAGGATTGTTGAGATCTTAAGAGTAACTGAGGTCAGGCGTTAGGAAATGCTGTTAGTAGCGGGGTTGCGAGTGCTTGAACAATATTACTTACATGTAAACTTCTTTATGCTGCGGCAACCGCTTTACATCACGCGGGCCGTATGCTTATTTGGCACCCAGCGTGGTATAAAAAGTGTGAGATATAACACGTCGATTTCAAGTTATGTAATTCTTATTAGAAGTTAGCGAAATATTTTGTCCGCCGCCGACGCGCATCACAATATCAAACACGGTATGTCAACAATCATTAGCGGACATCGCGGCCATTGCTGAGGCCTACGCCGGATTTTCTGTTTATAGTTTGTACTCTGCACCGGCTTGTGTGCAAACACTACGCAATCTCGCTCGTGACACGGAGATACAGATTACGAACGGAATACAGGAAATTGAAACAGAATTCACAAAGATGAGACTTGTCGGGCGAAATAAAAAAAAAAGTGAGTTTACTAATTATATCTATACTGAGTATTTAAGTTTCAAATAAAGTGAGGATAAGACCAGGGGTCTTTACGTAAAATGTGAAAGATATGCTACGATTCGTTAAGGCTTAGCACTCTTATGTTATATCTACACTAATCTACGACCGAGCTCGTCCGATTTAAAGTAATGTTTAATATTTTAATATTAATGTGTACTCACTTTTTAAGAAATAATTTTATAAAAACCTTTTTTTTTTCCTAAGAAGTACTGTAATTTACTACAAAATAGGCATTGGTAGAAACTAAATTTTATTTCAGCAAATACAATATAGGTACTTTTTTGCACCAAAAGAAAAGAAAAATTCACAAATGAAAAACATTAAGTCCTAGTACAAAGGCGGTCTTATCATCGAGCCATCTCTTCCAAACAACCTTAGCGTAGAGGACAAATAATATGAAATTAAAGTAGGTGGTGCCGCGCGGAATTATTACTTTTCTTTAGCATGAATAAAAAAATACATATTTTTTATTGAGTACAGCGTGGTACAGCGAGGGAACGTTTGTATACGCTGAAAATTCACTTTTGGAAATGAATAGACTCCAAAACCACTGAAACGATTTTCATGAAACTTGACACAATTAAAGACCTCATGCATTCATACAGACAGACATGCTTAAGGTTTCTGACGAAAAAAATTGAGATCGATCATGTCCTTGAGGAATGATCATCTTCCATTGAAATAAATTATTGAAATTAATCAACATTTTCCATTGAAATTAATGGAAAGCATACACTCAGCGATTCTACTCACAACACTCAACTTCGATTTCGGTCCCGTGGGCTAGAATCCGGCCTAGTTTATTTAGTATTGACCTCATAAGATTATCGTGAGCGTATTTTATGAATTCTCACCATTATATTTTGCACCGTAATATAGTAGAAATTGTAAATCATTGCGCAACGGTACACCTCTTATATCGAACCTTGCCAGTGAACTCGTTGGTAACTAGGCTGTTACAAGTGTTCACACTTCCGTGGATTTGCTTGTTTTTATATACTGCGTGGTTGGAAAACAACTATATATTATACGACTGATACGAAGAGGTCACCATATAAATTAATTAATTTTGCTAGAATGGCACATTTATATAAAGACCCAAACTAAGCAAAACTTGTGCTCGCTGACTGATAAATATATTTTTTTTCTTTGGTAGCGAGGGCGGCGGCGCGCAATCCATATTTCATATCATATGCTGTGGTAACCTCTTCACATTAGGCGGGCCTTATGTCTGCCACCTGAAATATTATAAAAAAATCAATTGGGTACCATTTTCTGTAGAAGTTAAGAAGTAGTTCCCTAGTCGAACTGCTTTTTTTATACCATGTCCGGTGGCAGAAAAGCATAAGTCCCGCCTGATGTGAAGCTGTTACCGTTGCCATATTAACGCTCGCAGTATGAAATATTGCTCGCGTTGCTTTAAATTGAGCTAGAAACATTTTTGTTTCACCGCGTTCCCTGATCACCGGACGAATCAGTTGCATGTTTTATTTGAACAGGTAGACAAACATACAACCTGCTTAATGTAAAGCAATGACCATAGCTTATAGAAGCTTGCAACATAAAGTATCGTCCACGATGCCGCCCTTGCTGCCGTCATAACAATTTCTTCCTTCATACGCAGCCGAGCGAGAAACCTCACTCGCTCGGCTGCGTTCTTCTGAGAGTTGGAGGTACAATTTCCCCAGTCGGGCAGCATATAAATATTACTCTGTACCTTTTGCTAGAGCCTTGTTAATTAATGGTACATCGCGTGTATGTGGGGTTAATAGACAATAACGAACAGCTTACACCCCAATGCCCCTTCTACAGCCAGTGTCCATGTGTTTATAAATAAAATTCTTTAAGGATATCATTAATTTCCAGTTATTAAGGCAATTAACCAAACACGATGGGGCGTTTAGATAAACTAATGACAGCCACATGTAAATTGCCTATTGAACTAATTTTATGTCTGTTATGAAATCGAGCGATTAAGACAATGTACATATTTTCTAAATACTTTTAAATAGAACACACTGGAGCACAGCATATAGATGCTGTGCTCCGGTGTGCTCTCGGCGGGATAATCAAAAATATTAACTTTAATCATACAAACATATTGGCCGTGTGGTTTCCGACAGCCTAGAATAGAATCACTCCGTTTCTTCCCGTGCATGTCGTACAAGGCGACTAAGGGAAACACATTATCAAACATCGATCAGGCCTCCCCAACTCGTCTGGCCTGCGTGGGGAGTGTAGGCCAAATCCTCCTTCTGTCTGGGACGGAAGAGAGAGGGTCGTGCTCCTGTAGTGGAGACTAAAATGACCTGATGATGATACAAACATATTATTCTCTATTTTTTTATTAGGTTTCATGTAGTTCAAAGTTATATCGTATCATATGAAATTTATTACTAATTAATGTTTATTATGTTATAACAAGTTTTATTATTATATTATATTGAGCTAAGCATCTTTTAGCTTCCACAATATCACAGTGTAACAAACAATATATTGGCATCCCATTGACTTGGCAAAATACGTATGCTTTATAAATTATTTCTAATTTTTTTTCACTCATTATTAATTGTCACTAAAAAAAAACAAAAAATATGCAAGCATTAAAATAAATAAATAAATATTGTCAGACAAATTACACAGCGCCATCTAGCCCCAAAGTAAGCGAAGCTTGTGTTATGGGTACTAGACAACTGATAAACATACATAAATACATTTTTTTTTTGTAAATACATACTTATGATACATAGAAAACACCCAGACTAAGACAAACAGACATGTTCATGCACACAAATGTTTGCCCTATGTGGGAATTGAACTCACGAGCGTTGGTGTCGAAGCCGCGTCATTGACCGCTACGCCACCGAGCTCGTCAAAATGAAAGGGGTACGGAATAATGAAAGAATAACGAAAACAAAAAAAAAGATCTCATCAAGGCAGTTATCGTAGCAAGTGGCAAAATGTATTTTATTTTAATTTTTATATTTAAAAAAAGTTGTGAATTTATAAAAAACAAAAATATACTCGTGATTGTAACACATATTTACATTATCATTACATTCGCATATACGTCGATAATTTGATAAAGAAACAAAAACCGTCCAAGTGCGTATTCGGTACCAGATCGGAGTTCCGTGGTCGGCTTTAGAGCTGCTATAAAATTTACTATAAGTATAACGGATTGTTTACGGAAGCAAAAATCGATATCACAAGGTCTAAATTCTAAAATAGTGATTTTTGGGGAAATCATTTCCCCAAAAATCACTCATCCAGACATTATTTTTTATACGACCAACGGAACCCCGACCTGCTCCCGACTACATACTTGGACGGTTTTTGTTTCTTTATTAAATTATCGATGTATATCCGAATGTAGTGATAATGTAAATATGTGTTATCACACTTGAATACTTTACCTTTAATAGTATCGTATATATACATATTAACTTACCAAACTTTATGATTATTATTCACACTACCAGTGGTCGATAAAAAAGGTTTGCTATTATGAAGCTTCTTTGTACTAAAGTCTCTAAGTTAAGGCGCGGACAGACAGACAACCATTTTTCTTGTTGACAACGGACCCTAAAAATTATTGATAAATCGTTTATTACTATTATTATTTAAATATGCACATCTATCGGGCCATTTTCTAAAAGTTAAGTTTTTCGTAAGTAATATTTTTCGCATGCCCTTAAAGTCGGGATAAAGAAGACGAAACAAAAGTTGGCCACCAAATAACTACTATCCAGGACCGACATTAATAATAATAAATAAATGTTATTCTTTTAGACAATAACATCAACAAATGAGACGTCATCATCGGCGTCCAAAACGACCGAGCAAGGTGCGGAGGGCGGCGTGGCAGAGTTGGTGGACTTGGAGCAGGAGCTGTGCTCGCTGCGAAGAGGACTCACCCAGGTTGAGGGACTCACGCCCTCTGCCGACCCCTTCGGAGACTCCTTTATTATGCCCTCTCAGGTAAATTCACAGATACATTGGAAATATCAAATTCAGATTATGCGTAGCATTTTTTTTTATTCATTAGATAATTTCAACGAAAAATGTGGGTGCCGAAACCCCACTCCCTTGAAATGGCATCCATTATAAATTTCCTGGTTTGAATTTCTCTTAAATTTGATTACTTCACTTAGGTACTTAAAAAACTTACCACGATGAAAATTTGTAGCCAAGTTTTCCTGTAGGTCTTTAAGCATGGCGTTCTTCAAGAAGGGTGTGAAGATGTTTTCACAGGGTTGGCAACGCGGTTATGATCCTGGTGTAGCACGCGTCCATAGGTTGGGATAACTACTTTCTATCAGATGGGCCGAATGCAAGCATGAAAAATTACGATTCTGCAGCATCAGAAGATGACTATGATATACTGACTGGATCGAAACTATTCTAATAAAAATACACAAAACCTACAAAAAAGTGTTAATCGTTTCAAGAATTTTTCGTTTTCTAAGTTTATTTTTGAAACGAGATCGTCGACAATTTATTATTACTTCTTTCAATGCCCTATGATATTAGCTACAAACCGATGTCCATATAAATAGCGTTAAAATGCAGAACGGATAATATTACATACAGGATACTCGGGACTGAGAGTCTGAGAGTTACAGGTCAATTGTTTAATTTGTTCAAAAGGGTGGAAAACATTCCATCTCAAATTCCATTGATGTGCAAATAATGTGAAAGTTTTCATCAAAAAACGACGCCAATAAAATATCAGTAGTCCGATCCCTAACATATTGTATAAGTAAATAAATAAATAAATATTTCTGGACAATTTACACAGCGCCATCTAGTCCCAAATTAAGCGCAAAGCTTGTGTTATGGGTACTAGATAACTGATACATGTACTTAAATACATTTTTTTTTATAAATACAATATAATTTTTTAAAATTAAATTTTATTTATAATACATAGAAAACACCCAGACCAAGACAAACAGACATGTTCATGCACACAAATGTTTGTCTTGTGCGGGAATCGAACCCGCGACCTCGGAGTCAAAGTGGCCATTGCTAACCATTCGACCACCGAGCTCATCTCAATAGTAATCAATCAATAGAGTAATCAAAAGACAATATAAGTGAAATTGAAGATTCTCTGTTGTTTTCCTTTGGAACGGTGGATGCGATGTTAACGGAGTTTCCACTTTAAGATAAAGGAGCTTGTAGGGACCTAGGGTCTTTTTATCCCAGAAACGTTTAGGGTTTCATGAACTTTTAAAACTATTATTTCAACTGGCAAATTGAAGAAGCAATATTATCTACTCTGTACATGTCACTCAGTCTCCCCTGCCTTTTTGAGTCGACCATTATTGGTGGTTATGGTTTAAAGAAATCCACATACACTGCACTGGGTTCTCACTCGGTCGGTAAAAATATAATAATAAATAAACCATCGCGGGATGCCTAACATCTGCTAGGCATACCACATCTGTGAGACATCGAAATATTTTGTATAGAAAACATGCAAGATAGAATAGATGGTTTATTATAGGAATTAGACATGACATAATAAAAAAAGACAATGAAAAAAATACGTATGGCGAATCAAGAAAGGCAAAACAAATGATCTACTAGCGAGACGGGCGGCAAAGGTTTAAATTGAAGTCGGTTTATCTTAGCCCACCGGATTGGATGTTAGTAGTGAAAATCGGGGTGACTGGGCTCCAATCCTACGAAATATTTTTGCAAGAAAAAAGGAGCCATTCCGCTGATTGCGAGACGAGGGAAAAGCTGACACCGAGGGAAAGAGATAGCAAGTGTAGCACTGAGATGATAAGAACACAACAATCCTCAAAGGAATTGTTATTTGGCTGCGGTATTCTGTGAGGTGGAAGTACTTCCCCAGTCGGGCAGCTTACAAATTCGATGAAATTGAATAATTCAAAATCAAATTTAGTTTGGGTATGCGGTATCTATAGTATTTATAACACCAGTGTTACAGACACTAGAAAAAATTCGGAAAAAAAATACATTTCCTTATGTTTTTTTTTCAGAAGGGATTACTTCCGCCGCCCCCATCGGGCGCATCGAGCCGTGGTCGTAGCACCCCCGCGGCCCGGTCGGCCTTGAGCCCCGGCAAGGCGTCCACTACCTCGGGCGCCTCCACCGCGCCCCTGCCATTCGACCTGGCCACAGTCGCTTCGGACTTCGAGCCCCCCCCTGCCCCCGCACCTAATAATCTCGTCGACAACCTCACTGATACGGTGAGATATACTTCAATCAGCCTGTTTCACCACTTATGTAGACTTGATTGTTGTCTTACACTAAATTTACAACCTCCTTCTGGTGTATTATGGCCGTACTTATAAGCGGCCTTTTTACGCTTCAAAAAAGATATATGATTGTAATGTAGTCATTGACAATAATGGACATTTCTTAATACATTAATAAAATATTTCCGTATTAAATTACACACTGTCATCTAGTCTACGAAATAAAGCAAATTCTATATGGTCACAGAGGGTCGAGCTTTAGGCGACCGCGACTGCACCATGGTCGCAGCGACCAACAATTTATATTACCGGTCGCGGTCGCGTAGTTCGTGTTAATTGAATAACCAAGAACAATGAGGTGACAACAAACCACGTTTGTAGATCCTTGTGCCTTTCAGCTCTCGGTGTAAAAAGATCTCATGTAGTGCTGCGGAATGCTACCTACGTCTTGTAGTAATGCGGGACTCTCTTATATTGGAGATGTAAAGCTTTACGTGCAGTTGACAGTACCATCCGTACCTAGCATGCGTATACCTGATAATCTCATTTAAATACTTTGTGTAAATAGATTCTACTACTAATGCCCGTAGGCGCGTGTCAGTCTTATCGAACACGCAAGTTAAGTAATGTCTACCGTAGCCTGTCCATGGATCGATTTATCTATCTCGAGCTCCTCCGTGCTCCGAAGGGCACGTTAAGCCGTCGGTCCCGGCTGTTGTGATTAGATGACAGTCGTTAAGCCAACTTAGTGACCTTTGGCAACTATTATGTAATGTGTGCTTTGGCGGCTTAAAAACACTGGCCTCCGCCAACCCGCAGTTGAGCAGCGTGGTGGAGTATGCTCTAAACCTCTTCGATTGAGGGGAGACCCGTATCCCAGCGTGGTATGAATAAGGGCTGACAACGGCACCTAAATACTTATAAAATATTCAGATTCTTTAAGAGTAATGGCTAAATATTATGTTTACAGTCAAAGCCAACGTCGCCTGCACGTAATGCACCCTGCCGATTAGCAAACAAGAATTTGGCCTAAGAGAGTTAGATCATAGCAATATTGAATGCCGGCAGCGGAAATAGTATCGCCTTACAGAAAACCGCAGTCAGAAAGCACAAGGCTACTTGACATTTTTTTCGATTTGTTATGTAAGGACGTCACAATAATATAACCATAGGTGAAAGAATTACTTCTATAGCACAAAAACTTCTCGAGGTATGATAACTTGAAAATCACAATTTCGGTCTTTCACAAAAACGCGCCATACAAAAGGCTGATGATGACGTCACACGTTCCAATTTTGTATGCATCAAATCAGAAATAATACGACAGCTATCTTAAACACTGCGTTTATGTAGGTAGTGCCCTAACTAAAGTTAAAAGTTCGTTTCATTGTTTTTCCTATGGTAATAAGGATATTTTTTTAATAATTTCATTCTTTTAAAATGAACTTTCCAACCAAACCAAATTTTGATCGACCAAGTCGACGCAAGTCGGAGTTTTTAAACTTTAAGATCGTGGATCGTTCTAGTTTTGTGTATACAATACTGATAAATATTTTTTTAATAATGCTAGAACATTGTCAAGTAGCCTATTGTGGTTTATGTTGCTACGCGCAGGGTTTACTCCACGAACATACATCTTTTACCTCGCGAGGCTGCTCGTGTCTCGCAGTTAAATGTCTGAAACGACATTGAAATAGAATAGAATGTAGAAAAATATTTATTTCAACGATCTGCAACATTTCAGTAAATTGCAGTAATAAATAAAAAAACATACACATGTCATGGATTATAGTTATGACAATGTCTAATAATGAAATCAAGAATGCACCTTAATGCTGTGGAAGTGAAAAGAGATTCTTATTCAGTAGAAGTTTGACTGTTAACTGTCAGACCAGCATCACTGAATTTCAATCAGAAGATTGTTTGCGAGGCTGCTCGCTCAATCAGTGCCCAGTTATTAAGTTTTTCCAAATACTTATAGCTAAGTCTACTAAAAAAATAAGCGTATCCCTGTCGCCACACTGTCGACTTGCAGAACCTTGCATATTGTCATAGACTTGTAATGCATGTATTCAATGTAACGGTGGTGAAACAGGCAGTTCTAGTTACGTGTGTTTTAGTCAGTCGTGTGAAATCACAGAATTCGTCGTAAGTGGCAAATAAACTGAATCGATTACACAATATGGATGGGCAAAAGGTGTCTTGCTTCATAGTGATGACTATTTAACGAAATAAATAAAGTGGAAATATGTTCACAATATATAACTTATAAACATTTAAATTTATTATAAAGCATTATAGTATTTTAATAAATTTTTTATTTTATTCCTTATAATGAAACCATCTTGTTTTATAATCGTTCAGTTCCCTTGCGTGGCACGTACTTGGTAAGCATGCTATACATTGTGAATCAGTCCATGTATTCTCATAAAACAGTACTTATTAATTCCATCTCGTCAACCCTTATTGATCCCACTGCTGGGATGTGGGTCTCCCCTATATCAAAGGGGTTTAAAGCATACTCCACCACGCTGCTCAACTGCGGATTGGCGGAGGTCAGTGTTTTCATTCTGCTTAAATGCCACTGACTTGGCTTAACCAATAAAAATGGCATTGTCAATCAGTCCATGTATTCGCATTAGACAGTACTTATTAATTCCATGATTCGTATATCTTCGGGGTTAAAATTTTATACATATATTAAACTTAGATCAAATTTTCATATAAGCGATGTACGGCGGGCTGGGCGTATTTCGATGACATTTATTACACTGAATAATGGACATCCATGATCTTTTTAACATACGAAAGTAACAGAAAGTCCTAATATAAATGTATAGCAAGCTTACGTCTGGAGGACTGTTTCAGTGTAACATAGTCGATGTCAAATTCACGGGATGTTCACCATTCCCTCAGCTCTCAGAAAATTATCTTTGAATACACTCGATCTACGTCGCACTGAAACATGCCTCAAATTAATCAACAAACGCTAGTGCAAAGCATGGCTCTCTGTCCCCCCTCTGTTGCTTTTGTGGTATTGCTATATAAAACAATCTGCCGCACGCAGATCCATCCCAATCTCTCAGCGACGTCTGGCCGTCCCATATTGGGTGATGCAATTCTTCTTCCGGCTTCATGCGCACTGTCAACTTTGTGTTAATACAAGCTAAAGTTTTTTGAACCGCATGACAAAAAGTTGATCGCGAATGCAAGTCCTTAGAATTGCGATGACACTACCATAAGACTAAATAAGAAGTGTAGACATGGCACTGGCAGTACGTGGTTTTATTTTATTTGGATAACTGTTATATGCGCCGTGTGACGGGAAAAAATATAGCATAAAAATTGAAGAAACTTATTGTATTTATATTACTCAAGTTTTCTTATATCATATAACTTCAAACTGAAAAGAAAGTGGCGGTATATTTAGTTACAATAATTGAAATCACCGGTCGTAATATTTTCGCATGTCTTAACATAATAGCTATGAATGTCTCGAAAAATTATTCCTGTAGTTACGGCTTCTGTAAATGTGATTATGCGTGCTTGGTGTCATGTCTGCGAGCGTCGTTATTGCGAGCGATCGTTTAGTCTCATGGTGCGTACCTGTGTTACAGGTGAGGCCCGGCCCGTCCACGACGCCGTCGCTCGGTTACGACGTATTCACCGAACTAGACCCCCTCGGCACCGGCCGGAGTAAACCTTACGTTGACAAAAAACTCTTCTTTCAGGAGCTCAAAAATCCGCCAAAGAAAGTACTCAAAGACCTCGTTCCGAATCAGACTCTCCTTTCTGAAATATCGGTGACGACCGAGCCTAAACCCGACTACGGTTCGGCGACCACGATGACGTCACTCACCCGTCAGTCCGGGGGCTCGGTCACCATTGCAAAGCCTCACACCGCGTTCACGGGAACCTTTTTCACATCCGACCCGTTCGCGGAGACGGATCCGTTCGATAATACAGATCCATTCTCGGACTCGTTCAAGGACGATCCGTTCACGAATATGCAAGAGTTTCCCAAATCCAGCATAGTGAGGGCGGACGAGTTGAAGAGCAAGTTGAGTAGGGAATCGGCTACGCTCGATAAAACTGAGAGTATAGACAGCGCGAAGAATGTGTTCAACGGGCCACTGCAAGTCACGCTGCCGCCGGAGCCGGCTCCAAAGTCTCCAAGACTACAAAGACAGGTACCGTCTCTATTTTAATATGCTTATTAAGGAAGACTACGAAAATGACTAATACGATTTATTTTCAAAAATCGTATTTTTTTTATACGAGAGGAAGGTAAGCGACCCTGTGGGTCACCTGATGGAGAGTAATGAGCACCAGCCATAGAAATCGGCAACACCAAGGAGTCGCCGATCCGTCGCCAGTCTTTTAAGAGAAAAAATTAGTCTGTTAATTTCGTCTATATCTATTATAATAATAGTATATTATAAATTTAAACATTCTATGTAGGTACAATATATACTACATAAGAAATTTCATATTGTGATACGAGAATACCAAATCTGACATTTGTGAGATAGAGACTGGATTGAAACTAAATTTTGACCACACTTCAATAAATTACTTTGTAAGATTAGAATGAATTTATTCTCTAAAACGGAACAGAGATGCAGTTCGTGCCAATGGAGATATAGAGAGAGCGAGACAACATCTTTCTCTGTCATAAAAACAGAGTTGTTTACGGAGCCAGTTAGTTTTGACAGATTCAATTTTACAAAGCTTGTATAAATGTAACACCCGTCTGGTATGAGTTGTACGAATATCGTGATATGTGTAGGCGACGGACTTGAGCATGGCGAGCATGTCCCGGTCGCGGGCGCGCGGTGGTCCGTCCCCACCGCCGCCGCTCCCCCCCAAGAAGCCGGCGGAGGTGAGCGGCGCGCGACCCCCGCCCCGCCCGCCGCACGACCACGACGACGCGGCCGCTTCACCACTCTCGTCGCTACCTTCTCTCACCGCAGCCGTCACCACCACCGCCGGCCTCGGCCCGCCGCTGCCGCGCCCCGCCAGGAAAAAGGAACCCCTGGTTTGTATCTTACTAGATTTATAGACCGTATCGACCATCTTTAGATCCTAGTCTGGGATGTAAGGGGTTCTTTAGATCCTAACCTAGGGTGTCAGGGCCTCACCATATTTTTTTAAATCCTGCAAACAAAGAAGATAGATGATGGGAGCTTATATTTATAGGCTCCCGTATGAGCAGACAGAAAACAGATCAATTATGATTACTTTTAACACTCCAGTAGGCGAGCCTACTGGAGTATTTATACACTCGCGTGCAGTAGTATAAATAGAACATTCTTAATATAAGGGTTTTTAGATGAAAGCTTTATAAATTAAAAAGTATTTTTAATTTATAAAGCTTTCATCATTTTATGTACTATTCAGTATGACTTTATTATAAAACTAAAACAAACAAAACATGATCAATTTAAACATACCTAATAGGAACTAAAAACCAGACTTCCGGAATACAACACAAAAAAATGCAAAATTTTGACTCTTTATATTTAAGATGCCATCTTTCTTATTCACTGATATTACACCTCAATTTCTTAATTTTTAACGCAGTCGGGACATAGGAGTACCTGATGATAGGGACAAATTCACTTATTACATGTGTAACATTGCTTCCTGGTTTGACACCAAATTTCTCTGACATGCAGCCGTATCGATCGCGCAAGGACACTAATTAAGTTCATTGTCTAGTAATAGAGGAATACTATGAGTGTGTGCGTGAGTGAGCTTCAGCTTACGATAAAATTTTATGGTAACGTAGGTAACGTAGCGACTACTGGAGTGTTAATAGAGGCTTCACAATGTTAGAGAATAGTGGAACATAGTACTAAGCGTAGACAGACGTAGATAGTAACCTTTAGGTTCGTCTCCAAATTCTACTCCGTCTAAAATTAAAAGTTCCGGTTCATTAACTCTTTGTTTAGTATGATTTTTGCACAGAATTTCCCGAGTCTGTATTAAGTAGTGGAGTGTGTGTGCAGGCGGACCGCAGCACGAAGCCGCGGCTGTCGTCGGCGGCGACCAACAGCAGCGAGGAGGAGTACCTGACGCCGGCGCCACCGCCGCTGCCCGCAGCGCGCCGCTTCGACATCACGCTCAGCCAGCTGCTCACCTGCACCATGGACGAGCTCGGCAACAGGTAACGGAAGACACTGTTGTAGTGTAGCACATGACTCTTGCGGAGACAAACAGCGCATTCGACTCGTAATTACTGAAGACTGTAGACTGAATATATGGTGAATAGTGAATCGCATATTTTTTTATTGAGGAGCTCGATGGCGTCATTGCATGCGTCAGTCTAATCGAACACGCAATTAAAGCAACGTCGATCGTAGCCTGTCCATGGATGGGTTTTTATCTCGAGCTCCTCCGTGTTTCGGAGGGCACGTTAGCCGTCGGTCCCGGCTGTTGCCATTAGATGACAGTCGTTAAACTAAGTCAGTGCCCTTTAGGCGGCTTTAAAACACTGGCCTTACCCCACCCCCAGCTGTGTGAGTACGCTCTAAACCCCTTCGATTGAGGGAAGACCCGTGTCCCAGCAGTGGGGTGACCAAGGGTTAACGACTATATTTTTCTGTTTAAACTAGATGCAGATCTACTCATTATAAATATAAAATTATGATTGCCCCCAAAACCTTACCCTAACTTAGACGAATGTATTGAAAACTCGTATCTTTTACAGGTTACGTGTCCCAGCAGCGACGTTATCGTCGATGACTCTACCTCAACTCACTGAATATCTTAGATCTTATTTAGCAGCCGACAACGATAGAGCAGTACGTATAATCACTTCGCTACTTTATTATTTGGGTTAGAAGCTTTTGTCCATTACAAGCAGTAAATTTACAATAAAGTATTTTTTCCAGCATATCAACGTAGATCCCACAATTCGAACAGAAAAAGAAAAACCCACACCGCCTATACCTACAGCTATAACGAAACCTGAGAAGCCAACGCCATCAGCGCCACCTATATCTGAATTCCAAACACAGTTCGAAGACAATTTCGCTCCTACAAGCGAAACCAACGATACGTTTGTGGCTAACTTTGACGATTTCGACAAAAAGGCTAACCCGTCGTACGACAGATATGCCGCCTTTAGAGAAATACAAGAACAGGAACTGAAAGCGAAATCAATACTAGATCCAATCGACGTACCAGACGCAGAATCTAAACAGGACTCGGACGAAAAGGAAGAATTGACCGCTATTGACAACATAATGAGAGCTAACGAGGATAAGGAGATAGAGTTCAAGGAAACATCGAAAAGCCCGTTGAAGTCACTCGACGAATTGACATTAGATTCATTTAATATGTTTCGAAATTCCGTCAGTCCGAAACCCTCCCAAATCGACGCTAAGATAGAAGATATTAAGTCCGTAATGAAGAATTTGCAAATAGAAAAGTCTAGAAGAAGTGTATCGCCGAGAGACAATGGTAATGTAGACGTGAAACAAGAAGATACTAATGATAGGTATGCAGCATTACGTGAGATTACTATCACAGAACCGCCTCAAGATGAGTTCGAGTCCTTGCCTCCGGAAGTTCCGAAAGAACGGAAAAAGTCCGATGAGAAATCAGACGGGTTTGACAATTCTGATTTCTTCGACTGCATAGACAATAGTTCGCTCTCTTTCTCGCATGTGGAAGATGCATTTAGGAAGAGTCCAATTGTGAAGGAGAGGGAGGAGGAGAAGAAAATTGAGGAAAAGAAGGAAGTGCAGGTGGAGTTAGCGCCTGTGAGGGAACTGCAGCCGCCCGCTCGACTCTCTACAGAGTCTATTAGCGACGTGGGCAGTGGCTCCTCTCCAGAGACCAAAGGTAAGTCAAAAATAATATTTAGAAAGTAACCTTTTTGAAGACCATTAGCTTATTAAAGTCTACGATCATTGGAACATGATGGCTGAGATTTTTTTTAAGGACATTCAGACTAATACGATGCGAATTCCCATAGTTTAAAAAACGATCGCATGGCACTGATAGGGATTTGCTGTTACTTACTGCAGGTCACGTTTCTCCAATTTATAACTTGGACGTGGCGTGTTGATATACAGCCTTTATCGATAAGTGGCCTATCCAACACTAAAATATTTTTTCTATTCCAACCTACTATTTGGTTGATTGAACGCGTTAATCTCAGGCACCACTGCCTGAGATTAACGCGTTCAATCAACTAAACGAAACAAATTCTTCAGCTTTATAATATTCCGGTCAATTTAGACATAAAAATAGTGATCAAATAACAAAAATTCCGACAGAGTCAAATTTACGTATAGACCTTCAATTTACCATTACAAATGAATTGCCAAAAGTTCCCATCCATCTCATGTGTGCTAAGAAATTTATTCGGGGTCAAAGGTCAATATTTTAGGATTTTTCTCGAAAACGGTCAGTTTTATCGAAAAAGTCCTTTAGACCAAAGTTGTACATCTTAAAATTCTCTTTAAAAATGGTCCCTATGATTTTTTTCTCTAAGACATCTACATATCTCTACATATGTACACATTTCCACACTACTTCTTACTGTGAGGTAGTGTATTCGGCGCTTTTTTTTTACGTGGTATCCCCAGTAGGCCTACTCCACGAATCTTTATGATGTTATTTTCAGGGACAATACTTATTTAATGATAATATTGTATATAATATTGTTGTCGTTCAGGGAACAGTTCCACTACTAAATCTTTACAGAAATAACTGAGCTCACGTAGTGATTGATTCTTTATTTTTGTTTTTATTATCATACTAGCTTTCACCCGCGGCTTCGCCCGCGTTTACTTTTTTTTGTATCCTATGTCCTTTAATTAAAAGTATTCTATGTCCTTCCTAATACCTTAAAGAACATGTGTACAAAGTTTCATGATGATGAATACACGCAACCACCTTCATATAGTACTTTTAATTGTACTAAATACGGATGCAAGAAATTTCCCGATAACTACTACACCTCGCTCCTGCCGCGCCGTCCGCGATCGCATAAGCACTGATTGACGTCAAACACAAATTTAAAATCCTATTAGGATAACACAAGACTTAATCCATCAGCTTAAAAAGGATAAATCAAACTTAAAAAAAAACACCGATTTCAAAATTCTCAGAAGGTAGGTAGTAGTTATTTTTGGCTTTTTCTTGTCAGGATTTTTCAGTTAGTTTATTATTTTTTAAGTTTATTTCTTTTTTTAGTGAATATTTTTTTAATATTTATTTTAATAATGGGTAAGTAGTAATGACATGGTGCCTTCTAGACGAAAATACATGAATAACTTAATTAAGAAGCACTTAACACTATTGCCTAACCGTTCCTCATCAGCTCAGCAGTGTCACAAGATGACTTCCAAATGCAAATTATGTAACTTAATAACATCAGAAAACTCGTCAATTACTGTATCCATACCATGCCTATAAATTTCAAGTCCTTCTCTCGATTTCCCAGGAAGTCCATCATCAGAACCTGATTTGTTTAATAAGGGACCACCTGAATAGTGTACCCTATCAAACAAATTATTCAAATTGCTGTTCAATTGACGGAGAAATCATTGAAACTATATTTATAAAATACATACCGTCGAACATAGAACCGCCTGCATTTATTGTACCTATAGGTACAATAAATAACAATAATACGTAATTTCTGGGACAAAAACTATCTTATGTCCTTTCCCAGGACTCAAGGTATCTCTGAACCACATTTCATCTAAATCGGTCTAGCGAACGCTTAACTTGAAGAGGTAACAGACAGATACTCTGTCGCATTTATAATATTAGTATGGATTGGCGTTCCGAAAACCCGTAAAAACGACACATATATTGATATATAGACATTTCAATCTCATCGAACCTCAATAGAGGATGATGGTCACATTCGCCACGTTGAATTTTAAAATCGTTGTTGTGTTCGTAATCAGCGACCATACCATAGACCAACCATTGACCATAAAAACAATACCCATGACGATTTTCAGACTTTTTGACCCCATTTTATCCTTTTAGCGATTGATATTTTCAAATCGATGCCATTTTTGTAATTGACGTCCCAGAAAACCATAGAATCAACACCTATATTGATATTATGACATTCTAACCCCACCGCATCCCCACAGGGGTGATTTTATGTCATGTCGGCTATGTTGGATTATAAAATAGTTGTTGTTTTCGTAATCAGTGACCCGATAAACCATAAAAACAATACACATGACGATTTTCAGACTTTTCACCCCTTTGTACCGCTTTAGGGGTTGAATTTTGAAAAATCCTGATACATGTGTTTACTCATTTATCTATAGAAATACTCGTGTAAAGTTTCGGATAAAATAGTCCAACTAATCTTGTTTCCCCATACAAACTTTGGACCCCCGTTTCACCCCCTTATGGGATGAATTTTGAAAAATCCTTTCTTAGTTCACCCCTAGATATCATTAGGAATCTACGTGCCAAATTTGGAATCTCTAGACCCAGCAGTTTGGGCTGTGTGTTGATATATATCAGTCAGTCACTCAGTTTCTTCTTTTATATAATTCAACCCCATCGCATCCCCACAGGGGTGATTTTATGTCATGTCGGCTATGTTGGATTTTAAAATAGTTGTTGTTTTCGTAATCAGTGACCCGATAAACCATAAAAACAATACCCATGACGATTTTCAGACTTTTTCACCCCGTTGTACCGCTTTAGGGGTTCAATTTTGAAAAATCCTGAAACACGTATTTACTCATTTCTCTATAGAAGTACTCATGTAAAGTTTCGGATAAGATAGTCCAACTAATCTTGTTTCCCCATACAAACTTTGAACCCCCATTTCACCCCCTTAGGGGATGAATTTCTTAATCCTTTCTTAGTACACCCCTAGACGTCATAAGGAACCTACGTGCCAAATTTGGAATCTCTATATATATGTCAGTCAGTCAGTCAGTCAGTCAGTTTCTTCTTTTATAGATTTAGATTGTCTTTACATTTATACTGTTATGTCTATGATAAGGAAAATAAAATAATATAATGAAGAGTATTGATATTAGTTATTGAATTCAACTGTCGTTCTAATTTTTTTTTTGTTACTTTAATCCGATTCATACTCTTCATACTCAACTTCAACAATCATGTTTTCTTCGATTTCTTCTTCTTCTTTTTCCTCTTGTTGAATGTTCAGAAATTGTTCAAATGAAAATCAATCAGTTGTCCTTCACCAAAATCACATGAATCTTCCTATGATGTATTTAATTGAACATTTGAGCAAGACAGACCTTGGTAATTGTTATACGCCGAAGAACACCGGAACCCTACTTTTCTACAGCCACATTTGGCACTTGGCAACCTTTTTTGCAATTGCAAAAAATAGTGTTAAGAAGTTTTTCTGCAGCAGGGGGCAGTAAAGTTTGAATCGGTTCCAAAGTATTATTTATTAATTTCCAACCCCAGGCTTGGCCGTGTGGTTTCCGGCAGACTAGAATAGAATCACTCCATCTCTTCCCGTGGATGTCGTACAAGGCGACTAAGGGAAATACATTATAAAATATCGATCAGGCCTCCCCAACCCGTCTGACCAGCGTAGGGAGTATAGGCCAAATCCTCCTGTCTGTGACGGACGAGAGAGAGTCGTGCTCCTGTAGTGGAGACTAAAAATTACCTGATGATGATGATGATGATGAACCCCAGGCTTCAGGGCTAAGTTGATTGCCTTGCTATGTCTTGCTGGCCTGTTCATCCTCACGTTGTCTTTTTGCTGCAGAGATTACACTTTTCCGGGTGTATGATTTTCTGCAATCCACGTGAGTGGTAATGGACTATTGACTTCTTAAACGATTGATTCTGTACATTTTTTCAATCGGAAATACGAAACTTTAAATAATAAGGATAAACCTGGCAATATTTGAATAGCATTACCTGAAACTTGGATAAAGACTAATAAAAAACAAAAGTTTGTCTCTAAAGAACTGTTATCCAGGACCGTAAAACTATTAAAAAAATACAATTTGTGATTTCAGAGAAAGTGTCGAAACAAAAGTCTGTCTCTAAAGGACTGTCATCCAGGGCCGTAAAACTATAAAAAAATACAATTTGTTTGTGATGCAGAGAAAGTGTCAAGTCGCGGTGGGCAGCGCGGCGGAAGCGGCCGCGGCACGGGTGGGGGCGGGATGGGGGCCGGCGGCGGGGGCGGGGCGGGGCGCTGGGCCGTGCTGGGCCCCGCCGCCTCTCCCTGGTCCTCAGACTCCAGGGACTCGGACCCGCGCCCGCGACGACACCGGCACAGCCCGCACGACCAGAGGACACATATCGGTATAAATATAATATTTTTCTTTTTTATACAAGCTACAATAGCAGACCTGGTGAACATCGAACAACTGAGAGCATTTCGACATTTATACCGTCCTTATGCCGTACGCACTGTGACTGTGCATGACTGCTCTTAGTTGTACCGCCTCGGAATCATAAATGAAGCTGTCAACTGTATTGGACGTAACGCAAAAAAAATGGTCAAAAACATTTACTCTGTTCTCTTGATATCATTAAAATAAATGAAACGATGAGTTTATTACGAATATTTCGTATATACGTAATATTTCGTAAACATTTCCTTTGCTGTATAAAAACTAAATTAAATATAATTTCGCTGTTCGGAACGGAGACCAATAATTGTCAAATTTCAAGTTGCACCTGGCCTTAAAAGAAAACATGTCATGTTCCAGTGCAAACGTCCTCGTCGTCCCGCGACGTATCCCCCTGGGACGAGGAGCCGCCGCCCGCGCCGCGCCCCAAGAGGCCGCCCTCCCTCCGCGACAGAGACTCTAGGTAATCTACACGACCACTAATGTAATACTTTAAAAAAAATAGTATGTTGCTGTGTCATGTAAACGGCCGTGTGATGTACGTCAATACGTTAGGCGCTATCTCCACGAGCTAGAGAATCGCGATGATATTATCGTCGTGCCACGTATAACAACAACATTTTTTTAAAAGTAAACAGCGCCTTATATATAACTCTCAATGAACGCGTCTCCACACGGCGATGCGATGATTGGGTGGCAATGTGTGCGCGTAACGTCGTCGTATCGCCGCGGTATCGTCGCTACTGATGGCGCACCTTTCGCAGAACGTGGCGCTCTCGAACCTAACTGAACTCTTTCAACAAATAAAAGCACAACGCATCGACAAGGAAATGCGGCGATTCCGTTACGAGTCGTCGCGGACACGCAGTGATTCCGTCACGAGTCGTGACGATATGCTGGCGGAATAATCGCTCGTTCGTGGAGATTACCCGACGATAGAAGCGCGGACGCGTCGCGATTCTCTTGCTCGTGAAGACAGCGCCTTATATGCAAAAATGATCTCAAAATGGCAGCGCTTCCCCTCCCCCGCACGAGATGTCCTTAGTTCTTACTTAGCGTAATAAATTATTTGATCATTTAGCTATGCAGTGGTGTGATTGAATTTTGGATGGAGATGATAGATATGTAGCTGCAACGCCAATTCCCGATTCTAGTCAAAAATACCCCAGCTGCTTTTCCATAAACCAAACGGAAACTAAAAGAAATTGCAATAACGATCATTTTCTATTTTTGCTGAATAATTATGTATCAAATAATAAGTAATGTATCAAAACCATCTACTACATAGTAAGTATCATTTACTCTATTACTTTCGAATTACATAAATAGATGACATCGGTGATAGGATAATCTACCGTTTATTTACCTGAACATCGTTTAAAAAAATATGGACATGCCTTACTGAATAAATTTAATTCGGATTCTAGAAATTTCTATTAAATTTACTACTTTAGTTTTGCGCTTCGGAGGGCACGTTATGCACTCGGTCCCGACTGTTGTCGTTATATATGTCAGTCGTTAAGCCAAGTCATTATTTAAGCCTTTAGGTGGCTTGAAAACACTGGCCTCCGGCAACCTCCGCAGTTGAGCAACATGATGGAGTATGCTCTGAAAACCTTCAATTGAGGGGCGACCCATATCCCAGCAGTGGGATGAATAAGGGTTGACGATACTTTATTTTATTGTTTTTTTTTTGTTTTATTACTGTTAATAAAACAACTCATAAATTTAGTAATTATCAGTTGTTTTATTAACTAATAAAACACTGATAATAAATTAGTCAATTTCTGTAACTAGAGAATTTAAAGTTGTACAGAAAGGCGTGGCCGTATTTATTCTCTCGTGAGAACAAGCGGGAAGGTTAGGTAAATAAGAGCCTGATTTTACGACTATTGGTTATGTTTCGGAAAGAAAGAGGTAGAAAAGCCGAGGTTTGTTTCACGATGGATTATTATTTGTGGGTTTTTGGTAATATGTACATAATATATTTGATATGCCATTGTAGTTCTGCTGTCTAAGTCAAATGTCCGCATTTAACATATATATATTGTACGTTATATATATAGTGTAAGTTTTGGCTTTTATGTATAGCCCTAACCCGTTAGCTAGCTGCACTAGTAACAACCTAATTTTCTCCCTAATTTTCAGGCACAATTCATCAGGTTCAAGAGAATGTTTAGACTCTGGCAGCGGACGAGAGAAGGACAAATTAAGAGACAAGCGAGAGAGATCAGATCGAGATCTAAGTAGAGACGGCCGAGACTCTGCAAGAGACCGGAGAGACTCGGGGAGCGGGAGAGACCGGCGGGAGGTTAGCAAGGTAATATGGATGAAATTAACTGATAAATGAGGAAATCCTCATAGTTGCAGTAGTGGTTTATTTATCTATCTTCTATTTCTCCTTTCATTTAATTTACCATATTTGTTAGAGAGTTTAGCGGTTCATCAACAACTTTGAACCATAACCAACTTCACCTGCATGCGGTGCACCCTGCTGACTGACGAAGCTCTGGCGAAAAGAGAGATAGAGAGCGTAATTGTAAGCTACCCAACTAGGGAATGTACCTCCACCTCACAGAATACCGCAGCCAAATAACAATACCCTTGTGGGTTGTTGTGTTCCTGCGAGTGAGTGAGGTCACCGGAAAGGAAGGAGATGCTGCGTTGGCACCGGGGCCGGGGGTGGCGGCGCGCAAGCGATATTTTATGTTGCGAGTGTTTATATGGCTACGGTAACCGCTTCACATCAGGCGGATCGTATGCTTGTCTGCCACCCGACGACGAGAGAAATTTAATCCTTATTATTGATCCTATCAATTGATGACACAAAAATACAAGATGTCGTTTTTTCGAATTTTAGTCGGTTCTATTCTTGAGTGTGGGAAGCGTATTTTTGAAATCCGTGACGACACGGATTCTTCAAAAAGGTTGGAGGTTTCCAAAAAATGGGCAAAATGACATACCTAATAGTGTCTATTGTCCTTACAACGTCAAATTTTGTGCTAATAAAGATTGATTTATTTCCAAGGAGAGGGACCACCGGGAGCGGAGGGATCGCCGCAGCAGAGACCGCGACAACGACTCGTGGGACCGCGACCGCGCGTACGGCCGGGAGCGGGACTACAGGGACGCGCGCAGCAGGGACCGCGGCCAGGACTACCGGGACAAGGAGCGGGACAGACATCGGAAGACTCGCCACTCGTACGACGAGGAGGAGTGAGTATTACACTGTACCCATAAATACAGAAGGAACTGAGTACATTTGCAAGGACTAAAAACAATGTCAAATCAATGCAAAAGTGTTCAGCTGGGATGCAAAATGGTCTGAGGCTAAAAGAAATGCAAGGATTGTTAAATCGGTTTCTAATATTACACTACTAAAATATTAATTTGTTTTTACCATATATTTCGATGCGCTCTATGCTCTCGATATATCGACGGTCCCTACGTATAAAGCGACATGTCAAAAATGGCATTTTTTTTATTGCATAAATTGCTATAGATTGCCCGTAAAAAACATTTTCTTTTCTATTTTATTGATTGTATAGAATTAAAAAGTAAGAAATTAACTCATTTGTCCAATAATAATATTCTTTAATTACTATATCGTAGTATAAGCAGACATGTCTGAAATGACATGTCGCTTTATACGTAAGGACCGTCGATATTTCGATCTCTCAATACATGCAATGAGAGCGATTGAAGTACGTGAATCTGGCAACGTACGCAGGAGGGACTATGGACAGTTAGGGAAAGTGGACAAAACTACTGGCATGGTCCAGGACAGACATCGACAAACTAAAGAAAGCTCATTCTTTATATCTTTTGCATCTAAGGGCCCGGGCAGTGTTTGCCTGATTATCCACTTACCTGATCGCCCTGATATATTCATATTCATTTATTCACAATGATTTATAACATAGGGTACATGCACATAGTGGTAAAAAAGATGAACAATTTATATGTTACAAATCTCCTTACTAAGGCACTCGTGACTATAGATTTCTCGATCGAATAATCAATATAATAATATCAAATAAATTAAATACCATAATAAATATATATACATAGTAGTCTTGGTGATGATACCTACTCCATTTTCGTCTAAACATCGAATTCGAAATATGTATATTTTACAAAAGTATCAAAGCATCCGTTACTCAGCATTTTTTTTTGTTTCAGCTACAGCGACGGTTGTGGATCGGGCCGGTCGTCGCCTCGGGACCGATGGCCCGACCAGCGGTGGCGAAGAGACGGTACTAATAAACTTTCTAAGAGAAACAAACTAGCTATGCCATTTACCTACATATTTTTTCATATTATACTAGGTCAAACAAGCATACGGGCCCGTCTGGCGTAAGACATTTACCCTACCTACATTACAGTACTACTAGTACTACAAGCGATATGACTACTTTGGCACTGAGGAATTCAATCTGACATAAGAGAAATGGTTGGAGCACGACTTTTATTTTAGATTTTTTTTTTGTAAAACGGTTTTATTAAATTGAGGCCTAATTCTACATTGTTGCAGAGAGAAATTATGGTTCTTTGGGATGGCGCGAGACGAGACGTAGAGCTGAAATAAGGCAGAGTGAAGATCCTAATGAGAGGAGGTAAATGATTATTTATATTCGATCTAATAATAATAATTGGAATAATTCTAATATTAAATCGTATTTTAGAGACAGTTTTCAAACTTGTGAGGAAACGAATACAAATGTCTATTGTATTTTCATTTAATTCTAACACAAAGTTCATCAAAAAACACTAAATTCTCTGCGATAATGTAGTATTCTTATAGGTATGGTTCAACGTTGGGTTATCCGAGTCGCCGTTCCGCGGGATCGAGACGAGAGATAGAACGGGAAACTCGAGATAGTCGCGAAGGACGAGATTTGCGTGAAGCGAGGAGACGAGTCCGAAGAGAAATAAGAGAGGCGCGCGAGTCACGTGACAGGCGAGATTATCGCTTCTCGAGTGACTTCTCGCCGCGGGATCGAGAACACGCGTCGCCCTTCGATAACGACTTCCACGATACACCTACGCCCGTTACGAAAAAACGGGCGCCTTATTCTACACTAGAGGGGACTAGGTAAGATTTCAATAGTTAGTATTAACCAAGGGGAGTAAGATGCAAATTACATCACACTCACACAAATTACATACATTGTGTGCATTTAGAGGTTGAGCCGCTAGTCGAGACCTCTAAATGGCCTTAAACGGCTACTGTTGGATTTAAAATCGACTCTGGAAACTAATCGATTGTTAGTTAGGGCGTAATCGAGCTTGTTGACTGGCAACACTCGTTTCGCCGGTGCGCGCCGTCAGGGGGCGCGCGCGCAGCAGTCGCTAACGAGCTCTCGAAGTTGCCGTACAGACTCGAATCGTTCTGGAAAGCTGTTGTTGTGTCGGGTTGCTTTGCTGTGATAGCTTCCGGAAAAGCTACAGATCATACGGGAATTCTCGCGACCTGGGGTTCGCGTTATAACTTCTGGAACCGCGCTGGACCGCGGATAGACGCCGGGACGCGTCGAAAGTTTGGACAGTGTTAACAATGAGTGATTGATCGCTGGGCTGGGCTATATATATATATATTGCTGTCCTTAAACCCTTATTCCTGTTTGCGTGAGCCCGTCTGGATTACGGTGAACCAGCGTCGGGAATCGGGTAAGTTTAGATGTAATAGTTATTAGGATTGAGTACGTAATTATTCAACAGCTACTAATGATGAAATTTGATTTTACCCCCGAGGCCCCGAGTGATATGTTCACGCCTGATATGTATGATTGCAATGTCCACGCCTATATATTGGCATTGTCATTATATTTACAGATTCGTGTTCGAGACAGAAGAGGGAGCAGCGTCCCCGTTGTCGGGCAGCAGCGTGCGCCGCGACGCCGACTCGCCGGCGACGCGGTTCCGTTTCGACTCGGACTCGGTGTCGCCGCGGTCCATGTTCGAGGACGACTTCACGTGCGTGTCGACGCCGCGCGGCCGCGCCGCCTCCATCGCGGAGGAGGACGAGAACACAGTGCCGCCGCTGCGAGCCAAGCACCAACACACGCACAGGTACCTTCACATGAGACAAGGACCACTCTCGCTCGGTCGATGATCGAAGACGACTTCACATTACCAGTTCACAGAGTTCACATTTAAGCCGTTGATGATATTAACAATAAATTAAATTTATTATTTTTCACTCTTGTAACGATTTGATGAGCTCGAATGATTAGCAATTGCCACTTTGAGTCCGAGGTCGCGGGTCCGATTCTCGCACAAGACAAATGTTTGTGTGCATGAACATGTCTGTTTGTCATAATGTTATAATAAAGCACTTGTACTATTCCACGTTATTATATTTAATATTACCGACCGGTTTCGCCGCTAAGGCATTATCAAGGTAAACAAGTGCTTTATTATAACATTATGATAATAATATTCCACCAAGTGCCAACAATCAACAGTATCAACTTTATGTCTGTTTGTCTTAGTCTGGACGTTTTCTATGTATTATATGTATGTATTTACAAAAAAAAATATATATTTAAGTATAATATCAGTTATATAGTACAAGCTTTCCGCTTAATTTGTGACTAGATGGCGCTGTGTAAATTGCTCAGAAATATTTATTTATTTTATTTAAATTTAGTTTCTAGAATTTGTCTTGTACATTTTCGTTGAGACTGTTACTTCATTATGTGGAAGTATATAAATCTCGGTGTTCACAGGGACATCAAGAAGTCCGAGTCCGTGAACATCTTCACCCGCGAGTGTGACCCGTTCGAGGGCGACGCGTTCTTCGCGTGCACCGGGTCGGACCGCGCCGCGCGCCGCGACAACTGGCCCACAGACTTCCACGGGTTCGACAACGCGTGAGCCGCCCGCTCTGTCCGTTTTGTTACTCTATGACCAAAACAATAGACAACTCATATCGACCTCGCGTCTATTCGCGTTTTTGTTTAATAACTGTAAAGTGTCGTACAGCTGCCCTATTCCATATCTCGGTTGATAATGAAGTTTTCACACATTTCACATTTCTGCTCTAATAAAAGGTAGAAAGTAACTGAAATTGAAAACAAAACAAAAAAAATGTGCTTTGAAAACGTGTTCTTCGTTATTCATCGAAATATGCAATAGGCCACTAGAACCCAGTAGGCTGATAGTGTAATATTGTGGCTTCTGTGATCTGATTGATTGAACAAAGGCACTTTTACACTAAACGTGCCCGCTCTAGTTTTGAGCGAAGTGTTATTTTAATGTCTTATTATATTATCACTTTACTGGATTTTGTGTACGATGACGTATTGAAAACCCGCAAATAATAAATTGGGAGAAGGTAATCGTTAAAATACTCTCTCATGGAATGTTGTACCTAATAAGGTAATCGCGTATCTTTTGCATTTACTTAGCTTTAATATCTTTTTTGCCACAGTTTATTAAGTAAATATTTTTTTTAAAGCTTGTTTATACATATTGATTGTGAACAGACAAATGTCATATAAACGTACGTAAACGCGAATAGATGTGCAGGTATTTTTTGAAGTCATTATTGCGCAGACTCTCGATGGAATAAAACATGCTTCTGAACTTACGGTTAGACAATTAAATGTACATTATAATATAAAAGAGTAGAAACGGTACTTTCAAATCATTGACCTACCATTCAATGGACGTCGGTCTGCGCTCAAAAGTGTACGGACTACCAGAGAAACAATTCGTAAAAAGAGGAACAATCGCGCGCCAGACTACGTTATTTTAGCAGACTGTTGGATTACACGTTCATACTGCCGTACTGCGTCGTGAACACTTGCAAAAACTATTCAAATGAAAGAAGATGATTATGATGTATCTAATTTTCAATTTTGGAATGTTTGTATGATATAAAAATGTAGTTAAGTTTATATACTAACTCGATACCATTTTCGTGAAATTTGTGTTAAACCCTACGTCCATTTGCATAGTAGGTCAATGATATTAGCAACAATAACTTTGTCCACACAAATGTGGTCAAAGGTTACCATGCCAAATCTGTTAGGAAAGTGACGCCTCTATTTTCTATTCTTTTGTGTCGCACTGTGTACAAATGGGCACAACAACAAAAAAATACGGCATGACGTCTATTAGTCTAACTAACGAATGGCTCATATTGCAGTGTATATAATATATGTATATAATAACGTATATAACGGGGGTGCAGAGTGCGCTAACTTGTAACTAAGCAATTCCTCCAGAAATTTATTTAGGGTGCAAGGAATGAACATATTAAAAGTTCCCTAGTCTAGTAGAGCCCGAGTGAAGGGAAGGGTTTAATGTACTCACTTTTAAGTTTTTCTCTAATGGCACCAAAACGGTGGGTCGTAGAGAAAAATGTTCAACTACTGAATTATTGAAAAATATTAAATTCTCTACGACTTTTAAGTTGTAATTCTACAACTTAAAAGTCGTAGAGAGTTTCATTCTCTATAACTTAAAAGTTGTAGAGAATTTCATAGGTTTTTCATTCAGTAGTAGAACATTTTTTTGTGTGGCTCACCTCCTAGACGAGGAGACGATAAGTATGTATACTCACTCGGCGACCTAAGCAAGTTTCTGAAGAAATCGCTTACTAACCAGCTCGTGCACTCTACACCGCCTTCGTTGATTCGTCTATATAGAATAAATATTTTTATTACTTATTCTTTTTTTATTTATAGCCGCGAAATCTACAATTGTTTCTAGTCCTGCGGCTGTTAATAAAACTATTAATAAGTTCTGTTGAATCATAGTGTGTTTTCATTCATCGAGAGTCCCCGCAATGGTGGCTATGAACTACACTACAGATTGAAGCACAGCGGACAACTAGCGGTCTTGCCACGATAGTTAATTAGGTATATTCCATGGATCTCATGTACTACAGGTATTTAGTGCTCCCCTTTACGTTCGCGTGTGAAATTCTACATTTTATAAGGATGTTCTTAGATATATTTATTTAAAGTCCAAGCGCTATATGATGATGTGATGCAGGAACTTTATAATTAATTTTATCGTTAAATTAAAAAAATATAAAGAATTCCCAGCGTGACGCGTGGATTAGAATTTACTAAATTCGGACAGCGGTGTGCTTTCGCCAGTCACTTTGTCTGCCAGGCGGCATTCTCGAAACGCGGCGCGTATCGGGTTTCTCAAATGCCATCAGTAATATGGCGCATGGACTGTAAATAGTATTATTAGTATTTAATTGACATTGCATCTTTATTTAGACCGTATTATCAAAAAACGCTTTGTGCTACGCTTATTATTTTCAGTACATAAGTATTATGCGTATACAATTTTAAGTCCAGTTATTGTAAATAAACTAAATCTCGAAAGTCATAGTAGTGTATCTAATTCTGTACGGCCTTCGAAACTTGCTCCGATTTTACCTGTAGAATCCAGTACTTTTTCATATTTTATAACTTAAAGATAAAATTGAAGTGTTTCGAAGTTTGTGTCGAATTTTATAGAATGCAAGCATCATCGGTACTTCGTCGATAAAATATAGAATTTCAAGCGAATTTAATAAGTGTCTAATATTGTTCCCTCGCCGTTCATAAATATAATGTAAGTATAGAGGTAAGATACGTGCCGCTATTTATTAAATAGTGTAACATATTTAAGGCTGTATACCCACTGACCATTGTCACCCTAGTGTTATATATGTTAAGACATATATGAATTTGAACGGAGCGCGTTCCAGTTCGTATAGGCCTTGAAACGCAACCTGTGATATGTATAAGCAACGCCCTATGTTTCGTTGATCGCTTCTGATAAGTGATAGTAAACCTCCGCGGTGATCAATTCACCTCGGGGTGAAACACCCGTGAAATTCTTCGCTAAGTTCAAATTGTCACAAATCATATTATAATGACAGCTTTGAGAATTCGTCTTGAATATACTTTAGAACTTATTCATAAAGGGCTAGTTAAAATTATTACTTATGTATATGTAAAATATGATTGCAGGACTTTTTGTATATGAAAAGATTTTGTGTATAAAGGGAAAAATTATGTCATCTGCCCAACATCAAGAAAAAGGAAATGAATAGAAAAGAATAAGAGAAATTATAGCATTTGAAATGTTGGCGTCGTGAAAATACTTAGTTGTCGAATTGATAAATTAACTCCCTTTTCATTTGTCTCGTTTGCGAACTACTAATTCTTTTTCACTTTTTTTTAGTGGTGCTAGTAGTTCTGCGCACTAATCGCCTAAAGCAACGATTCTTAGTCAACCTATCGTTAATAGTAGAAGGCAGCTATTTTAATACTGATAATTAAGTGTTTGTCAGTACAAAAACTTTCATTTTAATTATAGATAGTTAGATCCATAGGAGTTTGTCCAAAAGCTCTAATTTAAACTAAATTTATAGTGATGTGATATTATTGACCTTAGGTTTATTTTGCCCAATGTCCGTCACTGCTTTTTAGTCTCTTTCAGGCTGTCAAGGAATTTCTCTTAATGGCCAATTTAAATCTTTCAAACAATAAGTAATAGTCAATGTGGGCTATTTTATGATGAGATACTAAGATATATTCAAATAGAATTTTCAAATATGTATTTGTTTTATCTAAGTTTAATACATCGGTCATCAAATAATATTCTTATTGTCCAATAATAATTTAATGAAGTTATCGAATGGATTAATCTTATACATTTTAGGGCATTACATGGTAAGGAACGAAAAGTGAGATTGTTTTATGTGGTTTGTTATACTCATTACACACTTACATGGATTCATTAAAGTATGTGTGATGTATGTAAGTAGTAAAAAGATATGTCATACCTATGTGAAATCCCTACTCCTAACAAATCGATCTTCCCAGCGTCCCTTTCCTCTTGCTATCTTGTTAAGTACTAATATTTATGTACTATGGACATTTTTACTATAACACCAGTTTAATTACTATTAAATTAGTAATAATTGTACTTATACACTTTAGATAACACATGTAACTCTTAGTTAGGCACTAGGATCCAGAACACCATTTTATACCCCAGTCGCTGCACCCTGAGAGTATCACAACAGTATTCATTCCGATATCTGATAGTCTTTGGGCATTACTCATTCAATGCAAATAAACTCATTCATTCATACGCCGTTAGAGATGTTAAAGTATGTAATAAATAAAGAAACATTTCTTTGGGAAAGTTCATTGCTTCTCTATCAGCAAGTGGTAGAGGTTATCGGTCAATTCGTTTCACAGGCTATTTTTGATTAGATTGCATCGTACATGTCGCATTTACTGGGAAACACCGCTGAATAAGTCATTTCATAATTTCACTGTTCGCGGAAGAAAGTTCTTTAACAAGCGTACTGTGGTAGATCCATTGACATCGGCACATACACACCTCACAAAATACCGCAGCCAAATAACAAAACTCTTGAGTTCTCTGTAATTGTTGTATACCAGCGAGTGAGTGAGGTCACTGGAATGAACGAGTTGGTGCGTTGCCAGCGGGAGTCGTGGTGATCGTTATTTCATGTTGCGAGTGTTAATATGACTACGGTAACCGCTTCGCATCAGGTGGGCCGTATGCTTGACTGCCGCCCGATTTAATATAAAAATCGCCAATTTTATTGTGATAATAATATTATTTACCGCCACTGTC
Source organism: Hypsopygia costalis (assembly GCA_937001555.2). Classification (NCBI taxonomy): domain Eukaryota; kingdom Metazoa; phylum Arthropoda; class Insecta; order Lepidoptera; family Pyralidae; genus Hypsopygia; species Hypsopygia costalis. The sequence goes on from OW443342.2 coordinate 8,572,883, forward strand.
TTCCGCTTATTTTACTATAAACAATAATTTTACGTGGTGTTTAAAAAAATGTGTTGTGTTAAAAAGAGGTGAAAAAAATTCTCGTCTGAACAGCTTTTACTATCCGCCAACCTATGAAATTGTAAAAAGAAAGACATCTTCCCCACAATTTGTATGGAGTTGTTGAAATTATCTCGATTGCGAAATTGGTTTTTGAACAAATTTGACTATCGATAAATTGAATGTTTCTCCGCTTGGTTCTTCTTTTCTATTATAGCTTGTGTGATACTCTAAGGGTGTATCGTCAAATTGTGCATATGCTGCATTTGTCAGACTCCCAGTTCTATCTTGCGCTTTGTTAACAATTCTTCAATGTAAGAGGCAAATGAATCTGAGCAATTTTAACATGGAATTGCAAATCGAAGTAGTACAGTGGAGTACAAAGATATTATTTTTCTCATGGGATGGAGGTATATTCGACATAATCAGTTCGTACTAAAAAAAAATTGTGAAACTCCCTGTACATGATTGATTGTATATGCTTCGACGGTGTTATCCCATTTCATATCATACTTTGCCAAATTGCTATTAAAATTAGAAATATTTTTAACCGATTCAGGGAGAATAAACTTATGTGGCGTTCGTAAGTTTTAATTAATATGATCTGCACACTTCTTATCACGTAATAGTTTGACACCGTATTAGCTTCGGGGTCGGTATGTGTTTTATGTTCAATGTTGAAGATATTCTGTTGATTTTGAATGTAGTTACAATTACGTGCTTACTATATACATATATGTGTTTATTTATATGTACAGCTGTAAAATGACACATGAATTGAAGAAATAAGTATTTCTATGAACTGCATACCGATCTCTTGCACAACGTCTTGCGCACGCGAAAACAACAGATAGTCGATGCCTATTAAAGTGCTCTACGTGACCAAATCATCGTAAAGTGCCACTCGGCTTTTGGCGAAATGACACGTACGCGATCAGTTTGCTTGATATTTTCGCGCGAATTGATTAGGAATCGGCGTTCTTATGTTGTTTGCGGCGGTGGCGCGATTAAATTCGAGAGCACGTAGGATAATGCCGCCACGTCGCGCGTCGCACCGTTTCGTATTGAACATGTCACCGCATCTAATCGTTTCGCGTTCACTTTGAAACGCGTATATTCGAAACTAAATAACTAAGTCTACGTTCTGTGTAGGCGTTCATCCGAAGTGGTGTCCACGACGATAGAGCTAACATATCTATATTTTCGTGGTTTGATCACATACGATACTTCAATAGGTGTCGACTGTCTGTTGTCTTCGCGCCGAACCGCGCTGCCTTAGATCGCCTACGCAAGGCGCTCTGTTAGAATTAAGGCGAAATATAATTGAATAGTTTAAATGTACCTAAGTTATGAGAATACGCAACAGAAGCTAACCAGGTGTTACAGATAGTCATTTACTAGTACGGATATACGTATATTATGATATTTTTAAGCTGAGTCAACAGATAAATAAAATTTGGGGCACAAAAACTGTATAGTATTGTTCATTTTATTAAAACTGTAAATATTATGCTACGAAATTATAATTTTGATATTTCTGTGTGAATAAATAATCTGTCGTTTTCATCGTATAAATCATATATATGAAGTCCTTGATAAGTGATGGAAGCAACATACTTAGGGATACCTTAAGGCAAATAATTGTGTTAAATTTTCTAAGCCACGAATGGCGAACCTTTAATAGTCATTTGTGACCATGATCTGCCATCAAAAAAAAATCTTAAATTTATGGGCAAAATTTATAAGTAGACGCTATTAACATATACGCAACTCAAAAATTCGTACTGCAATGGTAATGTATACTTACTGTTTTATGTTTATTTAATAATAAATAGTTTCGTATATTATTAGTGTGCCTGAATTATTATGTAGTGTGCCTCCACTGGCACACGTTCAACAAAATTGGTCTAAGGTTTTGAAGTAAAACAACCGAGTGTATCTACCAACACCAAATCGGAATAGATTGTATTGTATGTAAATATTCTACATAGGAACATAATTATTTAGGTGCATTACTAAGTTTATCATTATTTGATACTTATTAGAAATCTAATGAAAGCTTTTCGACTGAATAATTTATTATTTAATACCAGTACCATATAAAAATACTTTGCGTTTTTAAATTGCATTTTTTTTAATGATTGAACGCAATTTTACAACGAATAGTACAATCATTTGCTAAAAAAAAATCAGGTCCATTCATTTGCTCTACGCATTTGCCATGCTGTAACTTGTCCAGAAATATTTATTAATTTATTTATTTTCATAGAATTTTTAAATAGGTAACGTACGTAATTTCTTTTACAAAATATTTTTATTTTTTGTAAGAATACATATTATTAATAAATACACCGTCATCATGGCTGATGTGTTATAAACATAAAATTGGATTACAATACTTAGATTTAAACAGGGTGCAGCCAGAAACTGCAATGTTTTAACTATATTTTTTCATGTAATGGGACTTTGATTGTGACTTTTCATTCAATATGACGAGATTTTAGAATGTGACGATGACAAGTAAAATATCGTGTCGTGCATAAAATTAGCATAAAACTATTAGTGAAATAAAATCTGCAGGCAAATTCTCCTAATTATTTTACGATCGGAGAATGGAAATAGAAAATAATATGTAATATAAATAATAATAAAAATACTTGATTTTATTAATTACTATCAATTCTTATTGAGAGCAGCTTACCATTCTTAGTTTGTTTTCTTTTCAGTCATATTTCGTTACAATCACAGTTTAATAAAACTTTAAAGCTTCGTATTGTGATACAAGAATACCAAATATATCATTATTGGAATCGAGACTAGATCGAATCTGAACTTTAACTACATTTTAACGACGAGAATTGCCCCTCTGTTCTTTTTTTGCAAATGACTGTACATTTTTATATGCAGTATTATTTTTCTTTAGCTTAATTTCGTATGTAAGTTAACACGTGTGTTATTTTATACTTGTGTTCATATTGTAATACTCATGGAATTATTATTTATATATATTGATATCAGCTAATCAAATGCAAATATTATTTCTATTATTATAATCTTACACCAATATAATGTTACCATTGTGTAAAATTATAATGATAATGACTACGCTTATTAGCGCGGCTACAGAACTAATAAATCTAATTATTAGATCAATAGATACAACACTCACACTGTTATCTAAACACCTTAATACTTTCTAAATGTGATTTATATACTACAATTTGTATCTAATTTGTATCGCCCCTTAAGAGCGGTTATGCAGCACACCTGCGCTACTGTTGAATAAAAGAACATAGATCATAGACAAAAATCAAGGAAATTTTGGTCTGTATCATCAGTCAAGAAGACAATAAATTAAAGTCAAATAAATATTAAAAAATGCATCGCATCCAAATTTTTATTTCTTGTTTATATGTATGTTTATACTTAAAGCTCAAAATCAGCTGTATTATTAATAGGGCATGCAATTCGAGTATTCGAGTATTCGTTTTATTCGAGTATTCGCCCTTGTTTAATATTCGAATACTATAAACTTAGTATTCGAGGTTTCTGAGTTTTTCGAATAGTATAAAATTGAATGTTATATAACTAGTAAAATGATAGCAACAAAATTTGCGATCGCAGCTCGGTTTGCGAACGATCGGATACCCACAGCAATAAGCACAGATCAAAAGATCTGTGCGTGTATCCGATCGTTCTCGGGGGTTTACGCGCGCGGGGAAAAATGACTGACGCCATCATCCGCCATTTTAAACAAAATCCAACAAATAAAGACATGCCACAAAACCCTCTGATGCCAGATTATGATAGTACTAGGCCATGGGGTAGAAAACCAGATATCACACAGGCTCAGCCAACAATCCCAGCTCAAGTCAAACATTTGTGTGCATAAACATGTCTGTTTGTCTTGGTCTGGGTGTTTTCTATGTATTATATGCATTTTTTATTATAATTGATTTTTTTTCTTTTCGTAGTAATCTGCCATCGGCCCTAAGGCCATAATCAGGTTTGTTGTCACAGAGTGGATTTTGAAATTATACGCATCCTGTGACGCGTCATCTCGTAATTAGTTTATGGGTCAATTAGACGAGAACATTAGATTATTGAGGCTATTCTTTTTCTCTTCAGTCTGAATAGACATTTGTCACTCTTCAATAATGTCGAAGCTAATTGGTTTTTGTGTCGCTGGAGCCTAAGTTTATAGCCGCTGCAGGCATTCTCTACTTCCTCCCGAATAGTCAGCACTTGTAGATACTCATATACTTCGGTGTTCTTTGTGAACCATGGTGCACAGCTTCATCTTTAATGTTTTGTTTTGGAAACGTTGCAATATTTCAAAGTTGGAGTGACTTGCTGAGCCCCAGAGTTCCATACCGTAGGTCCAAATCGGTTTTAGGATACATTTGTAGATTAACATTTTATTTTCTAAACTAAGCTGCGACTGTCTGCCTATCAACCAGTACATGTCCTTAAGTTTTCTGTTTGCCTGTTCTCTTTTGTTTTTAATATGTTCACGCCAAGTTAGCCTTTTGTCCAGGTGCATGCCTAGGTACTTAACGGTGGTTTGCTGCGGTAAGGATTTTCCTTCAAGTGTTACTGGCGGGCAGTCTCCTCTTCTGAGGGTAAAAATAATGTGGGCTGATTTCGCGGCGCTTGCTTTTATTCTCCACTTTCTAAGCCACAGGCCTATATTATTTAGATGTAGTTGGAGTTTTTGTGATAGTATAGCGGTGTCGTCAGCATCGGTAGCTGTTACAACTTGCTCATTTGTAGGTAGGCCAGCAGTATAAATTGAGTATAAAACAGGCCCCTGAACAGAGCCCTGAGGCACGCCCGCTTCTATTTGTTGAAAGGAAGACAGGCAGTCCCCGCACCTAACCTGGAAAAAGCGGCGCTGTAGGTTTCAGGAGCAAGTACATTGCATGAGGTAAGCATATTTTTAGTTTACATAACAGTCCCTTAATATGCATTTATTTACAAAAAAAAATGTATTTAAGTACATTTATCACTTATGTAGTAGCTTTGCGCTTAATTTGGGACTAGAGGGCGCTGTGTAAATTGTCCAGAAATATTTATTTATTTATTTATCTATTGTTGAAAACTGCATTGAAATCCGTTGCGTAGTTTAATAAAAGATCTAAGCGCACAGACAGCGGTTGCGACTTTATTTTATACTATGTAAAGATATTCGAAAAACTCGTAAAACTCGAATAACTCGAATAGTATGAATCATGATATTCGTAAAACTCGAATACTAAAATCGGGCGAATATTGCATGCCCTAATTATTAATGTCGAGAAGTATGTATAAATACACAAAGTGTTGGTTAATTTTTGACATATGCTACTAATATCTTAAAACACTTTACAGCCTTCTTGATCTTCCAGAGTAGCTTATGTGCATTCGATCGCAAGCTATGTTTTTTTCTGTCAATAGTAACGTTTTCGCGCAGCATGCAGCTCCTGGGCTATTTATAAACAAGGTACGAAAATAGATTTCGTTTTAATATTCTGTGATATTTTTTTTCTTATTGATCGTCTCTTGTCTTGTGTATCTAGTTCAAAGTCTTTGAATTTTTAATAATTTATTTGAGTGATTTATGTGGATAAAATTTAAATTATGATTTTGATGCGAGGGTAATTTAAAGAGACACGTCTATTATTAATGATAAATAGTATATTATGTTATGGTAATTCCATACCTCTAATAATAATAAATATTTAAATACTGCACAGGATCATTATTATCATAATATTAGTATATGTTTTTGTTATTATTACTGAAGCATGTGTATTGTTCCACATAATTTAATTTATTTTTACGACCGATGTCTTAGGGCATTAACAAAGTAAACAGATGGTGTTTGAGTTTCTAAATATAAACTTATTGATAATGTCTTAAGGCGAAACAGGTAAAAATAAATTTAATTACGTGGACAACTGCTTTATTCATAACAAAATGTTAATAATGTTCCACCAAGTGCCAATTATCAACAGCATCAACAATATGAGTACATCTGATTCTATATTAATATTAGAACTAACACGTGCAGCTTAATTAATTAATTATGACATTAATTACAAATAATATTACATTGTTATATTTGGAGCTTCGATCAACATTACACAACTTGGAGGTATGGATTTTTTATATATTGAAACTATGTGCGTTTCATTCATTATAATACAAATCCATTATACAGTAAAGTATCCATAACCATTATATAACGATTAAATATATGTATGTATGCAACTATTGTTACCTATACCTAGTGAGGTGATCGTGATGAAGCGAAGACAGTTTTGTATTAATCTATTTTTTGTACATATTATAGTTAGATAATGAATTATGTGCAATTATTACCACCTCTATGGCGCAATACCAAAGGTATTTATGTTCTGTATCTGTTGTGTAAAAAGACTCGGAATTATTAAAATTATAACAAAATGAATTAATAATGTGTGCCTTTTAATTGACATTGTGAGTTATAAAATAGCAGTACTCCCATTAATTCTCTACAAACGCTTATGTAATTGTTAAGATATTATAAAAAGAGAGAGCGTGTGGATGCCACATAACATCATTGACACCGAAAACCCGAAAACTGAGGCAATTGTCTTACCTGGCAATATGCTATTTTTTTTCGGTTTTGTATGTAAGGACGCCACAATAATAAAAACACACGTGAAAGAATTACTTTGACAGCACAAAAATCTCTCGAGATATGTTAATTTGAAAATTACAATTTTGGACTTTCCCGAAAACGCTCCATACAACAAGCTACTAGGTTATGACGTCACAGGTTTGTATTATGTATGGATTCTAACAGAAATTTGTACGACAGCTATGTTAAATATTACGTTTATGTAATTAGTATCATAATAAAAGTTGTAGTATTTTTATTGCTTCTCCAATAGAAATATTATTTTTAAGTTTGCAGATCTTTATGCTTTTGTGTATTTTACTATATTTTTTCAATTTTTGAACGTTGTCAAATAGCCTATTAGTAAGTAGTAGTTATTTTCATATTTTTGGGAAGAAAGGAGAAATTGCGCCGATTATGTACTCGGCGAGGGAAAGAGACATCAAGCATATTAAAGTGCTGAGATGGGGATAGCAAATAGTCATAGTTCTCCCAGGCGAAGGGAGACGGGAAACGTGAGTATGCCATATCTATCTATCTATAATAATAAAAGGCTGTGTCCTTACTGACTGACTCACTAATCAACGCACAGCCCAAACCTCTGAATCTAGAGACAGAGATTCCAAATTTGGCAAGTAGGTTACTTATGACGTCTAGGGGTACATTAAGAAAGGATTTTTCAAAATACATCCCTTATGGGGTGAAACGCGGGTCCAAAGTTTGTATGGGGAAACAAGATTTGTTGGACTATTTTATCCGAAATTTTACACGAGAACTTCGAGTGCGTCAGAATGGCCGTTCACTAAACGTGTTTATCATTGAACGTTTAACATTGGCTAATCATTGCTGCCTTATTGTTTCTATTTGCTTTTCTTATGAAAGAATTGCTTCAAACTGTCGTACATTACGTGTGACGGAAACAAACGGGCAGCAATGATTAGTCTATGAAAATTTTCTTAATTCCACGTAACAAAGAAACTACGGCTAGGTGACCGGCCATTCTGACGTCAGAACCGCCGGTCACCCAAAAATGTTTTATTTCTTCGAATTTACGATGGAAGCAATTCTTTCGTAATGGGAAGCAAAGAGAAACAATAAGGCAGCAATGTTTAGGCATACGTTCAATGATATACATGATATAATCGGGAATTTTCCTCGATACATTCCCGATTGGGAAAATATTCTGGTTTTTTGATAATTTCGACTCCTTGTAGAAATCCGATTAAACTGAAAATTTAGCATAGGTACTTATTGAAGTTAGGCAACAATACAATACTGTGGTACCATCGGGTTGATCTGATGATACAATACAATACAATATACTTTATTGCACCAATAATAAAATACAAACAAAAGTACATACAGAATTAGAGTACAAAGGGCGGCCTTATCGCGATGCGATTTCTTCCAGGCAACCATATATATTACATTAACAATGAACAAAAGCAAAAAAGGTAGGTGGCGCAGTGTAATAAAAGTAAATGATATAATAAGCTATTGTGAGAAAGGTCTCATAAATAAAAATAAATAAATACACGTATTAACATATATAAGATACATACCCATATACATACACAAATATATACATACAAATATATATATATATACATATATACACATATATACATACACATATACATACACACATACATACACACATACATACATACACATTATTAAAGTTAATGAATATAACGAAATCAGAACAAGGGACATACAAAACAGGCGCTTAAGTTATAGGATTATATACAGTAAACATATACAGACAATTAAACAGAATTCAGTGAAAGGTAATAAGCTTTTACAAGAGTTTTAAAGGAAGTAAGAGTTTGAGCATTCCGAATATTCAATGGCAGAGCATTCCAAAGACGAACCGCTTGAACCGAGAACGACTTTGAGTAAAATTGACTAGAATGAGTAGGCGTTTTAAGGCGAAGGAGAAGGCTACTACGTAACGCACGACCTTGCGTCTCAGTATGGAATACAAAGCGATCTTTTAAGTAGTTAGGTGTAGATGGATTGAAAAGGACAGAATACAGAAGGGAAACTATATGCCAGTTCCGGCGAAGTCTTATAGGGAGCCACTTGAGCCGAGTGCGAAATTCAGAGACATGGTCATATTTGCGAAGTCCAAATATGAATCGGATACAAAGATTTTGAAGACGCTCAAGTTTGTTAAGTTGATCTTCAGTAAGATCAAGATAACAGGAATCGGCATAGTCGAGGATAGGAAGAAGTAACGATTGAGCCAACGCAACTTTGGTATCTAGTGGCAGGAAATTCCTTAACCTCCTTAGAGAAGAGGCGGCACCAAAAAGCTTTTTACTAATACTAGCAATTTGTGGAGACCAGGAAAAGTTACTATCAAATATAACTCCTAGGTTTTTCACTGTGTTACTGTATTTAATAAGAGTTCCATTGAAAATTACAGGACTAAGGCTATCGCAATCGATTTTAGTTATTAAACGTGAACTACCTATAATAATTGTTTGTGTTTTAGATGGATTCACAATTAGGCCATGCGATTGACTCCATTTGGCTATGCGTGAAAGGTCTTCGTTCATGGTTGATATTGCCCTAGGTACCTGAGTCAGAGGAGCATTTGTATATATTTGAAGGTCATCTGCATAAAGATGGCAGGAGCAGCGAAGATCTTTTGTAATGGAATTAATGAATAAGGCAAATAAAAGAGGAGACAACACGCCACCCTGTGGGACGCCAGCACCAATAGAACACCATGCAGAAAATGTGTTATCAATACGCACGCGCTGGCGACGCCCAAACAGGTAAGAATGAAACCAACCAATTACCATTGGAGATATGTTGAGAGAACGCAGCTGCAACAACAATACATCAAAATCAACAGTGTTGAAAGCATTGCTGAAGTCCAACAACGTCAATACCGCTGATGATCTAGTCTGAATGTAAAGACTGGAGCTCTATAATAGTAAATGGTAGGGCAGCTCAATTGTTTTGATATCATGAGTATTTTTGTTACACATCATGCCTAGGATCTGAATTGGAGCCGGAAAATGACATCCGTCATTGGAATTCGCTGATTGAAAGTGCTAACATAATCGAGTTTTGGGCTCGTTTGTTTCGATGTTATGAGCACTTTCCGTTACACATGATGACGCGGGCAATGAAAAGTGCTCATGACATCAAAGCAAAGGAGCTCAAACATGACTATGTTAGCACTATATATCACGGAGTTCCAGTGGCAATCTTCTGGCTCTAACTTCAAAGTAGCATTGTAGTCAATGCTACTTTGAAATTAGAGCCAGCTTTGACTCCGAGGTCGCGGTTTCGATCCTCGCAAGACAAACATTTGTGTGTATGAACATGTCTGTTTATCTTGGTCTGGATGTTTTGTAAGTATTATAAGTATGTATCAGTATATTTATCAGTGTCTAGTACCCTTAGTACAAACTTTGCGCTTAATTTGGAATTAGATGGCGCTGTGGAAATTGTACAGTAATATTTATTTATTTATCTTCAAATCCATTTGCATAAAAAGTGCAGCCATTCGCAATAAAAAGGGCTATAATTTTATTATAAAAGTGCTATATTTTCTTTGGGTACAAAATTATCTATCGTTAAAATATCTTATTGGGGCCCGCGCCCGCTTGATAGACGCACGCCGTAACAAAATGTTTATTGATGATTGATAATCATAATAAAGATAGTGTAGTTAGTATGTGCAAGTGATCATTAGAGTCTATAAAATTAGTGAAATCTTTGATTAAATGTGTTTATTTCGCCGCTGTTGAGTTGTTTGAAGATGTCGTACAAAACCAGCAGCAGTAAAATTGCACTATTGTTTACTGTTGAATTATTGAGCAATAAGTGAATTCCTGACGATCATATTCATATTTCTGAAGTCCGAGGCCCGGAACGATGAATTTATATAAATTAATTTGATAATGACAAAAATAATCTTCGACTTAAGAGTGATTGTCAAACAAAACAAAGGAATAAGAACTCCTTGTTGTCATTAGCTGTCAAGTGATAATATAATAGCTGTCATGACTTGTGAGTCATTCATTCTTCGAATTTTTCAATCAAAGTCAAACAAAATAACAAATTTTTTGTCGAATGCATTATTTGCAACAGCTGTGATAGTGATTATGTATTAATGTTCTTATTATTTATTGTAACAACAGGTAGAATTACTCTTTCTTTCGGGTCATGCTAGCAAATATTAGTTTTAGTGTTGTTAAAAATGAAACAAAGGTAAGAGTAGTCAGTTGACACGCGTAAATAGTATGGCTCTTTCAATTCTTTGTTGTTTACGTGTTACATAGCGACTCATTATGGGTGTATTTGCTCTAGGACACGAATAATGCATAGCGGGGATGATTTTGTCACGTACAATCTGAATAACAAGAAAGACGACCCACTTGAACAAATCGACGTACAGTTACACCAGATGAAATCCCAAAATCATTTCATTGAAGCACAAGTTCAAGAAGGAGATACGCTACAAGCTATTGCACTGCGATTTTATTGTCCTGTAAGTAACTAGCTATACATATGTGTAATATTTTTTATTGTAATCTAAAATATAAATCCACTGGTGAATAGACTTCCCAAATGTCTTCAATTGAATAGTTATGATGGAAGGCATTATGAAAATTTGCATTGTAACATAATAATATTTTCAATAAGTGCAAAATACTTTAATAAAACACTTTTAGCTCTAGGTTATTAAGAAATTGTTAAGGTTTCCCCGGATTTGTCCCAGTTTGGAGAGCGTCCAGGGAGCGTCCAGGTGGGGTTTCATTTGTAGTGCAGGGATAAAAGTTTTATATCACTACCCCGCCTGCTCCATGCTGCGAATATCTGTCTTGTCACAGAATAAAAAATAGTACTAGTACTAAAAAAACTGATAACATGTCCGGGTTTTAAGATTCAAAATCTGGAGTTTTCTTGCATCTTGTCCTGATTGCTAACGTTTAGAGATGACAACCCTAAATATTTAATAATAATAAAAATAAACATGACTAGTATCTGTTAAATTTGCTAAAAATATTAACTTTCAGATTTCAGAGTTGAAGAGAATCAATCACATACACAAAGACAATGAAATATTTGCAAGGCGGACAGTTAAAGTACCTGTTACACCATACTCTGTCTTAACAGAGTTGATACCGAACCGAATTTCTGATCCTGTGCCGTCAACGTCGAGCCAGGTCTCTGCAAATCCATTACTACAAGACATATCATTCAAGAATAATCCAAATGTAGTTGTCCTTCAAAATAATATCCTAAATGAGCCTACGGGAGTGAAGGAAACTAATGACTGTGAGATTGATTGTAATACAGTTGTTTTGAACAGTACACTTGCCCCATCTGTGATACAGTACACTGATACAGAACTGAACGAGCAAGTGTCAGAGGACACGCAGTTGTTGCCAAATAACCGTAAAGAACCCGTAGAAGCAGTTATAGTGAAGCAACTAACATCACAAGGTGCTGATTTTGGACTAAAGTGGTTTCATTTAGTGTGTTTTATGCTTGTGCTCGGTGTTGTGGTACCTCTTTGGTATGTGATGTTCCGTTTAGATAAAACTGGACATGATGCCCTTCTAAGGCACCCGCCTCAAATGCACAACTCATCGGAGTATAAACAATGATTAAAAGATATTCAGTCTGATCAATAAGCTTTAAGCTATTATATTTTATAAATCAATTTTGTATATAATATCAAAAAATATAAAGATTAAAAAATATCATCATATCACTTCGTTTGTGATTCTTTTTATACCACTAGAATAGAAAACAAGTGTACGACTTGCCTAATGAAATGCAGTCATCATAGCCTATGGATGCTTGTGACACCCGGGGTATCACTCAACAAATTGGTTATTCCAAAACATAGACTGGGGAAGGTCAATAATTCGTTTGTCGTAAACTGCATCCGCTACTACAATAAGTTGCCGGAATCGGTCCTGATTTTACCCGACACTAAATTCAAACAGCTTATTAAGACCACCTTATGTAAAAAGGCTTACTACAGGACCGACGATTACCTTAATGATAAAAATGTATGGCAAATTCTCGGCACAGGATGTGAAGCACAGGCGTCTTATCTTTACAAGTAGTATTGTGGATATACATATTTAGACTTTATACAATATGTATATACACTCTATACTATGATTTTTTATATTTTTATTTTTTTTACTATTTTATTTTACTTATTTATTTTTTTTTTTTTTTCTCTCTTATTTTGGTTGACATACCATTTTTTTTTATTGTACATTGACATTCTTTTTATTGTATTATGATAATATTGTATGGCTATTTAAAAAAAAAGACCTATATTGACAGAGTTTCTTTCGGCATTTCTTCTCGTCAATGGTCATTCCGAAATGCTGGTAGATAAAAAAAATACCTAATTGTAAAAGACGTGTCTAAGTGCCCGCGAGGGCCCACAGAATAAAGAATTTTGACTTTGACTTTGACTTTGACTCACGAGTTGACCCTATAAAAACTCGTGAAATTGTATAAATATGTATTAAAAATCCTTGTTGATTGTAGCCATGGGTCGAGTTCAGGCAGGAACCTAATGTGAATGTTTAGCTGAATGTTCAATGTTAAAAGATATAAAAAAAAATTTTTTTTTCTTTATCTGCAATCAGTAGGTATGGTAACTTTTAGCTGATTTGTGGCAGTAAACTTTTTGCAGATTTGTGGCAGACCAGTTTTAACAGTACTTTTCAGATCAACAGCTTGTTGTCAATGTTCAGTTTACTGTTGCGCTGCATGATACAGTAATAGGTCTTATAGCGGATATTAAGTTTATGTCTCTTGCCCTGCTTTTTTTATCTTTCAGGTATGATATACCTTTCAGGTGGCAGACTTGCATACGGCCGGTCTGATATGAAGCGGTTACCATAGCCGTATAACGCTCGCAACATGAAATATCGCTCGCACGCCGCCACCCCCACTGTAACTCCTTTCCTTCTGGTGATCTCACTCACTCGCAGAAACACAACAACCTTCAAGAGAATTATTTTGTGAGGTTTCCAGTATCTGATATCCGATATGATGTGTCCAGGTCAAACGGCGATCGAGGTGCATTCACAGGTATCTAACACTGTCCTGGTGAGGTAGGGCAACATCCTCAAGGTGGACTGGAGGGCAATCACCTTTGCATAGCGTGAAAGTGACGTGTACTGATTTAGATTTTTTTGAGGCGTCGATTGTCTTTCGTTTAAATGCAGTATACAAATTATTTATTATACCTATATGATAGGACGATCTTGCGAACGATTTTGTTGTAACTTACAATTTGACGAGCTCAGTGGTCGAATGGTTAGCAATGGCCACTTTGACTCTGAGGTCGCGGGTTCGGTCCCCACACAAGGCAAACATTTGTGTGCATGAATAATTGAACATGTCTGTTTGTCTTGGTCTGGGCGTTTCTAAGTATTTAAGTATGTATTTACAAATAAAAATTTAAATACATTTATTTATTATCATTAAGTATTTAAGAACATTTATCAGTTGTCTAGTACCCCTAGTACCCATAACACAAGCTTTGCGCTTAATTTGGGACTAGATTGCGCTGTGGAAATTGTCCAGAAATATTTATATTTATTTATTTAATATACGTAAAACTTAATTGAAAAAGCGATATGGCTAAGTCTCTATTCTGGAAAAAATCATTTTCTCCTGAAAACACCGAGAAAATGTGGCCGGTATTTCAATACCACACCGTCTATATTTATATTTATTGCATATTGATATTAGCAAACCAATTTTCCCCGAAATATGTCGGTTGAACTGTAGCGCCGTCTATTGAAACATGCTAGCTAGTTGACAATACAAGTTACTTGTTGTATTACTCCTGGAAAAAAATTTTTTTTTCTTTAAAAGCCGAGCGAAGTTCTGCCATCCGGTAATATTTAATAAATATTAATGGTGTAAGGTGGGAGGTCACCCCACAACCTCCCAGGGTAGAGGTTAGATGATCCCAGGTTTTGGGAACCCTAATATGCTGCAATAATAATAATAATCGGTGAGCGGAGAGCCGTTTCATCAGATCGTTCCCGATCCGTCGCGCCAGGCCCAGTCAACATAACGGCCTTTACATGGAACCTGGTGAGCTCGCTCACTCGCAAGAACACTGTAACAAAATTATTAAGTAAAACACAACAGAAAACAAATAAATTTCTTTGGTTTATTCCAAAAATCTCCCTATTATGATACATTTTTTATGTTTTTGCTTGACTTTATCTAAAAAACAATACCAAAATCATAATCCAATGTTTACGCATTTTAGAGGTATCTATTATTGCTTGAACAAAGCGTCTTTGCCAGTGCTTGTCTCCAAAACCGAGTAGGTAACTTTGAACAACTACTTCCATAACATTTTTAAATTAAAAACTGATTCTCTGTTTATTTTGCATTAATTATTTTACCCCAATGTTATGAAATCTTAAATTTAATTCGATATGTTACTGTTGCGTTTTTTTTTTACTACGTCGGGTGGCAGACAAGCATACGGCCCGCCTGATGTGAAGCGGTTATCGTAGCCATATTAACGCTCGCAACATAAAATGTCGCTCACGCGCCGCCACACCCGCTGCCAACGCAGCATCTCCTTCCTTTCTGGTGACCTCACTCACTCGCAGGAACACGACAACCCTCAAAGGAATTGTTATTTTGCTGCGGTATTCTGTGCGGTGGAGGTACATTCCCCAGTCGGGTAGCTTACAATTACGCTCCCTATCTCTCTTTTCGCCAGAGCTTCGTTTGTCAGTCAGCACCGCGTGCAGGTGAAGTTGGGTTTGGTTCAAAGATGTTGATGAACCACTTACACCCCAAAATTATGTTACCTATACTTATGCAAAGTCTGTCTTTAAAGATAACAATAAGCCGTTACATTACCAAAATCGTAACCCAATGCGTGCGAGTTTAAACGCGAGCATTGGGTTATGATTTTGGTATTGTTTTTTTAGGGAAACTCAAATAGTTTTTTAAACAAATCATAAATAAAGCATCATAATGGGAAGGTTTTTGGAATAATCCAAAGGAACTTATTTTATCTAGGTACTCTCATACTAAAATTCAGAGATTAAAAAACTAAACACAGAATCTTAATGTCAGTCTTTTACGCACAAGCCATCAAAATAAATTTATGGACAACTGTATCGAAAAATAACTTTTTTTCCATTTCGATACAGCAGCAAGCAGGTTGCAATGTCAATGCAGTGGAACCTTGCAAAAAATTGCTACATAATCTGTGAACGCGGCGCATCACGCATGCTCGATCTGCAAATGGATTTATAAGTAAGAAATAAAGCTGTTAAATTAACTTCATGGTTTTATTTAAAATATTATTATCATCTATTTCATGAGATTAGATAAAACAGGTAGTGTATGAAACTGCACATAATTAGGTCTTAAAATACTCGTGTGACGCTATTATCACATTCGCCTTCGGCTCATGTGATAAACTCACACTCGTGTTTTAAGAACCCTTATTATGCAACAGTTTCATAAACTACATTTTTTTCTGTTTTTTAACGTAAACATTTTGTTAATTTTTTTTTTTTACAATGTAGCACTTTCTTTCGGCACTTTATTGATACTTATTATGAGGTTGCCACATTTTATGGCTATCCGGCAGTGTTTTTTTTAAAGTCAATGCGACTTCAACATTTACTGCTAGCCGTTATAAAATTCTGAGCACAGCGTAGGATCCAAGGCGGGTACTACACAAATTTTGATTAATTACAAGTACGACAAGAACTTATGGTCACCCTGTTTAGTGAACGAAGGTAAAGACATAGTATAAATAGAGAAGTAAGGTAACTTCATACAAACGCACCGAGCGCGGTTTGTACGTGAGCGCGCCCGTACGTATGGCCGTCGCACGCACACACTGACAACATTTATAGGTGTTTAATGGGGCGCCAGTCGGGGCTGCGCCGTACGCAAAACGTCCCGCTTCCACGCAAGTTTCGCGCCTGCACTGACGTTCGTTAATAATTTGAACATATTGATACCTACCTACGTCGTATATAACAGAACTACAAATACGTTAAAGATGGCTACAAAGTCGACTAGTCATAAAAACATTGCAGTGTTCATGGATGTTTCAATAACAATTTGTCAAATCCAGAATTATCTTTTTTCTTTTTTATTCTTCTTAGATTTCCACACCCGAAGGGTAAAAACGGGACCCTATTACTAAGACTCCGTCCGGTGTCAGTCTGTCACTAGGGGCTGTATCTCATGAACCGTGATAGCTACACAGTTAAAATTTTCACAAATGATGTATTTCTGTTGGCGCTATAACAACAAATACTAAAAACAGAATATAATAAATATTTAAGGGAAGTCCCATTCAACAAACATGATTGTTTGTCGTACATAACCCTTCGTGACCGAGGCCGACTCGCACTTGGCCGGTTTTTTGTTACAGATCCCTAATACTTACCCTACTTAATTTTGTATTTTATACCTTACCTAATTTTATATATAGAGATTGATAAGTATTTTTGACGGTTGAATAAACGAGAGAGACGGCCCGACGTATTTAGTCTATTATCGCCCGCTAGCCGAGTCGTTTTACTGCTTTATTTTTACTATGGTAAAGAGAAATGGAAACAGTAGATAAAATAAACTTACATTTTTCACAATTATAAAGTTACCTCTAGCCAAGTAGCTCCACATTTTTTTTTTTCGCACATAGAAAATAACTTCACATTAGTATTCACACTTTATTTATAACTAGCGACCCGCCCCGGCTTCAGACGGGTGCAATACTGATACCGGCTCCCAAATTTGTCGCTCTCCCGTTAAAGAGCTTTAAGGTTTTTTTGTGGCAGTGCCGGAATAAGCTTATTTCGGCACAGCCCACTCGGGATCTATTAAACTACACAACATAGCGAAGATATGTATTCCCCCAGAATTAGTCGTTAATTTGTCGAATTCAGTCACCAAGTATCAGAATTAGTCGACCTCCCGTTAAAAAGTTATAAGTATTTTTTTATGGCAGTGCCGAAATAAGCCTTGTTTCGGCACTGCCCAATAAAACTACAACACCTAGCGAAAATCTGATTTCACCCAGATGTTGCCTTGTATTTGTCGGAAATAAAACACAGCTGGTCGATGCTAATTAAAAAGTTACACGTATTTTGATAACTCTCCTATTAAGTATAGTCCGAGATCTTGCATCAAAATTATATCATGCACAAAATGCAACATTAAAGTTTTTTTCATTCCGATTTTTTTTTCATTCAGAATTTCCATAATACTTTACAATTAATTTTAAATAAAACTATACCTAAGAAAACTATCAAAATAAAAAATAAAAACAATAAAAAATGGCTTACAAAAGGCATCCGAATGTCATGTAAAAATAAAAGACTGTTAAAAATATTGGTAAATAGCTCTAGGGACCCAACTTTAAAAAAATATTACAAAAAATACGAAAAAATACTCAAAAAGGCTATAATAAAATCTAAAAGATTACAATATACAAAAAGTGTTAAGAATTCAAATAATGTAGTCAAAACTATGTGGGAAATTATTAAACAGCGTACGAATAAAACCACAAAAAAGCTTAATCTAAATATAGAATTGAATGTCCACAATAAACTAACGTCGAATCCGAAGATAGTCGCAAATACTTTCAATGAGTATTTTGCATCGGTGGGGAAACAAACCGGTTCTACGCCTCGGAACGGCCGGTCGGTGTTAAACTCACCAGATAACACGATGTACCTGCGCCCGGTCGAACTGCGCGAAGTAAACACTATTTTACGTAATCTCAAAAGTAAACATAGTTATGGAATTGACGAGTTGCCCCCTGTTATTATCAAACAATGTGCGGATGAATTAACATTACCCTTTTATTTATTAATTAACCAATCTTTTGACGAAGGCACCTGTCCGGATATGATAAAAGACTCCATTATAAAACCAGTTTTCAAAAAGGGACCTAGAACTGATACGAGCAACTATCGGCCAATTGCATTGTTACCGACACCCTCAAAAGTCTTTGAGAAAGCAATTTGTAATCAAATCACTTCCTTCTGCGAAACCTTTGACATTTTCGATGATTCACAGAACGGGTTCCGTAAAAATCGTTCTACCACACTAGCGACGTACAAATACATACAGGAAATTTTAAAAATTATAAATGATAAAAAATATGCAATTGGAATCTTGCTAGACATGACAAAAGCTTATGACAAAGTGCAATATAATATTTTGTTAAATAAATTATACGGAGTGGGAATAAGGGGCTTAGCTTACGATTGGCTTAAATCATATCTACAAGACCGAAGACAATACGCAGAAATAGAAAGCTACGACCATACGACCGGGAAAATAATGACAGTTAGATCAGAGTTACAAACTTTAAATTCCTCTATTCCGCAGGGTAGCGTAATTGGGTGTATGATGTTTTTACTTTACATAAACGACCTCCCAAAGAACATAAACCAAACAAGTGTTCTCTTTGCGGACGACATTTCGATACTAACACCTTATTCAATGACCGATAATTTTGACGAAAAACTTACAAACATCTTGGACACAATAGTAGCCTGGTTAGAAGACCACAATTTAGAAATTAACTTTTTAAAAACAAGAATTATGCAATACAGACCTTATCAAAAGCAGGCTCTTAATGTCGATTTCAAGTATAACGGGATCAAACTCGAGTGTGCAGAAAAATTTACTCTACTTGGACTAACACTCGATAGTAATATCAATTGGAAGGCTCATGTCGATAACATAGCAATGAAACTGTCTAAATTTATTTATGCACTTAAGGAACTCAAAAAATCCACTGATAAAAAAACCTCAATCACAGCCTACTTCGCTTATGCCTATGCGTGGCTGAATTACGGAGTCATTCTTTGGGGTAATAGTACAGACACAAACACATTATTTACTTTACAGAAAAAATGTATTAGAATAATAGAAAATATTGAAGCCAGAGAAAGCTGCAAACCATATTTCAAAATATTAAAAATATTAACTTTACCTAGCATGTACATTTTGGAAGCCTGTAAATTCGTAAAAAAGTATCCTCATTTTTACACAAAAATAGGAGATTTACCCCGACGCTATCCTACTCGATACAAAGACAAATTAATACCAACAACTTCGAAACTCAAACTAGTCTGTTCAGGTCCACTGTCTATGTCTATAAAAATTTATAATGCGTTGCCGGACGAGTTCAAAACAGAAGACAACCAGAAGCAATTCATAAATAAACTGAAACAGTTTTTAATACAGAAAAGCTATTATTCCTTAGACGAATTTCTAAACGATAAAGACAAAAAGTTATGTAAATAAATAAACATTAGTACAGTACTACTATTAAACATGACCAAATAATTTTGTTTGACATACGAATATTGAAATATTTTTTTTTATTATTTATAACTAATGAAATACTATTATTATTGACATTTCATTGAAATTAAATTAACATACTTTATGACTAAAATAATATGTTTATTATTATAAATTATAGACATTCATATAATACCTACATAAATAGACAAAATATTGATATTAACAATGAATAGACAATGATTGACATCAAAACTTATTTTAATTTTGTTCTAAATTTTTTTTTTTTAACAAACACATTTTTTACATACATATAAGATTAATTGTCATATATATATATATATATTTCTTTTTTAAATAAAAATTAATAAACAGAGAAACGTTGTTAAATCCATCTGCCGTACCTCGGAAACCGCTAACACATCTTTGCAATGCCCAACAGGGTTCATATGTATGTAATAATCTGTATACTGTATAAACATCCTTATAACTATGTACTACATATGAAATGCAATAAAGATATTGAGTATTGAGTATTTATTTCCTTCCTTTAAAATACAAATACTTCTTTAGTATTGGTACAGTATAAGTAATAGTACTACTTTAATGATTTATTAGAGATGGCCCCATCCTTTGAAGAACCATCTGATGAATTTGCCACGGGCCCCTGATGGTATAGTTACGCCACTGGTAGTTTATTAGTTATTTATTAGATGGGCTCTCGGACGGACATCCAACTTTTCGGCCTATAACTCGCTTATCAGACTTTCACAAAATCTAATACCAAGTTACATATTTCTATTAAGATGTTCACTAAAAGTGTTTAGTTCAGTTAAAATCCTTTGAAACCGCATACATATCGCTTGGTATATTAACTTTATGGTACATATTATCTACTGGCAGTCTAGGCACCTACCATTTACCTTGCAGCATGTATTTTGATTTTAACTGATATGATTCCGACTGGTGAGAAATGTTTAAAAAATGCTCTAGAAAAATCTATGAATTTTTATATTACTTTGGGTGGCAGACAAGACATACGGCCCGCCTTTTAAGATACGACTACCGTAACCATATTAACGCTCGCAAATCGCAACATGAAATATTGCAACATCGCTCACGCGTTGTCAACCCCGCTACCAACGCAGGCAATTTCCTTCCTGATGACCTCACCCACTCGCAGGAACACTACTTACAAAGGAATTGTTAATTGGCTGCGGTATTCGGTGAGGTGGAGGTATTTCCTTGAACGGGCAGGTTACATTTACGCTCGCCTTCTCTTGCCAGAGCCTCGTATATCATTCAGCAGGGGGCACCACGTGCAGGTGAGGGTGGCTTTGGCTCAAAAATAGTGGTGAGCCACAGACATACATTAAATAGGATTCGTTTCAAAAATTAAGGAGTGTTTCCTTTGATTGAAATTTCCAATCACCATTGAGAGTAATTTGCCTCCGGCTAGCAATGGTGACATTTAAAAATTCCACCCTGTACACCTATAGTACAGTCATTTGGCTTTACAAAAAAAAAGGTTAATACATAAATTGTAGGAAATTGTCTCTGGTTTCATTTTGTATAACTGTTTTTATCGTAAAATGAGTCGGAAAGGAGATATTGCCAAAAAACTGCTTTTAATTTAACTTTTCAATATGGCGGCAAAAAATACAAGGTGGCAAAGTTGAAATTAGGAAAGAGCACATCAAAATCTATAAAATTGCCAATTATCAAAACTCCCGGAAAACTTTCCGGGTAAAACTACCAAATGACTGTACTACTAGCAACAACTGTGTATTAAATTTTTCATAATAGACGAGGCGTAGAAATAAAACAAATGAATTCTCCGCAAAATAAATTTATTTTATTATTATAATTATCCACTTAAATATACATCGATGTAACAAATTGTGAGTGAAAATATCAACACAATCTTAGTTAAATATATTTTATGATAAATGCATTATTATATGTACTTAACACCCGGGCAGAAAATGAAAGTAGGTCGCTATACGAGTTATTTATATAACAAAAAACAGATCAATGCTTTTACAGTTAACTTATCAAATTATATTTTACAGATTTGCTTTATTTCATGTTAATTTTATTACTATACATTGGATAATAATTACATAAAGGGAAATTAAACTCGTCGCGGCCTGACAGGATTGAGGCGCCTCACTTGTATATTGTACAAATGTGGAAATGTAAAGCTTCTAAAGTAATGTTATGTCTAATTAATATTTATCCAATTAGCAGGTCTGTTACGATCAGAAGTTCCCGCGGCCGAGATGCGGGTTGCTCTCGTGAACACTGGGAAAAGACAAAAGTAGAATTAGATGAAAGTGTTCGTTTAAATTTGAGAGTATGAAACGACAACAAATAGTTATAAAAGTTAGTTTAGTAAGAAATAGAATGAGACACAAGACTGCAGCGTGAGGAAGAATCGTCTTGAGTCGAAGTGCGTGCAAGCGGTTTGTAGGCAGATTAGTGATTCCTTGTTATAGTGAATCAAAACAACAAAATCACTAGTCTTCCATACAACACGCCGCCACCGACGCCGGTTAGTTGATGGATACCTAGAAACGTTAGTTACCAAACGTGTTAGCATACAAATATATCACACAGTTAAATGAGGTTTTAATATTAAATTAATGTCGTCTATGTACATCAGGGGTTCCCAACCGGTGGTCAGTGAGAGGTCCGTGATACAAACTTGTAATGAAAGAGATTGAGCACTTATACAAAATACTCAAATCTCGAGTTATAAAATAGTGAATTTATATGACAACAACCCTACACGCAACAAGAACCTCGTAGTGGTCCGGTCCGCGAACAAAAATATGTTGGGAACCACTGATGTACATGAATGTGAAATGAATGAAAAGTATACAGTATTCGACATAAACCTATCTACAATCATTAGTTACAATGGAAAATAACTTATAATGAATTACATGTGAAAATTTCTCATGGAAATACAGTTTTAGGATATAATTGCTATGTGTTAATCAAAATGATATGAATGATAGAGAATGATAAACAAGAATAATTGCGGTGAAATGAATAAAATGTACAAGACCATACAAGACTACACTCGACACTACAAACAATCGTCAGGAGTTTTACCTGAGCCGCACAACATGGACGCCAAAGGATCAACAAGCTACTAAATCTTAGTATTTTTTGCTGCCAAGTCGGGAAACTCTTCAAACATTCTAGTGTCAAAATAATGCGTGTTAGTAATGACAAAGTATGATCATGTCTTCAACTGCTAGAGGTGGGTTAACGGACACTAATTAGCAGCGATTTGTTATCATCGCATGCACAGCAGCAATCGTTTGTACGAAGCGAGGATGTCACTATCGACACGTCGAACAATTATAAGCATATTAAAGAAATAATTAAATAATTGTGTCAGGTGCTTTTATGGCAATGTTTTAAAATATTTTGAAAATGGGTGGGTACACACGGATCTTGCATAGATCATAAGCAATAAGTTTTTTACATTTTTTTTATGACTAATCTTGGCTCAAATTAGTTTACATATCTCTACGATTTAATATTGGGTTCATTCTGTTATGATTTGCGTGGTGGCCCATGTGCGCCAATGTGTTTAAAGTGTAACGTCGTCGACATGCCCTAACCTTTGCTGCAGCAGGTACTGTGCCATCTTTATGCGCTGCGGTGTACCGGTGATGGTGATGATGCGGTCGTTGGACCCTTGCAGCGGCTCCGCTATCTCGATGCTGGCGCCGCTTTCCATGCGGATTTTGCGGATTCGCGATCCAGCCTTGCCGATTATGGCACCCGCCAGCTGCAACAATATACATAATATGATTTTACCAGGTGTAATTGTCCATATGAAATTATAATATCTTTATAATTTCATATGTCCATATGAAATTATAATATCTTTATAATTTCATATGGACAATTACACCTATCCACAACTATCCAGTCGAAGTACGTCCGGTGTACCGCCCTGACTCACAATATTTCGTTCGTCATCATCACTCGGTTCATACTTTGAGGGGCCGTCGTCGAACACGTCGTCAACTACGGTTAATTCTCCAGATAGTAGAAAGAAAGGAGTTACTGCGTTCGCACGGGGGTGGCAACATGGCCACGGTAACTACTTCACATCAGGCGGGTCGTGAGCTCGTCTGTCACCCGACCAAGATTAAAAAAAATATCCTGCAGATAATAGAACAGATTATCATCCGTCACAACTCCACTTACATCTTTCGGAATGGTAACTTGCGTGGAAGATTCCTGCTGGTTTCCACCGTTACTGCTGAAAGAGGCGCCGGAGCCGCCGCCACCGCCGCTGCGACCTCCGAAGCCGCTCCCGCCGAAGTTGCCGCCGCCGCCGCCGAAGCCGCCGCGCGGGTGTCCGAAGTTGCCGCGAGGCGGCGGGCCGCCGTAGTCGTTGAAGGGCTGCCGGCTGGGCGGCGGGCCGCCGGGGCCGCGCGGGGGCGGCGGGCCGCGCGGGCCCGGCCCGCGGCCGCCGGGGCCCATGGGCGGCCGCCCGCCGCGCGGGGACAGCCCGCTGCGGCCTCCGCCGCGCCCGCCGGAGCCCTGCCCGCCGCCGAAGCCACCGTATTCGTCGGCGTAGAAATCATCGTAGTTGTGCGGATCGTAGTTCTCGACGCTGCCTTTTATGGGTACCTGGAAGGTGGTCGACGATATTTTATCGCAATAACCGCTATCTGCGACCGGCTGTCGTTCGACAATGAGATGCATTACATGAACCCTAATTATGACACCCGCCAGTAACTAAATTAAAAATGAGTCCCTGGTATCGAGGTAATCGAGACGATTGCCTAAGTACGTTGTTGTCCAACCGATCGGAGACGATACGTATGGAAGTATTAGAGCAGCACAAAATACATCCCATAACTTTTCACCGGTAACTAATCAAGTAAACGGTATTTATATTACACATTGTTCCCAAAACAAAACTTAATCATAGAGTAAAAAAAATGTACTAATGACAAAACTATGACCATCTTTATGTGGTTGAAAAGTAAATTATCATCTTTTAATGTCATCATGTAGACCCAGTTGTACAGCAATCATTATCTCCACTTATGCACACCACACGCATCCCTGTTCCGTGTGATATTCTCACCTGTCGCACGAGCTCGATCACCTCCCTGATGCCGGCGGCCACGGCGTCCGCCTTGCCCACCAGCTGCACCACGCGCTCCGTGCTCTGCGGCGCCGGATTAGAGAATATCTTCAGCCTAGCGCCCGTTTGCTGCAACACAATACAAACATATTTAGTTCGAATGTTTCACTAAGTTGACGATGCCTCGCCCTCTTTTGAGCGTGACGTCTATAATTTTTACTACAAAAGTGACGTTCAAACATATATGTTACGCTACTCGTATGTGAAACTGACACATGTCAACTGACGGCTATAAGGTGGGTGACGCGCCTAATGGAAAGTATGATGATCATTGGCTTACACGACCGAATTATTTTGTAGTTCATTTCAAAAGATTAAGATAGATGTCTTTGTGAAACCCAACATAATTTATCTGGAATAAAAAGCCGGAAAAAGATATTGTCACCGTTAAACAAAAAGAGACTCAAGTCTCAAAAATCAAGAGACAAAATCATCAAAAATTGACGTAAATAAAATTGCAATTACTCGCCAATAAAATTACGTAAGTACCCCAGGCATCATTGAACCGAGTTTGTAATATTTGAAATATCAATTTCTATAATTTACCGTCGTTAGATAACTTCACGGTGAAGTATATAGGGCGAGCCGGGTGGTACCGCGATAACGGTCACTGGTAGAAGAGCCGTAGGGCGTTCATCGGTGACGTTTGACAGCGCGCATGGGGCGGGCGGCAGGGCGGCTGCGCCGGCGGATCGACCGGCGCACGTGGCCGCCGCCGCCGCCGCGCCGCACGCACAAACAACACCCGCGAGCGGACAACACGCCGACACGGCAACACGCCCGAGGACACTGACTCGACGATAACATACTGCTACGCCGATACCCGCCGAAACACGCGCCCGCCGCCGCCGCACTCGCACACATCACAACTCAGTAACGATCCATAGAAGATCACACCGCCTAACATTAATTAACGAATCAAACTAAATTTTCTCAAACTCTGTATTACACATAATTCAACTGGTCCGAAATCAATGTAGTTATCTAATGCAGCGGCAGCACTTCAAACATAAGTTTGGAGCGTCCAACGATCATCCTCGGAAGGTGGCTGGCGACCGAATGACGCGAGGAGCGCGGCTGCATCACCTGCCCGCGCCCTTCCATGCGCTCTGCACTTGTATGGCTCCCCGACACGCCTACACCACACAACCTCGAGAGGCTCGACTTCGAGCCATCTGTCGCGGAAGAATTTCTTTATAGACAACTCTCGTCTTTGTTAAACGAAGAGCTAACCTAATGTTTGGTCCCATCAAATATTGATTGGCTTAGGGTATTGATTGATACTTACGTATTGGGTTGTTGTTCGAGTTGTTAAATTCTTGTTTCAACGGATTGTCTTTAGAATTAATCCGCACTCTTTCATATCTGAGACACATAAGTTTTTTAATTTTGAAGAGCATTCTTAGGACAAAAAAAAGTATAGTTACGGTATTAATCAACATCTTAATTCTTTTCCTCGAGATCTCCTCACTTTAGTCTAATTATTTTCCTTTGTCTTGTAAGTCATATTTCACATTTTTGGAATTTTCAGGTTTTAGTTATTATTAATTTGTCAGAATAAGCAACCAGCAAAACAAATATTCGGTCTAAAGAGAAGTCAGATGCAAGACGAGTCGAACCATGCCAAGAGATTAGCAAAACGGCGAATAGACGATCATGATAAGCCACGTATACGTTAAGACGAGACAACTTCCAATGAGAGCAAGTTGGTACTGTCGGAAAGGAAGATCTTGAGGGAAATTTTGAGATTGAGTCGGACTCGGAAATGTACATAAAAGGAAGGATTGTTTTCCACAGAGAGCTAACATGTATCGACCGAGTGGCCGTCTGGCCGTCAATCAGTCAAGGCCACTGTGCCTGAAGATTGGCGAGACTCTGGACTGGAAGTTAACGCTATAATAAACGTGTATCATTCTTTTGCGACTGAGATAGTCCGACTGCAGGCAAACTATTTTCTATGCGGTTAAATACCAACCAAAATAGAACTGCAATTATGTAGCTAGTTTTCAGTCCTAAACTTCACATGTCACCCTAAGAGTGGATATTTTTAAAGACTTATACCACGCAAAACCGAAAGGAACCGAAAGATTCGAAGAAGTTATTTCTTGATCATATGTATTAGCCGTCTACCAGATCACGACGATAGGCGCGAATTTGTTCGGAGCCGTTGCTGAATAGGGCGAAGCCTTACCACAGCTAGTGCGGTTCGATCGGAAACGGAAGCGGACTCGCGTGCCACGTAATTGTCGGTGTCACCGCGGCAGCGGCGGCGGCGCGCTAATTACACCTACATCAACGACATGTGCGATGACGGTTCAAATTACATGTATTCGATCACTATCGGACATGTTTCAAACATAATATTATATACTGTGTTGTATATTGACGTATGTAGTAGACTAACCATGCGCCCTGGTTTATCCCGTATAAGGTGGTAAATGATTAAATACTCATAGGTCGCCTTCCAAAGAAATTCTCTAAGGCCGCTAGCACACGGCGTATTTAAAACGCGTACATGCAGATTTTTGCGTTTGTATAGATTCAAACATACGTAAAACGCAATACACGAGTAATGTGTATGTTATCTATTCAATAGATTCGCTTATTTTTACGTTTTTTTTCTTTTTAAAAGCAGTGTTAAAGCCAGCGTAAGCAGTGTAGTCTCAACAGGCACCATTGTACAACTCATCTGAACAAAACGTTGAAGCTACGAGCGACTAGAACGCATCTGTATCGCTGTGTCTGCAGTATACGCGCGTTTCACGATCACCCCGTGTGCTTAGGGTTACAAGGTTGCGTTTGAATCTCCTTTGAAACGCGTATACGCGCGTCGACTACGCGTTTAAAATACACCGTGTGCTTAGGCTCTAAATGATGGTAAAAGTAGTTTCAAAGTTTTTAAGATGACCCGTTGATGATTTTGAAGGCAGTGATCTGGATTTTTCTCACCAATTACAAAACATCATACTATATATAATTTTGGCTACCTGATCCTTCATGTAAATGAACTTCATTTAGTCAGTTGCTGTTACACGAATCGTTCTTTTATTAAAACCAAAAAAATCGCGAAGTAAACCCTAAACAGACATGTACATTTTATGGACATACTGGACAGAGGAATTCCTCAAAATTTCCTACATAGGTTAGTTTAAGCACAATGCCAGTTGGATTTCTTTAAAAAAAAGGCTGTAGATCTTTATTAGGAGAAAGCCAGTAGCAGCGCGCGCTTTCGCTTGGAAATATATAATCAGTATGGAATATTCCATCAAAGCGTCACCTTAATAGGCACAGTATAACTATGTGAAAAAATGGGGTTTGGCAGTGTCATGGATATGGCAGCGTGTTGAATGTGAATAAGTTATATGCGCTAAAATTTTCTCAAAATGGCAGCGCTTCCCCCTCTCCCGCACGCGATGTTCCATAGTTCTCACTTAGCGTAATAAATTCTTTGATCCTTCATCTATCCAGTGGTGTTGTTGAATTTTGGATGAAGATGATAGATTTGTAGCTGCAACGCCAAACTGTATCCCCCGATTTTGTTATCATTCGTTTTTCTGAATTGCCACAATTTTAAAGGAAGCAATTTTAAAGACGTATTCACATCAAAAATTGACAAACAAGACACAGTAGGAACTTCGTTAGGGACTGTTTGTGGTCTTTATCAGTAACCTATTATTTTCACTGGTTTACCAGTGCTCTCCTTAAAAAATAAACTTCTTCAAACGAATTAAATTAGAAAAGCTTGCAAATGATTCAGTTTAACTTCTCAACAATTTAATTTTAACATCCGTTATAATATTACTTGGAAACAAAGACATTAGTCGATCTCATCAATCAAGCAGTTGAATTTAGCGGCTATATGATCAAAATCTGTGTAGATTTCCTCCACCCCTCGTCTATTTTTTACCCAGACCATTTACCTACCAAAGAGGATGTGTTGGTACACAAAAAGTAGGACCGTCACGTGCGCGCCGCTCCGGTAATGCGAGCCCGGCGCCGCGCGCTTCCGACGGATGAAACCCTGTCCTCACTCATGGGTATAACCCCTTAGTCACAATACAATAGTATTCCTATTATTTCTCATCCTCATCAACTCAAAGAAGACGATAATAAATGTCCGCTCTAGTTTATTATTATCGATATGATGCTATTTACTTAACCCTAAAAATACTTTTAACTTCAGTTCGGGATCTTTAGTATAAGTCATATAAAAATATCTAAACTAAATGCACTTCGACTACTCGCAGGTGGAGATCGGTTAGGAGAGGGTAATCAAAAGGCGATGGAACCATATGTTCCGAATTCGTATGAGTATGTAAGAAAGGAACCCTCGCATCGTTCGGGCATTGTGCAAGTAGGTAGGTCGCGGCCAGGTGCGCGCACGCTTTTTGTGCGCCTTCCGGCGGCTGCGCGCGCACCTGCCGCGACAGCGCCAGCTGCCCCCGCACGCGCCCGCCGCCGCCGTCGCGCGCTTTGTATGCCTTACTTCATCAGTTTGAAACTTTCAGATTCAGACCAGGGAAAATTTTACTATACCAAACAAATGACTATTATTCTGTAAAAAAAAAAATATTGTCCAAGGACGATAATTAACTTATGATCTTTTACTCTAATCGAAGGGAGTTTTACTCGTAAACACGAGCAATAGACCATCATAGTTTCGGGACACTAATAATGTGAGTAATACACAGAAATAGTTTTCAGGATAAAAGCGAGCTTTGTCGCGGGAAACAGCTAGTAATAAATATAAATCCACACATTGTGTTTATTGTACCGCGCCAGGTAAACGGCCATTCGCATGTTACACTTTTTATAGGCTCCTCATTCCTCATACAACGTCCAACAAAGGATACGCAGGAACAGCTGATCGATAGCGAAAAGAAATTACATAATAAAAATAATACTCGCTCAGGTAGACGATGTGTGCATTGCCATTTCGGTTAAAATTAATGGACTGTAATATTGCAAATATGCATGCAAGTCGATTAGTGGAGTAGTAAGGCTACTGGAACGTAAAAGTCTGCGCTGAAGTTCACACTTAGCTGTTTCCGTTATTTTACGAATTCTCATCAGGCGAGTGGGCCATGTGATATGATAATACTATTCTAGAGCTATTAAAAGGACTAAAACGTACGGTAACCTATTTTTCTGGCGAATACATTGTCTACGGCAAGTCGTTTGTAATCCCAAATGACAAATTACAAAATGGTGTATTAGTCCACTGGGACCAGTTGTAGTTGACTATCTACTTATGCGTTTTGAAAACACGTTCAAACCATTATCAATGTACTCAAATAGCAGTTAAAACACACCGTGGAGTCCCTGTAACTCGAGTTATGAAACGTAACACCGCTAGATTGCAAAGTTGCTCCCGTACAGACGTTTTAAAACTTTCATAGAGAAGTTCCGCGGGTTGTAATTGATCCGCAGCGGGATGCACTCTATAGTTATGCTCTCGTTTAACTTGTTTGTGCCTCCAGATATTCTAGCTAGACGGAACTAAGCGCCCTTAAATTATAATATTGTAACAACTATGTTGTGCTATGCGTCAACAAGCACATCAATCCTTTTAATTTCTCCATTGAGATGATATTGTTGAAGTGCAATAAGTTATTTTCTGTTGCTTACGGCTAGGTTCCCGTAATATTTTTTTATGCGTATCTAACTAAAAATTACAGCTCTCTTTTCTATTTTTATGTTACGCGGGGCAAAGCTTCGCAGTGTCATTTATTGTTAGGATAACATAACGTAAATAGAACAACGAATCTTGACAAATATATAGAATCATCTGATAAAAAGATAATATACGAGATGGAGCCGGCAGCTGTTGCCACATCTGCGCGTCATCCTGAGCCGCGCACCACGTGCCCGAATACCTATGCGATAAAAAAATATTCCCGACTAACTGTAACTGCACTCCGCAGATGACTATTAACATGTTGTTAAAAGCCTGCCCATCTGCTCGCCCACCTTTACGTTACGATGCTCCATAAAACATTTAACGTTTCTTTTGACAAACACGTCGTTTTAAGTTTATTTAATGATAAAATAAAACGCTAAATCTCACCTCCCTGAGCTCCTTGATCTTCGCGCCTCCTTTGCCGATGACACAGCCGGCTCGGCTCTGATGGATCAATAGACGTACATCAAGATCTTCGTTATTCCTTCCATCCTTTGGAAAGCCCTAACAAAATAAATCCATATTGAGTTGGAGCGAGACACTAAAGAAATATACTTTACGAATCATACTTTACATTTTTCAGAAATATTACTTACATCAGCCAGATTGGGAAGAATATCTTTGACGATTTCCAAAATCGTATCTATATCCGAGGCCGTTATTGAGAGGACACTGAAAAACAAATATACAATTGTAATACAAGTCATATGACAATAAACGTTGATAAAAATCAAAACATAGTATTAATCGATAAATAAATCAACGGTCAGGGAGGTCTGTTTGCCGGATTGTATTTAAAGCATGATAAGATGAAAAAGTGATGTCGATAGAGCTCACGGGTCGAGTAGAAGGCGGCGTCCAGTGCGGACAGACTCAGGGAGAGGTTACAGTCCTGAGGGAAGAGTACTCGTGGTGGCGATAATGAGCGGGATAAGGCGACACCGAGGTCTAGATCGTAAGAGAAAAGGCGTACGGTGCGGAGAGTGCATCGTTCTGCAGAGTGTCGTGAGGTGACGGGCTACGGCGTACCGAATGAAGCGCCTAACGGCGGGATCTGATGACGGTTCAAACACGATCTGACTCCTGACTGTTGACAGAATACAAAGAGTTCGAGTCGGGTTGTTTAACGAGAGTAGATGTTGGCGATATAGTTTACCGTTCGGGGCCGGGGCAATCTGGGACTGTTATAGAGGCTTTGTACTGCGTGGCGGGGCGGGCGGCGGGTGCGGGGCAGCGGCGTCCGGAGGCGGGACCGGCAACAAGACACGCTGTAGCGGCGCGCCACGCGCCACGCACCACGCGCCTCCACCGCCCACCGCCACCGCGGGCCGGTGGAGGCGCGCGGCGAGCGGCGCGCGGCGCGAGCGCAAGGACAGAGGCGTCTCGGGGGCGCTAAACACCTGTAACTGGCTGCCGGGGGGTTATTCTGTCTACTGCCTACGGACAGGCCGCTGGCGCGAGACTCGGTGGCGGTAACGACCGCTCACACGCTGCTTCTTTAGTTCTACATCTTGATACTGTTGCGGTTTCTACGAGACATGTGATGTCACTGAACATCAGCATAGAACGCACGAGATAGGGTCTGGTTGTTTGAATCTTTTCAATCCGAGCTTCGAATGAGCCTCATAGCGGTACATAGTTAGTTATACTTATGATTGGTACCTGGAGCGAAAAACTTTAAAAGAGTACATTAAAATATAAAATCTAACTAAAGCATAATGTATTCATAATTATCTAATAACGTGAATGAATTATATTGCAAAAACTACTATTTTTAATTATTCTAGTTATCTACTTAATCGTGGTTACAATTTCCTTTACTACCTGCAGATTAAATTTTGTGTAATCAATAAGAAGTTAATTAGTATAAAATTACAATGGACTGATACAAATGGTACAATAAATATGTAATCGAGTCTACCTGTATCGAGGGGGTCGTATTGGAACATTGAAGGTGTATTCCACCTGTATTAATTATAAACACTGACCTGGCTTCTAAGCTTTGATATATTGGAGCCTCCTTTCCCGATGATTGAGCCAGCAACCTGAGATAAAAACAACTTTATAGTTTCACAGATCAAAAACAACGTCTCTTATAAAAATCTCATTTCTGAGACCAGGGAATGCCTTCAATTGGAGGAGGTTTAGTGCATATTCTGCTATGGCACATTTGCATGCTAAGAGCTGGCAAGACTATTCCTAAACCGACAGAAGCCTACTACACACACAGGTTACTATACAGGTTGCAATTTTTTAATACCACCTGGATGGAAAGTACTCTAAAAAATGGAGACACAAAATGGACTTTCATTAAAAGGAAACATTCCTTTATTTTTGTTGTTAGGGAGTTGTTATTTAGCTGCGGTATTCTGTGAGGTGGAGCTACTTCCCCAGTCGAGCAGCTAAAAATTACGCCGCGCCCTACCTCTCTTTCGTAAGAGCATCTTTAGTAAATCAGCAGAGTGAACCACGGCTTTGACTCAAGATGGTGGGGAGCCACTATTCCCCAAAATCAATCACTCGATAGAGTCAATCCTATGGATCAAATCTCTCTTAACAAACATGGCTTTAATGAGATGAATGAAAGGCAAGCTCATTGTCCTACTAATTTCTTCTGATTAAATGTATTGTGAGTTCGATGGCAGCCGAAGTTTTACCCCCAGGACTGGATGAACTTCACTGCTCATTGCCTTTTTGGTGACCGCCCCTGTTGAAGCTAGTTATACAGAAGTCATTGACTCCTGTACTAGCTTTGGTGTCACAAGTCGTAGCAATGTGTGGTGGGGCCTGTCCCAATTATCGGATATTGCGAATAAATTTCATCTGAAAGCCATCTAGGCATATGGTATATGTATCAATTGAGAGTGGAGTGCATGTATCCTCACCTTGCTGGGTATCAGAAAAGTGATTTCATCGTCGGTTGGCCGCTGCCTCTTGTGGGAGGGGCCGTCATCACCGTAAGCGTCTCGCTTCATCACGGCGCCTAGAATTAAAGTATTCGTTAATCATGGTATTTGTAAATTTTAATTCTGGAAATTGATTTGCTTTTATATACAAGTAATTTATATTTTTTGTAGAGATTTAGCCTGATTTACAAGAGACTACTGAAATTTTCTGGTGTAAACTTAAAATTTGATAGGAATGCTGTTTTAGAACAATTAATAAGGCACATATTTCGGCGATTAAGTGTATTTGCTGAAAATCCTGAATACTACTACACTACTTCGTTATATTTACATACTGTCTAGACAAACCTAAACCTTAACCTGAATACAGTAGAAGCTCGATTAACCGGACTAATTGTTGTCGGTAGGCATTCGGATAATCCAGTGTATGAAGAAAATCGGGTTTATTTTTTACTACTTGATTAAATACGAGTACAACAAGTATAAATCAACGAAAATCAATGTTTCATAAGGTAATTATTAAGAGATACATTTTCCAACAAACATATTTTCTTAAAATACTGCAGCCTTAATCACGTTGACATTCTTAAATATGTAGATGTTGACACGCACGTCAGAGTGGAG
The DNA here is from genome assembly GCA_937001555.2 of Hypsopygia costalis. Taxonomy (NCBI): domain Eukaryota; kingdom Metazoa; phylum Arthropoda; class Insecta; order Lepidoptera; family Pyralidae; genus Hypsopygia; species Hypsopygia costalis. The sequence goes on from OW443342.2 coordinate 8,607,286, forward strand.
TAACATTTGCTAACTAAGTTGACTAAAACAATAACAAAATACTTGGGGGCAGTGATCCCTCTTGAGGGATCGCTGCCCCAAGCGCGCCATGGCACGGGCGGGGTACAGTTCCGACAAGTTCTTGGTTGCATAAATTCGATTTTTATGTATTTAATATAATTTTATTGGTCGGTGTTGGTAGTCCGGATAATCGCGAATCCGTATAACTGAGGGCCGGATAATCGAGTTTCTACTGTAGTTCACTCTCAAGTATTCTATGGTAAACTGGAAGAGATCTCCTCTGGGACAAGCCCGCCGTTGTATCTAATACTCTGGAAATGTAATTTTAGGTTCAAGTACTTACAATAAAGTTTTAGAAACAAACTAAAGTCATTACAGTCATTCTATACATATAATGCTTATGTATTTGTAGAATATCTGTGCAATAATTAGAGATACATAGATTACTATTTGACATTTATTAACACGACAATTATTAATTGTTTAGAAAATTGTGTAAATTCTTAAACTATGCATTGAATACCACTAGGTATTGAATACCACTAGGTAATTTACGCTAATGCCTAACCGGAAGAACATCTACTACCTACACGCGTCTTATTACTTGGCAGTCCATCAACTAACCACAAAACAATTCGATCACTTCAAATATATGGGTTATGCCATCTCAAACGATCGAAGCCGATATAACCTAGCGCATCAATACCTTGCGTTTTCGAGAACTGTCGAGCGTGTTATGCGACAATAGAATGCCGGTCCGTGTAAAGAGGAAGGTATATAAATTTGCAGTGCTCCCTGCTCTTATTTACGGTGCCGAATGCTGGTCCACGAACATCGATATTACAAAAACGCACACGACTTTAATAAGCATGTTACGTACAGAATGTCACCTTATTAGGAAGATTTAAGATCTGACCAATTGAACAGAAACTGTTCGAAACACGTCGTCTTGGATCATACGAACATATGATGAGTCGGCATTTCCTGGTGATCTCACTCAGTCGCAGAAAGAAAATAATCCTCTTAACTAATTGTTATTTAGATACCATGTACCCTACCTCTTTTTTACCCGAACCTCGTTTGTCAGTATGCAGGGTGCACCACCCGCAGGTGAGGTTGGCATTGGCTCAGAGATGATAATCGTTTCTTCCGAAGAAGAAGAAAGAAAAGACGTTTATTATATATAACATCTCGACGAAAGATGAGCATGAGGAACCACTCATTTTCATTTCGAGAAAATTTAAACAGGGCATGTATTCGTTCATTCGACATGGAAAACTCTTGAAACGAGATATTGCGAAATTGAAAAGAAAATTGTACTATTCAAAATCCCCGGCGACCCGTTCAGTTCTATTAAATTTACCTATGACGCATAACTACACTAAAACGAAAAGGTCGGTACAGCAACTAAAAAAAATAAAATAGCGGGCATTTTTTTTTTTTGTAATATTTCAAGATTTTAATTAAATAAAGATTTTAAGACGTTGTCATATTTCAATACCACACAAACCTTCAGATAGAAAATTTAAATCTTCATATTGTGATATGAGAATACCACATGTGACATCTGTGAGATTGAGGCGGGATTTAATATTTTTACTAAATTTTAATAGCGAAGTTTGTCCCTCTAACACAACAAGGACCATCGGATATAAATAAACAAAAAAAAACCCATTCATGTTGGGTTACAGTTAACATTACTTGACTTGCACGTTCGACACGATTAATGAGGAGGCTCGATTGCGCCGTTCAGCGAAATACCAAAAATTTAAAATAAACTTGTGTTTGTACCCACAGTAGATATTTTTTTTTCATTGCATTATTTTCTTATTGCTTTGCAATAAAGTTATGCAATATCGAGGTGGCGGTTTAAGAAGTTTTCTCACAACTTCATGAATCGATTTATACGTCTTATTACTAGTCTACCTAGTGTATTGTAATTACAAGGTTGCATAATAAATTTATAAGACATCTTCATTCTAATTGTCGGCCCTGGTTACTTATCTCTTTTGCTGACTGTACATCGAACTTTCTGAATATAATAATTTTCCAAGGCTTTCTTGGTGACCATTGAAGACCCTTTTTATTTTTATCACCTATAATTATTTCAGATCTATCGCTTAATTAATTTGAAGAGGTTTTCGCGGTTTGCAAAATTTTAGAATGGATATGAACCTTTATCGAGAACCCCAAAATTAAACCAATTATTAAGTACTAGAAAGCGATTACATCGTATTCGAGCTAGAGAATAATGCATTGGCAACGTCTACGAGCATGAGAATAGGATACAGGAAGAGAATGAGAAACGCGAGCGCCGCGGCTCACCCCGGGCATCAATCCCGTTATCTGTTCGCAAATTGATTACAAACGAAACCATAATGACACGAAATTAACATAACATAAAATCAATTAGGGTGAAACCCTCTAGTTGCAAATTGTGACGGACATGGTGGGTAAAAACATAGATTATTTGTTATCTACTCCTGCTATTCATATGATAAACTTCTACAAAACGCCTGGTTCTGGTTCTAGTGTACGGTTCTTAATTAAAAGTGGTTAAAAGTCTATCATCCCCGCTCGATCATTAATGATCAAGGTCATCCCATTGCACAATTTTTATCCGAACATACGCATGGAAACTTTGTGCTCTGTGGAAGTGTTCCATGGCAAACTATGAATTATATTGAATTCTTTACATGTAATATTAGAAGAAAATGTGAAAAATGCAGCAGTAATGCGACAAGATGCAGTTTGTCGTCGTTATTTTGCAACAATTTAAGGAGAATGAATTACCCGGTACATTACCCGGGAAACGCTTGAAGTATGGCTTTCAATGGCCGAAAGCCCAAGGTGTGCTGACGACATCAAAAGCAAGACTTGTTAATGTTATGAACCAAAGCAAGACAAAACTATTGGTAGTAGGGGACCTGCCAATTGTCTGAAAGGAATACCATCCATAATAAAATGTTATTAGGGACGTTTATATCTGGAATCCAAGATATGCAACGATAGCAGCTACGTATCGGAAATCAGAAGACGCATGTAAAATCACAAGAATTCGACCATGTGAGCACTCGTATTTTCTTGGAAACTTGGAATAAAAAGGCTAGGGTAAAAACAACGAATGGTAGCAGTCTAGATGTGGCGCCTGCTAGAAGCGAAAGCAGCTGACAATTTCATGTATAATTTTGCGCACCAATCGAATTAGCGCTATGTTCGGCCATATCACTATAGGGGAAGACGACAGTTTGGAATATATGTCTTTGTTGACACTACTGATGAGATACAAGAGAATACAAGGATACAAGAGATCACGTAGTCGATCAACAATACTCAAAAATAACGAGAGCCATATTTACGAGTGCGACTCCTTTCCCTGATGACAAACTGACAAACCACGGTCATTCATTAGTCATTACGGACTCGACAGCTGAGTTGCACCGAGTTTCCATAATTATGCCGGACCGATAATGTTCTTTATTTGATTTGATTTGGTCCGTATTTAATAATAATAATATAATTAATTTAAACACCCTTGACATTTGAGCGTCAGAGTAGATAAACTGGGCGGGGCAAATAACAATACTGAAAATGAACATAAAATTTTGTCTTTGTAAACCTGCTTACAGATAATTACTTTTATTACATAATAAATAATTTATTACATAGTAAAAGTAATTATCTGTAAATATAAGTTCGCGCTGACATAGCTAGAAAGAATCATGAAATGAAAATTTGCACAAAGGAAAACAAATTATTGGCAATGACACTTATTTGTATGTACAGTACAAGAATAATCGTAACCATCATGACATAACCAATAAATAAATCAAAGTATATTCTTTTCAGAAAAAAAAACAGGACAGCTTTAAGCACGAACTTTAATGGGACAAGTTCATTGATATACCGTTTATTTTACATATATTTAAACTTTAATAAGATATTATTAACCGAAACAAAAAAGTCGACTGCAGAAATATTTTTTTTGTTAATATCCTTTTTTCGGTATCACCATATTGAAATAGTACCCTATGCCATAATAACATATATATATACAGATAATAACATATATACAGATAACCCGAATGATACCTTGTAAATCCGTCAAGCGGGTTAGGTTGTAGAGCGTGCCAAAGAAATATACATCCATTCGACAAATATAGCCCTCCCTACTTCGTCAGTTGGGTAAAAGCTAAGATAAAACACTTGTAATAAATGCAACCGCTATTAAAAAGAGGAAGACCTTTTTACCCGACTGCCGAAGGAGGGTTATGTTTTTCGAGCGTATGTATGTATGGTCTTATTATTTGGCACGCTCTACAGTCTAAACCGTTTGACATATTTCAACATAAGATTGGTGTCGTTAGAATCGTCTTAATCACGCGAGTGACATAAGCTATACAAATAAAAAAAAATGAATATGGCGACTGTGAGCCGCAAAATTGTCGTTCGAGTATTTTTTTTCTTCTAAATATATCGATATGGGTATCAAAATAAAGGTCTTGATGACCTGATTTCAAATGTAGGTGCACTCGGTATTTTTTTTTTTTTAATTAACTTGTTTGCGTGAGTGGCTCATCAACGTAGAGTCGAAATTGTTGAAATTGGAACTACGAAATTTGGAAAGTAGATTCATTTTATGCCCTATGCAAGTAATAAGAATAGATTTTTGAAAATGCAAATAGGGTTTGAAAGTATGTATGACATGGTTGAAAACAACATTCGTCTTCGATTTAAAATTTTGTAGGTATAGATTAGCTATAAATAAGTATACGAGTAACAGCTGAAAGTTTGGTGAAAAGATGAAAGATAGGAAACGTAAAAGGGCAGCGAGAACTACACGACACGAAGGGAGCAGAGAAAAAGGAGATCAAGGAGAGATACACAACGAAATAACTAATCTTAAATCAAAACTACTCGAATAAAAATTTTTAATCTAAGGCAGAAGCAAATAAATTACTTAATTTAGGGGAGAGGGAAACATCAAAGCAGGAAAACAGTAAAGAAACAGTTAAGAACAAATGACACGAAATTCAAACAGTATTACGGGCGGAAAATCAGTGGAACAGGAAGAAAAAAGGAAGTGAGGCAAAACATTCACTTAAATTATTTTTAATTTAACTAAAAAATGTTAATTTGAAACCAAAACTACTAGTTATAGTGAAAAATTTTAGCAAATTTGAAAGACGCAAATGCCATGAAATTTGTATAAAACGCTAGACACACCATACGCTTAAAATAAAAATTTAATAATTTCAACCAACGCAAAACAAGTAAGACAAGTTGTACAGCGCCTGATTTTATTACCCTCTCCAAACCGAACGGAGACCTCAAGTTGGGATGTAGCAATGTTTTTTGTAAGTAATATAACGCGATAAACTAAACTGATGCCCTAACCATTTAGTTTATTGAAATAGTATAATATTTAAAGATTTGGCCACAACATAAAATTTATTAAATAATGTGGTTGACCATTTCATGAACATATTGTATTTCATGATATGGTCAGCTACATCTGGTCATATCGTTTAAAAGTCAACATTTGATGATATATCAATTCACGTTTGGGCAGGTCATTAATGTAGTTTCCATGATCTCAAATGTTTATTAAAAATGCAAATAAAGGAGAAATTTACATATTTATTTTTTGTTTGTACAAGAACTTCTTATTGCAGTTTGAACTGTCCGCATAATACTTAATACATTCAATCTAATAAAAATCAATTACAAAAGTGGGAGATCTTAGAAGACATTTATTATAAGTAAAATTCGTGTGAGTAGTTTTGTGACAGAACGACACACAAATAGTGAAGTGAATTCACTTCTTACTATTTCCCATTATCACCTCAATATTAGTTTTTTTTATCATAGTTATTGTCTGCCGCCATGATGAATCACAAAAACAAAACTTTATATGTAACTATTTTACGAAGTAATCATTAATGTTTGACCAGATCATGAATTAGATGTTCGTTTAGCAGTTCACATGTTCAAAAGCTGATTATTATTTGATTTGGCCAGGCATTACACACATTTAACTTAATCTGAGCTGAGCATTATAATCGGTTTTCAAGATATCGAAATGTAATAGAGTAAACATATCATGAAGTTAGTTTTGGTCGCTATAGTCCATTCTGGCGTTGGATACTCGTTTATAGGTCACAAAACAGCCACGTGATACACATAATCATAACTTTAGCATATGCTAATTCGAGCAGCTTGGCAGCAGGTGGAGCCGGTCACTGACACCCCCGCAGGTGCGCGCCAGGCGCCTTCGCGGCCCACGGCCAATCGCGCGATTCGCGCGTCGTACAAAGGGTACCACCACGACACTCCCAACTTTCTTAATTTCCTGTACTTCAGGCTTCAACTACAAAACTTATTGTGCTACAGCCCTTTTGCTATAAGCAGTGAATCATTTATAACGCATTTAAGTATTGACGAGCTCGGTGGCCGAATGACTAACAATGGCCACTTTGACTCAGAGGTCGCGGATTCGATCCTCGCACAGGGCAAACATTTGTGTGCATGAACATGTCTGTTTATCTAGTGTTCTGGGTCTATGTATTTACAAAAATAGAAAATATATGTGTATATTTATCAGTTCTCTAATACCCATAGTACAAGCTTTGGTTAATTTGGGACTAGATGGCAGTGCGTAATTTGTCCAGATATACTAATTTATTATTTATACAGTGAACCTTAAATATAGTAATGAAAAGGTCTGGCGCAGAATATTCTATTAATAACGACTCATACTAATAATTTATTAGTCAACAGTAATATGCCATTTACGTATAGGTACGTAATAAATATTTCAATATGATTGATATTTGCCGCACAACGTTCGAATATTTAGGTTAAGGTCTGTTTTTAAGTGTGCATGAATAGAGCAAGGTATGACTAGCAGCCCGGCGGAGGCAGGTGTTCGCGGCACAAAGACCAGCTCGCACAAAAAATATGAAAAAAAAAAACTAGTAAATGACGATCAAAATGTCACCAACAGCTGCCACGGCTGCGGCGGTGTTTCTACCTAGACGTTACATCGATTTCTTTTAAACAGAATGACATTGTATTTCCATTTCAACACTGATTCAATAATCGTTATTATGAGTGATCTAGAGTTATCAGTTCTGTTGTTCTTTCAAAATGATTAATTAATGCTAAATTAAACTATAAACACAATTTAACACAATTCAGAAAGTAACAATGTTATAATTATGATTATGTACATACAAAGCAAGATTGAAATGAAAGAAAACCCGAGGTCGTAGAAGAACGACCAAACAATGAACAGTTTTCTTTTCAATTTTACAAAGGATGAGTTTTATATAATCAAAGACGTGGGTTAATGATGAAAAAGCGCGGTCATAAACTTGGATAAAATGCTATTGGAATACTCACCGAGTGTTTATCCGGGGCGTTTAGACCAAGGTGGATTAGACCTAGAACAAGAGAGGATACGGATTATTTTTAGTGGAATTCTAGGAGTCCTCTACAATCGCGCTTGAAAAATGAACACACCATTTGAAAAAATAGTATCTACATCATAACATATGATGGAGACAGTGAGCGCGTACTGCATCACGTTTGATGGGCGAACGGTTCGCGTCCGCTCAATTGGAGTAGCGCGAGTGGACTGGTATTGTCGGGGCTCCGCTCGGGCGTTAGTACGGCACCCCCGAGACTCCAGGGCGCCGACGGTGCACATGCGCACCACCCGCCGCCCCGTCGATAACACCCTGCCTCTCATTGTGCCCCGGAAACGACGGTTTAACGAGTCACACCGCAAGACGACACTAGCCGCCAGAGAACCTAGCTAGATATTACACCCACTTGCTACGAGAGACTTGCCTCAACTAGCTCCAGTTTTCAAAATTATATACCTTTAATAATAGGCGAGGAGTCATGCGAACCCAATGTACGAGTATGATTTTAAAAAATAAAGAACACTGAAATAAAAAGACGGCGATATACTAGTATGTCTCTAATCTATCTCGTACCCAAATTGCAAATGAATTACGCGTATTTGTTCCACAGGGGTCCCCTTTTTTACTAATATTTTTTTGAATACATTGTATGTTAACATAATTATCTTAAAAGCTAATTTGGTTTGGCATAATTTTTATGTGATAATGTTACTAGTCATAATGGCTATTAACTCAATAATATTTAGGCATACAAATCACTATGGATAAAATAAACAAATTATTACGTATTTATTTTCGATTTTCATTCAAAAATAATACATAATATAACTGTCATGCATGAGAAATTAGTATGTCATGCATGACTAATTATAATACTATTATTATAATAATTATGCACAAATTATTTAATTTTATAATATATGATAGTAGAAATACATAATGGGCGGTTTAGCGACATAGTTGGATTAGATTAAATTTTGCATGTGATCTCGATTTGCAATTGCTTTAGGAAAGGGTGAGGGGTACCTCACCTCTCTCTCTCTTTGTTTGCTCGGCTTTTGGTTTTAATATGAATTATGAATATGAGTTGGTCACAATAATAATTAGTATGATATTCTTAAATATTATTATGATAACCGAAATTAGGCTTAAAATAATTATGCGTAAACATTACCATGCGAAGAGAAATTACGGTTAAATAAAATTATGTAAGCTGTTCGACGTTAATAATGCGTAACATTAGGATAAACAAAATTATTTCATGTTATAATGTCTTCAAATTATATACAAATGAATAGGGGAACCTTTTCCAAATTGAGGTACAATACAGTAAATCAAATACTATTCACAGATTATTGAGTACAATAACAAGCTCTAATTAGGACAGCAGGTTTAAAAGTCCGCGAAACTAAAGGTTCTGGTAACTAAATAATAAATTAACCTTTTAAAATACAATCACAGTTTATTATATAATATATTTATTTCGTGACTATAGCTTTGTAATAACGTTGCCGAACAAACATTTCATGATTGTTCTCAAAAGAAGACGAAAAAACTTCTTGATTTAATTTTATTACGTGAAAATTTTCTTCTTGAGTAGGATCCAGTAACTGGAGTGGGCACAAAAAAAATCACGTCTAGAATGCGATTCCAAGGAAAAAAAAAATCCTGATTTCAATAGAACAGCCATTGCAATTCTGCTTTACTCCTGGGGCTTTACCGCCGAAGCTGAAGCCGATTACCATGGGATTTTTTGAATGTGAAATTGAAACAAATGCTTAGATTGTTGGTAATTATGTTTAGCTCAGCTGGTAGAAACCCTAGAGCTCTATCTACTAAGCTGAAGATATTTGTCAATTATCTCAAGCTAAGGCCAATTTTTGGAATTAAAAAATCCGGTGGTAATCGGCTTCAGCTTCGGCGGTAGGGCCCCAGGTCTTGCAAAAACATGGCACACGGCTATTTTCCTTTTAAGTTTTAATTGATAGCTTATGTAAACATAGGTCATATGTAGCGCAGATGCAGTAATTAATTTAGTGATACCAGATAGCAAAATTAATTCTTTCACAAACTCAAAATTATCCCTGCAGCTGATTTTGACACCTAAAATTTATTATGGGTCTTTTACCAGCTCGAATTGATAAAGTTAGGCTTAATTTCTAGTCATAATCTGCAGATGGAAATAGTTTCCTCGCTACTTAATAAATGATTAGACAGATTACTTACAGTGTCCGGCGTTAAATACTACGGTAATCATAGTATCCGAATACAAACGAATGCTAACATGGACATCAGTCCATGTTCATCAATTATTATTCGATGTATCGTTTATCAGAATTTGAATTCAGAGCTAAGTACTTTATTGTAATGTTTTTTTGTTTTGATTCCCGCGTGATCTATGTATATAGTGCTGTAAAACTACTTCCTTTTTAAATATCATTTACTCCTTTTTAACATATATAGTATACCAATTAGCAATGAAAGTTAATAAAAATATAAACAAAATAAAATACTTCTTCAACAGACTTCCAAACATTAGAAGGTACTTATTTTTGACAGTTATTCAACTAAAATAAATATTTATCCGACGACTGGCGAAAAAAAGTCGGTTTCCCAGTAATATTAATAAAATAGAAGCACTGTAATATAATTTATAAACATAATTATTTCTGTTTTTAGGTTGACAAAAAATAAAATATGCAAAAAGAATAAAAAATATGTTTATTATAATAAGTATTTAATCTAAATTTGAAAGATCTCGCTCACTACGGTTGTTCTGACAAATATGTCAATAACATGCACTATTTATGAATTCACACAATGAGAAAATGAATTTAATTAGTACGTACGTACTAACACTCATACCTCGAACATTTCGCGAACTTGTGTACCTTCCCTCGTACTTACTAATTTACTATTTTTCACAAATATTAGTCAAAATGAATTTGTAGATTGTTATCAATTTGAGCTTCCATACTTCAGCAACAAACGGAGACATGCAATACAAGGTGTTATAATGTAAATATTAAATTAATGTTCATTTTCCATAAGCAATCATTAAGTTTGTTTGGTTTCATACATTTAATGCGAATTCCACGTACCTGGCCTCAGGCGAGTTTAACTAACGCGATAGTATCTTGTTGTTATTAGGACAAAAATATTAGGGCAATTAGGGTATGTAGATGCCGCTTGTGTAATCAATTCACCAAACACAAACTAGAAACGACGGAACAATACATTAACATTGTTGGTACAATAACCATATTTCACGTGTGTAGGTAGGAAACCTTTCCTCGTGAGTAGATTAATGAATCCATAAATAATTATTGTCATGGCCATTAAAGAACTCGCATAACGTAAACTGTTAAGTGTAAAGTTTTAGTTACGGTTATTTGACAAGAACATAATCTATTTACCGACCCAAGCTTAGACTTTAAAGATCTATAAGAATACTAAATTATATTACCGAAAAATACTAGTTTATGTTGCATTGATGCAGTGCCATTATTATGCAGGAGTTGGCATTGCAGATTGAACATAGAACAGAAGTTAGAGTATTTCTTAATTGTTGGTTTGTGCGATTCAGTTGAGACTCTAGAGAGCGTAAAAAATTGGTATAGGACAATTTGGTATGAATCTGTGTAAAACAAATTTAAGTACAATGGGCGCAATGCCAAAAATAATAAGGATTGATCAGCTATGAACTGAGAGAAATGTAATAAGAGAATGTCATTAGTTATATGAAAGACATCAACGCGTTGGCATTCGTATAATGAATACTCTAATGTTTAGATTCACAATTATTTACTTAAATAAACGCTTATCTGCGAAAGTAATTCTATCCTTTGTATGGGAAGATAGAAGTATTCTTTTTACATCACTTAATTGGGCATTTATAGTTTATACTTCTTTTTTAGGGTTCCGTACCTCAAAAGGAAAAACGGAACCCTTATAAGATCACTTTATTGTCTGTCCGTCTGTCTGTCTGTCAAGACCCTCTAAGTAGAGAATGCGTGGCGGTATCAAGCTGAAGTTTGAACTGTATACTCAGGTCTGTGGTCCCAGGAAGTTGTTAAAAAATCAAACTGCTAAGTTTACGTAAAAAAAAGATACTGCCGTTTATTCATAACATCGTTATAGACTACAAGTACAAGAACAAATCTCAAAACTATACATTTGTAATTAAATCTTAAAAAATAGAGGATTAGATTCTTGATTTATAATGATCCTACGTACAGAACCCTCGGTGGGCGAGTCCGACTCGCACTTGTCAGGTTTTTTTTAAACCTAGCTAATCTATAGACTCGACAATACAAATGCGGCTGTTTGACAGATGAGGTGGCCCCCGCAAGCGTGGTCTACGGTCTAATTTAAATAATATATTATTTTGTAGTTATTGTCAACGGCAGCCAGTTTTAGTCCGTCAACCCGCAGTTGAGCAACGTGGTGGATACTCTAAAACTCTTCAATTGAAGGGAGACCCTTATTCCAGCAGTGGGATGAGTAAGGGTTGACGACGCAGAGGCAGTTTTAGTGCAGTATGGGGATAACCATCATTATATCGCAGACATTAGAAAAGTCTAAATGTCAATATTATATTAACGCTCGATCTGCGATAGACTTTGTGATTATCGTCAAAAAACATCGATAGTGTGAGAACATTCTAAATAATAATCGTCCGAGCCGGGTGGCATGCGACGCTGTCGTTAGCCCAGGCCACTAATGTCCTTACAACTTCACTTAACAAATTGACCACAGTAAATGGATGTTAATTCATGTAACACTTCTTAGCTATAAACCATTAAAAAATAAGTAGATTTGAAATTTTATATTCGAAGGTTCAGTTCGAAATCCTACTCAGATCCTAAAAATATAAGACATGCATACGAACAAGAGATGTGTTCTCCAATCTGTAAAATTAAGGACCTTATCGCACCTTAATTTTACTGTTTCGCGAATGTTTATATCACTATTGTTAATACGGGTCAACCTACGGGATCTTATCCCATGGCCATGCGTCTGTAGCTGTACTGTATTCATGAGTTTCCTACACAACCTTCCACCATCCTGTCTCTCCCATTAGGGATACAATTCCTTCTTAAATGACATCTAATGTAAAATCATTTGTGCTTGGGGTTGACGAGTAATCGGGGATATTCAATTGTAAGGACCCGAATTTTGACAAATGTACAAATAGATATTTCACAAATTGCCTCGAGGAGCTTTGCTAACAGGATGACGAGTCAGAAGGCCTTTTATGTATATTATGTAAATTAGGATTTCCTTGAATGCTGCCGAAAAGGGTGACTGAGTAAATTGCCCTTGAGATCAAATCACTATTTACTAGTAGTAAGTGTAATATTAACGGCCTTAAAACTGCCCTTATCACTTTTAGTGACAGATCTTTTATTCATAATATCAACAGCGATCTAGTACCCTAGTATTATTTGTCCGCACATACTAACATGCCCCAAATCCATTAATCCAATGAAACTGGGCATCCTTAATCTGTTGACCACCACCAAATAATCGACACGATCAAACACGCACACCGTGTCTCTTTTTGGAATATTATTTCATACACAAATAGGTACCGTGCCTTTGTTTGTATTATGGATGTAGTTATTTGTATTTGTCAATAGCTAATAACCGGCCCATGAGGTGACATCGAAGACAATCGTTGCCCTGACGACCAGCCAACAACACAAATGCACACTACATTTTGTTGGAAGAAAAGATTATGTAACTGTCGATCACGTATGATGGAACTTTAAAATTATTTTAAACAAAGGCTCCTATAATTCCCTGTAATGTATATATAGCGTTTATACATGAAAACTAAAATGTTTTTAATTGAAGACGGGAGCTTAGCTTAGAAGTGTCCTAGCACAAAAGGATATTGAAGACTTTTGAAAAAAAAAAATTAAAAGCAATACGACTAATTGCTAACCTGACACAAGAAAAAGTATGAGTTCCGTACCCAAAGGGTAAAACGGGCCCTACCGAGACCCCGCTGTCCGTCCGTCCGTCTGTCACCAGGCTGTATCTCATGAACCGTGATAGTTAGACAGTTGAAATTTTAACGTGATGAAGACGATATATTTCTGTTGTCGCTATAACAACATATTTGTTGCTTTTAGTATTCTAAAAAACAGAATAAAATAAATATATAAGAGGGCTCCCATACAACGTAACGTGATTTTTTTTTCCTCGATATTGATAACGGCAACAGGTAGACGCTTGAAATATTATATTCATTTACGGCTATATGCTCTTACTTAATTGTGAAAAATTTTTGTTCTCGAGATAATGGAAGTCACAAGAAATCAAGCAATACTTAACAGGTGGAGTACATGCGACCTGGTTACCTAAATTTATACTGTTGGAATTGGGGTGGTATTTTGGTAGAAAACTATTTTTTTTCACTAACGCGCAAATTTTACAATATTATTTAAGACTATTTATTTATTATTTTCTAGCCGATGATTTCAGCCTAGGCTTCTTTGGCAGAGTTCATCTTTTTCTATATTAAAGCATCTTGTTTACAGTTCTTTAGTATATCCTTGTCTACCACCAAAACTACTTTGAGTTTAAGCCCTCTCAAATTCAGAACTTCGACTCGATATTGTTTATTTTTTATAGGTACTCTATATAGGTACCAAACAAGTCAACGATCTACCTGATCGTAAACCATTATCATACTATATAATGCTCCTTATTTACAGTGTGCAAACACAACATAACATTTACGTTAATGAACATATAACATAGCAAATGACTGTGTAAAATGTAAGAAACTTTCTGGAGGAGTTATTAAAGAAAGAAATATTAAAATTTTACATCTATGTTATCTCCCCTAAATTCAAACGGCGATAATGAATTACTATTTTATAAAATTTCTTGGACCATTTCAGATATTGGTTTCTTTTGGTCATGTTCACAACTCTATGTCTAGCCTTTAAATCGGTTACTCATTGTGTACCAATAATGCAGAAGATCCCCCTAAAACACTGTGACAGAAGTGGATTTTTCTCTTTAAATATATAATATAATTGACGATGTTCTATTTCTCCATTTTCATAAAAATGTAATAGACCAAATTACCTACAGAACATTTCATTTTATTGTGTTAATGACTCTCAAGCAGAAATAAAAGAATTTTGATGTATCAATTATGAATAATGGTGGTAAACTCCTAAGAGCTTTGCCGATTTTTTTTCTAAAATGACCAAAGTTTGTCCTTTTGACGCGATAACCTACATTCACGAGGGCACAGCTAGTTCGTCATAAAGATAAAATATACAACATGAGAACAGGCACTTGGTCTGCAATCGTTTTTCTTTATTACATATTTAAACAAAAGTAAAATGTGGGTCATTCATTTCATTACAGAGCCGCGAATATGTGTACTTGAAATACTTACTTGGAATTAAATATACTCCGTGTGAGTCTTCAGGTGCGGACTATCAAAGTACAATGGCGTCCGTGGGAGAAACGACATATGTCAGGACAATCATGCAGTGCTGACCTAATTGTTCCTTTAGCGTCTTTCCCTAGAATATTATTTTAAACGCGTAATTGCAGAAACCACCAGGGTTGATATAAAGTCTGTAATTTGCTTCACGGTGGCTGCTGAAATATTCAGCGAGCGATGAGAACGCGGCCAGTGCACGCCACCCACCAGCAAACAGACATATGGGGGCTCCTAGAACTGCCCACCACCTCGCCTACCAGGGAATCGACAGATGTCATACAAGTTAAAATAGCTACCTACCGCTAATTACCCGTTTCACTATTAATTATACATCATTAAAACTTATACACAACATTCGGAAGATTCGTTTAGTTTACAAAGTCAACTGATCTTTAATTAATTGACGAGGTCTTTATTTATTAAACAAATATTTACAGATAATGAAGCAAATAAGAGAAATAATAGTATTAAATTTCTTCGGCAGGTAGAATATGGTCGCTGATAGCATATGGTGGAATGGAATGGGGAAGGCCTATGTCCAGCAGTGGGTAAACACAGGCTGATAATGATGATGATGAATGATTATATTTTTTAAGACAATATCTCGAATTTCTTTATTCTATACATATATGACACGCGTTATAGAAAATACAGGCGATTACCAGCCTCGTTTCATACATATTTTTTAACTGTATAGGTTCACTTTATCCTCTAACATGACGTATAGGATAATTCATGGAATAAATATACGTTTTTCCGAGTAATGGAGCTCTAGCGTCAGGTAGCGACGAGCGAGAAGTGCAGGACCGTATCGTATATTTCGCTAAAACGATTCTTACGTTATAAATTTGGGGACATTTAGGAAACGAGGTCTGCGCAAAGGTTGGCAAGGACCTAATCTATTATTGATAGAGGCTTTGGTGAAAGGCCGTTGGCAAAGGAGAGAAACTCAATTATGATATACTGTTTTGAAACACCTTGATATTCCCTATAAGCCAAGTTTATGATGGTCCCTCACTAAATATTTTATGAAAGCCATTATGGCAATATCTAGTTTCTACACGAATGGTGTAAATACAAATTCGAAGAAAAATACCACAGAACAGTTTTAATAATCGAAACACAGAATAAAATTATGCATAATTCAATCAATAAGGGTGAACCTTTATTGATTGATTTATGCATAATTCTATATATCTTCATAAAACTAGATGATAATTTTTAAATATGCCAATATTATAAAGAGGTAATGTTTGTAAGTTTGTGAGTCTGGATGTAGGAGATAATATTCGAAACTAATTATCCCATTTTGAAAGGGTTTTGAAAATTCATTCACCAGTATACAATGCTGCCCTATCACCGAGTGAATAGGGTTTGTTTTAAAAAAACAATAGGGATTCTTACTAAATTTTCAATAAAGTAACCAAAATTGAAAATAAATACAAAATTGTCACGACACTATGTTTAACTGAAATAAAATGAAATTATTTATTCAGCCATTGGGTCCTTGCGGACACTCAGACACGTCTTTTTATAAATAATATTCTTATTTTTTCGTATTTTTTTTCTGCTACTATTTCGGTAATGACCATTGGCAAAGAACAAATGTTCAAAGAAACTTGCCAATAATGTCTTTTTTTAATAATCAGATAATACCGCAATTTAATATTAATTTGTATATACATTTCTTAATTAAGATATCAAGTATTTGATTTAGACATTGTTATTAATCACATGACTGTGCTGATTCATTCCATACATCGTAGTCACTTAGGTATTCATCAATTCTATAGTAAGACCTTTTACTACTAGAACTATTACTTATACTGTGCTACTAGTCTTTTTGATATGTTTCATAAACATATTTTCAGGAAAGAGAAGGGCCGTATCGGGAAATTTATATACAGAATAGAATGCAATCTACAACAAAAGACTTACTGGTTCTAGCAAGTCGGTGCATTGGTTGGAGTTTGTTTGTTTCTAAGATTTCAGTTGTCCTCATTTTATGATAATGTTTTCATAAATATATATACAAAAATTGTTTCAATATCAGTTACCTTTCCTCACAACAGTATACCATACGACATAATACTGTGAAAGGCTAAAATAGGCGCGCGCGCAGTAAGTTGGCTACTTACTGCGCGCGCGCCTATTTTAGCCTTCGTCAATTGTCTAATTCTTCTAACAGCATATGCGGCGTAGCTAAGCTTACCGGATAGTTTATTTAAATGGGGGCCCCACTGCAATTTTGATTCCACTGTAAGTCCAAGAAATATTGTGTTATTGACAAATTCTAATTTATTATTATAAATAAGGACTTCTGTATCGGAAAAGATTTTACATTTGAAAGATTAAATTTGACACATTTCGTTAGAGCCGAATTTAACAAAAGATGTATGTAAATCAATCTAGAATGGCAGACAGAAATTCACCTTGTCAACATTTTCGCACCGACGAACATTTGTCAGATCATTTACATATACTAGAAACAGAAAGGGACCCAATGTGCCCAAAATGGAACCCTGGGGCACCCCCATTTTCACATCCGTCCCTTTGGACTGAACACCGTTTATATTAACAATCTGCAGTATGTTATTTATATAAAATGCAATCAAATTTTGGGTCATGTGTTAGAAAACTATTATAGTCACAAAGATTTTTATTATTAAAAAAGAAAAACAAACGCAGATGCCATTAAAGGCACTTTATTTGTACCTTGGTATTTACCCCTTATCAAAATAATATTTCAGTGCCTGTATAATATTCAATTCAGACATTCCAATCGAAAGAAATCATGGGTTATACGAGTATGTATTAGAAAATAATTAAAATCTTTAGACGATGTTACTGGTCATATTATCATATTGATTGCCTGGTTAGTCTTTTTATTTAAATTGCACCCGCCCGAAGCCGGTGTGGGACGCTAGAATCAAGATATGGTCGAACTGTTAAATAGTTAATAGGGAATATTAGTCGGACTATTACATGTATACAAGTCAAACACAAAACCACACTTTGGACCTCACAGCATCGGGTAAAAAGTGTGAGCGATACGATGCGATTATACGAGCTAGTCGAATACAAATAAGTTTCTCGACTTAGGTGGGTGGGATGGCATACAAGAAGTTGCTATATAATAATAATTTAATTTTAGCGCGTAACGCTTGCGGGATAGCTAAGCGGGATAACCTTAAGCGTTACGCGCTTAAATTAAACTTGATTTATTTCGTCGAATTTTTTTCACTACTCTATTGTTTTGATTGATTTAAATTATCTTTATTATTTACAATTTACTTCCAACTTCTAATCAAACGGAATTTCATGATTTTATGTCTTATCATAATAAATATAAAATCATGAAATTCCATTAGAAGTTGGAAGTAAGTTCATCAATGAAAAAATTGTATAAATGTGTGATTGACAAATTGTTTTGCTTCCAATACGAGGTATTTCCAAAGATTCGAAGATTTGTTTCCACGAATGTGAGCATCTTGACATATTATCTTGACGCTGGCTGTGATTGCCACTTGATACAAAGCAATCGGTCTTATTTCACGGTCCGGGGCGCGACTCTCGCGCCTCGCCGCTCGCTCCACGATAATGTGCAACGAGCCGTGAAACTATTACGTCCTTACTTCAGACATTAACAAGCTAATCTTTGCTACATTAATACATCTTTCCTCTCTTAATAAGTATATCATCTGATACATCGAATTCAGTCTTAGGACTGAATTCGATGTATCAGAGAATCAATGATGAGTCCTGATATAGATCAGGACTCATCATTGATTTCATACAACAATGCGAGAAGTACGACTCGCTTTTACCCGCATTTTAAGTACCTACTATATGTAGATCTACGCATATTAACTATCTACTAATATTATTAAAGGTAAGGTAGATAATAGTTGACGTCAGGGGTGTTGTTTTATATCGATAACGCACCGGCCCATCGCTCAAACAAACGATGCACTCAGAGCAATCCCGCTGGCTTTAAAATCTTTGACCGTCGTCCATATTCACCCCTATAAATTTTCAGTTGTTTCCAAAATTACAAGACAGCGACAAATGCGATTACGAAATTTGGACAAAAAATAAAGTTACTACCTTTAATAAAACTGATCAAATCACAACCACAACTCATGCTCATCAGTACTCGCGCATATCTAATTTTATTACAAGATAGGAGCCAACAAATGGCTAAGCTTGAAGATTGGAAATGAGAGAAATGGAGAACGCTGAAAGAGAACAGAAAAGAGTTTTTTTTTACCAATTAACAACTGCTATGACAGATCAAACGGCAATTTTTAGAATCGAAGTTTTAACTGGCATGATCGAAGTAACAGAAGGCCAATTCTTGTAATTTTTCTACGAACGCAGATTGAAAGTTGACCGAATTGAGATTGAATTGTGAATTGACTAAAATTATATAGGTACTTGATTTCATTAATTAATTATTATCAATTCTTGTTGTTGGCAAAGTAACATTCTTAGTTTGTTTAATTTTCACTCATATTTCGATACAATCCCGCTTAAATTTAATTTTGAAGCCACATATTGTGTTACGAGAAAACCAAATGTGACATTTATGAGATCGAGACTGGAGAGGAACTGGATCGAAACTGAATTTTGACTATATTTTGAATTACGAGAATTGCCTCTCTGGTCGATGAATGTGAATAACAGATATTTTATTAAGAATAATATGAGGTCTATATAGGAGCAATAGGAGCCAAAACAAATATTTTTTTAAAATTTATGTTGTCTGTATGTATGTACACGCATCACGTTAAAACTATTGCAGAGAAATTGGATGAGATTTACACAGGTGTGATACTAAAGGTATCTTATAACCCGGTGTATGTTTTATCTCGATACGTCGAATAGAAGAGGAGTTTTGTTTTCTGAAGTCCACGTGAATACGCGGGCGGTCGCTAGTGGAAAATTATATTTCACCAAGAGTAACACAAGTAATAATTACTGAATAATGTAGAAAAGTTGTCCGCTATAATATGCCAGATTTATTATTCAGTCTGGGGAATAGATGCATTAATATAATTTTACTATTTTGTTTTGTTTGTTGTTAACACTGCTTTCAAATAATAAAAATGGGGCTTTTTATTATTTGAAAGCAGTGTTAATTTAATGGCCAATTCGGAGGTACATGATAAAATCAATTGAAAACAGTACGGTACATTTAATTTGACGAAACTGGGCACATAATTAGGAAAAAAGGGGAAATAAATAGGAGGCACGTACGCCCCTTGTGGCCTTTTAGACAACGGTTATCCATTCCGTTTCCTCGTGGGCAGGCCGTGTGCGTGAATATTTGATGCTCCTATCGATCATAACTTCTTTGCGGCGCTCCAACGCGCGGAGGGCGGGTCGCTGGGAGCCCTCAGCCTACGGGCCCAGACACCAGGGCGGCGAATATTCGAGTACGGCTCTATACCTGTCACTCTGCGTTATCAGCCCTATAAGTTGCCTCTCACTCATTATACTTTCAGGGCAATTCCTGACTTGTCGAGGTGGTATTGTTTTACTCGATAAAACGAACAAAGGCCTAATTTCAGAAAGAGATATTTGCTGGGTATACAAGGATTATTAAGATGTGTTGCAGGGTGCATTAAAGATACAAGCAGGCTATACTTAAATGTAAACCGTATACATTTTGAAAAAGTTATTATAAAAAAAGCGGAATTCACTCCCCTGTCCTTAAAAGGTTTTTAAAAAATGTATGACTACAGCCACTACAAATATTATGCCAAAACAATTCAATCAACAACTTCTGAAGTTATGTTTTGGATTCTTATGCAAATTTTACGTAAGTATAAGTTCAAATGGTATGCTATAATTTATGTTTGATAGGAATTAACATAGGCAGCGTTTGATAAATTCTGAAAACGATTATACCATAAGAAAAAATGGGGTGTGGTTGTGTCATGGACACGGCCGTGTGTTGTACGTGAATACGTTATATGCACTAAAGTTATCTCAAAATGGCAGCGCTTCCCTCCCCCTCCTCCGGACGCGATATCCATAGTCCTTACTTAGCGTAATAAATTCCTTGATCTTTCATCCATCCCGTGTGATTGAATTTTGGATAAAGATTTGTCTGCTACAATCAATTGTATCTCCCGATTTTGTTATCATTCGTTTTTTTTTTAATTCCTTCCAAACTGAGTAAAGATGTCGTCAAAAAACGAATAATTTTGTTTAATACTAATTCAACGTCTGTAACTGAAAAGCTTTTTATCATAACAATGCTGTTGTGTAACTGCATCAATTCGAAGTTGTGTGCAAAGCACAAAATGTATGAAACCATTTTTTTTCTTTTGATTTCAGAATAAATGTAGTCACAAAAAAAAAGCGGCCAAGTGCGAGTCGGACTCGTCCATGAAGGGTTCCGTAGCAGCAAGTAACATAATTTATGGTTTAATTACAATTTATTATGTTTAAAAAACCTACTTACTAGATCTCGTTCAAACCAATTTTCGGTGGAAGTTTGCATGGTAATGTACATCATATATATTTTTTAGTTTTATCATTCTCTTATTTTCACATTTTACCACTTTGGAAGTGTCTCTCACGCAAACAATTCAGTTTAGAAAAAAATGATATTAGAAACCTCAATATCATTTTTGAAGACCTATCCATAAATACACCATAGGTATGGGTTTGATGAAAAAAAAAATTGTGTTTCATTTCTAAGTAGGTAAGTAAGTAAGTAAAGTATGGGGAACCCCCAAAATTTATTGTTTTTTTTCTATTTTTGTGTGAAAATCTTAATGCGGTTTACAGAATACATCTACTTACCAAGTTTCAACAGTATAGTTCTTATAGTTTCGGAAAAAAGTGGCAGTGTCATACGGACGGACAGACAGACAAACATGACGAATCCATAACGGTTCCGTTTTTTGCCATTTGGCTACGGAACCCTAAAAAGAAACCGCACTTGCCGGGATAATAACCAGTGTAAACATAGTTATATCACGTTGAGCCGTATGTGAACACAACAGAAACGAATCTGCGATTACTATTTAAATGTTTGATTTCGGACGTATTATAAATATTTTAAAAATGGAAAATTTCACTACCCCCGTCTAGGGGGATTTGAACCCACCACCTCTCGATTACCGGACGAGTGCTCTTCCAACTGAGCTTATTTTGAAATGGGTCCAGTGCTGCAGGACCGGTGAAACGTCGACCCTCTTGGATCTTTTGTACACTTCCAACTGGGCTACAAGGAAGATTTGTTCAAAGCAATAAAATATAAAATGCAAAAATTTGCCACCATCACAAACCTACCCAGTAGCTCATTTGGAAGAGCACTCGACCGGTAATCGAGGCGTCGTGGAATCTACGATTGTTTAACCAGAAGTGAAGAAAAATAAACTATAGGATATAGCAGTGTCCCGCAAACTTTTTGTGTTTAAGGTACATCTAGGAAAACAAAATTTTTTGGAGGTACATCATAAATAAAAAATCAGTTTTTATTTGTGTAAGGATTTTTCTTTCGTGTGGTCCGGCTATGTAGCTTTATGAGATAACCTTATTTTTCCGAGGCACACCAACTAATGACCACGGTACACCAGTGTGCCGCGGCACACACTTTGCGGAACACTGGGATATAGCATACCCATTATTATACATTTAATCATTTGATAATCTAAAATTTGATAATAAATGCGACGCATGCATTAAGGGTAGGATAGGAACATACATAAATTTCATCCATTTACTACTTGTAGCTACTACAAGTTCCTGTTCAGTGGGAAATTAGTCTACAATCAATATTAAAGTCCTAACCTACCTACCTTTCTACAATTTTAGAAACTACAATACCCAACTACAATTTTAAAAGGTCCCCGAATGTAAGTTATTTGTATCATGTTTATGTTTCGTATAGTAGATATGTATGCATAACATTTGCGTGTAAGGTAACAACGTAAAAGGAATTTACAATGATGCATTTAACTTTGTGATGGGGTTGTTTTCATGACTTATGAAGAGGACTTGGTGGTTACGAGGTAAAAATAGTTGAGAATAGTAAGAAAGGCATCGGTCGGACGTTTCGTGAGTGTAATTGGAGAGACTCGCGGGCGTGCGGCACGCTACGGCCGCGCTGGCGGGCGGGAGACATCTTCTATGTATTTGCCTCCGTAGTAATTTCCCCGTCCGTCCTTGTATATTTAAGCGGCGGCATGGTCGGTGCCGCTCTCATGCATATGTCATGAGCAGTTGCCGTGCGACGGTTTGTTGACGGTCGAGCCGCGGGAACCACGACCACTGGCCCCAGCCCACCGGTGCCACCACCGATAATTATTACGTTCTACTTTCGATTGCGGTGGCTATCGGCGCCGCCCCGCCGCCCCGTGGTGGCGACCGACCCACCGCGCCATCACCACAACTAGGGATGAGGCGACAATTACATTCCCGTTTCTCTCCAATAAGCCCACATGTAATGGCCATGTGGTGTGTATTGCATGTACGCTCAAATTAAATGGCGGACACCGTAAAAGCAGTCATAAGTCCTGTACACGCACGCGAGCAATAAATAACGTGCCTCTATTTAATGTCCCCATAGACGGCCAGCTTTGATGGGTTATTGAATAAATCGCTCCATTTTTTAATGCGCCACAGAGTTATGGATGGTTCTACCTAATGGTCGTTCATAGCCATTGGTAAGCTCGATTTAGTTTAAAAACTTGCATGTCCCAAGAGGACATTTATCGATCAGTAATAAATATCCAATTAGCTTAATCTTATCGCCTAAACAACATTAAAAAAGTTTATAAAGGTTTCGGCAGCACCCGACAATGCACGGCCAGGCCATATCATGATGTGGGCAGCTGATATGCAATGCCACAATGTCATGAAATGTTCGGCCACATCATGATGTGATCAATTCTAAGATCAGGCCACAACGTATATATAGATCCATTGTGGGATCCATATTGATTGCAATGGGAACGGTTTTCCTCATTAGAGACAATTTTGTATGGCTGTATGTAACTCAGCATGTTGCAATATAGACGGGGCTGTCAAAATAAACTGCTAAAGGAAGTTTTTTTTTTAAATACCTACCCAAGGACGAGGAAAGTTTCTTTGTAATTTCTTTGATACGTATATTTTTAGTAAATATCATGTATCTTCTATAGAAGCAAAATAATTGGAATAATTATTACGAAATTGCTAGCTACATTATAACATAGCTTATTATTTTTAAATGCCTTATGAGTTTCATTAAAGCCCATAGTTATCCAATATCATTTCCGAAATGGGTTGAAATGATAAAGTCATGGAAACACATGGTTTAAATTTTGAATATACACATATTAGGGCAAAATTATGTGACATATAATGAAAGCAGTTGAAAAAAAAATACATATTTTATTTTAAGATATATTAAGATAAGCTTTAACATTATGAAAATTGCCTAAATATTACCTTACATTTAAAAGAACCGAACCTAAACTTTTGAAAAAAAATAGATACAATAAATTATTAATACTTATAAATTACAGAAAACCCAAAGGAGTCTATGGTTTATAAAATGTTTATAATATATAATTCATTATCACAATTTTGAGATATTTCCTTAATATTATATTATTAAGGAAATATAATAAATAATACATTTGCAGTTGGAATGGAAGGGAAAACTAGTACTTTAACCACAATGTGAAGTTTGTTGCATCTAACATCCCTCATACATAAACTGACCGTTTATTTTTGAACTGAAAACGGAACGAAAAGTTTTTATACCCCAGTTAGCAAATTTATTTTCATTGTTAGAAAATAAACACAACTTCATAATTTTGTTTATATAGAAAAGTGTAACTTGATGCAATTAGTATTCACTATTATTATATTCATATTATGTAATTCTAATTATAACAAGTTGTGAAAATAAAAATCAATCACATTTATTAAAGCAAAGTTCCTCTGACAGTAATTATAAAATTATATGAAACAAATTTTCACAAGCAGTTTCGTAATTTTAAACTGAAGTTTCGGAAAACGGGACTATTATACGTCCCGGCGCTTTGTTTGGGGACAACGGGACAGGTGACCGAGAAAAGGGACAGTCCCGTTCAAAACGGAACGTATGGTCACTTTACTCATACACATCTATCATATAGAACCACGGAAATACAATCGAATGGAAATGGTATGCAATTATATTGGTATTACCAAGCGTGCCAAACTTACAAAACGAAAGGCAAGCAATATGAGTATACTACCTACTAATAATTCGTACTTTACTTGTACGATTTTGGTTGTATTTATTGTAGTACTAGCAAAGTGCCCGTGATTCGCTACGGGAACACTCCAGAAGGCCAATTCTCGTAATTTTTCTACGAACGCAGATTGAAAGTTGACCGAATCGAGATTGAATTGTGAATTGACCAAAATTATATACTTGATTTCATTAATTAATTATTATCAATTCTTGTTGTTGGCAAAGTAACATTCTTAGTTTGTTTAATTTTCACTCATATTTCGATATAATCCCGTTTAAATTTAATTTTGAAGTTACATATTGTGTTACGAGAATACCAAATGTGACATTTGTGAGATCGAGACTGGATCGAAACTGAATTTTGACTATATTTTAATTACGAGAATTGCCCCTCTGATTTGTGTCTATTTTGGTTAAGATTCCAGATATTTAATTTTTTCCCCGTAAATGACTGTTTTGCATTGCCCATTATTTCAAACATACACCATTTAGGTTAAGACCTCCCGGTAAACACTTGCAAGGCTTTTAGAATTTTGAGAATTTACACGTGAGCAGGCTACATACAACTGATCATGAGAGAAGCAGTCCTGGCTCAAGTCAACCCCAGCGACCTTTAGACTCTGCCCCTGAGCTTTGCTAATATATTCATGGTCATAGCGAAGCATACCTTTATCGAAAATTGAAGTCTCTTAAATTTAACGGGGTGGTCTGAGAGAATCATGGGAATGCGAGGTATAAAGAGAGATTCCCCAAGAGCACATCCCTTACTGTCCTCACTTAACAACTGTAACTCATCGTTCCAGTTGTCGAATACGTGGTTAACAATAGTGGCACGAACCTGATGATACACCGCCGTTCCATGCAAGTAGTTGGAGATGAAGCGGAACAGGCAAGCTCCATCACCGACCACAAGTATAAATTCAGTCAATCTTGACATCATTGTTTGAAAAATACAGAAATTCTAATATTAAGTAGGTATACCCCATAAAGTCTACTTAGAATCGGTTTTTCAATTATTTTTCGGCACCAGAGGTCGCTTCATTTGAAGGACGCAGTTTTTTTTAGCCCTACGGCGATGGACTACCTCCGGGGGTAACTGAGGTGGGCGATAAACCATCGTGGATAACCCTATGGTTTGAAATAATCTCTCGTTAATAATGAACTTTTCCATAATAACGAAACCATAGTGCGATTTACAAATACTATAGCGCCATCTAGTGATGTGTTAGGTAAAATATAAATATAACAATTTTAGACATTTCTTGGCTGGGCGCTGGTCAAAAGTTAATCAGTTACTCGTAGACATTCCCTTTTTTATGAACAACCATTCCACCATGTTTCAAAATCGTAGGTCAATCGGTTTCCAAAAAGAGAGTTTTTTTTTTCAACCCCTATCTTTAACCTTATGCGCGCCTACGTTGTATAGGGAACATAATTATATCCAAAGTTTCAGATTTCTTGCTTCAATGGTCTGGGCTGTGCGTTGATTAGTGAGTCAGTCAGTCAGTGAGGACAAAGCCTTTTATTATTATAGATAATTTAGTATTATTATTAGTACTCGTGTAAAGTTGAGGATAAAATAGTCCAACTAATCTCGTTTCCCTATACAAACTTTGGACCTCCGTTTCACCCTCTTAGGGTTAAAATTTGAAAAATCCTTTTAAGTAATCTCGTGTCCACTATGTTATATTTTCAAATCGATGCCTTTTTCGTAATTGACGTCCCAGAAAACCATATAATCAACACCTATATTGATATTATGATATGACATTTCAACCCCATCGCACCCCCATAGGGGTGATTTTATGTCACGTCGGCTATGTTGGATTATAAAATAGTTGTTGTTTTCATAATCAGCGACCCGATAAACCATGAAAACAATACCCGTGACGATTTTCAGACTTTTTCCCCTCCATTTTACCCCTTTAGCGGTTGAATTTTGAAAAATCCTGAAACACGTCTTTACTCATTTATCTATAGAAGTACTCGTGTAAAGTTTCGGATAAAATAGTCCACAAACAAAAATACAAATATCCTACCAACATTATAAAACTTTCTTATTTATAATATCTATATATATAAAAGAGAAAATCACTGACTCACTCATCACGAAATCTAAGAAACTATAACACCTATAAACTTGAAATTTGGCAGGTAGGTTCCTTATAGGGTGTAGACATCCGCTAAGAACGGATTTTACGATACTCCACCCCTGAACTGATCCCTGGGGGTAGAATGGGGGTTGGAAGTTTGTATGAAAGTCCTATGTTTTTGAAGCAAGAGACTTGAAATTTAAAATGTATGCTCTATAGATGGTGTGGAGGTGTGCTAATAATGTATCTTTAGAAATCAACCCCTTTTTGGGGTTAAATGGGGGGTTGGAAATTTGTATCAAAGTTCTATGTTTTTGAAGTAAGAGACTTGAATTTTAAAATGTATGCTCTATAGATGGTGTGGAGGTGTACTAATAATGTATCTTTAGAAATCAACCCAATTTGGTGTTAAAACGGGGGCTGGAAGATTGTATGAAAATCCAATGTTATTGAAGTTAAAGTAATTATGGCAGAAGGATTTTAAATGATATTTAAGTATAAAAAATATTGAAAACAGCTACATAATTACTATTATAAGGATAATACATCCCGTATTATTATAACAATAAAAAGTACTTTAGGTTTTACAAAGAGGTTTTAAAAAATAATATCCGTCGACTTCATTGATTCTAAAAATTCGTCTAGATATTGATTGTTTTTAACTTTTTTATTTTTTTCCTTTCATTAGGTATTTAGCTTTTTCGAATGTAATTAAAAATTATTTGCAAATAACTAACTCCGTCGCGGACGGCCGCTAGTAATCAATATATATAAAAGCAAAAGTTCACTCAGTCACTCACTCCCTGTATCTCCCTGTTGGGGTGTAAGTGGTTCACCACGATTTTTACAGCCAAAGCCAAATTTACCTGCAAATGGTGCACCCTGCTGACTAACGAAAGAGGCCCTGGCCAAAGAGAGGTAGGGTACAGTGTATTTGTAAGCTGCACGACGGGGGAAGTACCTCTACCTCACAGATGGCAACGGTAACCGCTTCACATCAAGCGGGTCGTATGATTCGTCGTCGTACATATAAAAAAAATATAAAATAAATAAATGCATTACTTAACCATTTTTTCTCTTCCTAAAAGATGATGGCCTTACACCCCAAAACTTTCCCGAAAAAAAAAAACCGGACAAGTGCGAGTCGGACTCGCCCACCGAGGGTTCCGTAGGTACGTAGTATCATTATTAAATTTGATATTTTTCATTATAAATAAGAAATAATGCGTCGCAAAAAATAAATAAAATATATTTTTCAATGTGTACATCAAGCCCTTTCATTTGATACCCCATTTGAACAAGTAGTTTCAATTTGAAATTTCGACACCCTATAAAAAATATAGACCCCCTATTTTTTAAGATCTATTTACAAATGTATAGTTTTGAGATTTATTCCTGTACTTGTAGTCTATAACGATGTTACTTGCCAAATTTCATAGTTCTAGGTCAACGGGAAGTACCCTATAGGTTTTGATTCCCTTGAGTGTGTCGAAATATGCGTTTTTTGCTGAATAAACGGCCGTAACTTTTTTCTACGTAAACTTAGCAGTTTGATTTTTTTTTAACTTCATGGGACCGTAGACCTGAGTATACAGTTCAAATTTCAGCTTGATATCTCAACGCATTCTCGACATAGAAATTCTTGACAGACAGACAGACAGACAGACAGACAGACGGACAACAAAGTGATCTTATAAGGGTTCCGTTTTTCCTTTTGAGGTTCGGAACCCTAAAAACGAAAATACAGCTCCATTCATTCTTTATTCCCAAATTACGTCAAGTTCGCCATGTCATTCGCATTTCATAGTTGATATTATTTTCAAATAATGAGTGTGATTGCCTGAATTTTGTTTTTATATAAATCATCACATAAGAACTAGTCTGAATTGTAAATCTTAAACCGAAAGCGTAAGGGCGAATTTACAATGCATGTTATAACGTTGTAGTTTCTTTTGATGTTGGTCATATTATTATTTTATGTATAAATAAGTAAGATTTATGTCATCTTCTATCTACCGCTACATCGGGAGGAACACAAGCATACGGCCCGCCTGATGTGAAGCGTTTACCGTAGCCACAACATGAAATATAGCTCGCTCGCCGCCAAGCACGCTGCCAAAGCAGCAACTCCTTCCTGGTGATCTCACTCATTTGCAGGAACACAACAACCATCAAAGGAATTGTTATTTGGCTGCAGTATTCTGTGAGGTGGAGGTACTTCCAGAGTGGGGCCGCTTACAAATACGCTGTACCCTACCTCTCTCTAGTCAGAGCCTCTATCGCTAGTCGTCAGGGTGTACCACGTGCAGATGAGGTTAGCTTTGGTTCTAAAGATTGTGGTGAGCCCCTTACACCCCAAACTAACTAGACGTAGTAACGGAAAATCAAATGTGACAGAAGAAATTGTGCATTTAGAAGATTATGAATCTGTGACTGAAATTGTGGGTGTGGAGTATTTAGTACATTACAAAATAACCAATTTCAACCCAAACAAGGACAGTTTTTTCAAGACTTCAAGTGTTTTCAAGACAACACTTCATATGAAGAAACAAATTTATTTGTAATGTGCGAAAACATATGCTGTTAATGCTATGCAAAAATGTATATGTTTGGGCCTTGTAATTTTGTTTCAGTGTTCATTTTATGTCAGATTTTTTGATTTGAGTTTATATTTAGTTCGTTTAATTTTTAGGAATACATACAAAGAAGTTGATATTTTAGGTCCCTAACATTACAGATGTCATATACATAGAATAGTTGTTTTTCGACCCAAAATTGTTATTTTCTAAATATTCCAAGATCTTTTTGTAATATTCCATGTATGTAAAACTTAAATAAAAATATGACACATAAACAATTGTTAACTCAATCAAATGTTCCGTAGGTACCTTAGATACAATATTAAAAGTAATAATCTGTCAGTGGTCTCTGAGACCGCAGGCAGGTGGTTAAGGGTTAATGTAATGACTTATTATTTAGATATGACAAGTATGAGTTGATATGTTTTACCCAACTGATGAAGAAGAACCCGAGAGACAGTAATGTTTTTCAATTGTATGGTATGTATGTGGTTTTTATTGGCATGCTCTACCGCGTAAACCGCTTGATGATTTCAATATGTGAGGTGTCATTAAAGTTGTTTCAGC
Organism: Hypsopygia costalis; assembly: GCA_937001555.2. Lineage (NCBI taxonomy): Eukaryota > Metazoa > Arthropoda > Insecta > Lepidoptera > Pyralidae > Hypsopygia > Hypsopygia costalis. Next base: position 8,637,675 of record OW443342.2, read on the forward strand.
TGCAGTGGCAACATAGCGTAGAACTACTTCAATATGGCATCCGCAAAAAAAAATTGATAATAATAAAAATTGTTAGAATTTTTTTTCTGTTAATTCGTTTGATCAACAATGGCATTATTTTACTTTAATGTTATTGTGCCTGTAAGTTGCAAAAATCTTTTAATATGAAAAATAACTGTCTTTAGAAAATAACAATGCTGAGTAATAACTGTAATATTTCACTAATATCTAAAGTGAAAGTAAAAAAATATTGATTTTCATAGGGTAAAAAAAAAGGCTAAATCTTAAACCATACATAACAATTTCAACAGATGTCATTTTTTTTTTGTCATTGTCTTTGCTACTTGTACATAAGTGGGAGAAAAGGATTGGGACCCTTTTTGTCCCACTTATTCAAAAACATTGAAAAAATTTCAAAATATGTGAGAAACCATTAAAAGGACATTGGATCCTTCAAGCCCGGCTTATTGTTTATTAATTATTTGTTTATTCAACTGAAGCACCTGTGATGTTAGAGAAAGAACAATAAAATTAGAATTCTGTTCCCCCCCACCCCCTTCTTTTTGTTTTCATTCTTGTTTAGTTTCTGTTGACCCAATATTTTGTGTAATATTTTTTTAATATAAGCAGCCCTAATGCATCATGCAATGTCAAACATGACATGAGTCACAAAGATCGTGGCAGATGTCACAGTAGACACTCAGAGGCAACCCCGTAAGGCACATGTGTCCAAGAATGTCTGTAATATAATAATGTTGTAGGTAACTATAATATGTACTGTGCTAATTCCAGTTATTATACGACGAGCTCGGTGGTCGAATGGTTAGCAATTGCATCATTGACTTCGAGGTCGCGGGTTCGATTCCCGTACAAGACAAACATTTGTGTGCATGAACATGTCTGTTTGTCTTGGTCTGGGTGTTTTCTATGTATTTAAGTATGTATTTACAAAAAAAAAACTGTATTTAAGTACATTTATCAGTTGCCTAGTGCCCATAACACAAGCTTTGCGCTTAATTTGGGACTAGATGGCGTTGTGTAAACTGTCAAGAAATATTTATTTATTATTTATTTATATTATCATAAATCAGCATATTTTCTCAGTAATTGCATTCATTTATTTCTCTATTTATCCTTGTGATTAAAGTGTAATTATAATAAGGAATTAAGTTTTCTTGCAAAAAGAACCGGATTCCATGCTATCTGGTAGCCAGTAGGTAGGTGTGAGTACAAAACAAACCATACCTACTTTATTTTGTTTATATTTAGTATGTTGAGAGCTAAGACTGCCAAACAGTTCTTTTCATACGAGCACCCTTATATATCAATGGAAACAACAGTGGCAACACTTGTCTGATGATGATATAATGGTAAAAAAAACACATACATTCATATTGCTGCAATACTACGCTGGATTGGGTGGACCTCGCCAGCAAAAGTAAAAATGTTGATAGACGTGATAATAACAATATCAAAGACAACAGCAATATCTGAATGTGCTTTAAGTAATTACTGTTGCTTGGGTAGCTTCGAACAAAAAACCTTGCTAAATAATAATCAGATGCACCAAACATAACCAATAAAATTTAGCACGGCACTTCAATGTCGATATAGTAAAAACATAATGCCAAAATGATTATAATCATAACATCAAACATTTTCATTTTGTTAAAGAATTACACATTACAAGCCGGTCGTAAAAATCAATAACACGACATCAGAGAGACAATAAAATTACAGCGATTACAAGAGGTAATGAAATCTTTCTTACCTTGATTCTGCAACAATGATTAGATATTTAATTACACCAGATTGTAGTAAATTCTACCTAAATTAAATATCAACAATTATTTTCTTGAAAACGTTTAAAACGTGAAAGAAAAATTAAGACGACAAAAATGGCGGCAACATGAAAATGCACGTAGGGAAACTAGGGAAGTAGGGAGTAGGGAGGAAGCCTAAGTAAACTATATCGATGTATTAGTCAATATCAACAAATCGAGTCCATAAAAATCGATATTAAGCGATTATGTAGAAAGGTAGATATCGATATCAAAATGACTCTGAATGATGATAAGCATAAAGTATATGACTAAAAGACTGTTAGTCATATACTTTATGTACGTTGTATTTTCATGTAAAATCCGATCTATAGCTAGTATGTACATAGTCCTGATAAAAAAACCTTTTTTGAAGATTATTTCTTTGATTCAACAATATTGCTTTTTAGTTTCATAATTTTAAATCTATTTTTCACAATTTAGAAACTACACATCGATAAATGTTTGATACAAATGAAGAATGTTTATTTTTCATGGCTCGACCGACGAGCTCGGTGGTCGAATGGTTAGCAATGGCCACTTTGACTCCGAGGTCGCGGGTTCGATTCCCGAACAAGACAAACATTTGTGTGCATGAACATGTCTGTTTGTCTTGGTCTGTTTGTCTTGGGCGTTTTCTATGTATTATAAGTATGTATTTACAAAAAAAAAATGTATTTAAGTAAGTTCATTTATCAGTTGTGTAGTACCCATGACACAAGCTTTGCGCTTAATTTGGGACAGATGGCGATGTGTAAATTGTCCAGAAATATTTATTTATTTATATAAGATATTATTGACTCTAAATTATTGATATAGAGTTGAGTAGAAAATTGATTTTTGTTTCTTTGTTTATATGTTTTATGTCATACAATACAAATAGTAATATCCGTCTAACCGCTGCTACAACTTTGTTAAAATTTGGGAGGAAACGTAAACACTATTTTTATAGTTCGTTTTAATCGCTGAACGTTTTTGAAATATAGTCATTAATGCGTAAATAAATATTGCGTATACAAAGGCTATTGTGCCGTGTACCATATCCGTAAACGTGAGAATTGTATACTCATTGAACTACTTACTAATAAAATTTTATTCAAATCGGACTAGCGGTTTACAAGTAATAACGGAAAGTAAATTTTCATATTAACGCCAATGTCTCAAAACTACTGAACTTACTTATTTGCCGAATGAACTAAAAAATTATGTTTACGGTTACGACATACCTTAGGAAATTTTATCAAAATCAAAATTAAACAATTATCGTAATACAACATATATATGTGTCGAAATACATACAAACTTGCAAAAGTGATTTTTGGCTGTTACCTCAACTCGGTCTAGAGGCCATTAATAATGTAGTGGTCGACCAAATGTTCGGTTTCGGTCGAGTTTCGGAAAAAAACGGGATTCGGTTTAGTTTCGGTTTCGGCGGCAAACATGCCGAAACTACGACCGAAACCGTAACTGCATTCGCGCTGAGCTCGGTTATGTTCGTCGCGGTAAATTCCATCCAAGCGACGAAGCCATTTTACAGCGTCCACGTGTCTCATGTCGTGACTGGCTTGTGTTTGTAGTTTGTTTTGTTTGTTGTGAGTTTTCGTGTTATTTATTTTGAATTCGATGTGCTTCATCACGTAATATAGCATAAGAATAGGTAGTAAACATCAAAAAAGAATTTAATATAACAAACTTATACATCGATTAAAGTAGTGTCAAGTTTAACATAACTATATAAACATTTTTTCGGCTAATATAACTCACTCGCTAATGGTATACCTAAACAAACATTAGTTACGTATTTGGTACTTACTATAGTTAGGATTTTAGTGGTGATAATATTAAGGATTCAGCAAATTTCAAAGTTAATTTTAATAATTAATACCAAGGTATCCGAATGGCAAGTATAGTTAGATACTTACGTACCTAATTTTATGTTTAATATTTTTATATAACCATGAATAATATTCAAAAGAAGAATCTATATATACCTTCTCAAATAAACACCTTACCTATTTTATGTATTTTTAAGACGCAATTAATATATATATTTTTTAAATGGGGGTTTTTATGTTGATATTCAGAATAAGTGAAAATATATAATAATATATAATAAGTGAAAATGTCGAAGACTGCATAGTTAAGTGATTTAAAAATGACACTGACTGATTATAATAAGGTTTTTTTTTTTTTTTTTTCTCTCAAAGCATGATCAAAACATGTTGTAAGGAAGTTTCGGTTTCAGTTTCGGTCGTCATAACTAGTTTCGGTCGGTCACTTTAAATATTTGTTCACGACACATGGCAATCGCTACCGAAACTGATTTGAAAAAACAATCGCATCTCTATCCGATTCAAATGATTAGTTATTATCGATATATCGCCGTTCCACATTGATTGTCGATATTGTATTAAAAGGGTACGTACTCAGAATGGCTTAATAGAGCGCGTATGCTAGCTCTATGGCTCAGAGGAATTATGTTTATGAAAATAGAAATAATCTTCGTTAGTAATGTTATTATAACATTAGTTTCAATACGACTTGCATGTCTGTAGAAAGTATTATATAATGCTCGTGTTCAACATGATATTCAAAGGACACGGGCACGGGGTTTTGAACAGTTTGATCACGCCCGTGCTTGTGTTCGTGAATACAGCTGATGCACGCGTTCGCGGCTTTAGTTTTTCTTATGGAAATGGCAGAAGGCTGAACACCTATTATAAACACTTTAGTCTTAATTGCCCTATCGGTTTTACTGTTGACTTATTACAAGTAATGGAGGATGAAGAAGATCCCTGACGATATTTTTCGGCATGTCCCTGAAGCCGGGAATAAAATGAAGTAAATACAAAGACGGTCAAAAGCACATTGTTTCCAGAGCCTAAAGCTAATTAATAACAAAAAATCTCGGTCCATGTTGTCAATCGACAACTTGTCAATGTCAACTCGAAGACAAGTCAAAAAAAAAGAGAGATTCTCAATTTTGAAGTTTGTTCGTCGTAATGTTCACTTCTTTTTTTGTAAATTGCGTGTTTTTTAATTATTGTATTTGCGAATATTTTCGTATTCATTTTTTTTAAATGTTTTATTATGTGCCATATATCACTTACGTGGTAATAGTGATTAATGGTTTTCTGTATTTACCGGAGAAGTATTGTGGGATGAAACATGAATAACAGTTCGGAATATTATTTATCCGAGCTACACTGCTCAAAGGATGCCCTTACGGATTACTACGGGTGGTTCATGCAGTTTCTGTTGGCTGTGTTAGCATTTACCTGCTTAGTAGGTATGTTGTGTTGTGTCGAAACATTATCCGCCAAAAGTTCAAGGCGTTTGTGATAGTTTTACTAAGTGATTTTGCAACATTAGCTTAACCATGACACAAGCTAACATGAATTTGTACATACCTAATCTCTTTTTGTCGAGTTACTTATTTCTTTATCTTTTTCAGGAAAAAGATTTTGCGAACCTCGCTATGCAAGAAGACCATGGCTGATCTGGTTCTACGACACGTCAAAACAGGGCCTTGGAGCTCTTATAATACATGCAGCTAATGTCTGGCTGTCGCCTCATCTAACTGGGAATCCGTGCACATGGTATGTTAATTCATTTAAGTAACTACTTCATTTAGTATGTGGAGTGTAATCCTTTTTTTTTATTTTTAAATGGGATATACATTATTATACAAACAAACTATTATACAAAACCAGTCACTTGATTAGGCATCTAGTTAATTACTATTCCTATTTTTTAAATTATAATGTAATTTTCAAAATTTTTGTAGTGTCATATGGGGCCATCCATAAATTGCGTCACACAAATTTCATGATTTTTTCACCCCTCCCCCCTTTCTTGTCAAAGCTGGTCACATTTATGAGACTCCCCTCTAGTATGACATCACATATTTTGCAATTTTACATCTTGAGTTTTTGAGTTTTTCGTTAATAGTTCAAAGTTTGTGTCTCATCACGTCTCACTTGGCCTTTCCTAGTATATGACTTCGGTAAAACCCTCTTGGCAAAGTTAGATGCTAATGTCATAAAGATATTGAAGTCATGGTTCGGACTGGCACATCCGGCTGATCCCTCGACTCTATTTAGGGATCACAATAGTTTTGGGCTGAAATTAAAGAAACCTTCTGAACTCTATAAACACCTGAGAGTTACAAAAACGCATGTTTTGCAAAAGTCGCAAGACGAATTAGTTAAATCTCTCCCAAAAGACAAAAATGCCACAGACCTAGAATCTAGACTTCAATTCCACAAACAATTTATGGTAGGTGCACAGGCAAATAGAGCTGGGTTGGGCGCGAGAAAGAAAAGGGAAGACCGAGACATAGTAAAAACCTTTCTACAACAAGACGAAAATGACAGTTACAAAGTGCACGCTATGAATTTAGAAATGCAAAGTGAGTGGTTAACCATAGGCGAGTTTTGCATCCCGTTAGCTCTGAAGTGGCGCACCTTGCTGTATGACTGGTCTCCTGCCTTATTAAAATTCTATCTTAATGCCTTTCAAATGACCCTCCCTGACCAGAGTAACTTAGTTAGGTGGGGAAAAGCCTCTGAAAAATTTTGCTATACCTGTGGAGAGGCGATATGTACAGCAAGGCACCTATTGGTGGGATGCAAGGTGCTCCTTGATAGGGGTCATTACTCACATCGCCATGACAGAGTACTTCAAATCATACGTGAAGCCATAAGCCTTTCAATAGCTAGAGCCCAAAAAGGATTAACGACAAACAAAAGACAAATTAACTTTATAAAAGGAGGCTCAACTTCAAACTCCAAGAACAAGCCTTACTCAATCCTCAGTGCAGCACCTGACTGGACTATTTTAATGGACACGTATGAAAAGCACTATAAAATCCCAGAAGATGTGGTTGTTTCGACATCCAGACCGGACATTTTCCTTTTCTCCAGAGCTACAAAACGTATAGTACTTGTAGAGCTTACCGTACCGTGGGAAACTAACATACCTAAAGACCACGCGATAAAACAAAACAAATATTATGACCTCCTAAACGAATTAACAAAAAGCGGCTATGTAGTTAATCTATACGCTGTAGAAGTAGGAGCGAGAGGTATACCAGCAAAATCTCTCTATAACCTGCTGAAAGACCTTGGCTTGTCCAGAAGTGCAGTAAGTTCTATACTAGAACGAGTATCTAAAGCTGCATTAGCAGGTTCATACCAGATTTGGCAGGGCAGGGAGAGAAACACAAGTAGTGAAGGTGAGTGTTGATGTACGTCGGAAAGGGGCCCCTTAAACCTACACCCGTGTCACAAGTCTCGGGATCTGCTTGGGTTTCTCTCTCTGCCACACGATGGACCCGGCACCCGCACGGTGAATCCATGGAAGCTAAGAAGTTTGTCTCTTAACACTTTTAGTTACTTTTTTGATTATATTTTTTTTAAATGTCACGTCACGAAATTTAGGTCTCCTCCCACCCCCTTGTCACACAATATCACACTTCGTCGCCCCCCCCCCCCCCTTCCCCTTAACGTGTGATGTAATTTATGGATGACCCCTAACAAGAAACAAACATGCTGTATTTGAAAATAAACAATGAGCATCTATAAACATTTGTAACTTACACACACAATTGACACGATTGGTGTTTAAACTTTCAACTTGATTACATATAAAAGCGTATGTTATTTTAAGAACAGTAATTGTAAGCAGTGCCACTACACAGCAAATGACCGAGTGGTTACTGAGGAGCAGGTGAACTCAGGCATGACGACTGCCATAGCTCTAAGGATTCTTATTCTGAAGAACTTATGTCAGAAATTTGATCTCAACCAGACACAATTTGTTTTCTGCTTATTATAAAATTCCAACATTCAAGAATTTAATCAATAAGCGGTATAAATATGTAATCTATTGCAGACCGTGATCTGTGACCCACAGTTTAAGAAATAATGTACCCTAGCATGTATATTAAAATTAAAATATTTTCTATTTAAATAGTAAGTCTATACAAGCACTTTTAAATCGGCGTAGTAGTTAAATATAGATTTATTCTACTTTAATGATTGTACTTACTTGTTAAATGTCTGAGGTTGAAGCCTCTAGATGGCGTTGTTGTGTTTGTCAATGAAACTAATTACTAAAGTTATGCAAAATCAGCAACCTGTCTATGCATGGGTTTATTTATCTCGAACCCAAGTTCCTTGACCTTAGGTTGAAAAGCCTCAAGTTGAGCAGAGTGTTGAAGAATCCTCTAATCCGCTTCAGTAGAGTGGAGACTCATATCCCACAGAAATACATATGGGTTAACGATAAGAACCCTATTAATGGGCACTTATGGTCATTAAATAAAAACTAAGTGGCAGTTTAATTATCATGTTTTGTTATTACCCTGTGTGTGGTAGGATTTTGTGAGTACATAGTATCTATTGTTTTTCAGGTACATTGTAAATTTTATGTTGGACTCGACACTGGGCCTGCTAATCATATGGGCTGGCATCCGGCTGGCGCAGTACTGTGCCAGGAATTATGACATACCACTTATTAATTTTGGAGAATATGGTGAGTATGAATTGAAATTATCAAAGTATTGTCAAACTATTAATATTTCTTAGGAGGTAGTGATTAATATCTCATTGGTATTTTTGGTTGGTTTGGTTGAGAATAAAACCAAAAACTGTATTCTGATCTAGGCTGGTTTTATTTGTACTAAGTTAAAAACTTATACATGATGCAGAGTTGTGAGATCAACCCAGTGTGAGGCCATTCTATGCCAGCGCCATCTATTGACAAACATTTGGTATATAAAATGTTTACGTATGTAGTAAACATTTTATTTGAATTACCACAGGTATCTGTAGATATCGCACTGGCATGCGGAAAATATAGCAGTGCAATTAAGACAATAAAATTGACGTAATTTGATAGGTACATCTCTTTCTACAATATTAATTAATTGGATAGATGTATCTGCCAGTTGACTGGCACAATTCCAATAGTAGCAGTATGAAAGTAATTCATCTACCCCTTGCAGGCACTTCGGCCCCCATTCGACGTCGTCGCTTGTTTATGTACTGCGCCAGAAAACGGCGCAGAGCTATATTTTTACTCTAATAAGAAAAATTGAGCCGTCTCGGGATGTCTGGCAGATGTGAAATCTGCCTAGTAGTATTCGACTTCAAGAGGTACAAAATAGGTATTTTGTACCTCTTCAAGTCGAATCCTACTAGGTCTACGAAATAGTTCATAATTCATAGCCTACTAGCTCTACCCGCGGTTTTTCCCCATATGAATCTCAGTACCAAAAGGTAGTCTGTGTTACTGTTAATTTAAATCAAATCAGTTCAGCCGAGTAGTCACGAAGAGTTAACAAACAGACAGACAAACACACTTAAGTTCATACAAAAACATAGTTACTAGATGGCGCCACCGGTGGCCCGGGTTCGAATCCCAGGTCTGGTGACATGTCTACGTTTTTAAAATATTGTGCGGTCCGTACGATTACTACATTACTACTAACTAGTATCTAGGGTAGTACTAAATGTACTAAAGCGTGGCGACGTGCCCCCTTGCAAAAATTTGGGCTCACCCAACGCATTAGAATTTTAACATCAAAATAGGTACACATCCTTGAATTTTGAAATTTTGAAACGACTGCAATGATACGCAAATTGAAGTCTATTAATCTTTCATGTGTCTCTAATTGTAGGTAAACCACCAATGTGCGCAGCGTGGATATGTCAGGGTATATTATACGCGGCGCTGGCGACGTTCGCCAAGTCCGTGCTAGCACTGGTGCTGCGGCTGCCGCCCGTCGTAGCTGTGCTGTCCACGTTGCGACTCTCGCCCGTCTCGGACGCTAGGCTGGAGCTCGCTGTTGTAATGCTCATCATACCATTCTTTGTTAATGTAAGTTAATTTTATAATACCTATTGACTGTCAGCTCCGCCCGCTTATGTTCGGTGAGTAACGCATGTGTTATTCCCGACCTTGTTTTACATTTCATCGAAATCAGTGCTTAACTGCCAAATCAGTGTTGTATTATGTTCGCAGCTACACCAGCTTCGAACATAATAACACAAACACAACCAATCTAAAGGCATCATTGAGGTTATCAGATATGAGGAAATGTTCTATTAACAGCTGAAGTGTTAGCACGCGAGTCCCTTGTAAGTGTCTATTGTTGTGGTATTGGTAACCGCTTTTTTTTATATTATTTCGGGTGGCAAACAAGCACACGGCCCGCCTGATGTGAAGTGGTTACCGTAGCCATATCAATGCTCGTAACATAAAATATCACTTGCGCGCCGCCACCCCCGCTGCCAACGCAGCATCTCCTTCCTTTCTGGTGACCTCACTCACCCGCAGGAACACAACAATCCTCAAGGGAATTTTTATTTGGCTGCGGTATTCATTCCCCAGTCGAGTAACTTACAATTATGCTCCCTACCTCTCTTTTCGCCAGAGCTTCGTTTGTCAGTCAGCAGGGTGCACCGCGTGCAGGTGATGTTGGCCTTGGCTCAAAGACGTTGATAAACCACCCCAACTTTACATCAGACTTGGTATAAGAAAAGTTTTACTCATCATCAGTCAAAATTCAATAATTTATTCTGAGAGTAGGCCTTCTCAGGCATCTTCTTAAGAGCCATATTACATTTTGACTGTGATTTTTGCGTAAAATGGCCAATTTTGGCGTTCTCGATCTCGGAAACAAAAATACATTAACAATGTTGACTTATTGGATAGTACAGAATAGCTATTGTCATAGTACATAGCGGCCTCGCTTTTTGTAAATTTTGCTTAACTTTATAGATAAACCCAAAATTGCAGAGAAAGATTTTCATAAAATGCGCGCATTCACTATTTTGAGCTCCTGGATTGTACTACTGTTCCAAACAAATGAAATAAAAAAAATTGAATGTTATTTGTTATATAGTCGTATAGTACATAGCGGCCTCGGAATTTTGAAATATCATTGATTTAATATAGAAAAAAAAACATTCTTTTAACCAAAAAACTTCGAAAATCGCTTAAAGTAAACTGTTAATTTCGCGAATAAACGATAATATTATTGAGCAAAATTTATACGAAAATAATTGTTACTTCATGATGAATAAACTTTGTAGCATGAATTTATTATCTTATTTCAATAAAAACGATAAATATAACTTCAAAATTACTACAAAAAACGATGCACCGGCGGCCTTCGCGGCTTTAGTACTGCGCGAGAGCTCGTCAGCGTGAAAATGTAATAGGGCTCTTAAGCCAATACATTTAGTCATTAAAAAATACATGTGGCTCACCACTATCTTTGAGCCAAAGCCAACCTCACCTGCACGTGGTACAACCTGGTAACTGACTAACGAGGCTCTGGTGAAACAGATGTAGGGCGAGCGTTTAATGTAAGCTGTCCGACTGGGGAAGTACCTCCATCTGACAGAAGACAAATAACAATTTCTTTGAGGGTTGTTGTGTTCCTGCGAGTAACTGAGGTCACCAGGAAGGAAAGAGTTGCTCCATTGGAAAAGGGGATATCGGTACACGGGCGATATTTGCAATATTTGATGGTGCGATATGTTAGTGTTTATATGGCTACGGTAGCCAATTCACATTAGGGGGGCGTATGCTTGTCTGCCACGCGACGTAGTACAAAAAAAGGTAATCGAAGTTACATACAGTAGATTTAACAAGATTTTACTCAAATCGTAATGAAAAACAAAATGTCTTACATAAAATGCTTACTAACCTAATCCAATAGCAACAAGATTATCCAATAATAAAATTAGCCAATGGAGTTACTTTCGTATGGTAAGAACATTTGACCAAATATTTGCTCAGACGTTCAATGCTGTTACAATCTCATAAACAGCTGCATGACGCATGTTGACTTTGACGTCATACATCGCGTGCCGCAAGCCCACGACATAACAATTAATAACTACGCAATATTTTTTAACTATATGTTATCGTGTTTTGTTTACATTGAGCATACTTTTCTCCACTTTATGATGTATGACTCTCATTTTGCCAGCGAAGAAGTAAGACCATGTATGAATCGCATGTCTCCTGCTCCAAAAAAATAACAAAGAATTTATCAAAACCTGTTTACCTAACTTGTTAATGTATTACACAAAACAGTGTCGCAGGAAACCCGGCTGAATAACGATTTGTTTAATAAAATAATTTACACTTTACTAGCTCGTGCCCGAGACATAGCTCACTTTCATAACACCGGGATAAAAGTCTCTTTTTATATAAATTGAGAGCGAGTTTGGGTTGCAAGTAGCTCACGTTGCATGCCGAAAGGTAAAATGTAGTAGAGGTTGCTATTATGTATTTCTTACACCTATTGTTACCTACATTTGCAAATAAATAGATTGATTGATTGATTGACGTCCGTTTTGATAGCTGAAAGACATTATTACCTGCTCGGGATACCAGGGCACCCTGCCGAAGAGCGAAATAACATGCCTTTGAGGATTGTGGTCTTCTTGCCAGTGAGTGAGCTAAGCCGACAATGCAATGCTTGTATTGAAAGCATTTATGCTACGGTAACTTTACATCGAGCGGGGCGTATGCTATTTGGCACTCGGCAGCGTTGCATATAAACCTGTGCAGTGACCAAGCAGAGAACCTATCAATTAACATCCCATGTAAATTAATTAAGTGGTTCTTCCACGATAAGAACATCAACGCAAAAACACAGGCACAGAAACATTTAGTTATATAATATGCGCAGTCCATTTGCCCTATTTGTGAAATAGACGATAATGAAATTGGCACAATGCGATACCTCTCGGGCGCTATGCTCGTTCCTTGCTAACGCGTACTGGTCACGCCAATTACGCATGTATTGTTATCTTTTTTTTTATTTTCGTCTTTTATTTGTATTATAATTATATACGTATTTACAAAAAAAAAAGAAATGTATTTACGTATAATATCAGTTATCTAGTACAAATAGTATAAGCTTTACTTAGTTTGGGCCCGTGTGTCCAGGAATATTTATTTATTTATCTGTTTTTTTTTTATATATATAAGAGGGGGGGGCAATTTCACCGTTCGTGGTATAAAATGTCTTGGACACGTACTGTAGTAGATCGCCAATTATCAAGATGATATGGATGGAATTTAAATTTATGTCGAGTTGTACGATAGTGGAACTCAGCGGCAGGTATCAAATCAAACAGCTCATCCGAGCACTCCCCGTGATATAATTTTATGCATGCAAATAGTTTTATAACTACTCTTGAATACTTTCACGAATTCTGATCGTGCTGCGTGAAAACGCACTTTTTTTTACAAATGTTTATTTTAGTTGATTGTTTATTTGGATTGTTTTCAGATTCTAATATTCTGGGTCACAGATAACTTCCTAATGTACCACCCAAGAGGAGTGAGCTCAAAGATTAAAACGAAGGTAAGTAATATCGTGTCTCATTAGTATATTACAGTTGGAACTGTTTTAGTTAATAGCGTTATTATCAGCGAGGTCGGTAACCTCACTGGCCACGTACATAATTTGCCGTCGCCGGCAACGGCTTGTTTTTACCTTGGACACTCGATATTCAGTTGACGATAGTCCATGTTACATAATGTTTGACATATTCATCAATCAAAATAGTCTGTCAAGATGGTAGCGAATAGTGCGGTTCCAGAAAGATTTTCTTCCGCCAATTCTCATCTTATGGAATTAATTACCTTACGAGGTTTTCCCGGGAGGCTACGGCATTGGGTTCTTCAAGAAGGGCTTGAAGGGGTGTTTATAGGGTCCGCAACGCGTGAGCGATAATTCTGGTGTTACGAGCGTCCATAGGCTATTATGACTGCTTACTATTAGGTAGGTCGTATGCTTGTTTACCACCTTAGTTGTTTAATATAAGTATGTATAATATACCAGAGGTATCACTCACGCGTTGACAGAGGCCAGCGTTTTCGATACGCGCAGTTCTTTAGTCACTTTAGTGATTTAAAACATAGTCTTGCGAATGTAGACTAACCATTAGTCCTCAATAAATATTATAGGTACTCCGTTTGATTAAACTCGCTGTGTGTTTCATTCGGGTTTTCCAAACTGTAAATCTTATTGTTTTTGTCGTAGGTTCGATATCAATCCATCAAGAAAGAGAAATCAGGATCTGACGAAGAAGAGCATTCTGCGGACGAGAGGCTGCTGGGCGCCAGTGTATGACCCTACAGCAGGCCCACTGTATTCCGGGCGTAACCAACGTAATCTCTTAGTTATTATTACAGATGCTATTGATACTTGCTCTTGCTAGGCTAAATCCATTTTTGTTCATGCAATAGGGTGTGGATAGAGATGGGAAAAATGCGGGCTATTTTCGATAGCTTTCTGATAAGTACGCATAAATTCCCTGTTTATTTATATATATTCTTTATTGCATAAGAACAACAAAGAATACAGATATTAGTGTACAGATTAGTATATAAACGTGAGCTTATCTCTTCAAGAGATTTCTTCGAGCCAACCCTGTGCATAAAATCTTAGTATCTTATACATAATATATTCATTGAAACTTAAATAATATTGCTTTTATGTGTTATATATTATATTAGAAATGTACTTGTGCACAAGTATCACTCTCACTCGTCATGAGTAAGGTATTGCTCCTTTAGCTTCTTTTTAAAAGTAGCCGAACATCTGGGCAATTTTGGGCGCTTAATGTGAATTTATCGAAAATGTTTGGCATTTGTCCATCTCTAGGTGCGGATGTGGGCTGCAGACTCAAATTAATTTATTTTTATTTTATCACCTGTCAAAATTACAAGGTAAAAACTACGTTTATAACGTGACTATTTTAGTATCCTCAACTCAAGTTATTAATGTTTTAACGATTCTACATATTAGTGAGGGTACCGCCGAAAGCAGCTTGTTTCCTTGGGGCTAATTTCAAAGACTAATAGCGGATTTTAATTTTTCTATAAGTATAAACGAAGCCGCAGTTTTTCTTTTTTAAAGTCTGCATCCCCATTCAAAGAATGTAGGATCTTCCAATAAAAAAAATGTTTTGGGTGCTTTTTATCTGATATCAAGAAGGTCGCTATAGAACGTTTATTTCAGTAGTGTAAATAGTACGCGAGTTTACTACTTTTGTAGAAGCTGGAATATCATTAGCTCTTAATTAACCAATTTTGAACTTAACAATTATGAACGAAGTACTGTGATTTATATAGATAAATAAAACAAATGTGTGTGTTACATATGATTTAGATCTTATCGTTTATTTAAATTATAAATTGATAAAGAATAATGATTCTAGTTGTAGACATCACGAAGTAATTTTAAGTATTTATTGAATTTCTATTGGTTGTATCAAAGACAACAATTGGGAGTATGTGATTAATTATAAAAATTATAGGAGGACAATTTTAATCAAAGACAACAATTGGGAGTATGTGATTACGTATAAAATTATAGGAGGACAATTTTACAGCGCCAGAATTTCGCTGCCAGTGATTAGTGAAGAAGCATGCTTCAAAGCGGTGGTTTTACACGGTGCTATTTTCGGGGTTAGTCTTTCGCGCAGTTGCGATTTCATTGTTAACGTTACCATCAAACGATACCCCTATGGGTGCGGTTATCAAAATATTTGTCGACAACGCCACTTATACATAGTACTGTTGCTCTTATATATATTGGTATACCAAAATATTAAGTAAAATAAAAAGAACTTTCGAATATAATTTTTATTTAACTTGAACCATGCTCAATAATCCTTATTATTTCAACCAATCTGTCTTCTCTTTAACGGTTCGTTGTCAAGCTCGTGGCCAATAAATTCATCCAATTTACGATTTGCTCTTTTTCTTCTAGGCTTGCATTCTTAGCCGTTTCAAAAGTTTGTGTACGGACATTGTCTGATTTTCTGCTTGTCCCAAAGATTGACTGGTAGAGAATACTTTCAGTGTTAAGTCCGCCTTTTGTACCTTTATATATTTTGTGGTCAATAAAGTTGTACCAATTTATTTTTATTTAATTTAAAAAAAAATGTCCTTACCACAATTAGTATTCACAGTTTGAATAACAACTTCTCTTTTTCAAACCGTTTGTGAAGTGTAGAGGTTAGCTTAGGTTTGTACTCTTAATTGATTAGCCAATCACATGCTAGCAATGTAAATACTAAAAGAAACAGTTGCCAGTGCAAATATTTAAAATTGAACTGTACAAAGTGTTACCAATTAATGAATCCTAACAATAACAAACATTAATATTGTTACATTGCTCATAGAGCATAATGCATATGTCTAGCAACCATTGAGAGTATACTAGCTCGGTATAATATTCTTAAACGATATGCTACCCCACCATTATGGTGCTGTCGCTAACAAGTGCTATTTGTCTGTGTATTTGTGTAGGGGTGTCGTTAACAATGAACGTAATTCGTGCGAGAAATACGGTCGGTTGTCTGTAACCACCGCCAAAAAAGGATGCGTGCTCTATTCCGTGCTAATGCTCGCATTACTCGCATGCTTTATTTCTTGCTAACACTGACGGCGAAATTTCGGCACTACAAAATCGTCTTCGTATAAACTTGCCTTAATACAGGCCTGGGGTTTAACTATGAAAATGTTGGATTCATTCTCATTATAGCAAGAGCAAATACAATAGACAAATTAAAAAGTTGTATTATAATCATGTAATATGGCACTAGATATTATACTGTCGTGTATATTTACCATATTGACTCAGTTAATTGGGACTGCTTATTTTATAGATATGTACATACATTATACATGTTATATATAAATTAGGTAAATGTTGTAAAAAGATTTACAAAAATCAACCGCCTTGTCAAAAGTTAGCATTTTAGAGGGATCTTTGGCAGCGAGGTTCTAATTCACCAGTTTTTGCATCATTATTGCTTTGTTATTGAATAAACATTGGTATTAAGAGGCTAAGAGTACAGTAGCGCCACCTTTAAAAAAACCATATCTTGTGAATAGAGGTCTAAAAGTAAATTAGGCTCTGTTCCGTCGCTCAGTGATTCATTTTTCATTAGTTTTTTCTGCATAACACTTCAACACTGAGCTTAAATTCGTGTACCCCTTGCACTATTGCACTCTTCTGTCGTTATTACTGAAATACTCGTTGCGATTACGCGTACAGGGAACACTGCTCTAGACTAGAAGATGCAAAGTATTTTTTACGTTATGTAGCCAAAATTTTAATGTCATTGTTTGATTCACGAGTTATTGCTAAATAATGATTTTATAGGCATGTTGCAGAATATAATTTACTTTCTTATCTCCTTTCACGAGTTAAGATATTTTTTCTATCTTGGCGCTAATGTATATCATAACCGTTTGATCTTTAAGGTTTCAATTGTGGGGCACACAACCAACAAGTGCAAGTGGGTAGAGGGTACAAGTATTTTTTTTACAAACGTTTTAAAGTTTTGCGGTGGGCCTTTCTACTTGTACGAGCTTTTGGTATGTGCTTTAAAACAGTGTTTCGCAAACTTTTTGTGTTTAAGGTACATCTAGGAAACCGAAATTTTTTGGAGGTACACCGTAAATGAAAAATCTGTTTTTAATTGTGTAAGAATTTTTCTTCCGTTCGTCTATTTAGCTTTATGAGATAACTTTATTTTTCCGAGGCACACCAACTAATGACCACGGTACACCAGTGTGCCGCAACACACACTTTGCGGAACACCGCTCTAAAGTACAGTTCACGTAAGAAAAAGTAAAAGGTCATTTACATCATTATCAAATTTTGTTTCTAAATGCGAAATGTAAAGGTCATAGACGACCATACCTCCCTGTACTTCCCCTGCAGTACATTTCGGATGCGACAGTGTCTCGGCGACAGAAAGCACTTAATTTGCGACTGTCATTATCGGCCGTTTAGAAACAGGATAGGGTCGTGTAAATGACTGTTTATTTTTTCTTACATGAACCGTACTTAAATCAAAGTGCTTAATCACAAGCGATTAGTCATTACGGTTTAGGAATCATGACATTTAATGGGAATACTCGTAGGTAGTCGAGGAGTCACATAAAATTTGATGCACAGCGCAATATTAAGGAATTGTTTTATGTCTAGAGTCATTTTTGCGTCCGTCAGGGAATTGTATACAAAAATTTGCCATTTTTGTTTGGACGGATAAAAAAGTAAAGATATATTTTTGTATGTTTCATTTTAAAAAATGAAATTATTTATAATGTTCCTAGTGTGGTGTAAGTACTTAGATCCATGTAGTCGTGCCATGTATTTTCATTTGATTTTTTTTACTTATAACATCGAATAAAGACTGATGAAGTCGAAGAAAAATGCGAATCTTCCATTGAAATTTAATTATATCATTTATATATGTATAGTCAACTTAACAGCAAGTGTGCATTGTAAAAACCATCATATTACCATTCCATAAGGACGGTCCCAGGTTATACATAAGAAATTGATCTGCAGTTGATTGCTTACCCAATTGTTATTTTAATACGGCCTGTGTCTACTCGATCACACTGTTTTCGTATTACACATTCCAATATTATTTTATTCACGCGTAGTAATATTCAAATACCCACA
This sequence comes from Hypsopygia costalis, assembly GCA_937001555.2. Classification (NCBI taxonomy): domain Eukaryota; kingdom Metazoa; phylum Arthropoda; class Insecta; order Lepidoptera; family Pyralidae; genus Hypsopygia; species Hypsopygia costalis. Next base: position 8,656,020 of record OW443342.2, read on the forward strand.
AAGTTGCTAAAACTACACAAATTCACAGATTTGCAAAGAATTTGTTATATACTAATTAATTAATTTAATGGAGCACTCACGCACTATCGTCAGTAAAAGTCGAATATATCTACGCGAGTAACACATTAATTAATTAATATAGTAATTGAGAACTTGTATTTAGCAGAATATTATAGCGTGCAACCAGGAGCTTTCGACATTTCGGACGATAATATGTTTTCTCATACTCATTTCATTTGTATATAGGGCATAAAAACTGTACTGTATTGTTTTACCAGTACTGTGTAGTTTTTGCTCTTCTGTATTGTCGTCGATAGAACAAAACGTACTCGTAAAAGTACGAACATATGATGGTAACTTTTGATTTATATTTTGGAATCAAACCTGGATCAAACATCGGGCACAGACATCATATCTTTGCAAATAACACAAAATAATGTGTAAGAAGCCTTGGCACCAACTTTCTCAAAGTGGGCGACATCGCCCCGTTGCGAGCGCTAGTGGTTTTTAATGGGGCGGTAGAACAGCCACAGAAAGGGAAAGCTATTCAGTGCAGCAAGCTGATTCAAATTATTGGCACGTTTTCGCTTATATTTCAAAGTATAAGTAAATTCTTACTGCAGCAGCAGCGTACAAAATTACAATTATTATTTTTATATCATTTTGGGGATGTCATTTTTTTTTTCGAAATGGCCAGTTGAAATGGGTTTCGAGGTTTGAGAACCTATGTTTACCTGGTCCCAATAATAATGTACTCATGTAAATGTTTTTGGAAATATTTGTCTAACATCAAAGTCAAACTAGTTGCAAAGATACGTTTCATAAACCTTATTAATAACTCTTTCTAAAAGCGAAACCGGTCCGTAAAAATAAATTTAATTTAGTGGAATAGTACAAGTGATTTTAGTATATCATAAGTTCCACGAAGTGCCAACAATCACCAGTAACAATAATGTAAAAATATTGTTTTTTTCAATGGACTTCCACATGTATTTCTCACGCAGCTCTGTAAAGTTTTTGCAGAACCATGTGACCGGCTATTTATGTAACTAAAGCTGTCAACACATAAGTGCGGTTACAACGCAGAAGTTACTTGTTTTTAATGTTATACCCCGTTTTATCAACGCAGCAATGTATATGCTTCATGCACTCCTGAAGCACAAATGCCGGTGTGTCGAGAACTTTAAAGACAAAAAAGTCCCACTTCCCATTCCGTTTCTAAGACTCATCTGCTTAACGGCATCGTCATATTTAATGTGATCTAATGTAAATATTTTAAAATTAAGGACAAGTTTTGTAAAAACTGAATGTATGTATATATGGATCTATATATTTGTGCATCTGTTCATTGTTTGTGCGAATATAATTCACATAATGTGTTCCTTTGTCTTTTATTTATAGTCCAGCGTGTAATCAGTGTTCACTAAGACTCTATTTACACCACCGCAGAATGGAATGGAAGCGAATTATTGGAACGAAATTGTACATAGCATAATGAACTTTATGTCAATTGTATAACATAAAAACTTAAATACGAGCCAAAAAAGGTCGCGCGACTTCCGAGGAATCCTCGCGCATACACGAGAATTCCCCTGTGGAATTCGCGGCAAGTGGCGCGATCGGGGACTCGATCTGGTTGATCACAGCAATAGAATAAGAATACTCAAGCATTCCAGCAATTCGCGCGCCATCTCGCGTCATGAGGCGAAATTGACGCTTCCATTCCATTCCGCGGCGATATAAATTGAATCTAACGGGATTAAAACAACATGCCTACTGGAATTCTAATTAGACATTGCTAACCGATCACTGAGTTCAATGGCCACAGTAGACTGCTAGAGAGTTAAACTTTTTTGTCGGTTCTTTGCTCTCAAAGAAACGACAATAAAGAGTAAAACATAATAATATGACATTATCATTTTTTTTAGCTTTTGCTTGGATACTTTTTAGCTATTATCAACACATCAATGTTACTGTTGAGGTATGAATCTCCCGCCAATCGAAGGGATTTAATGCATCCTCCACCACACTGCTTCTGCACACGGGTTGGCGGAGGCCAGTGTTTTCAAGCTGGCCACTGAGACAACCGGGCACAGCGACAGGTCTCGTCGTGACAGGGAGAGGGCAGCTGCTACCAACTACGAGTAGTCTGCTTTTCCGACCAAAGTACGTGAGTGTCCCGATAATTAATTATTTAATTTGAATCTAAAAACGTTTCTAAACCATGTTGCATCCATAACAGGTTTTTCATATGTTTTCGCTAGAGCCTCGTTTGCAAGTACACCACGTGCAGTGCACGTAAGGTCAACTTAGGTCCTAAACATGATGGTGAGCCCCTTAGGATTGAACCGTATCTGTCTGAGCAGAGTCGCTTTATTTCGTATTCTGTCACAAGGAACGTCATTAGGTAGAGTTAGAAAGGGAGCATCAGTGTGATCCTTCGATCATCGAAGGTGCGATCGCCCGCGGTAGCATCGGTGACATGAACCTCTCACGTCACCTTCTCGTTTTAACAAATGACATATCTGAACGAAAAAAAATTATTGTTGTTTTAACTATTACCACAGTATAAGTAATAGCTATTACATTTTGAGATTATCTTGATAGGTTTAAGAGATATTATGAACAAAAATTAAAGTTAAAAGTTTTTATGTAGACTGACTTATGTAGACAGAAACTGTTATATAAAATTTAATGCGGTTTACAGAGTTGTATTACTGGAGGTCTAACGTAAAATCTGATCTATTTGCCCTATTTGCCGTTTAGATACCCCGAGAAGTAATGGTAAAAAGTTCATGCGGAAGAAGTCGCGGGTGGCCGGTAGTATACCACAGACCAAAATTTTTGTGTTTTATTCTCATTTTATCTGCAATGCTCATTTCTCGTTACTAAGGCGTTCCCATGACAACAGTTTTTCAATAAATCCAGATAAATCCAAAGAATAATTTTATTGAATGTTATTATTGTAGTTATTGTTCTTAGGTTATCGTAATGTCATGTGTTTTCAGTAAAGAAAAGACCTATTCTAATCAGACCTTATACTATTGTAATGACATTACTTTTTATGGTACTATCCAAGGGAACAATTCGCTTCAAAGTCTACTAATTATGTTTGATTTTGTTCCTGTCATTGTGCTGTATCAATATTTTGTAATAATTTGTTAATATCTGTTTTACGAAATGAATGAAAGCGATTTAAGAAAGCTTTTGCGAACGAAAAATGGATGTCGTATACCTATCATGCAACCCATACCAGACGTTACCAAAATGGATAAATTACCTTTTATTCCTTTGCCACCATACAATCGCATCAAGGTAAAATTGTTTTCATTTTGCAAATGGTTGCTTGCTCACTAATATCAGTAATATTTAACATAGATCCTAACTAATATGGTAAATGCGGAACTATCCATCTTTTACGATTAAATAGAGCTATAGTTGTGATACTTTTCAAAGAGAAAATTTGCAGACCATATAAAATGTAATAAATCAAATTGAACGTGAACCAAGTTACGCTAATAGGTAGTAGTTAATGTAATAAAAATGGGTTTTTCTTGGATTTCAGGACAAACAGGCAAAGTTTCGTAAAGTTCTCGAGGAAAAAGCTTCCAAGCGAAAGGTGGAGATCGCCCGTCCGTCGCTGCCAATCATAGAACGAGATAAGCTGGAGAGAGCGCAGTCACTACACATAGCCATCCTGCGAGAATGCGCAGAAAAGATAAAACCTCCGCCGATGCTAAAATCATGGGAAAGGAAAATATGCAACTTGATTCCACTGAAACTACGGCAGTCCTTTCCTCATATTATGGATGAATTAATAATCGATTGTAAAAAATCATGGGATAGTAACCTTCATGATCTTGCAGTGAAAACTGTTATTCGAGATGTTCCGGGAGTGCCACGAAAGCGATACGAGGAACCTTATTTCAAGTACGATGGGATAACGGTTAATTACCAGAAGATGAAAAAATATAAAAAGAAATTACAGGACGGCTCTCTTCTTTTCCATCCTTTCATTAGGCTGATACTCGAATCATCTGAGAAAACTTTCCCTGCTGCAATAATTCGTTTAGTTAAGTATAGAGCAAGGGGGCGTATGGACTTAGAAGAGTTTCAAATGAAAATAATGGAGGAGATCAAGCGAGCTGATTATCTAGTATCGAGTACGTGGTATGCTATTCTTGTCAATTGGTTAAAGAATCCCAGGTGCCTAAGAGGCATGCGACCAAAAAAAATCCCAGATTTTGTGAAATGTGCTACTAAAATGATATCTATGCAAATACAAGAATTAATGCGTCGATCCATTGATGCTATTATCAAATCACTTAAAGATCCAGAATCAATCCCAATTTTAAATATTGCTTTGGATTTCAACGGAGAATTCTTTTTTGACCCATCACTGGAAACTGTGTATGGAGTCTATCACAGCATCGCTGATGCCATCTCTCATATTTCACAACGTCTAATGCCGATAGAACAGTATCTTAGAATACCTTATGACTACGATGCTTTACCCGTACATTACAATGAATGGCTGCACAAAGATGGCCACGAAAGACTGCAAAAACAATTAGACGAGGTATTTTCACCACTTTTAGAATATTTAGAAATACTAAGGAAGGAATATAATATGCTATATGGCGCTCCAGCAAAGGCTGCACTTGAAAAATTTATACATGACTTTGACGAATTTGATGTTGGGCGTGATAAAATAAAGTACTTTCAATCAATCGACTCTGAAATTACTGCTGTACTAGAAAACGCCTATTTCAATTGTGCAGTCGTTTGTCAGTTAAGAATGGTTGATGGACTAAAAGCCAAAGCTCTTGAATTTGTCAATGATATTATAGATGGCATTGTTAAAGGCCACATGGAAGAAAACGATAGCATTTGTACTGAATTTGAAACAATAGCAGCAAGGGCGCTTAAAGAGCCAGAGAATGCGGCAGAATTAATAGAACAAGGAATATATATCTTACACGCTAAGACAGTGTTAGTAGAATCTTTGAAAGAAAGAATTTTGACACAAATTAATATAATCTCAAATCTTTTAGAAATGACATCATTAACTCCTGAACATGTAGCATCCAATACCCGAACTGTCAATTGGCTAAAAGATATTAAACCAATATTTGAAAGGAATGCAGCCGCGTACGAAACATTCAAAGCAGAAATGGAAGAACATCTTCAATCTAAAATTGCATTTCTTAATAGAGAAGTTTTAGAGATGACACCTTATCTAGAGCTACTTGATAACATGGATGATATTGAACGTACATTGGAATATTTAGAGTTTATAAGAAAACTTGTACATCGCTTAGATGATTGTGATAAACTTGTTGCATGGATTAATAATGAAGAAACTACTTTTAAATTTCCAGTTACGACCTATCCAGATCTAGAAGAATTGAAAGATTTCATATTACCATTTCATAGTCTTGTTCATTTGGTTCATCGATGGAAACGAAGTTATTATACCTGGATGGATGGCCCATTTGAATATATGGACCACGAGAAAATTGAACAAGATCACGACTTTTACTATAAAGAGTTTTTGAAAATATCTAAAAATTATAGAAATAAAATAAAACAACAAATTGCTGAAGGTGTAGAAAAACGATTTCAAGGATTGGTAGATGACCCTGATGTCAATAACCTTCCTGCGCCGATGAAATTATGTGCGCAAGCAGTAGTGGAAATAAAGAATTGGAGGCCGAACGTTCAAATGGGACATATAATGTGTAACCCAGCGCTTGTACAGCGACATTGGGATGAAATGTCGAGCATTGCTGGTTTTGACTTGACACCAACTGCTGGTACTACATTACGTAAAATAATAAATTTTAACTTGTGGGATGAAATAGATCAATATGAAATTATTAGCGTGGCTGCTACCAAAGAACTTGCATTAATTACTAACTTGAACAAAATGGTGGCAGAATGGACAGATATATGCTTTAAAACAAGTCCATACAAAGATACTGGTATATTTATACTTTCAGGTCTTGACGACATTCAAAGTGTATTAGATGATCACATTGTCAAGACGATCGGTATGCGCGGTTCAGCATTTGTTAAACCTTTTGAATCACAAGTAAGGTCATGGTATGAAAAAATTACAAGAGTTAATGCTACTATTGACGAATGGGGTAAAGTTCAGAGTCAATGGCTATATTTGTTGCCTATATTTTCCTCGAAGGATATAGTCGCTCAAATGCCAGAAGAAGGAGTGATGTTTGTTGAAGTGAATAATATCTACCGCCGATATATGGGATCCGTTGAAAAAGACCCACATGCTCTTGAAATTGCTAGTGGTACTGGTGTCTTGGAATCTTTTAAAGCTGCTTCTGCGTTTTTAGAGAAAATAAATGACGGTGTAAATAATTACTTGGAAAAGAAGCGGTTGTTTTTTCCGAGATTCTTCTTTTTATCCAATGATGAGATGCTGGAAATATTATCTGAAACTAAAAATCCTCTCAAAGTACAACCACATCTTAAGAAATGTTTTGAAGGTATTAATAGACTGGTATTTGATGAAGAATATAACATTTCAGCTATGATTTCCATGGAGGGAGAGCAGGTAGATTTTTTATATACTGTTAGTGTTGCCGCTGCTCGAGGTTCAGTCGAGAAGTGGCTGCTTCAAGTAGAAGAACAAATGCTTGCGGCAGTTAAGTCTGAAACAGAGGTATCATATTACGACTATCCCAATATGGGGAGAGTTGAATGGATTTTGTCTTGGGAAGGCATGGTGGTTTTAGCTGTATCTCAAATATATTGGGCTGTGGATGTGCATGAAGCATTACATACCCATAAATTAAGTGAACTTGAAGCGTTCCATGTAAGTCTAACAAAGCAACTTAATGAAACTGTTGCTGTAATTCGGAGAACAGATTTGAGTAAATTAAGTAGTATTACTGTTAAAGCGCTTATCGTTATTGACGTTCATGCGAAAGACGTCATATTTGAACTTGTGGGGAAGAATGTAACTGAAGTTACAGACTTTCAATGGCTGGCACAATTACGTTATTACTGGGAAGAAGAAAAGGTATGTGTGAAAATAATTAACGCGGTTGTGAATTACGCTTACGAATATTTAGGAAATTCTGATCGTTTGGTCATCACGCCTTTGACAGATCGTTGTTATCGAACACTAATCGGAGCATACTACCTTCATTTGAATGGTGCGCCAGAAGGGCCTGCTGGTACTGGAAAAACTGAAACTACTAAAGATTTGGCTAAAGCCCTGGCTGTTCAATGTGTCGTATTTAATTGTTCCGATGGCTTAGACTACAAAGCCATGGGCAAATTTTTCAAAGGTTTAGCGTCATGTGGGGCTTGGGTGTGTTTTGATGAATTCAATCGAATTGAGGTTGAAGTATTGTCGGTCATTGCTCAGCAAATTTTATGTATAGTTCGAGCAGTAAGACAAAATTTAGAAACATTTGATTTCGAAGGTACTATTTTGACTTTGAATCCTGCTTGTTACGTGTGTATAACCATGAACCCCGGTTATGCAGGTCGATCCGAACTCCCAGATAATCTCAAAGTACTATTTCGAACTGTGGCTATGATGGTTCCCGATTATGCTATGATAGGAGAAATATCTTTGTATTCGTTTGGTTTCATTGATGCTCGTAATTTATCTATCAAAATAGTAACAACATATCGCCTATGTTCGGAACAATTATCATCTCAAAATCATTACGATTACGGTATGAGAGCTGTAAAAACCGTGTTATCGGCAGCTGGTAATTTAAAGAGAGCATTTCCAAATGAAAGCGAGAGCATTCTATTACTGAGATCTATTACTGATGTTAATCTTCCAAAATTTCTATCGTTTGATGTACCGTTATTTGAAGGCATTATTTCTGATTTGTTTCCTGGCATCTCATTACCGAAACCAGATTATGAAAATTTTTTGAATGCTTGCTGTACTTGCTGTGAAAGAAATAATCTTCAACCTGTGGAATGTTTCTTGATAAAAATTACTCAGACTTATGAAATGATGATTGTCCGACATGGATTTATGTTGGTGGGAGATCCTTTTTCTGCTAAGTCTATGACATTAAAAATATTATCTGAGGCACTAACTTTAATGGAAGATAGGAAACAAGAGGGTGGATGTGAATGTAAGTACAAAGTGCTTAATCCTAAAGCTGTGACGATGGGGCAACTTTATGGTGCCTTTGATCCCATATCGTATGAATGGACAGACGGTATTGTGGCTACTACGTTTAGGGATTTTGCATCAGAGGATACGCCAGAGAGAAAGTGGATAGTGTTTGACGGACCTGTAGACGCAGTTTGGATCGAAAATATGAATACCGTATTAGATGATAATAAAAAGCTCTGTCTAACGTCAGGAGAAGTAATGGCTATGTCGAATGTTATGTCAATGATTTTTGAAGTTATGGATCTCTCTCAAGCGTCGCCTGCTACAGTTTCGAGATGCGGTATGATATACATGGAATCTGCTTCATTTGGCTCTATGCCTTTTTATAAATCGTGGCTAAATACATTAAATCCTGTATGGCTCGAAGATAACGAAGAATTCATTTTCGATATGTGCGAATGGTTGTTTGACCCTTTATTATATTATGTTCGAAAACATTGTGGACAATTGGTAATGGCCGGTGAGGTAAATTTAATAATTAGCACTCTTCGTCTTATTGAAATGCTAATGGACAATGCTGTTGAAGGAGAAGAAGATACTAAATACACTCGGACATGGTTCTTAGCTTCTTTAATGACTGCTCTAATTTGGGGCATCGGTGGTATATTAAACACTGATTCACGTCAAAAGTATGATGATTTAGTCAAAGAATATTTCAGAGGTGAAAAGGGTATCCCTCAACAAATAGATAGACTCGATGTTTCCATTCCTTCTGAAGGCATGTTAATTGACCATTATTATATGTACAAAGGAAAAGGATGTTGGAAGCCATGGCCTGATGCTGTAAAAGCAGTTCAAGTAAAAGAACAAATAAACCTCCTTCAGACTGTAATACCTACCTTAGAAACAGAAAAATATATGTTTTTATTAAAGTTACATACAAAATTTTGTAAACCTCTTCTACTTATTGGACCAACAGGAACCGGTAAAAGTTTTTATATACAGAACTTTATGATGAATAACTTGGACTTGGATAAATATACACCTGGTTTTTTAACATTTACTACGACTACTTCAGCTAATCAAACACAAGATTTAGTACTCTCCAAATTAGTTAAAAGAAGAAAAAACAATTATGGTCCCACCAAAGGAAAACAAGCCGTTATTTTTATCGACGATATGAACATGCCTGCTAAAGAAGTTTACGGTGCGCAACCAGCAATAGAATTATTAAGATTATATTTTGATCAGAAACACTGGTATGACCTAAAGACAACAGAGAAGTTATATATATATGATACCTTCTTTTATGGAGCTATAGGACCAGTCGGTGGTAGTCGACAACTAATATATCCTCGAATGCTACGCCATTATAATATTTACTCCATCAATGAGTTTTCTAAAGAAAGTATGATCAAAATATTTATGTCATTGTTGCAACTAGGATGGAGAAGAAATGGTTTCGGTCAAGATGCGCAGCCTGCAATAGTAAATATTATTGCAGCCACCATGGATATATATGATCAAGCTACAGAAGGTCTAAGGCCTACTCCTGCGAAGTCGCATTATATTTTTAATTTAAGAGACTTTTCAAGAGTTATCCAGGGTTGTGCACTGCTGCGTAAGGAATCCGCAGATAATAAAAAAACATTTGTTAGAGTTTGGGTTCATGAAATAATGCGTGTATTTTTTGACAGACTAGTCGATGATACGGATCGAACATGGTTTTTCAATGTGCTTAAAAAATGCACAAAGGAATACATGAAAGACACTTTCGAATCTGCTTTAGACACATATCAAAATGATAACGGCGAAGTTACTCAAGAGACTATAAAACAAATGATGTTTGGTTGTTATCTGGATACTGACAGCGCAGAAGGTGAGCGACGTTATGAAGAAATGCCGTCTAAAGAAGCTGTACTTAATGTAGCAATTGCGATGTTGCAAGAATACAATTCAATGCACAAAGCGAAAATGACAATCGTGTTGTTTGACTACGCTTTAGAACATCTATCGAAAATTTGTCGTCTTTTATCTATGCCATCAGGCAATGCTCTGTTAGTTGGAGTTGGAGGCTCTGGCCGACAGTCACTGACACGATTAGCAAGTACCGTTTTAGGGCAGCAAGTTTTTCAACCTGAAATCACAAAAGCTTACAGTGTAAAAGATTGGCAAGAAGATGTAAAATTAGTATTACGTGAATCGGGAGGATTGAATAAAGATACTACTTTTTTATTTACTGAAAGTCAAATAAAAGAAGAAGTATTCATTCAAAATTTAGACAGTCTTTTGAATTCAGGAGAGGTGCCTAATTTGTATGGTTTAGACGAAACGCAAGAAATTCTAGAATTAGTTCGATTAGCTGCACAAGGAGGTAATAGAAATCTGGACATAAGCCCACTACAAATTTTTTCCTTCTTTATAGGGCGATGTAAAGCTAAACTGCATATTGTGTTATGTTTTAGCCCTATAGGAAGTTCGTTTAGAACAAGATTAAGACTTTATCCTTCTTTAGTAAACTGCTGTACAATTGACTGGTACGATAGTTGGCCAGAAGATGCGTTGGAGATGGTAGCACATTATTATATGGTAAAGGTCAATGTTCCTGATAAAGTTAAAGCAGCTGCAGTTATAGCTTGTAAACAATTTCATGTGGACGCTCGGGATGTTTCATTAAGCTTTTTTAATCAATTTGGCCGAAAAACTTATATAACATCAGCATCGTATCTTAACTTGATAAAATCTTTCACCACATTGACAAATAAAAAGCAAAGAGAACTTAGGGCAGCTAAACTCAGGTACACGAATGGTTTAGATAAGCTTGGTCAAGCTGCAGACGCAGTATCAATAATGCAGCGAGATTTAAATGCTTTAAAACCTCAGCTTATGGTGATGGCAGCAAAATCAGCGAAAATGATGTCAGAAATAGAAGTAGAAACTGCAATTGCTGATAAAGCTGCAGCTCAAGTAAGACAGGATCAAAAAGTTGCTAACGTTCAGGCGGCCGCTGCGCAAGAATTAAAACAAGATTGCGAGGCTGATTTAGCGCTTGCATTACCTATTCTGGAAGATGCTATCGCAGCTTTAAGAACATTAAAACCAGCTGATATTACAATTGTCAAATCTATGAAAAATCCGCCAGCAACAGTTAAATTAGTCATGGCAGCTGTTTGTGTCATGAAAGGTATTCCACCTGACAAAATTCCGGATCCTGATAATCCAGGAAAAAAAATATTTGATTATTGGGGACCAAGTAAAAGAATTTTAGGTGATATGGGTTTCCTCGAATCTTTAAAAAATTACGACAAAGACAATATACCTATCGCTACAATGCAAAAGATTAGAAAAGAATATCTGTGTCATAAAGATTTTAAACCTCATATTATTGCTAAGGCCTCAACGGCAGCTGAAGGCTTATGCAAATGGATCATTGCTATGGATATGTACGACGCTGTTGCTAAAGTCGTAGCTCCTAAAAAAGCTAAATTAGAATCTGCTGAAAGAGAATTTTCTGAAACGATGGCTATATTAGAGGAAAAAAAGGCAACTGTTGCTCGTCTAGAGGCAAGATTGGCAGAGTTAAATGATGCATTAGAAGAAGCAAACATAAAAAAGAAAGCTTTAGAAGATGAAGTACAATTGTGTATTGATAAATTATATAGAGCTGAGAAATTAATTGGGGGTTTAGGGGGAGAAAAAGTTCGATGGACGGCTGCTGCTGAAAATCTGCAACTACTTTATGATAATTTAGCCGGTGATATGTTAGTCTCATGTGGTATTATTGCATATTTAGCACCATTTACTTTACCAGTTCGGATTGAAATTATAGATAAATGGTGTCAACTTATCATAAAAATGGATATGCCACACTCTGATGTATTTGTTTTCAAAGATATTCTCGGCACTGACATAAAGATTCAAAATTGGTGTATAGCGGGGTTACCACGAGATTCATTTTCTATTGACAATGCAATAATACAGGATAATTCCATGCGATGGTCATTACTGGTAGATCCACAAGGACAGGCTAATAAGTGGGTCAAAACAATGGAAAAGTCTAACGATTTACAGGTACTGAAATTTACCGATGGAAATTATATGAAAGTTATCGAAACATGTCTAGAGTATGGGAAACCAGCATTAATAGATTGTATTTTAGAAGATGTTGAAGCTCCTTTGGATCCAGTTTTACTTAAGCATACTTATATACAGGGAGGTAAGGAATATATTGCCTTGGGTGATAATGTTATTGAATATCATCCAAACTTCAGACTGTACATGACTACTAAGTTGAGGAATCCTCATTATTTACCAGAGGTCTTTAATAAAGTTACAGTGATAAATTTTGCATTAACTAAAGATGGTTTGGAAGATCAATTATTAGGAATAGTAGTTGCCAAAGAGAGACCAGATTTACAAGAAAAAAGAGAAAAGTTGATCGTTCAGGGCGCTGCTAATCGTGCGGCTTTGAAGCAAGTGGAAGACGATATTCTACGGACATTGCAAGAATCAAAAGGTGACATTTTGGAAGATGAGACTGCAATAGAAGTTTTGGACTCATCAAAAATATTAGCAATTGATATTATGAAAAAACAAGAAGCTAGTTTGGAAACAGAAATAATAATCGAAAAATTTAGACATGGTTATAGACCTATAGCGTCGTCATCTTCAATACTTTACTACTGTGTTACTGAATTGCCGAATGTGGATCCTATGTATCAATATTCACTAACTTGGTTTATTAATTTATATATTATATCAATCGAAAACGCTAATAAATCTAAAGACCTAGACAAGCGATTAAAATTTTTAAAAGATACTTTTACTTATAACTTGTACAGTAACGTTTGTCGTTCACTTTTTGATAAAGATAAACTTATGTTTTCTTTTATAATGTGCTCAAAAATGATGCTTGCTACAGATGAAATGGTACATGAAGAATATCTGTTTTTAATAACTGGTGGAATAGCCGTTGAAAACACACTTAAAAAACCTGTCGAATGGTTACCAGATAAAAGTTGGGATGAAATTTGCCGCATTGATGAATTAAAGCCATTTAAAGGTTTTAAAGACAATTTCGTAAGCTCTATTTCAAAATGGCAAGAAGTGTACGATGATTTAGAACCCCACAATAAGCCGTTACCTGGAGGATGGGATGAAAAACTAACCAGTTTTCAAAAACTACTAGTTATAAGACTTCTGAGACCAGACAAATTAACTGTAGCGATTTCTGAATTTGTAGAGAAGCAACTTGGCAAAAAATATATTACTCCTCCACCATTTGACATTAGTAAATCTTTTGGAGATTCGAACTGCCTCGCACCTTTGATATTTATACTTTCTCCAGGTTCAGATCCAATGGGTGCATTAATAAAATATTGTGAACGAATGGGTTACTCCCATCGGTTCAATTCTATTTCATTAGGTCAAGGACAAGGGCCTATAGCCAGAGCAATGATAGAGAAAGCTCAGTTAGAAGGTGGATGGGTATGTTTACAAAACTGTCACTTAGCTGTTTCTTGGCTGCCAGAACTTGAGAAAATAATAGAAGGGTTTGATCTCACAAATACAGATTTGAGTTTTAGATTATGGTTGACCAGTTACCCATCCGATAGATTTCCTCAATCAGTACTTCAAGTTGGTGTAAAAATGACAAATGAACCTCCCACTGGTCTTCAACATAATTTAAATAGGTCTTATATTTCAGAACCCGTGAAAGAACCCGAGTTTTTTGAAGGATGTCCTGATAAAGATAAACCATTTAGTAAATTGCTTTATGGCATAAGCTTTTTTCATGCAGTTGTGCAGGAAAGAAAGAAATTCGGTCCTTTGGGATGGAATATTCAATACGGATTCAACGATTCTGATTACCAAATATCTGTTATGCAGTTACAAATGTTTTTAAATCAATATGAGGAAATTCAATACGTTGCTGTTAAATATTTAACAGGTGAATGCAATTATGGTGGTAGAGTGACTGATGACTGGGACAGGAGATTGATAGTTACTATCTTGGATAACTATGTTAATCCTAGTGTTGTAAATGACCCTAATTATTTATTTTGTGAGCTTGGACCTCAATATGGGCTACCTCGCCGGTGCGAGTATCAAGATTATCTCAAACATATTGAATTTGTGCCTGTAAATCCTCCACCAGAGGTCTTTGGATTACACATGAACGCAGGTATAACACGAGACTATTCAATTTCAATGGCACTAGCTGCATCATTAGTTCTTGTGGAGGGTGCAGGTTCTGGTAGCGAAGGTGGAAATATCGAAGTTATTCTTGTACAAATGGCATCAGAAATTTTATCCAAATTACCAAAAAAGTTTGATGTAGAAGAAGTACAAAAAACGTATCCTGTAGATTACAATGAATCTATGAACACTGTTCTGGCTCAAGAAATGGAGAGGTTTAATAAACTATTAAATGAAATTAGAGTGTCTTTACTGGATTTACAAAAAGCAGTGAAAGGTTTGATTGTAATGTCACCTGCTCTAGATATGCAGGCAAACGCCATGATTCTGGGGAGGATACCAGACAATTGGCGCAAGGTTTCGTATCCTAGCTTAAAACCATTACCAAGTTATATTACAGATTTTGTAGAACGTTTGGATATGTTGGAAAATTGGTACCAAAATGGAAAGCCTTCTACATTTTGGCTTTCTGGTTTCTTCTTCACTCAAGCATTTTTAACTGGATCTGTTCAAAATTTTGCCCGATCTAAAAAAATTCCCATTGATTTACTCGTATTTGATTTCGATGTGCGTAAAGTTGATTACGAGCCAACTCCTCCAGAATGGGGTGTCTATGTACACGGTTTATTCATGGATGGTGGACGATGGGATCGCACCACACATGTCATTGGCGAACAGCTCCCAAAGATACTGAACGATAGTATGCCAGCTGTATGGTTATATCCTAAAATGAAACATGAATTCGCGGAAAGTACTCGATACAAATGTCCTCTTTACAAAACATTGGAAAGAAAAGGAGTGTTAGCTACGACAGGACACTCCTCAAATTTTGTTTTGGCTTTTTACTTGCCTTCAGATAAACCGTCTGCTCATTGGATCAAAAGAAGTGTTGCGTTATTGCTACAGTTAGATAACTAAATACTTTTAACGAGCGAAGAAGAATTCAATCATGGCATTAAAACACCAGGTATGTTCTTTACTGGAAAATGTGGTCACGCGATTTAAACTTGCCGAAGTCATCAGCCGTATTTTGTATAGAATTTGGCATGTGTCGTGACGTAGCCTTGGCAATATACTTATCTATCACGGAAAAAAACATACATGGTGTCTGTCTACCATGAATTCAAGGAGAAATCAAATATGATGCTAAATAGTTTGCTTCAATTTGAGACTTGGTATAGTCAATTAGATTTTTACGGTAGGGAATTGAGCTTACCTACTAGCAGCTAGCTGAGCGTGCGAGCTAACTATTTATTTATTTTGTGATGTTTAATATATGTGCGTTTTATAATATAAATAATAGATATTTGTCGAATTTACGTAATTTGTGAATGTTATTTGTCTACTCTTATGTTAAATAAATCATGTACAATTAAATTATTTATTATCCGTTTATTATTATTATCCTTTCAAATTTATTAGGAATAGATAGGTATTTTAAGTAAATACCAATACAATTTATGTTTCATTGATCTCACCCGTGAGTTTTACATTTGTAACATCCATTCCTTTCTTCTTCATTAAATCTTTTCTCATATTTTCTGTTTCAACCAATTTACGGCGTAGTTTCAGCATTATAGCTATATTTCTTTTCTGAAAAGTAACAAAGTACATAATTTACTATTCTTGATTTTTTTTGGCAGCTTATTAATATTTCGTGCGTCAGTACAGTTCATACAACGCCCGAAATCTTTTGAGCTGCAACAAAAGAAAATAAATGGAGAAAAATTCATAGATTTAACTGCGTTACAGGCGAAGAAGATACTACAATAATTTATCTTTGATTGATGATTTCAGATGTGATAAAACGTCGCTCGCCATACAGTTTCGGTTTATTAAACTTTATTTTCATTAGGCATATTATCGTATATCGAGCGGATATATTATCGTATCTTATTTAATCGTGTAATATAAGGCTTTCCTTAAGATCCTAAATTTTTTTATCTTAATACAAAAAACATTGTAAGATAAGATAAGATAATTTTTATTGTTCAAAACTGTGTGATACAGGATGTTATGCTGAAATTCAATGGTTACAACAGTTGCCCATTTCGGACGTACAATAATTATTATTATTATGCAGTTATTTCAATACCGTGTTCATTAATAAAATTACAATAATATTTACATTAATAAAATTACAATATACATGTCATACATTAATTTCATCAAAATATTCGTCTATATTATAATATTGTAGTAATTTCGCCATTTGTATCGCTCTGTAGAACTTTATACAAGAATGAAGTTTAGTTATAGATATACTTTCAATACAGCGCATTCTCGTTCGATTGAACTGCAATCCCCTTCTATAGCTGCAATTTCTCGAGCTTGTTGTTCATTTTTCTCCGCTATTTCTTGCTCTTTCTTTTTTCTTATGTCATGTTGTGCGGCTCCTTTTTCTTTAAGTTCTTTATTATACTTTTCAGACCAATAACGCTCTAAAGAGACAATAAAATGAGATTATTACAAACTTGAGCAGCGTTTTGAGGTGTAAGTGGTTCATCAACATCTTTGAAGCAAAGCCAGTACACCCTGCTGACTGACAAACGAGTAGGTACCTCCTGCTCACTGCTCACAGAATAACGCAGCCAAATAACAATTCTCTCGAGGGTTGTTGTATTACTGCGAGTGAGAAAGGCCACCAGAAAGAAAGGAAGGAAGGAGGTAAAGAAAAAGAAAAAAAACCGGCCAAGTGCGAGTCGGACTCGCGCACGAAGGGTTCCGTACCATTATCACGCAATAAACGGCAAAAAAAAATCATGTTTTATTTTATTTTAATTACTTTATTAAATTATTAATTTAAAGTATTAATTTAAAGTGAACATATAACTAAATATTCTGTGAATATTTCAAGTGTCTACCTGTAGCCGTTATCAATATCGAGCGAAAAAATCACGTTTGTTGTATGGGAGCCCCCTTAAATATTTATTTTATTCTGTTTTTTTAGTATTTGTTGTTATAGCGGCAACAGAAATACAACACCTGTGAGAATTTCAACTGTCTAACTATCACGGTTCATGAGATACAGCCTGGTGACAGACGGACGGACAGCGGACCCTTAGTAATAGGGTCCGTTTTACCCTTCCGGTACGGAACCAAAGTCACGAAAAAAAAAGACTGGCAATGGAGTGGCGACCCCTTAGTGTTGCTGATCTCCATGGTGATCTCATCGGTGGTGATTGCTTTCCATCAGGTGACCCACATGCTCGTTCGCACATAAAAAATAATAATAATAATGTCTTTTTTAATATTTTCTTAGCCAATCATTTTATGTTATATTACTTCAGCATAGTTGGGCACCGTTAATCAAATAGTTAACTTCATTACTCGCTAAACCGTTACTGAAAAAGTTAACTTCGTTAAAAGTTAAAGCGTTATAGTCACTAAAATGTGGCCACGGATTTTCGTCTGAGTGGAACTCTAGTCTGATTCCATGACATTATAGTTTTAGTTAACGCACAGAACACTCTTTCTTTATAAATACACACGCTGTACAGACGCAAACTATTACTGTCAGTACACAAATTATTGCTAGATTAACGATTAACGGACTTTGGGAAATTTACCGAAAGTTAACGAGTCCGTTAAAATATGTTTATGTTAACTTAAAAGTTAATTCGTTACTCGAAATATTAACTTCGTTAATTAACGATTAACGAGTTAATGCGCAGCTATGCACTTCAGTGTATATGTACCACAAATAGGTACAGTTAGAAAATAAATGACATCTGTTTCTTAAGGGTACTTCCAAAGTAATTAAAACAGAGATCGCCCTACAGCTACAGTCGAATCCTTGTTCTAAGAGCAAATGGAGATATATTCTTTATTGTTGTTAAATTTATATATTTTTATACAACCTTAGGCTTTTAGCTATTGTTACTTTACACTACTCCACAGATTATTCTGTGCTCTTCATTATGTCTTTATACCTATGAAATTGCCGTTTTGTATGAAAAAATTTAAACAATTTTTTTTTATGTAAGTATTTTTTATTTGTATTAATCGAAGTAATCACCCATGCAATCAATGCATCTATGCCAACGCAGTGGCAGTTTATTGATGCCCTTCTTAAAGAAATCAGCTGGACGGGAGGCAACAAATTCTTCAAAGGCATTTTGTACTGCCTCTCGGGTATTGAATTTTTTTCCCGCCAAGAAGTAATCCAAATTCTGGAAAAAGTTGTAGTCTGTAGGCGCAAGGTCTGGCGAGTAGGGCAGATGACGGAGAGCTTCCAACCCCAGTTCTTGCAACTTGGAGACCGTCTGCTGTGCTGTGTATGAGGTCGCGCGTTGTCGTGTAGGAGCAGCGGAGACGAGCGATTGACCAATGCTGGTTGGAGACGTGCCAGCTTCTCCATCATTGTGTTCAGTTCTTCACAGTACACATCTGCAGTAATGCTCACCCCGTTTGGTAAGAAGCTGTGATGAATCACACCGGCGCTAGACCACCAAACCGTGACCATCACTTTCTAGGGGTAAGTTTTCGTTTAGGGCATTGTTTAGGTGCTGAACCGGGATCCAACCAACTTGCTGAGCGCTTGCGGTTATCAAACAGAATCCATTTTTCATCGTAACAATGCGGTTCAAAATTCCTTCATTTGTGTGTCTGTTGAGCAGTGCAAGGCACGTCTTGACGCGTACTTCGCGCTGGCGATCATTGAGTTCGTGGGGCACCCATTTGTCAAGCTTTTTTACCTTGCCAATTTGACGCAAATGGACCAATATTGTTTTGACGCTAACGTCGAAAGCTGCTGCTAATTCAGCCGTAGATTGTGTATCATCAGCTTCCACAATCGCCTTTAATTCGTTATTGTCGACCAAAGTCTTCGGACGACCGCTAGGTTGATTTTTCAGGTCGAAATTTCCAGAATGGAAGCGAGCAAACCAATAACAGGTGGTGCGTTGGTTTGTAGTGTTAGCTCCGTAAACGTCGTTGATGTTGCGTGCCGCTTGTGCCGCGTTGCTGCCACGACGATACTCATATTCCATAATTACTCGAATTTTTAACGTATCCATGATGATGAAAAAGATTAAAATGCAATGAAAATGAAAACTAATCAATAAACAAATGACTACTTTTGGAAAAAGAATTCCATGTTTTTAAAATAAAATTAATTTGTAATTAGAATTCTTAGCCAAACAAAAATTATTTTGATTTGAAATGGCCAGTACCTACTGCAGAACGGCAATTTCATAGGTAAAGACCTATTATTTTATTTTCAAATACGATGTATAGGTCCACGTGTATCATTTATTAAGTGAAATTTATTGCGTTATAAATATAACGGCAAATTTTTATAGGCCAATGGTAATTTCAAACAAGCGTGTGGCTAGCCTGATGCAAAGTGGTTACCGTAGCCATTGTTATTGGACTCGTTTTACCATTAACAATCGTTACTATTCACAGACTATTCAAACTATTTAGCTCTTTCTTTTCTTCTCTCTTTCATTTTCATGTATGTTGGTACCTACATACTACCTACTATAGTTTGTTATACAGACCTTTATCAAATAAATATTCAAAACCTTTCACATGAATGTGCACATTGTTTTTTTGAGTTCCAATTTTAGTACTTTCCGACGTCTGGCATATATCAATCATTGAAATTTGCTGCTTTGTCTGTGTCAATGTACCTTTCAATGCCTGTAAGCATGTAAAGAAAATTGCTTTCCATAGGTCTTTAAAATTGTCAATGATCCCTGTGGGAAAATGGCTAGAAATGACTATCCATAGCAGGGCTTACAGGACGGCGGCCCACCACACTGTGTCTTCTGTGTAACCAGGATTAACAGCGGCGACCAAACTTACCAAAAAGGCAATGAAAAAAAAGTCCACTGCAGTCCCGGGGGTAAAACCTTGGGGCTGCCTTGGAACTCACAACGAATTTAATAAGAAGAAATTAGTAGGAGTAAGAAGCTTGCTGAATATGACTTTCCCTCTTGGCAGACAGCAATATGGCAAATAGGGCTGCAGATAAAGAGCTGGCTAGTCAACTGCTATGCACCACGGATTTCAAAAATTAAATATTATTGGGGACCTAAAACAGTGAGTTGTTACCTAACACATCGATTGCAAAATCTTCTGAACGCTTGGTAATTCTCCCTTGTTGCAACCAAATCCGACTGGTACTACCCCGGATGCTACATGCAAGTATTCAATTCAATATATCGTCCCGCTCCCGTCGCCGAAGACGACTCTCAGAGAACATGGTATGCTATTTCATCGAATTTATGATTTGCGGTAGAACATTCGTATAAGGGCGACGCGACGGCGGCGGCACTAGCTTAAGTACGTAGTACTATTACTTATACTGTGGCTTAAGCGAAAAAAGTTTAAACTTAAAATTGTCATGCCTATTTAAAAATTGAGCAATGGGGTGATCGACTTCTAACTACTTTCTATTTCATCTAGCTCTTACAGATTGAATACAGCAGGGCTTGTGTAAAAAAAAAAAATCTGTATGAATCAATAGGCTACTTGGCATTTCTTTTTCGATTTTATATAAGGACGTCACAATAAAGAATAGGTGAAAGAATTACTTCAATACCATAAAACATTTCGAGATAATTATTATCACACAACCTAGGTTTATTGTATGTAATGTTATAAAACAATTTAGTCTATTTGAAATGGATTTTCACCAAACTTTGATCTACCATAAAAAAACAAGACTGACATAAGTTATCGAAATGAAAGATCACAGATCGTTCCAGTTTTTTATATTTTACGATACAGATAAAAGTTTTTTTATAGTTTAAAAAAAGAGTAAACAAGTAGCTTATAGTCACATGTACCATGAGCATGATTTGAGAACGGGTACACCGGTTTGACCAATTAAAAAAAGAACTTTAGGTGAAGTAAAGATATAATTTAATCGCTACACTAATTTGCTACTTAGGTGTAAGTCCTCGTACATGTTAATCGTTGTCGGAGTCGACCCTTATTCATCTCACTGCTGGGATACGGGTCTCCCCGTAATCGAAGGGGTTTAGAGCATACTCCACCACGCTGCTCAACTGCGGGTTGGCGGAGATCGTTGAGGCGGGAGGGTTAACACGTTAACTGTCCAGTGTACCGAGCTAGGTACACGCCGCGGGATTCTATGACGTCCGTGTACCGTTCGCGGTACACGGACCTTGTGTTACTTTATGAGTTCTAACTGCCTGGACTTATCAGTAAGTTTACTGTTACCTGAGTTGAATGGGCTTGTGGATAGAAAAACAATAAATAAAAAACATTCAGAACGAAACAGTACCTCAAAAGGAAAAACGGAACCCTTATAAGATCACCTTGTTGTCCGTCTGTCTGTCCGTCTGTCTGTCTGTCTGTCTGTCTGTCAAGAATTTCTATGTCGAGAATGCGTGGAGGTTTTAAGCTGAAATTTGAACTGTATACTCAGGTCTACGGTCCCATGAAGTTGTAAAAAAATCAAACTGCTAAGTTTACGTAGAAAAAAGTTACGGCCGTTTATTCAACAAAAAACGCATATTTCGACACACTCAAGGGAATCTACTAGTTCAAATGGGGTAACATATGAAAGGGCTTGATGTACACATTGCAAAATATATTTTATTTATTTTTTTCGACGCATTATTTCTTATTTATAATGAAAAATATCAAATTTAATAATGATACTACGTACCTACGGAACCCTCGGTGGGCGAGTCCGACTCGCACTTGTCCGGTTTTTTTTTAATTTATGTTGCTAGAGGGGGAAAAGTAAACTACTTTTTCTTCAATAATATGCCTTTATTTGTACTTATGCGCTTCAAAAAAACATTGAAGGCATTAGGTTTGTCTGCTTAGGTTTGTTTGTTGGCACTGTTCTGTCACCCTAGCCTTCGCTCTAGAAGATTTTGGAGAACTACCCTCAACGAGGAGCTTTTTATAGCATCCAACGCATCATCTTCTAATAGATATATTATTACCTCTGATCTTCCCGATGGGTTCTAAATAATGTGGATTACTGTTGGAACTTATCAGAGCACTTTAAGATGAAGATAATGATATTTTTACAAGCCAAAAGAGTTTTTCAATTATTAAATTAGTAATCAACCTGCCTACTAACTGACTCCCACTCAACAGACAAAAAAATACAATTTTTTGGAGGGTAGCCGTTATTTCAATGTTGCCAGTGGGAAAAGAGGATCCGATTCACTTTTATTATTTCATTTAGGGGATATTTAGTAACCAAAAACAATGATTTTATAAATAAAAGTTGTTTTTACCATACCCGGCCTTTCACAAGTCCACGGTACACGCAAAGTGTACACGCCCCTTCAACACGACAAGTCCGTGTACCGAATATAGTACATGGGAAAAAAGAAGGTAAACCCAGGTGTTTTGCTATAGTTTAGGTATAGTTATCAAAAAGGTGCATACTGATATCTTTTCGAGTCCGAATATTGGTATTGGACATATGGGGTTGCCGAAAATTTTTATATGGGGACTATTTAACATGATAATCGTTGTAGGTACCTCTAATTGCTGCTTCAAAACATCTAGCTCAGCTCTGATGACAGCCAGCTCTTCTGAATACGAACGTTCGATATTACGTAGCTTACATACTTGGTTCTCTTTATGTATTTTTTGCTCTATAGCTGCAATTTAAAATGACAATAGGGTAAAAAGTATATAAAGGTACATAGGGTAAAGACTTTAGTGAATGAACACACCCCACTGAATAATCAAGTCGCTTTTTATTAAGTCAAGAGTCAATTATTAAAAAAAAATATGACACTCATAAATAACGTGGCTTTCTATTGATAAAAGAATTTTCAAAATCGGTTCAATAGATCCAGAGATTATTGATATTACAACCTCACGAACACACAAACTTTACTATTACTAGGTATTATATAAAATTAGTATTGATTTAAATTTATTTAATTGTAGTATTTGTGATGTCTAGTAATTGCTCATATTTACACCATCGCCAGACTTCACTGTCTTTTCTTTATTCTATGGTTGCCTGGAAAAGATCCGTCATAAGTTCGCCATTGTACAAATTTATACCTTTACTTACTCTATATTATGTTGTTGTGTGTTACATTACATATTTGTTTTATAAAAAATCATGTAATATATCTTCTCGGCAAAAGATGGCGCCATGAGTATTTCATCCATGAATTGATACAAAAGTCTTATGTTACATAACAAAACAATGGTACTACTGATCCTAAGGGAAAAATCTTATAAGTCCAGACATCAGTGACATAATTACTTGACTTATTGTTTACTGAGTAATCTTCGATCATTATTATTGTAGGAATTAATCTAGGAACTGAGAGTCCACGACGTGGTACCTCCACCTCAGTTCCTAGATTAATTCCTTTCCTATTTTTATATTTTCAGTAAAATAATACCTACTTAGACTACAGTATAAGTGGTAGTACTACGTATATATATACGTGTATACCTATACTTTAAAACTCAATATTTGAAGAAAAATAAAAAAAAACTGACTACGGAAACAAGATGTTTAAAAAACTATAAACCGACTACGGAAAAACACTAAAACGTAAAAATCTAATTTCCCTATTATATAGTTGAAGTCGGTTGAAATGTAGCCTATGTTACCCGGGCCATATTTATCGAATAGAGTTACACCCCACGCATCAAAATTGGATTAATAGTTTAGGCTGTACGGAGCATACGTAAATCCAAACATACATATTATTATATAGCTACATTGGTCGTGTGGTTTCCGGCAGACTAGAATAGAATCACTTCGTCTCTCCCCGTGGATGTCGCACAAGGCGACTATGGGAAATACATTATCAAACATCATAAAACCATCTGGCCAGCGTGGAGAGTGTAGGCCAAAACCTCCTGTCTGTGACGGACGAGAGAGGGTCGTGCTCCTGTAGTGGAGACTAAAATGACCTGATGATGATGATATACATAGACTGCTAAAATTTCATAACCCTTCCTTTAGGGTTCGCCGTAGACGGGTAAAAAACTAAAAGGAGAAAATCGAATCATACCGAAGAATCGTATTAACTATATTGTGAAAATGTAACCCGGGACCGGGACCCGGGCATAATAACAAATCGATTGACTGACACCTTATTCACTAAAACCCTGATGATTATAATAGGTGTCGTTTAGGCGCTTACCACATACTTACGTAAATACAAACCTACGTACGTACATACATATATAGACTGCTAAAATCATTCGCTTCGCCGTAGTCGGGTAAAAATGTAAGTCTACCACTGTGTTTAACAGTTTAAATGTAATAGCTGCTACAAAGGCCTTTCATTTTTTATGTTAACCGATAAGTACCTACTTCGTCTGTAAATCTGCAAAGGTTTTTTCTTATTGATATTTTCTTAGCCAATAATTATATAATAAAATGGAGTTAATTTCATTTACAAACTTACTACGTAATAATCTTA
The DNA here is from genome assembly GCA_937001555.2 of Hypsopygia costalis. Classification (NCBI taxonomy): domain Eukaryota; kingdom Metazoa; phylum Arthropoda; class Insecta; order Lepidoptera; family Pyralidae; genus Hypsopygia; species Hypsopygia costalis. The sequence continues at coordinate 8,680,737 of OW443342.2, forward strand.
GTTTCAGTAACTCGATTTGATCCCCGGTCATTATAGATATAGATATACGTAATCGAGTCAAATCCAATTAAAATTTGCTTCAGTTGAATTTCTTTCATGTAGTTCAACCTGTACAAATAAATTAATACTCTGAATATAACTACCACTAGTGGTTTGCACCGGAGCATAGACCTCCGGTGAAACACCGGTAATCTACCGGTAAAACTAATCGGTAAAAACACCGAAGAAAAACCGGTATTCTCCGGTTAGATTATAGTGCCAAATAAAATAAATATTTATTTATTGATTATCGATTTGTTTGTACTATTTGTTAATATAATTTTTAATCAAAATATTTTTATTTATGCTTCTTTTTGAAGACTTCCAAAAGTTGTTGCATAATGTCATAATGTTCATCGCCAGTATACTGTTCCAATTCATGCGAGATGAACTTACAAACCATTAAATTAGACATTATAATGTTCTCATTAATTTCTTCCATATAGTATTTCTCAGGTCCTGTTGTCATTACTGCCGCTTCTGAAAACTGTTTTTGCGAATTTTGGCTTAGTTTCTTGTCACATACGGCAGATAATTTGAAAGAAATTGTAAATGGTTTTTTTACGGAATGGGAAATCCGTGACAAAGTTACATGCATCACGACTGATAACGGGGCAAACATGATTAAAATGGCTAGATTGCTAGGGATTCGTAATATGCCTTGCTTTGCCCATACTTTAAATTTAGTCATAGATGATTCCCTTCAGATTCCCGAGTTAAATAACATGATCGACAAATATAAAAAAATTTTCAAATTTTTCAAGCAATCAAACATTGCCACAATATCACTCCAAAAGGACCAAAGAGAAATGAATCCAAATGTAAAACCTTTACAATTGATCCAAGAAGTTTCAACGCGCTGGAATATTATATGATGAAGCCTATAATATATGATGAAAAGAATCTTAAAGTTGATTGACAGTTTGACGGTTGTGCAAAGAAAATTACCTCAAGCGCCTGAAATCATTACTCCAAATGAAGAGAATATACTAAAAGATATTGTACTTTTGCTCAATGTCTTCGAACAAGCGACACAAATGATTAGCGGGGACCAATATCCTACGTCCGGTCTAATAATACCTATCGTACACGGACTGTATGATAATGTTAGAACTTTGGGCTCGAAAATCACTACAACTATGGGTGAAACGTTTTTGCAGAATTTAAAATGTTTCATGAACACACGTTTATTAGATTATGAGTTACGAACGATTTGCTGGATTTCCACAATTTTGCATCCCGCTTTCAGGAACAGCTTTAGAATTGTTGAAAATAAAATGGCTGCAAAAGAAGCCGTAAAAGCGGAAATCAACAATATTAAGGGTCAGGCAAGTTAGGCAAACATCTGAAAGAAGAAGAATCATTGGCAAGGGCCAGTACAAGTGACAGAGGTCGTCCCAGTTTGCTAAGATTTCTAAAAGATATTAATGCTTGTAATACCGACACATCATCAGCTACGTCGATAAATTTATTAAGGATGTACACTGAAACAAATTTTTCAGATATTAACCATAACTGGGATAACGTTGTAGCATTTTGGAATTTCAATAAACATCTCAAGCCTTTACACAAGAAATAGCTACTGTGCCTGCAACTTCAGTAAATACTTTACTGTGCCTGCAACTTCAGTTCGATCAGAGAGAGTATTTTCAACGACCCGTTATATTCTCAATAACCGAAGAAATATGCTGCGCAATGACGCTGTTGAAATGTTGTGTTTCCTTCATCAAAACCATCATTTATAATAATTGTGAAATAAAGACTTTTTATTTTCAAAACAATGTTTTTTATTTATTCGAATCCCACAATCTTATGTAAGGAAATATATTTCATTACATGCTTCAAATTGCTCAACATTAAGAAACGATAACTGAATAGATGCTTGATTTCTAGCTAAACAACATAATTCTCCGGAGATTACCGGTGAATCACCGGTGAATTTCACCGGTTTGCATGATTCCGCTCCGGTGCAAACCACTAACTACCACACCACAGTAGGTAATGTAGGTAATAGGTATACCTACATAATACATACATACATACAAGTCTTTTTGGCGGGAACCCATTTATAGAAGTAGTGATAGGTTGTGCGTTGTGCACTTGTGTTTATTTCTTCATAATGTTTATAGTGTAATATTATTATGATAAAAGTAGTTAATATCACAAAAAACAGAGTATCTCTGTATTTTGTGTTGATATGGTGTGCAAACTGATAAGCAATCTTTAATTGCATAGGAAAAATATCCCGCTATCGAGTTGCCACACGAAGAGCAATGCCGAAACAACAAATTGAATCGAGCATGAGTACGCTACTTCTGTGACCACGTTCTGAGTTCTGGCGGTATTCATGAGTTACAGGACCTAAAGGTAGTTACTTACATTATTCCAAAAGCCTCCTTACATTGCATAGTTAAATTTGATGAAATTTCACTAAAGGAAGTAAGTAATTCTAAAAAATGATAAAAGCATTTCGAATTGTTTTGTATGCCTTTAAAATCGATCTTAATGCTACTGAATAGATTTAACCCTCCGGAAAAGGGTCAAATTGGTTGAAAACTATTTATCAAGAGAAAACACGTGCACTCGGTACAATTTGGCATGAGTTTTAATACTATATTTGCAAGTAATATTTAATTCAAAAACACCGGAACACGGAAAAATAAGTCGTTATAGCTAAAAATTTACTTTTGGATAAATATAAATTTTAAACTTGAGGAAATTATTAGAAAAATGATCTAAATATAATAGGTACCAATTGTACACCAGTGTGCAACATCAGACAACATCCAAAAAGTAGTTTTTCAATTTTGCTTATGTCGAGCTCTAAGGGACTCTTATCCAGGGCTATAAAATTATTAAGTCTAATGAGTGTTGCTAATCCCTCAATTATATTTTATACATTTTGTGTAACTTTCGCCACAAATAAATTTATTTGCAATATAAAAGTAAAATCATGCCGCGTCAATAAGTAACTGCAATAAATATAAAGAGATAATCACATTTTTATTCTAAATTGCAATTTTCTACACTTGCTAGTTAAAAACCGATCACACTGATGAAATGTTATGAATGAGTATGAAAGAAAAGAGTCATCAGCATGAAATCCAATAAACCATAACTTAACTTACGCGTATTTACTTTTCTTTCTCTTTCACCTCTCCTGCTTATAATTTCCAAACTAATATTTATTTAACTGTGTTAATGAGCAACAAAGCTACGTGTATTGGCAACAACACCACTAAACGACACCACTATGGTGTAGTTTACAATTTTTTTTAGGTAACCACACCATCGTAATGTAGTTTTAATACAAAATATATGTATGCATTTATCGATAACAATTATTTATCATTCGTATCTTACGAATGACATAGACGATCTCTTTATGCTAATCTTAATAGCCTCTGTTTATTCATTGATATATTCCTTTCTTAAAATATTTTTGAAATTTATTTATTTAGTTATCAAGTGATAAGATTAAATTTGTTTTATTCTAAACAATACAATTATTATGTTCTACGAATCCCTTGAGAACTCGCCCAATTTTTATCACGAATATTTATTATCATTAAAAATTAATGAATTGTTCTTAGCCACTCATGTGCTTGCGTCATTTAGCCGCGCAGCACACATTACACAACACTAGTCGGCAGTGTGTGGTTACCTAAAAATTATGAACGATAATACAGTCAAAACTAGATTATATTGGGACAAATCCATATCATCCATAATTTTGGACATACACTATCAAAGAGCGAAGTAATTCCCTTTCTACGTTTGTATGAAAATGTAACCGTATGCAGTAGCGTTAACAACAGCGCCAGTGAAGTTCCTACTCTATACTTGCCTTGAAACGTTAGCCCGTAAATTAAGTTTATATTATGTAAAAAAATTGGTTGCCTGTAAAGTCGGTATACGGGCGAAAGTTTTACGTGACAACGACTTTGAGTGGTAAAATGTTTTCGAGTGGAAGGGACGCATGCCTTTCACTTTTTATGTCTGTCTCTCTCGCTCTTAGGCGGGACGCGTGCCTCTCACTCGCTCTCATTGTAAGCGCATAACGTGAGCGCGTTTCTTGAAGTGTCACCCTAACTATCACCTAAGCTAACCAATTTATAAGACGTTGTCACGTCAAAAAAACATTAGGAATAACGTTTATATTTAAAAAAACCGGACAAGTGCGAGTCGGACTCGCCCACCTAGGGTTCCGTAGGTACGTAGTATCACTATTAAATTTGATATTTTTCATTATAAATAAGAAATAATGCTTCGAAAAAAATAAATAAAATATGTTTTGCAATGTGTACATCAAGCCCTTTCATATGATACCCCATTTGAACTAGTAGTTTCAATTTGAAATTTCGACACCCTATAAAAAATATAGACCCCCTATTTTTTAAGATCTATTTACAAATGTATAGTTTTGAGATTTATTCCTATACTTGTAGTCTATAACGATGTTACTTGCCAAATTTCATAGTTCTAGGTCAACGGGAAGTACCCTATAGGTTTTGATTCCCTTGAGTGTGTCGAAATATGCGTTTTTTGCTGAATAAACGGCCGTAACTTTTTTCTACGTAAACTTAGCAGTTTGATTTTTTTATTACTTCATGGGACCGTAGACCTGAGTATACAGTTCAAATTTCAGCTTGATACCTCCACGCATTCTCGACATAGAAATTCTTGACAGACAGACAGACAGACAGACGGACAACAAAGTGATCTTATAAGGGTTTCGTTTTTCCTTTTGAGGTACGGAACCCTAAAAACGACCTACATATATATTTTTTCAAATTTACAAAAATATATTTTTTTTTTGTACTATGTTGTACATCAATCAATTATTTAACACGTCACTATGTTTCTGGACCACTGTTGCACAAAATTATCAATATTTTCTTAGATTTGCAAAGCTTCGTTTTGACCGTGCCGATTAGTGCATACAAATTTTCAAACCAATATCAAAATCCGTTCTACTAGCTTATATCAGGTACATATTAACTTTATGCTCAGTTTAGCAAGACTTTTCGCATTAACCGGTTTTTTTTTTCGGTGAATGTACTTTCAGCACCCAAAAAATGTAACTTTTTAGCAAAGGAATCGTAACTTTTTCATCTCGCAGGTCCTGGCAATACTAGACTCGCACGGCGGCGCGTGTCGATTTCGTGAACGTTCTTTTTCTTTCTTTTGCTCTGTTTGTAAAGACTTTACAAAATGTAACAAACATTCTATTAAATTAAATAATGTTTAGTGATATTTTATAGAGTACAACAAGTATATGGTTTAGCTATATGTGTAAATCGTCGAAAATGGTGTCTGGATCTGGAAGTACGAGGGTGATTCAGGTCACCAACATCGCGCCTCAAGCGACGAAAGATCAAATGCAGACACTATTCGGATATTTGGGTAAAATTGACGATATTAGACTATATCCAACTATTAGAGACGTTTCTTGCCCTGTGCAGTCGCGAATATGTTACGTGAAATATTACGATTCGGCGACTGTAAATGTTGCTCAGCATATGACAAATACCGTGTTTATAGATAGAGCGTTGATTGTGATACCAATGCAATCAGGGGAAATTCCAGACGAGCACAAGGCTCTCGAGATGTCTAGCAATGGCACCTTAGTCCCGGGGTTGAGCGGTGTCGAACCGCGGCTTCCTGGGCACATTATCAATGCGCTCGAAGGCGTGCCGCCGAATCAAGTGATCCAAACCCATGACCCCAAAATTGTGGCAGCTGGACTGCCTCCATATCCTCCACTGCCAGCTGCATATGACTCAAGAAAAATAGAAGAAATCAGACGAACAGTTTTAGCAGGTGATTTAGGTGCATTGACGCACCAGCAGTTGATTGATAATTTCTGCATAGCTGGCGAAGTGAAATACTTACGTTTTTGTGAACGAGATGCTGACGGTCAGAAGTATGCACTGGTGGAGATGACAGAACAGGAAAGTGTTCTCAAAGCATTGCAATTGAATGGAGCTACTATTGAAGGTCAAACTATAAAGGTATAGTACTATTAAACGGCTTGCAAAAATACCACACTTTATACTAGGAATTGAGCAAGGTTCCGTTCTCATTCAGTTTGGCTGGATTTTAACACTTTTTAAAACCATGCTGTCGTTATAGGTGAAATTTCAATTTAAACCAATGTTTACTGAAATTTTGGTCCATTCCTACTTTAAAACTTTTTGCTTGTATATGCTTTGTTCTAGATTGATTTCGTAAAACTTTTGTATTATCATGATATGGGCAGCTGATATTTTCCATTTCATTATCTGATTAGCCACATCATGATGTGACCAATTCTAAGATCTAGCTACCATATATCCAATACAAAATTAGTAGTTTTAGATTTAGGTGGCGTGAAATTGAAACACAAGTTAGTATTATAAGTGCAAAAGTTTGTGAGGTTAATATATATTGATCTTTAGTACTTCTTTCATACATAAGTAATTGAACTGATTTAGATGTAATTTGGCATGTATAGAATATGCTAATTATTAATTGAGCTCATTAAAATATAATCATCAATATCCTGGTACTGTCTAATCCCAGTAATGTTATTTTCAGGGATCAGGAACATTATTATTATACAGGTTCTAATCTCTCATGTTACCCCTGATAATCTCTGAAAAAAATCAGAAACCATTACCTTATCATCACTATTGACTAACTCAACCATGTTGGATGTAATGTATCATACATGATGATTACAATTAATTGATATATCCTCGTTAGTGGATCGAAGTGGCATATAAAATTTATAACCTTCTTCAATCCTGGCTGTGCCAGCTCAATGTGGATGAGACAGTAGATCCGAGAAAGTATACATAAATAAGATTCGGTTCCAAACTCTACTCATCATAGAGCAGGACCACCAAATTCAATACACAAAAAATTACATCATCAATGTAATCTCCCGTCTCAACCACCAGTCTCTCTTGATAAAAGCTTCTTAATTGTTTATGTTAACCAATGTAAATATCAGTTAATGGTGCTGAATATGTAGTCCATTTGTTTGTAAAGTTGGTTCATGAATGATTCACTTTAATTCATTCTAAGAACTCTTAGAATTTTCAGTTATTATTCAGTTAAAAAGTTGTTTCAAAAACGTTGCTGCAATTGACGGACCTGCCATGCAGAATAATTTAAAGTAATGAGCCAATAATATTATAATACGGGACTATCTAGAGACTTACGCTGTTGACCCTAATGTTTGAGTGTTTCATTATATGTATTTTAATAATAATAAAAAAATATAATTTTATAGGTTCATCATGCAACACAAGCAATTTCCAAACCACAGACAAAAAGTAATGAAGCAGCCCAGAGGGAGATTGAAGAAGCTATGTGTCGAGTAAAAGAAGCCCAGAACCTAATTTCAGCTGCCATAGATCCTGTCATTGGTTTACTTTCCAAAGATAAAAGGAGGTGAATATAATTTTACACTTTTAGCGGCGTTAGCACGCTCACGCATTGCCATATGTTAGTGGTTACCATAATCTATAGACGCTTGAGACATAAAAAATAAAATTTAGTCGGTTAATCAGTAGGATGATCCACGTGCAGATGAGGTTGCCTAAATGATATTGTCGCTGAAATGGAATCTACAATCCCTACTGGATCCTTCAAGTATGTAGTAAGTTAAGGAAGGATCGAGATATAATCCATCCAAGGTGTATTATGTTATCATCTGGATTCTTTTTCTGTAATAATTTGATGCCAAACAGTAGTGAACGGTTAAAATAAAATACACAGACTTATTACTCGTGCGTTTCTAATCCAGCTTTGTGCTTATTTTATTTCCAGGACGCGGTCCCGGTCGCGGTCGCGCCGCCGGTCTCGTTCCCGATCTCGTCGGTCCCGATCGCGGCACCGCGGGAAACGATCGCGGTCGCGTTCCAGACACCGCTCCCGAAGATCTAGGTCACGCCATAGGCACCGTACTAGGTAATATAAATTAATCCTGTTATATTAGGATATCAGCAGATAGTACATCTGAAACACATTTTTTTTTTATACTACGTCGGATGGCAAACAAGCATACGGCCCGCCTGATGCGAAGCGGTTACCGTAGCCATATTAACGCTCGCAACATAAAATATTGCTCGCGCGCCGCCACCCCCGCTGCCCTCGCAGCATCTCCTTCCTTTCTGGTGACCTCACTCACTCGCAGGAACACAACAGCCCTCAAGGGAACCGTTATTTGGCTGCGGTATTCTGTGAGGTGGAGGTATATTCCCCAGTCGGGTAGCTTACAATTACGCTCCCTACCTCTCTTTTCGCCAGAGCTTCGTTTGTCAGTCAGCAGGGTGCACCGCGTGCAGGTGAAGTTGGCTTTGGTTCAAAGATGTTGATGAACCACTTACACCCCAAAATGATCTCTCAATAGTTATGTTTCATCCACAACTCTGCTTAAATTTGCTGGAGAACAAATGGTATCCCTGTAGGACACCATCTGTTCACCAGAAAATTTCACTGGGCAGCATGGTCTAGGGATGTTTTGGAGCTCCGTAACCGAAACTATATCGGATATCTGAAATAAAAATCTGTTCGAAACCGATATAAAAGTTTCGAATAATTTCGGATAGAGGCGGAACCTAAATGAGACATATTTTGATAGGTTTGCGCCGGTCAAGTCGACATACTAACTACGTCGCTCGACGTCTGCATAGTTTATCTACATAATAATTTAATACTTCTCCATTATATGTCATCCATTCTTGTGAGATTAAAATTACCTTAAAAAAGGGCCAGTATATTAATGACAGATGATTTCCGCCAATTGACAATGGAGGAGTTAAAGATGATATGATTTTTCCTCAGTCCAAAAGTTGCTTTTCGTAATTTGTTGATTTCGCATTTACTTGAACCAGGTTTCTATTTTGTGAAAGTGTACCTTGTATTAAAATTTTCCTTTTAAAATTCGTAAAAATATCCATATCTGAAACTATATGTAACTATCGGATAATCCGAAATAATTTCAAATCCGTAACCGATATAATATTATTTACATATCCGAATCCGAAATTTCATATCCATAACAGCTCTGCCATTGACATACACTTCATCGGTATTCTATACTCGCATTATCTGTAAGTACTTTTTTTTATGTCCTATGGCAAGCATTCAGCCCTCTAGCAAGCGGTGACCGTAGCCTGTATATGTTTGCAACATAAAATATAGCATCTTGTACTCGTAGGTATTCAAAACATACTATAAAGTGCAATGCAGAATTATCATCTTTATCAAAAGTTCCTCAAAACAATGATATGATAAACTGACCACTTAATATATTTATCTATTTGATGTGTCATTTTACTATCTGTTTATAGATAGCAGAAAATGCAACATAGTTACTATCGTAAAATTGTTAAGATTTCGTATTTTTTTATTAGTGATGTCATTATCACTAATAAGATAACATATACAAAAATAAAATATTCGTTTTTTATAACTGGAGGAAGCAATACCTACAGAGGGTTCATATGGGAACAAGCCGGGTCCAACGGGATCTAGGACATACTCAATAATTATGTTATCCTTTTTATATTAGAAAATTGTGATGTTAAGTATCAGCACATCACTTTTACCTATATAGACAAACTGCGATAAATTACATACATATATTTAATATATTCAGTCAGATCTTCGGTCTACTTTTAGTGGTGATAATAATCCATTTTACTTTATTTTCCAGGTCACGTTCGCGTCATCGCAGCTCTCGTCGGTCACGCTCGCGGTCTCGCCACCGCAGCTCCCGCTCCAAACGGGATCGCTCTCGAGACAAGGGAGACAAGGGCAAAGATCGTGATCACAAAGATAAAAAAGACTCTGGTGATAAAGAGAAAAAGGACAAGTCAAAATCGCCACCTAAAGAAATAGAGAAGGAGGAAAAGGAGGAACCGAAGCCAGAAACTGTTGAAACCAACGGCACGGACGTCAAGTCGAAGGCATCTTCTCCTGTCGAAGAAAAAGAAAAAGATAGTGAGAAAGATAAAGAACGATCCCCGTCGAAGAAGCGCGATAGATCTCGTTCCCGCGATAAGAAACGCGATCGATCTCGATCTAAACGCAGGTCTCGGTCCCGGTCACGTCGGAAACGGTCGCGATCACGCCGGCGATCTCGATCCAGAAAGAAGTCTCGTTCTAGAGATCGCAAGAGATCGAGATCACGGGACAGAAAGCGCACGCGGTCTCGAGATAGGAAGAGGTCTAGATCGAGAGACAAAAAACGCTCCAGATCTAGAGATAGGAAACGTACACGCTCCCGAGACAGAAAACGATCTCGTTCAGGAAGCCGTCGTTCCAAGAGTCGATCTCATAGAGACTCGAAGACGCCTCACGACAGAAGGACGCGGGACCGCTCGCCCAATCTCTCAGTAGTGGAGGAAAAAGATACGTCAGTTGTTGAGAAAGCACCTGATTTAGGTGAAGAAAAAAATTCACCCGATAACATGGACATTTCTAATTCACCGTAAATTGTGACATTAATACTGTTATTGCATGTGCATATTTCTTATTTTATTTTCTTGTCTTCGATTATAGCAATATCTTTATGAAAATAATTTCTTTTCTTTTAGGTAGGCTTGTCTAAATAATTAAAGAAATCCACTGAAAAATGTACTTTTGTTATTGTTTCCAGTTTTGTTTTTATAAACCTTTGGGTTAGGCGGCACACCTTGCTTAATAATATGTAAATAAGACATGTAGTCACTACATCACTCACTACATCACATACTACATCAAGTCACTACATAAAAATATTTGGTCTACGACGCACTAAAATGTGCTAAAATGTAACATTGTAGTGCGTAGTAGTTCAAATATTTGTGTGCCTTATTTCGGCTTTGCCCAGGTCTCAGATCTTGAGTTTAACTAGACAAAAAAATTGTAGTTAATTTGTCGAAATTTGTCGCCCAAAGGAAAAAATTTATCGCTCTCTCGTTAAAGAGCTATAAGGTTTTTTTTGTGGCAGTGCTGAAATAAGCTTATTTCGGCACTGCCACAAAAAAAAGCCCACTCGGGATCTATTAAACTGCCAACCAAGCTTACAATTACGCTCCCTACCTCTCTTTTCGCCAGAGCTTCGTTTGTCAGTCAGCATAGTGCACCGCGTGCAGGTGAAGTTGACTTTGGTTCAAAGATGTTGATGAACCACTTACACCCCAAAAATTGGAGTAGTTACACGTATTTTAATAATTCACGTTGTAGTCCGAGAGCCTAACGTAGGCAGAGTAGAATGACACCACCCCATTCACATATGGCTATCGTAAAAAGCAGCTAATGTAGTGCTAAAGAACACCTAAAGCATTCGTAGATCAGAAAACAGTTGCATGCATTGACAAACTTTGCCAGATTCTGAAAAAGGAAGGAAATAAAACTTTACTGTTGCATTTTGTGCATGATATAATTTTGATGCAAGATCTCGGACTAATTATGAGAATTATTAAAATGCGTGTAACTTTTTAATTACGCATCGACCGTGTTTTATTTCCGACAAAATTCGACAAATTCAAGGCAACGTCTGGATGAAATCAGATTTTCGCTAGGTGGTGTAGTTTTATTGGGCAGTGCCGAAATAAGGCTTATTTCGACACTGCCACAAAAAAAATACTTATAACTTTTTAACGGGAGCTCGACTAATTCTGATACTTGGTGTCTGAATTCTAGTATATGAATTATTGATTACATTATCTACCTGCAAAATTTGACATGTAAGTAATTTATAGATGGGCAGATTAAGGGATTAACTACACATACTCAGCTTTTGCTTACCCGTACTTAGTTTTCAGAGTCTATTCATTTGGGTTGTAGGTGGTACCTTTAGAGCTAAAGCCAACCTAACCTGGTGCATCTTGCCGACTAGCGTAAGAAGCTCAGGCGAAAAAGAGGTAGGGAACAGCGTATTTGGAAGCTGCTCGATTAGGGAAGTAAGTACCTCCTCACAGAATACCGCAGCTAAATAATTTTCTTGTAGTGTTGCTGCGAGTAAGTGAAAGCAGTTGCTGTGTTGGCAGCGGGCTGGCGGCAAGCGAGCGATATTTCATATTGCGAGCGCTAATATGTCTACGGTAATATAATATTGTAGAATAAAAAATCCGCTTATCGTCCAGCGAAACGCGAATAGAGCTGGATACATACATTTTAGTCACTATGATCTCGCTCACTCGAAGCGACAATCCGCAAGAATCTCTAAGAAGAAGAACAAAAGCCCAGGTATTGTAAACGTCTATACTTCGAAAGGCTTATTATCATGCGGACCGTATGATTTCTACCAAAATCATAATAATTTTCTTTTCGTCGAAGATCCGCAATCATCAGCGCCATCTGTACTTTGAATACAGCTGCCCAGAATCGCGTACTCCTTTATACCATTGGCGTAATTTTTCAACCATGATATCTTGCGGCCGCGCCTCCTGGATCTTCCTTTGTATTATGACTTTCTGAGTTGAAGAAGCTCATAAACTTTTATTCAAATAATAGGCTTTCTCAGGTACTTTATCATGTCAGAATTACAATTTCTCGTAAATAATAATAATAAGAGGATTTAACATTACAAAACAAATACACATATTATTAAATAAGCAATAAAAAATTATTGAATGTCTTTGTATTAATTCTCGACGGCGGCGTAAAATGTCGTATCTCATAATGTGGCCAAGTAACTTTTATCAATTTGAAAAGACTTCAGTATCTTTGCCCATTCTCTGCAGTAAGTACTGAACTTTTCCAGGCGACGAAAAGCATTTCTAGCTCGCTCAATTCTGCAGCGAATCTAGGTTCTTATCTCCTTTACACCATAGTACCTAAGTATTTGAACTTCATGACTAGTTCAATTGGTTGTCCTTTAATTGTAAGGATGTTCAACTTATTTTTAAGTATTTAGTATTCTTGCAGTTGATATTAATAAGTACCAAACTTCTCGCTTACAACGTCAAGAGCATCAACGAGTGATACATAATAATATTGTAATGCTGGTACACTATCTTCCACCAAGATAGTGTCATTGGAGTATTTTACGTTGTTAACACATTCCCCATTGTCAGAAATGCCGTGAGACGACTTGAATAATGGCAGGGACGATAAGAACAAATAGCACACAATAATTTCGATTATTACGTAAGTAAATAAGTTTGACATAATTTGTTTACACAATCATTGAAACTGTTGCGCAATATTTGCTCCCGGTGTTATAAGGGTGAATAGGCTGCAGAAAATGCTTATCATCAGGCAGACTGGATGCTGATTTCGCATCTTAGTCCTTAGTGCTATAAAAACACGACAATTAAAATGCAATAAACGTAGGTATTTATGAGGAGCTCGCGATGTTGCACGTGTCAGTCTAAACTAACACGCAAGTTAAACAACGTCGACCATAGCCTGTCCATCGATTGGTCTATTTATCTCGAGCTCCTTCGTGTTTCGGAGAGCAGATTAAGCCGCTGGTCCCGACTACTGTCATCAGATGACAGTCGTTAAGCCAAGTCAGTGGACTTTGGCGGCTTGAAACACTGACCTCCGCCAACCCGCAGTTGAGCAGCGTGGTGGAGTATGCTTTAACTAAACCCCTTCGAATCAGGACCCATATATCAGTGGGATGAATAAGGGTTGACGACGACGACATTTACATATCATTAGTAACTGAGAAGCCCGGTGATCGAATGGCTAGCAATGACCACTTTGACTCCGAAGTCGGAGTTCGATCGCACTTCCGCACTACACAATAGGCTAGTTGCCAATGTTACAAAATTATAAAAACTCTATCAGTAACGTAAAACACATAAAACTAGAACTAAACACATAAAATTAAAATTTTAATAACTTATGTCCGACATGTTTTATGTTCGATCAAAGTTTGGTGGGAAAGTCTATTTTAAAGGTATGAAATTATAAAAAAAATAATATTACCGTTGTAGAAACAATAAAAAATACTATAACTTTTGTTACGGCACTGGCTACATAAACGCAATATTTAACATAGCTGTCGTACAAATTTCTGATTTAATGCATATAAATTAGCAAGGTGTGACGTCATAACGTGGTGGCCTTTTGTATGGAGCGTTTTCGGGATAGTCCAAAATTGTGATCTTCAAGTTATCATATCTCGAGAAGTTTTTATGCAATCGAAGTAATTATTTCACCTATATTTTTGCGACGTCTTTAAATAACAAATCGATAAAAAAAAATGTGATGCAAGCCTATTCTATTCAGTTTATTGCTCAGTTTTACATACATTTGTAATGTTTAACTTACCAATTTAACAATATAAAACTGCCGCTTTAAACCTATGCCGTTTGCTAGTACCCAAAGTACTAGCTTTGCTTAGATTGGGGCTAGATGGCGGGGTGTAATTTGTCGAAGAATATATATTTATACATTTATCAGTAATCTAGTACCTATAATACAAGCTTTGCTTAGTTTAGGACTAGCTGGCGCTGTGTATTTTACAGGAATAAGTATTTATTTATTTAAAAAGTTTTTTCTGTTCCATGAAATCGAATTGCATAATAATTTCAAATATTATGTAACTACATTATATAAAAATGACAATTTACAATTTATTTACACAATAATTGAAACGTATGTGCCATATTGTAATATGTTACAGTCGTCTAAAGGCTGTAGGAAATACTTGTCATCAGGCGGATCGTAGGTATACTGGTAGCACCTTAGCAGTATAAAAACAACACTTAAAATTGTATTATATTAATTTATTTTTCTATTCTATAGCTTCGAATTGCACAATGATTTCAATTATTATGTAAATATAGGACAATTTATAATCTATTACACAACAATTGAAACTATTGCGCAATATGGGGAGCAGACTATCACTGATATAAATACAACGCATTAAGGAGCACTCGACATTCAGAGAGTTGCGTTCAGAGAATCACGTAACAAATATATTATTGGACTTCAGCTTTTCCTAGATCAGTGTTCTTATACAGTGCAGTGTTAGATCTGTTGCAGGTCCCGAGATCGGAGATACGAGATCCTACGCTGACACTTGGATCTGAGGCCGAATAGAGTCATCGAGTGTGATGGAGTTCATCGTCATTGAAATAGGTAACTCAACGGCAAGAAAAGGTAGTAATAGTTCAGAATGTGTTGAAAGTAATGAGAATAATCATACAGTTGCAGCACGTTCCCGGTCTAAAGATAGATGCAGGAGTCGATCCCGATCTAAAGGTAGGTCGAGAAGTAAAACGAGACGAAAATGCAGGGATCGGTCTAGATCTAGAAAAAGGTCTAGATCTAGGAATCGCTCGAGGAAAAGATCTAGAGGTCGGTCGCGAGGAAAATCTAGAGGGCGTTCGCGAGGGAGATCTAGAGGTCGTTCGCGAGGGAGATCTAGAGGTCGTTCGCGAGGGAGATCTAGAGGCCGGTCGCGTGGAAAATCTAGAGGTCATTCGCGTGGAAGATCCAGAGGACATTCAAGAGGAAGATCTAGAGGACATTCGAGAGGAAGATCTCGAAGCCATTCGAGGGGAAAATCTAGAGGTCATTCAAGAGGAAGATCTAGAGATAGATGCAAATGTTTGAGAGGCTAAACTTCAGGCAAATTTTGACACAACACAAAGATTTTACACTAAAAGACGTACCGATGTGTTTGTGTATATAATAAACATCATTATTGTTACGTAGTCTATAATATAATAGTTAATATAGTTACAGCTATAAATGATTATATATAAACATACGTAAATTACGTGTGTGTGGATTTTTTCCGAGGTGATACAATAACTATATAAAGGTACATAATTGTAGATTATTATAATAGATAACCAAACAATTTCCTTATTCATAGATTTAATTATTTAATATACATATGTAAAATACGAAATATTTAAGAACACTTAAAAAAAAATAGAAGGTAATTTTTTTTATCATCAATATAATGATATTTCGATGTTAGAATTAATTAAGTATAGCTTTCCGCTCCGCAAGTTCGCTTGCGTATATTATAAAACGACAAACTTTCATAGGCTTCTTAAAATTAGCACATAGGTGCACTAGAATAAATGTATCTTAATTAATGTAAGGTTTAGTAAAGTATGACACTTCACATGTATATTTTTATCATAATAAAGGTTGGTTATAGTTAGCTGGTTGGTATTAAATTCAATTTTTTTATGTCACATCGAGTGGAAAAGAAGAATACGGCCTGATGTGAAGCGGTTATCATAGCCATATAAAAGTTCGCAATGTGAAATATCGCTCGCGGGCTGCCACCCCTGCTGCTAACGCAGCAACTAGTTCCTTCCTGGTGACCTCATTCACTACCAGAAACACAAAGACCATCAAGGGAATTGTTATTTGGCGTCGGTATTCTGAGAGGTGGAACTACTTCCCCAGTTGGGCAGCTTACAAAATATGCCCTACCTCTTTTGCCAGAGCCTTTTTCGCTAGTCGGCAGGGTGCCCCACGTACACCACGCTCGCCCAATCTCTCAGTAGTGGAGGAAAAAGATACGTCAGTTGTTGAGAAAGCACCTGATTTAGGTGAAGAAAAAAATTCACCCGAAAACATGGACATTTCTAATTCACCGTAAATTGTGACATTAATACTGTTATTGCATGTGCATATTTCTTATTTTATTTTCTTGTCTTCGATTATAGCAATATCTTTATGAAAATAATTTCATTTCTTTTATGTAGGCTTGTCTAAATAATTAAAGAAATCCACTGAAAAATGTACTTTTGTTATTGTTTCCAGTTTTGTTTTTATAAACCTTTGGGTTAGGCGGCACACCTTGCTTAATAATTAAGTATGTAGTCACTGGTGGATTGGAAACCTTCTAGAAAGAAGACGGGGGGCCCCCTACGTCAGGATACCAGGGAGGTCAAGAGATACCACCACGGCCAACGCTGTTAGTTTTTTCATGTAATAATAACGGCGCGATAACGCGTCTCATGTTTGCGAACGAATTTCGTAAACATATCCATTTTCCCCAGAAAAATTGATTGAGAATTTCGTATACATTTCCCCCAGAATTAGTCTTCAATTTGTCGAATTCAGACACCAAGTTGTGACCAAGTATCAGAATTAGTCGACCACCCGTTAAAAAGTTATTAGTATTTTTTGTGGCATTGGCGAAATAAGCCTTATTTGGGCACTGCTCCATAAAACTACACCACCTAGAGAAAATCTGATTTCACCCAGATGTTGCCTTGAAAAAACACAACTGTTCGATGCGTAATTAAAAAGTTACACGCATTTTAATAATTCTCATAATAAGTATAATAAAGATCTTGCATCAAAATTATATCATGCATAAAATGCAACAGTAAAGTATTATTTCCTTCCTTTTTCAAAGTCTGGCATAGTTTGTCAATGCATGCAATTGTTTTCTGATCTACGAATGCTTTGTGTTCTTTAGGGCTATATTAGTCGCTTTTTACGATAGCCATATGTGAATGGGGTGGTGTTATTCTACTCTGCCTACGTTTGGCTCTCCGATTATAAAGTGAATTATTAAAATACGTGTAACTTTTTAATTACGCAACGACCAGTTGTGGATTATTTCCGAGAAATTTCGACAAATTCAAGGCAACATCTGGGTGAAATCAGATTTTCGCTAGATGGTATAGTTTTATAGTTTTATTGGGCAGCGCCGAAATAGGCACTGATATTGTAAGGCTTGTGCCTACACTATCTGCCACACACAAGACAAGGGGCAGGGAGCTGTAACATCCCCCCCCCCCGCCCCGCCCCTCCCCGAGTTTTATTTATTGTACAGTTCACAATCGCTTAAACAAGTAAAAAGTTTCATGAGCTCTCGACTTTACCTACAATTCATACTTTTCTCATTCTCTACATCCCCATCCCCCCCCCCCCCCCACGACCCCCGGGCCATCGGCTGGCGATGACCTTGCACCAAGATAGTGCCATCGGAGTATTTTATCTCTTGTTAACCACATTCCCCATTAACAGAGATGCTTGAACTGTAATAATAGCAGGGGTGAAAGACTATCAGCCCAGGTGTTAAATATTTACGCTGAAGTAATATTTGCGGTGATTAACACGCAGTATTTGTTTTTTCTGTTCGATAAAAACAAATAGCACAATAATTTCGATTATTACGTAAGTAAATAAGTTTGACATAATTTGTTTACACAATTATTGACACTGTTGCGCAATATGTTTTTCTTCCAGGCTGCAGAAGCCACTTTGACTCCGAAGTCGGGGGGTCGGCGTTCGATCGCACTTTCGCACTAGACAATTCTATTAAGTTCGTCGCTCTACCCCCTTACCACCATCTCTTATTGCGATTCAATAATTGAATAGATTGCATATTCATACCAATGAATAAGCGACTCTATTCCATTTGAAATAGAGTCGTTTATTCATTGGTATGAATAAATCTATTCAGTTATTGAATCGCAATAAGAGAATAAGCAATCTATTAAGTTATTGAATAGCAATAAGAGAATAAGCAACCTATTCAGTTATTGAATCGCAATAAGAGATGGTGGTAAGGAGGCTGTTTTACATACATTTTGTAAATAATAAATAAATATTGTCAGACAAATTACACAGCGCCGTCTAGCCACAAAGTAAGCGAAGCATGTGTTATGGGTACTAGACAACTGATAAACATACGTAAATACATTTTTTTTGTAAATACATAGAAAACACCCAGACTAAGACAAACAGACATGTTCATGCACACAAATATTTGTCCTATGTGGGAATCGAACCCACGAGCGTTGGCGTCGAAGCCGCGTCATTAACCGCTACGCCACCGAGCTCGTCAATTTGTAATATTAAACTTACCAATTTAACTATATAAAACTGCCGCTTTAAACCTATGCCGTTTGCTAGTACCCATAGTACTAGCTTTGCTTAGATTGGGGGCTAGATGGCGGCAGTGGCGGACTAAGTCCGTCAGAGGCCCGGGGCGGCAAAGCTGAATGAGGCCCCTCAGCTTTTAAAAAAAAATGTAGTTTTACAAGCTTTTTATTCAGTTCAAATTTGTATGTGTTTATGTTTATTTCGTTAAAATCTGGCAAGTGAAATTTAAATTCGACTTAAGTTATTTAAACTAAATAAACATAGGTACATACATACAATATGGAATAGATATGGGTAAGGAAAATAAAATACGAATCGATCGACAAAAAAAAAATACATAAAATAAATCAGAGCCGAATTTCATCTGCAACGATAGACTTTTTCCATTTTTCAAAATGTCAAAAATACCTAAGTTTTTTCTTTTTTGTAGCGTGTTATGTGTTTTAGTGCCTTCATGAATTCTTCAATTACTTCTGTAAACTCGAATGACTGAAAATTAAGCCATAATAAACCCATAAGAAAAGTTTTGTTCTTTTAGAAACTATCAAAACAAAAAAACCGGCCAAGTGCGAGTCGAACTCGCGCACGTAGGGTTCCGTACCATTGTCTATAAAAACGGCAAAAAAATCACGTTTGTTGTATGGGAACCCCCCTTAAATATTTGTTTTATTTTAATTATTATTTATTTTTAAAGTGTATATATAACTAAATATTATGTGAGTATTTCAAGCGTCTACCTATTACCGTTATCAATTGCGAGCAAAAACGAGCAAATAAATCACGTTTGTTGTATGAGAGTATTTGTAGAGATTATGTAAAAGTCTTTTTTAGGATTTGATCAGGGAAACGCGGAGGCATTTGGGGGCCCCCAAGACCGGAGGCCCGGGGCGGGCCGCCCCTTCCGCCCCACTGTTAGTCCGCCACTGGATGGCGGGGTGTAATTTGTCGAGGAATATATATATTTATACATTTTGCAGCAATCTAGTACCTATAGTACAAGCTTTGCTTAGTTTAGGACTAACTGGCGCTGTGTATTTTACAGGAATAAGTATTAATTTATTTAAAAAGATTTTTCTGTTCCATGAAATCGAATTGCATAATAATTTCAGATATCATGTAATCATATAAATGACAATTTACAATTTATTTACACAATAATTGAAACGTATGTGCCATATTGTAATATGTTACAGTCGTCTAAAGGCAGTAGAAAATACTTGTCATCAGGCGGACCGTAGGTATACTGGTAGCACCTTAGCAGTATAAAAACAACACTTAAAATTGTATTATATTAATTTATTTTTCTATTGTCTATAGCTTCGAATTGCACAGTGATTTCAATTATTATGTAAATATAGGACAATTTATAATCTATTACACAACAATTAAAACTATTTCGCAATATGGGGAGCAGCTATCACTGATATAAATACAACGCATTAAGGAGCACTCGACATTCAGAGAGTTGCGTTCAGAGAATCACGTAACAAATATATTATTGGACTTCAGCTTTTCCTAGATCAGTGTTCTTATACAGTGCAGTGTTAGATCTGTTGCAGGTCCCGAGATCGGAGATACGAGATCCTACGCTGACACTTGGATCTGAGGCCGAATCGAGTCATCGAGTGTGATGGAGTCCGTCATCATTGAAATAGGTAACTCAACGGCAAGAAAAGGTAATAATTCAGAATGTGTTGAAAATAATGAGAATAATCATACAGTTGCAGTACGTTCCCGGTCTAAAGATAGATGCAGGAGTCGATCCCGATCTAAAGGTAGGTCGAGAAGTAAATCGAGACGAATATCCAGAGATCGGTCTAGATCTAGAAAAGGGTCTAGATCTAGGAATCGCTCGAGGAAAAGATCTAGAGGTCGGTCGCGTGGAAAATCTAGAGGGCGTTCGCGAGGGAGATCTAGAGGTCGTTCGCGAGGGAGATCTAGAGGCCGGTCACGTGGAAAATCTAGAGGTCATTCGCGTGGAAGATCCAGAGGACATTCAAGAGGAAGATCCAGAGGACATTCAAGAGGAAGATCTAGAGGACGTTCAAGAGGAAGATCTAGAGGACATTCAAGAGGAAGATCTCGAAGCCATTCGAGGGGAAAATCTAGAGGTCATTCAAGAGGAAGATCTAGAGATAGGTGCAAATGTTTGAGAGGCTAAACTTCAGGCAAATTTTGACACAACACAAAGATTTTACACTAAAAGACGTACCGATGTGTTTGTGTATATAATAAACATCATTATTGTTACATAGTCTATAATATAATAGATAATATAGGTACAGCTATAAATGAGTTTATATATAAACATACGTAAATTACTTGTGTGTGGAATTTTTCCGAGGTGATACAATAACTATATATAGGTACATAATTGTAGATTATTATAATAGATAACCAAACAATTTCCTTATTCGTAGATTTAATTATTTAATAACATTACAATATACATATGTAAAATACGAAATATTTAAGAACACTTGAAAAAAAAATAGAAGGTAATTTTTTTTATCTATACTTATAATAAATCTGTAGAGAGGTCAATTCTGTACATGAAATATATTTCCAAAATAACTATCTGGGGGTGATTAGTGATCGATACTGATACCAAAAATGCAATCAGTAAAATTTTTGTCTGTCTGTCTGTCTGTCTGTCTGTCTGTATGTTCCTTATATAAACAAAAACTACTCGACGGGTTTTAACGAAACTTGGTACAATTATTCTTCATACTCCTGGGCAGGTTATAGTATACTTTTCATCACGATACGATCAATAGGAGCAGAGCACTGAAGGGAAATGTTGGGAAAACGAGACAAGTTACTCCATTTCTTAAGCTTCCGTCACGTGTGCAGCCTTAATGGTTAAAGCTACACAGAAATCATGTATGACGGAAATGTTCTCCTTAAAATTATGTAAAAATTATCCCACGACAGCATATGTCTATCTTTTATGGTTGAGTAAGAAACTTGCCAAGCACCGCGCCCGTACACAATGAGTGCTGCCGCGCGGGGGGCAGGGAGCGGGCGGGGGCGTTACGCGGCGTGGTACCACATGAGTAAAAAACGATGGTAGTACGGCATAGAAAAAATATGCCTAAGTGTGCTTGCCCAAACGTGCAGACACGTGACAATTATTGTTTTTTCCATTGCAAATGCATTATTATTCACTGCAAATTGTTTACAATTCGAATTGCTTACTTTAGTAGATAAGTTATTAAATGTTGTTTTCTTTAGTTGGGTCATTGTTTTGTTTATTTCATTCGTTAAAAGTAGATTACTTTCGAGTTTATTAGATGTTAATACGTCATTATTTTTTGTTGGACATTTGGATGCAAGGCAGGTACCTAAGAACGGTAAGTTAATTGCCCTCACCAAATAAACTACTTTTTTGACAAACAAAGCATTTGACCACCTGTGAATGTAAACAAAAGATAAGAAAGCTTGATAGTTTTATGAATGAGTCTTTATGCCTTTGCATGCCGACTCAGTCAGAAGTTGCAGTATCCGAAAAAAATTGGCATTCCGAAATTTAAGACCACCACAACTTTGCAATGGAACTCGGCTAAAAGTAACCCAGTTGGGGGTCCAAAGTTTGTATGGGTAAACAAGATTAGTTGGACTATTTTATCCGAAACTTTACACGAGTACTTCTATATATAAATGAGTAAACACGTGTTTCAGGATTTTTCAAAATTCAATCCTTAAAGGAGTAAAATGGGGTGAAAAAGTCTGAAAATCGTCGTGGGTATTGTTTTTATGGTTTATCGGGTCGCTGATTACAAAACCTACAATTATTTTATAATCCAACATAGCCGACGTGACATAAAATCACCCCTATGGGGATGCGATGGGGTTGAAATATGTAAAAGAAGAAACTAAGTGACTGACTGATATATATCAACGCACAGCCCAAACTGCTGGGTCTAGAGATTCCAAATTTGGCACGTAGGTTCCTTATGATGTCTAGGGGTGCACTAAGAAAGGATTTTTCAATATTCATCCCCTAAGGGGGTGAAAAACAGGTCCAAATTTTGTATGGGGAAACAAGATTAGGTGGACTATTTTACCCGAAACTTTACACGAGTGCTTCTATATATAAATGAGTAAACACATGTTTCAAGATTTTTCAAACTTCAACCCCTAAAGGGGTAAAACGGGGTGAAAAAGTCTGAAAATCGTCATGGGTATTGTTTTTATGGTTCCGTACCCAAAGGGTAAAAAGAAACCCTATTACTAAGACTCCGCTGTCCGTCCGTCCGTCCGTCTGTCACCAGGTTGTATATCATGAACTGTGATAGTTAGACAGTTGAAATTTTCACAGATGATGTATTTCTGTTGCCGCTCTAACATCAAATACTAAAAAACAGAATAAAATAAATATTTATGGGGGCTCCCATACAACAAACGTGATCTTTTTGTTCTTTTTTGCTCACAATTGATAACGGCAATAGGTAAACGCTTGAAATACTCACAGTCATAATATTTAGTTATATATTCTCTTTAAAAATAAATAATTAAATAAAAATAAAACAAATATTTTAGGGGGGCTCCCATACAATAAATGTGTTTTTATGGTACGGAACCCTTCGTGCACGAGTCCGACTCGCACTTGGTTTGATGGTATATCGGGACGCTGATTACGTAAAAAAAAACAACTATTTAATAATCCAACATAGCCG
This sequence comes from Hypsopygia costalis, assembly GCA_937001555.2. Taxonomy (NCBI): domain Eukaryota; kingdom Metazoa; phylum Arthropoda; class Insecta; order Lepidoptera; family Pyralidae; genus Hypsopygia; species Hypsopygia costalis. Next base: position 8,704,265 of record OW443342.2, read on the forward strand.
ACGTGACTCTGTAGGGGTGCAATGGGGTTGAAATGTCACAATATCAATATGGGTGTCGATTCTATGGTTTTCTGGGACGTTAGTTACAACAATGACATCGATTTGAAAATATAACGTAGTGGACACGAATTACTTAAAAAGATTTTTCAAATTTTACCTCTAAGAGGGTAAAACGGAGGTCCAAAATTTTGAGATTAGTTGGTTTATATGGGAAAACGAGATTAGTTGGACTATTTTATCCTAAATTTTACACGAGTACTTCTATTGATTAATGAGTAAACATGTTGTTTGGGAACGCAGCCGAGAGAACGCGTCCTCTCGTTTTCCCGCGTTTATGGTGTGCGATCGGACTGTCAGATTAGTGTATTGCGTAAATGTTCATTTGTGTATCTTTATGTGTTTAATAAAAGTATTATTACTTTAAAAGCAGTTATCATTCATAATATAGTGATAATAAAAACATGGTGTAAGAAGTGGTTAGATAAAATAGAATCATGTCTTCTGAGGAATATAAACGCTTGTTGGAAACACAAACTGAGCTCATGCAAAGCATGCAAACACAAATAGGGTTTTTACAACGGCAATTACAAAGCCTAAACAGCCCGACGAACACGGTTAGCGTACCTTGGCCACCACCTTTAGAACCCGATGGAGATTTATTTGAAAATCTACAGGTATTTAAAAACGCCTGGTGCAATTATGTACAGGCGACGGGTATGAGCAAATGGGGGACTGACAAAGAGGAAACAAAAGCTGGCCTCCTCATTAGCGCAATAGGTAGCGCGGCGATGAAAAAATTTATGGAATTTGGATTGACCCCAAAGGATAAAAAAGCAGAACAGGATATTTGGAAAAAAATTGACGAGACAATCGCAAAGAAAAGTAACGTGATTTATTCTAGGTTCATTTTCAATTCAAAAAATCAAGAACCAGGAGAGTCGTTTGAAGAGTATCTTCTATCCTTACGTAAATTAATAAGGTCATGTAAATATGAAGGAATGGAGGATGAAATGCTTAGAGACAAAATTGTGACCGGGATACAGGACAGTAATACGAAAAAAGAGTTATTAAGGAAAGAAACGTTAAACCTAGAGGAAGCATTAAATATATGTAGATCAGCCGAGTCAGCAACAAGTCAAATAAAGTCTCTAAGTTGTGAGGATACAGGTGCAATCAATAAAATTGATAAAAACAGAAAGCAGCAATGTAAGTTTTGTGGAGGTTATCACATATTTAAAAAAGGAGCCTGCCCAGCATTTGGAAAGCGATGTGAGGGCTGTAATGGTAGGAATCACTTTAAAAAAGTATGCAAAAAGCTGCAATTGACTAAGGTTCATAAAATTGGAGAAGGTAATGATTTGGACAGTACCGATGAAGACATGTGTATTGCACAGGTACGAAATAATCAAGTAACAGGTCATGTTGAAGCCCCATTATATTTAAAAATCAATGATTCTTGGGTTTCTATATATTGTACTTTGGACACAGGTGCCCGGGCATGTCTGATGGGTGTAGATTTCTATAAAAAGCTCACAGGTAATAAGGACTTAAGCAAGCTAAAACCCAGCAAGAACAGGTTAAAATGTTTCAACAATATTGATATTAAAGACTTTGGTACAACACTATTTGAATGTAAAAGATATAATCAGCAGTACAGAATTAAATTTCACATTGTTAATACTAATCATGAACCGCTACTATCAGAGAAAGTATGTTCTACATTGGGATATATAAAATATTGTAATTCAGTAAAATTTGTATCCAATGATATTGATCGCAGTCATGCAAAAGTTCTTTTAGACAAATACAAGGACTTGTTTGAAGGGTATGGTACTCTGCCAGGAGAAGTAACTTTGGAAATTGATAAAACAATTCCTGCACGTATTCAGCCTGCTAGAAGGGTACCAGTGTGTTTACGAAGAAAACTTCAAACAGAGTTGGAAAATCTGGAGAGGGATGGAATAATTGTTAAAGAAAGAGATCACACAGATTGGGTAAATAATATTTTAATAGTTAATAAAAATTCAAAATTTCGCATATGTTTAGATCCAATTCCTTTAAATAAAGCATTAAAGAGGCCTCATTTTCAATTCACCACGCTAGATGAACTCCTACCAGAGCTAAGTAAAGCTAAAGTTTTTACAACTGTGGATGTTAAAAAAGGTTTTTGGAATTGCATCTTAACACAAGAAAGTAGTAAGTTGACTACATTTTGGACACCTTTTGGGCGTTACAGATGGCTTCGTCTTCCATTCGGCTTGAGTTCATCCCCGGAAATATTCGAGCAGAAGCTATCCAGCCTCCTGAAAGACCTGAAGGGTGTTGAGTTGCTGGCGGATGATTTACTGATATATGGAGTAGGGGAAACTATTGATGAGGCAGTAACTGATCATAATAGAAAATTAGAGAAACTGTTTCAGAGACTAAGGGAAATTAATTGCAAGCTAAATTTCGAAAAAGTTAATCTATTACAAACATCAGTAAATTTTTTTGGTCACGTTCTATCCAAAGATGGACTGAAAGTAGATGAGGCAAAGGTTGATGCCATTAAAAATATGCCTACTCCAAAATCAACTAGTGAAGTGATGAGATTCTTAGGCATGATTAGTTATTTAAGTAAATTTGTTAAAAACCTTAGCATACAGGCTACCAATCTTAGGAGATTGACGAGAAAAGATACAGAGTTTCAGTGGACTGAGGTGGAAGAAAATGAATTTAATAATTTGAAGAATATTATTGCCAACCTTCCTACATTAAAATACTTTGATGTGAATAAAAATGTTGTCATAGAATGTGACGCTAGTGAATATGGCCTGGGATGTGCTTTGTATCAAGATGACCATGTCATATGCTTTGCCTCGCGTACTCTTACTGCTACTGAGAGAAGATATGCTCAAATTGAGAAAGAAATGTTGGCTGTAGTATTTGCCTGTACTAGATTCAACCAATATGTAGCAGGAAACCAAAAGATTGTTGTTAAAACTGATCACAAGCCCCTGGTGAATATTATGAACAAGCCTTTAGTAGAGGCACCAAAACGATTGCAAATTATGCTTTTAACTATACAAAAATATAATGTTGAACTACAGTTTATTCAGGGCAAACAAAATATTGTTGCAGATACTCTGTCTCGAGCACCACTAAGTGATGAATCAATGCCAGTTAATTTGGATAAACAATTAAAAGAGACAAAAATATACAAGTTAATTAGTCAAGTCTCTGCCATCAAATACTTAAAAATATCAGATCAGTTAATAGAAAAGATTCAGATGGCTACTAAGACCGACCAAAACTTACAATCACTAGTACAATATATAACGGAAGGATTTCCAAAATATATATCAGATTTGCCAATGGCTTTAAAACAATACCATGCCTATAGTGGTGATCTATCTATTACTGAAGATTTAATATTTAGACAAAATCAAGTACTAATACCAGAGTCTTTGAGAAATGAAATGACGGAAAAAGTCCATGTTAGTCATAATGGTGCTGCAAGCACTTTACGTTTAGCAAGAGAGAATATGTTTTGGCCTGGCATGAGCAGAGACATAAAGGAATATGTAGCAAAATGCAAGTTTTGTGTAACCCACTCAGTGTCTCAACAGCAACTACCACTTATTAGTCATGATGTGCCTAAATATCCATTTCAGTATGTATCAATGGATGTATTTTCAGTGAGAAATATAAAATTTTTGGTAATGGTGGATCATTACTCAGATTATTATGAGCTGGATAGATTGTCGACACTATCAGCAGGTGAGCTAATACAAATTTGTAAAAAGAATTTTGCTCGACATGGCATTCCTCAAAGAATATGTACAGATAATGCAACAAATTTTGCCAATGAAGACTTCAGGCAATTTGCAAAGCAATGGAATTTCGAACATGTCACTTCGTCTCCTCATCATCCGCAAGGAAATGGCAAAGCAGAAGCTACAGTTAAAATAGCAAAGAAACTGGTATTACAAAGTGTAGAAAACAAAGATGATTTATGGTACAGTTTGCTGCATTCAAGGAATATACCAGGTGAGGAGGATAAAGCTAGTCCGGTACAAAAGATATTTTCTAGAAGAACTAGAACAGGTTTGCCATGTTTTCTCAGCCAATTAAAGCCCCAAGTAATATCAGGAGTATCATCTTCTATAAAGGAGAGGAAAGAACGATATAAAAAGAGCTTTGACAATAAAAGTAAACAATTGCCAAGGCTGAATATAGGTCAGAATGTGGCAGTGCAGATACATCCAGAAGTTAGCAAAAAATGGACCTTGGGCAAAGTGTCTCAAATCATTGATCATAGATCTTATATTATAAATGTGGATGGATCATACTATAGAAGAGATAGAGTACACATAAAGCCATATAAAGGGAATCTAGATGCAGATAATGCTCAGAGAAATTCAGCACTAGATAAGCTACCTATAGAGTCTTCCTTTTCAGCTTGTAGTGTTCCAGGTTTCAAGTTGACTACATTCCAACCGGATGAAGGCTATAGTGCTTCTGAGCCTGTGTGCCAGCAGTCTCCACCTGCTACTGTAATGGTGACACCTGAAGGTCTAGCAGATGCTGCAGAACCAGAGCCAACACCTTCATTTCAACAATCTTCCTCCGATATAGCAGTGGGCGCGTCGGAGGGCCTAACAGATGCTGGGGAACCAGAACCAGTACCAAGTACTATTAGGCGCAGTGGCCGGATTCGGAATACTCCGGCACATCTTCGGGATTATATGACTATGTAACTTTCTTCAATGAGAAGGGGATGTTTGGGAACGCAGCCGAGAGAACGCGTCCTCTCGTTTTCCCGCGTTTATGGTGTGCGATCGGACTGTCAGATTAGTGTATTGCGTAAATGTTCATTTGTGTATCTTTATGTGTTTAATAAAAGTATTATTACTTTAAAAGCAGTTATCATTCATAATATAGTGATAATAAAAACACATGTGTTGCCCCGAATGTCACGCGAGCGAAGCCGCGGGCGAAAGCTAGTATCATGCATAAAATGCAACAGTAAAGTATTATTTCCTTCTTTTTTCAAAGTCTGGCATAGTTTGTCAATGCATGCAACTGTTTTCTGATCTACGAATGCTTTAGGTGTTCTTTAGGGCTATATTAGTCGCTTTTTACGATAGCCATATGTGAATGGGGTGGTGTTATTCTACTCTGCCTACGTTTGGCTCTCCGACTATAACGTGAATTATTAAAATACGTGTAACTTTTTAATTACGCAACGGCCAGTTGTGTTTTATTTCCGACAAATTTCGACAAATTCAAGGCAACATCTGGGTGAAATCAGATTTTCGCTAGATGGTGTAGTTTTATTGGGCACCAAGACAAGGGCGTCAAGGGGGGGCAGGGAGCTGCAAACCCCCCCCCCCCCCCCCAGTTTTATTTATTGTAGCTCTCGACTTTACCTACAATTCATATTTTTCTCATCCCCCCCCCCCATCCCCTCCCACGACCCCCGGGCCATCGGCTCGCGATGACCTTGCACCAAGGTAGTGTCATCAGAGTATTTTATCTTGTTAACCACATTCCCCATTAACAGAGATGCTTGAACTGTAATAATAGCACGGGTGAAAGACTATCAGCCCAGGTGTTAAATATTTACGCTGAAGTAATATTTGCGGTGATTAACACGCAGTATTTGTTTTTTCTGTTCGATAAAAACAAATAGCACAATAATTTCGATTATTACGTAAGTAAATAAGTTTGACATAATTTGTTTACACAATTATTGACACTGTTGCGCAATATGTAGGTATTTCTCCCAGGCTGCAGAAAATACTTATCATCAGGCAGACCGGATGCTGGTTTCGCATCTTAGTCCTTAATGTTATTAAAACACGACAATCAGGTAAAAATCAATAAACGTAGGTAGGTATTTATGAGGAGCTCGCATCGTTTCACTTGTCAATCTAAACTAACACGCAAGTTAAACAACGTCGACCATAGCCTGTCCATCGATTGGTCTATTTATCTCGAGCTCCTTCGTGTTTTGGAAGGCACATTAAGCCGCTGGTCCCGACTATTGTCTATCAGATGACAGTCGTTAAGCCAAGTCAGTGGACTTTGGCGGCTTGAAAACACTGACCTGCGCCAACCCGCAGTTGAGCGGCGTGGTGGAGTGCTGTAACTAAACCACTTTGAATCAGGGGGCCTACCGCCTAAATTGAAGCCGATTACCACCGGATTTTTTGATCGCAAAAATTAGACTTCGTACATTTAATGTAATAAGCAATAGGCTATTTTCCAATGTTTAAAAATTGTATAAATTATTTAACAATATCGTTAAATACACAAAACTATAAAGATCTGCAAACTTTCATTCTAATATCTTCAGTCAGACTTTTTTTAGCGTCGATCAAAGTTTGGCGGGAAAGTCCATTTTAAAAGTATGAAATTATTAAAAAATAATATTTCCAATGGAGAAGCAATAACTTTTATTATGATACTAATCACATAAACGTAATATTTAACATAGCTGTCGTACAAATTTCTGATTTGATGCATACAAAATACAAACCTGTGACGTCATAATTCGGTAGTCTTTTGTATGGAGCGTTTTGGGCAGTCTAAAAATTGTGATTTTCAAATTACCATATCTCGAGAGATTTTTGTGCTATCGAAGTAATTCTTTCACCTATGGTTATATTATGGAGACGTCCCTACGTATCAAACCGAAAAAAATGTTAGTCAAATAGCCTATTGTGTTTAGCTTAGCTGGTAGAAACCATGAAGCTTTACTGACAAAGCTAAAATATTTGTAAATAACTCAAACCAAACATATTTTTGGGGATCAAAATATTCAATGGTAATCGGCTTCAGCTTCGGCGGTAGGGCTCCTGGACCCATATATCAGTGGGATGAATAAGGGTTGACGACGACGACATTTACATAACATTAGTAATTGAGAAGCCCGGTGATCGAATGGCTAGCAATGACCACTTTGACTCCGAAGTCGAGGGGTCGGGGTTCGATCGCACTTTCGCACTAGACAATTCTATTCCGTTCATCGCTCTACCCCCTTACCACCATCTCTTATTGCGATTCAATAATTGAATAGATTGCATATTCATACCAATGAATAAGCGACTCTATTCCATTTGAAATAGAGTCGTTTATTCATTGGTATGAATAAATCTATTCAGTTATTGAATCGCAATAAGAGAATAAGCAATCTATTAAGTTATTGAATAGCAATAAGAGAATAAGCAACCTATTCAGTTATTGAATCGCAATAAGAGATGGTGGTAAGGAGGCTGTTTTACATACATTTTGTAAATAATAAATAAATATTGTCAGACAAATTACACAGCGCCGTCTAGCCACAAAGTAAGCGAAGCTTGTGTTATGGGTACTAGACAACTGATAAACATACGTAAATACACTTTTTTTGTAAATACATAGAAAACACCCAGACTAAGACAAACAGACATATGTTCATGCACACAAATATTTGTCCTATGTGGGAATCGAACCCACGAGCGTTGGCGTCGAAGCCGCGTCATTAACCGCTACGCCACCGAGCTCGTCAATTTGTAATATTAAACTTACCAATTTAACAATATAAAACTGCCGCTTTAAACCTATGCCGTTTGCTAGTACCCATAGTACTAGCTTTGCTTAGATTGGCTTTGGATAGGCTAGATGGCGGCGTGTAATTTGTCGAAGAATATATATTTATACATTTATCAGCCATCTAGTACCTATAGTACAAGCTTTGCGTAGTTTAGGACTAGCTGGCGCTGTGTATTTTACAGGAATAAGTATTAATTTATTTAAAAAGATTTTTCTGTTCCATGAAATCGAATTGCATAATAATTTCAGATATTATGTAACTATATATAAATGACAATTTACAATTTATTTACACAATAATTGAAACGTATGTGCCATATTGTAATATGTTACAGTCGTATAAAAGACTAGAAAATACTTGTCATCAGGCGGACCGTAGGTATACTGGTAGCAACTTAGCAGTATAAAAACAACACTTAAAATTGTATTATATTAATTTATTTTTCTATTCTATAGCTTCGAATTGCACAGTGATTTCAATTATTATGAAATTAAAGGACAATTTATAATCTATTACACAACAATTGAAACTATTGCGCAATATGGGGAGCAGACTATCACTGATATAAATACACGCATTAAGGAGCACTCGACATTCAGAGAGTTGCGTTCAGAGAATCACGTAACAAGTATATTATTGGACTTCAGCTTTTACTAGATCAGTGTTCTTATACAGTGCAGTGTTAGATCTGTTGCAGGTCCCGAGATCCGAGATACGAGATCCTACGCTGACGCTTGGATCTGAGGCCGAATCGAGTCATCGAGTGTGATGGAGTCCATCGTCATTGAAATAGGTAACTCAACGGCAAGAAAAGGTAATAGTTCAGAATGTGTTGAAAATAATGAGAATAATCATACAGTTGCAGCACGTTCCCGGTCTAAAGATAGATGCAGGAGTCGATCCCGATCTAAAGGTAGGTCGAGAAGTAAATCGAGACGAAAATCCAGAGATCGGTCTAGATCTAGAAAAAGGTCTAGATCTAGGAATCGCTCGAGGAAAAGATCTAGAGGTCGGTCGCGAGGAAAATCTAGAGGGCGTTCGCGAGGGAGATCTAGAGGTCGTTCGCGAGGGAGATCTAGAGGCCGGTCGCGTGGAAAATCTAGAGGTCATTCGCGTGGAAGATCCAGAGGAAGATCTAGAGGACATTCGAGAGGAAGATCTCGAAGCCATTCGAGGGGAAAATCTAGAGGTCATTCAAGAGGAAGATCTAGAGATAGGTGCAAATGTTTGAAAGGCTAAACTTGAGGCAAATTTTGATACAGCACAAAGGTTTTACACTTTAAGACGTATGCGTTTGTGTGTATAATAAACATAATTATTGTTACGTAATCTATAATATAATAGCTAATATAGGTACAGCTATAAATGAGTTTATATATAAACATACGTAAATTACTTGTGTATTAAGTTTTTCTGAGGTGATATAGTAACTATATAGGTATATAATTGTAGTTTATTATAATAGATAACCAAACGATTTCCGTACTCGTATATTTAATTATGGAATAACATTACAATATACATATGTAAAAAAAATACGAAATGTTTAAGAACACTTGAAAAAAAAATAGAAGGTAATTTTTTTAATCATCAATATAATGATATTTCGATGTTAGAATTAATTTAGCTTTCCGCTCTGCAAGTTCACTCGCGTATTATAAAACGACGAACTTTCATAGGCATCTTAAAATTAGCACATAGATGCACTAGAATAAATGTATCTTAATTAATGTAAGGTTTAGTAAAGTATGACACTTCACATGTATATTTTTATCATAATAAAGGTTGGTTACAGTTAGCTGGTTGGTATTAAATTCTATTTTTTTATGTCACATCGAGTGGCAAAGAAGAATACGGCCTGACGTGAAGCGGTTACCATAGCCATATAAAAGTTCGCAATGTGAAATATCGCTCGCGGGCTGCCACCCCTGCTGCTAACGCAGCAACTAGTTCCTTCCTGGTGACCTCATTCACTACCAGAAACACAAAGACCCTCAAGGGAATTGTTATTTGGCGTCGGTATTCTGAGAGGTGGAGCTACTTCCCCAGTCGGGCAGCTTACAAAATATGCCCTACCTCTTTTGCCAGAGCCTTTTTCGCTAGTCGGCAGGGTGCACCACGTACAGGTGAGGTTGGGTTTGCCTCTTAAGTGGTGATCCTACACCCCAAAATATAGTATATTAAAAACTAAACAAACATACAGTACAATGTCAAGTAGTATATACATATTGTACAACAATCCTCCGACGTTATCACTTCAATTTTATTGCGCTCTTATCTTTCTGAGTGAGTGCATACCAACGGTGCATTGTGTGATTATTATCTGTGCGCCTAACTCACCGGCATGGAGATATCGCCATTATTCTCAAAATTAATCGACATTCACGTAAGCCAATTGGTTTTGTAGTTCCCTTTGGTCCTTCCTCTTAAACTATCAAACGAGCAATATTATAATCATAGACAGGATTCTACGCTACGCTGTACAGAAGAGTAGTTATGCAAAAGAGAAAGAAAGACTATATACGCTTTGTTATAGCGAGTTTTCGACATAAGAACCCACAAGAACTCAGGGCCTATATCATTATATAATTTCCTGGCTATTTTAAAATTATTTATAACTTCTAAAACGGAATATTAGTGCAAATTTTGTATTTAAAAGTAATTTATTATGGACTAGCCTTCAACCACCGGGACTTCGCCCACGTTGACTTTTTTTCTTTTGTAATAAAAAGTATCCTATTTCTTTCCTTTGAGAATATGTGTACCTACAATGTTTCATGATGATCGGCCGAGTATGTAGTTTCAGCATGAAAGCTAACAAACTCACATTCATATTTATAATAAAAGTAGGGAAATAGGGATTTATGTGCCATGTCTAGTTATATGTCATTTAATACAAAAAATATAGAAAATTATGCATTTTTTACGTCAGTACATTTTATGTTTTTATACGTTATCCCAAAAGTATACATAAATACATACGATAACCTACTGCGTTCAATACGATAATTACTCTGGAACCCATAATAACATCATCATCAGCCTGTATCTACCCACTGCTGGATATAAGCCTTCCCCAATGCTTTCCACCAGATACGATCCTCCGCCTTCCGCATCCAGCCGCTAAGGTCATCGGAACAGTAGGTCCAACACTTCGTCGTCCTATGCGCGGCCTCCACTCTAATAACTTCCTCCCCCATCTGCCATCACTTACTCGGCAGATGTGACCGGCCCATTGCCACTTCAGCTTGCAAACTCTGAAGGCTATGTCGACAACTTTGGTTCTCCGTCGAATTTCTTCGTTTCGGATTCGATCCCGCAGAGAAACCCCGAGCATAGCCCTCTCCATCGCTCGCTGCGCGACCTTTAGCCTGTGGACCAGACCGATGGTCAGTGTCCAAGTCTCTGCACCATATGTCATTGAAATAATAACATATAGGTAACAACGTAAATTTCTGCATAAATTTCCCGCCGATTTCATCTAAAACAAAGCATGTGTGCTTAAATGCACACACTAGTGCACTTAATTTTTGCTCTCATTTCGTACAGTTGTTAACCATATCTATATAAATAAAAATTAATGTTGTTAAACGCAAAACCCCAGAAAAGCTCGACCAATTCGGCATTTTTTTTTTCGTATTTTCCTCAAGGCACACGGAAAGTTTTAATAAAGAGAAAACATAAAAATTGCGTGGACAATGGAAAAAATAACTTTTGACAGAACGAAGTCTGTCCGGGCAGCTAGTATTAAATAGAAAATTAGAGGAGTTCGATGGCATTGGCGTCGTATATGTATGCTGTGTGGGTTTATTTATGTAATGATACTCCGTGGTTTTGTACATCATTTGGTGAGAAACATTAAGCTTTCAGTGCCGGCTTTTATGAGTGATGACTTGTCTAGTCTTCGCTCATAAAAGCCGGCACACCGACTTAAACAGTGCAATTTGTGCGGCTTGAAACTAATGGCTTCGTGTATTCTTCATTCATTTGTGAAGTATGCAATGTTCAGGAGAGAGATTCGAATCTAATAGAGGGTTTCATGCATATGGGTTCTTTCTTCTCATCATCATTCTTTCTTATTAATATCTCAGTGCTAGGTTGCATGATCAGCATGGCATCCAATCCCATCAGTTTGATCATACCAACGGCCAAGATGATGGAATCATGCGTTGACGGATGGAACGACAGGTATTTTTATATTCGTCCGTCACGCTACGTCGATGAAATGCCTCAGACTAAGACCCATACTGAATTGATGCAAAATCGATTCTGTACACTACCTCTTTGCTATGTCAAGTCTGCGGTTTCACCTTGCATGGAGATACATAATACATTTTACATACTTCACTAAGTATTTAATGAGAAATGATTTCACGTAAATATTCCAGGGTTATCTTCATGTAATAGTCTACACCCATTATTACTTGCCAGGAAGTCTAAAACTTCAAACAGTTGATCACAGAATAAGTTTGGATATTATTAAAAATATAATAGAAGCGTCTACAACCTCCGTTCTATTGGAAAACACAAGAAGATGGCTGCAACACGGCGAAGCACCATTCCCCGGATATTGTAGGGCGCCGGGGAGTCAAAAATGTTTGCCACTTTTATGTAATTGCACAAAATTACAAGAAATATGGATATCACTTCAACGAACACAAAAATTATTACAATTTATGAACAATAAAAAGGGTAAAGTTAAAAATAATAAATGAAAATATGTAATTTTTTGAAATTTTATTTCATTGCAATGATTATAAATAATTTATAGGTTTATAATATTTTATATGTATTATCTTATCAGTCATTGGGTAATCTGATGTATAATTACCTAAAGTTCATTCTCAAAAAGTAAAATAACAAAACAATGTAATCAATAAATAACTAAAACTATGGGAGGGGTTTTCTAAACAATTTCATAAGAAATATCTCAAGAGTCTGCATAGTTAACGGGACGGGGGCCCACCACACATTCCCATCACTGTACAGAAGACACAGTGTAGACAGGATTAACAGTAAAGTCCATTGCAGTCCCGGGGGTGAAACTACGGCTACCTTGGAACTCACAACGAATTTAATCAGAAGAAATTTGTAATTAAATCGGATGTATGTTTTTTGATATATTGGCAAACGAAGCTCTCGAGAAATGTAGAGCACAGCATAAATTAGGAGCAGCACGAATGGAGAACTATCTCTATCTCACAGTAGATCACAGTCTAGTTTTTCCGATAATAAAAATATATCACAATTATATTATCCAAACTTTGAACTTTAGATAAGTTGACGGCCTCTACGTAAATCGAAACTCATTGCTTTAGACTCTAAACTCTAAAGCATCTAAAGTTTAGAGTATAGCGTTTCACAGTTAAATAATGATTTAACTATTTATATACGAAAAGTACATTACATTACATATTAACCCAGCTACACCTAAAAATAAAAGTAATTTAAGCAATTTGATGAACATACACATAGACATTTGGAATTTAGATATTAAGTTTCGACGATTTACGTGGGGACTGTCGAAATTATACATCGGATACTAATTGGGGACTTGAGACTTCTTTGCTTTAAGCGTTAAGTTCTTCTTTTGTATAATGTCATAATGTGTGTAGTAAAGAAATAATTATTACATAATTACAAATTACAAGTTTTTATTTACACATGATAATAGTTGCAGGTATTTATATCCATATACGAGTACAGATTTAATAAACTCCCGCACGCCGAAATCGTTTGCTATTGAAAAATGCGCCATAATTACGATACCAGGCATAAAAGGAAGCAAAGGGGCTAAAGGGCTTATTACACTATGACGTTTTTAGACAGTCGTATCATGTCGTGGTCTCGCTTACATCTCACCACGAATAGTTGCGAGGGGACGTGATTACTGAAAACGTCATGATGTAATAGGCCCTTAACACAATTTTGTAACACTGGCGAGTTTTGTATCACTGCATTGCCATTGCGACGTCGCTCGCACTGCAAAAATAAATTTAGTGTGAGACCTGTTTTACGGTCTCTGATTCACTAGTATAGGTCGCGTCATTTAAAAAGAACGCTGGAAGAAAGCGGAGGGAGTGTGTTTACGTATGGGCACACTCGCGCACAAAAGAATAGACCTACTATTGTGTTATTTTTGAACAAACCTTTCGCTAGCGGCTTCGCATATTAGTTATTGGTAGGTACATCGCCCCTCGTACCGCCAAATAGACCGATAAATCGCCTAATGCGCAGCATGACCGACAGTGTTCTTTTTAAGTGACGCGAACAAAGGTGCTTTTTAGTGTATTGTAATTCTTTGCTTTGCGTCGTCGCAACGCATTGCTGCACTATGTCGTTTTAAAGTAGGACGTTACAACACAGTGATGTACCCTCGCTCTAATACAAAATGTGTCGCGTGGTATGAAATTACACTTAAGCTATATAAACTTTATTGTTTTTCTCTTAACATAATTGATATTATTAGGAACAAAAACAGATAATTACAATAATATTGAATGTGAAACAGTACCTACTTGTAAAACACCGCAATTATCAGTATTTTATATAACAAAATTGTTTATAAAAAAATATGTATTTAAGTATTATATCAGTTATCTAGTACTCATAGTACAAACTTTGCTTAGTTTTGGCACAGTATAAGTAATAGTACTAACGTACAGTATGGACACTCTCTGCCGCTCTCACTAGTCGACCTCACCTCCCCTATGGAACCGATTTGGAACCGTTCGCAAGGAATGCCACAACGTACGAATTGACGTCGCTTGTATTTTATTCTCCATTCAGTTTAAAATAATATGCGAGTATGTAAAAGATGAGAGTTATTTGTGCAGAGGATGGATGTCTCAACACATGGAAAGTAAAAAAAAAACAATTTGGATGGATGGACGGACGGACGGACGGACGGATTGATGGATGGATGGTTGGATGGATTGATGGATGGATGGATGGATGGGTGGATTGATGGATGGATGGATGGATGGATGGATGGATGGATGGATGGATGGATGGATGGATGGGTGGATGGATGGGTGGATGGGTGGATGGATGGATGGATGGGTTTGGGTGGATGGATGGATGAATGGGTGGATGGATGGATGGATGGATGGATGGATGGATTGATGGATGGATGGATGGATGGATGGATGGATTGATGGATGGATGGATGGATGGATGGATGGATGGATGGATGGATGGATGGATGGATGGGTGGATGGATGGGTGGATGGGTGGATGGATGGATGGATGGGTTTGGGTGGATGGATGAATGGATGGATGGATGGATGGATGGGTGGATGGATGGATGGATGGATGGATGGATGGACGGACGGACGGACGGACGGATTGATGGATGGATGGTTGGATGGATTGATGGATGGATGGATGGGTGGATGAATGGATGGATGGGTGGATGAATGGATGGGTGGATGGATGGGTGGATGGGTGGATGGGTGGATGGATGGATGGATGGGTGGGTGGATGGATAGATGGATGGGTGGATGGATGGATGGATGGATGGATGGGTGGATGAATGGATGGATGGGTGGATGGATGGGTGGATGAGTGGATGGGTGGATGGGTGGATGGGTGGATGGGTGGATGGGTGGATGGGTGGATGGATGGATGGATAGATGAATGGATATGGATGGATGGATGAACGAGCAAAAGAGCAGTAGTTAAAAAATAAAAAATGCTATGCAATAGCTTTACCGCGGCAATCCCCGAGTGTCACACGTTTTTTTTTCTTCACTACGCCCACCTGATGTGAAGCGGTTACCGTAACCATATTATCACTCGCAACATTAAATATCGCTCGCGCGCTGCCATCCCCGCTGCCAACGCAGCAACTCCATCCTCTCTGGTGACCTCACTCACTCGCAGGAACACAACAACCCTCAAGGAAATTGTTATTTCACTGCGGTATTCTGTGAGGTGGAAGTAAGTAAGTCAGTCGGGCTGCTTAAAAAATACGCTATGTGATCTACCTCTCTTTTCGTCAGAGCCTCGTCTGTCAGTCAGCAGGGTGTACCCCGTGCAGGTGAGATTGACTTTGGTTCAAAGATGTTCATGAACCACTTACACCCCCTTACATGTCCGACTAATAATTGAATAATGTCAGCCCTAGAGAACGTCACTCAAACATAGGCACGTGTACAGACGTCATTTGGTTACTACATGCAAAAGCGCCATTTTTGTATGGAGTGGCCGGGGTTTGGTTTTGGACTAGATGACAGTGTGTAAATTGTTCAGGAATATTTATTTATTATATAATATAAATATTTTATTGTTGGCATTTATAAAAGTTGCAAACGAAAACTGCCTACGCGTGTAATGTTTGATTTGCTTCCCTTCATAAGGGTGCTTACATAAAGCGCTGGTTATTGGTCCCAGCTCTAGGTATGATAAAATAATGTATAGAATAAAGTACAGTTTGTTTTGTTTTCACACTTACCCGTTACATGTAAGTAGGTGATCAGGTTCTTTAAGTAAGCACCCTAAACCTGTGAGATTTAAAGCCTACAAAAATGGTTACACGTGAATGTAATGTTTGATTTGCTTCCCTTCATAAGAGTGCTTACATAAAGCGCTGGTTACTGGTACCAGCTCTAGGTATGATAAAATAATGTATAGAATAAAGGACTATGTATTCACACGTCGCATTCTCTATGTAAGCACCCTAAGTCTGCGAGACAAATCCTGCAATTTAAGTAAACACTACAATGTGTTTATAATTGAATGGACAGTTCAATGTCAGGTGAACGTCAAACACAACGTTCAATATGGTAGTATGTCGTGCATCGCGTACCGCCACGTCCACCGGCGAGCTAGTGCTTCGAACTGCGGCCGGTTCCCGACGTACATGGCGCCTACTTCGGGCTCCATACATACCTGGCAACCGTAAACATCACTATATGAAAAAAAAACTAATATTATGGAGAAGCAACATCGACCGTAGTCTATCCGTGGATGGCATCATTGAGTGGACCGAGCGGAACGCTTATATATAAATAAATAATAATAAATATTTCTGGACAATTTACACAGCGCCATCTAGTCCCAAATTAAGCGCAAAGCTTGTGTTATGGGTACTAGACAACAGATAAATGTATTTAAATACATTTTTTTTTAATATATACTTAAATACATAGAAACGCCCAGACCAAGACAAACAGAACATGTTCATGCACACAAATGTTTGCCTTGTGCGGGGATCGAACCCGCGACCTCAGAGTCAAAGTGGCCATTACTAACCATTCGACCACCGAGCTCGTCATTATATGAATGACTTTTCGGCGTATAAAAGTCATTCTTGGAAATGAATACGATCCTAAACCACTTAGTCGATTATGATGAAACTTGTCACATTTAAAGACTTGAGGTCTGTGTCGAAACAAAAAAGAGATCGATCTTATCCTTGAGGAATGATCATCAAATACATTTTCCATTGAAATCAATGGAAAACATGCACTCAGCGAATCTACTCGCTCCACTCAACCTCGATTTCGGCCCCGTGGGCAAGAATCCGGCCCTAGTTTATTTCGAGCTCCTCCGTGCTTCGGAGGTTACGTTAAGCCGTCAGTCCCGGTTGTTGTCATTAGATGACAGTTGTTAAATCAAGTCAATGGCCTTTAGGCGGCTTGAAAACTCTGGCCTCCGCTAACCCGCAATTGAGCAGCGTGGTGGAGTATGCTCTAAGCCCCTTCGATTGTGGGGAGACCCATATCCAAGTAGTATGATGAATAAGCGTTGACGATAGATAGTGTTACACGCTGATGGAATAACTTGCTTTTCTTTTACCCTCAGACCATTTGAATCCCGCGCACACTTACTGATACTTATATTGACAATTTAGCATCGCATCAGATAGTGTTCGGATCTTGCATTAGGTCCTTACAATCCTATTAGCACAGTATAAGTAATAGTACTAACGTACAGTATGGACACTCTCTGCCGCTCACACTAGTCGACCTCACCTCCCCTATGGAACCGATTACAGATGGGTAGTAAAAGGTAGTAGATAGAGTAGTAGTAGAAGGTAGATCAGGGGGGTTTAAGTGGCTCGTCACGATCTTTGAGCGAAAGCCAACCTTACCCGCACGTGGCAGACCCTGCTGACTGACAAAAGTGGCTTTGTAAAAAGAGAAGTAGGGCGGCTCACAGTATTTATCAACATCAGTCATTTTAGTCTCCACTATAGGAGCACGACCCTCTCTCGTCCGTCCCTGACAGAAGGAGGATTTGGCCTACACTCCCCACGCTGGCCAGATGGGTTGGGGAGGCCTGATCGATGTTTTATAATGTATTTCCCTTAGTCGCTTTGTACGACATCCATGGGAAGAGACGGAGTGATTCTATTCTAGTCTGCCGGAAACCACACGGCCAGTATACAGTATTTTTAACTATGTAATATTTATGACTGGGGCAGTACCTTCACCTCACAGAATGCCGTAACCAAATTACTTAACGGTTGTTGTATCCCTGTGAGTGAGTCAAGTCACCAGGAAGGAACAAGATGTTGTACTAGAAGCGGGGATGGTGGTGCACAAGCGATATTTCATGTTGTGAGAGCTTATACGGCTATGGTAACTGCTTCACATCAAGTAGGCCGTTTGCTTGTTTGCTTGGATAAATATGAAGAAATGATATAAACTTGGGTTCCAAAAGGCTCGTATTCAGGGTTGTAAAATCAGTACTAACAAAAACATTCATAATTGATGTACCATCCGATATCTATATATATAAAAGAAAGTCGTGTTTGTTACAACACTTATAACTCGAGAACGGCTGGACCGATTGCCATGGTTTTTGATTTGTTGGATTTGTCTCCGTCCAGAATAGCAGAATAACTATTAAAAACATTGGAAAATTTACGAAAAAAATAAAATAAAAGAAAAATCATTTTTCCATACAAAATGTTCGTGGATGTCGGACCTGTCAAACGTGACGTTAACGTGCGTACGTCAAATGTATGCGTGCGTTCAGAAATGTGGGTATAGGATAATAATTAAAACATTGACAAAATTGTCGAAAAATTAAATTTGAAAACGGATTGGGATATTTATTGATTTTCAATTAAATGTCAAATCGATTGTTCTAACTTTTACGTCGCGAAAGTTGTCCGTTGTTGTTTTGAAAATTGTTTATGAATGAATGCTTGAAAATGAATATTAATTGGTTGTCAAGTGTCATGGTACTTTATTTTGTGACATAGTAAAATACTGAACTTAATATTTACCCACTGCTGGGTAATATTAAATACGGGTCTTCCTTCAACTGAATATGTTTCGAGCATACTCCACCACGCTGCTCAACTGCGAGTTGGCGGACGCCAGTAATTTCAAGCCGCCTAAAGGCCACTTGGCTTAACGACTGCCATCTAATGATAACAACCAGGACCGACGGCTTAACGTGCCTTCCGAAGCACGGAGGAGCTCGAGATAATCTAATGATAACAACCGGGACCGACGGCTTACGTGCCTTCCGAAGCACAGAGGAGCTCGAGATAATCTAATGATAACAACCGGGACCGACGTCTTACGTGCCTTCCGAAGCACGGAGTAGCTCGAGATAATCTAATGATAACAACCGAGACCGACGGATTAACGTGCCCTCGGAAGCACGGAGGACCTCGAGTTAATCTAATGATTACAATCGGGACCGACGGATTAACGTACCTTCCGAAGCACGGAGGAGCTCAAGATAATATAAACTCATCCATGGACAGGCTACGGTTGACGTTGCTTAACTTGCGTGTACAGTTAGACTGACGCGCAATGACGCCATCGTGCTTCTCTATTATTTTCTATTATTCATTATATTAATTTCAAGACATCATAAATTTTGTTCAACTAATATGTATACCACGACATTCATTGACAATTAGGCGGTACGAAGTTCGCCGGGCCAGCTAGTAGTATATAAAAACAGAAATAAAGTATTTGACTCACAGCCGTGTATGGATCTGTTAGTAGACTCTGTATAGAGATGAGCACTTTGCTCACTGTGAGCGCCAGCGACCAGTTGTGATGCACCGAGTCGATGCCTACGTCGCCGTGGCGGGACACGTTCGGATGCAAGATGCGCGTTAAGAATCGCACTACTGGAGGACTCATTGGATACCTGCAAACATAATATATTTGGGGTCATATTGCCAGGAACCAAAGAGTTACAATAATATGTCTAAAAATAAGTACAAGTGAAATTCCCCCCAGGACATTTGTAGAATTCAAAAAGTATTGTAAGACGCTTCTATCTAAATTTTCATAATTTACTGTAATTGAGTAATAGTGTTAGTAGTTGAGTTTCTACAAGAAATTGAAGAACGAGATGATTTCTGACAACAATAGTACTTCTCATTCTGGTGGGAATTTGTCCCTAAAGTGCGAGCGATATTTCATGTTGCTAGCTTTCATATGGCTACGGTAACCGCTTCACAACAAGCGGGCCGTATGCCTATTTGCTTGGATAAAGATGAAGAATATACAAAAGTTCTAAAAGGCTCGTATCCAGGGTTGTAAAATCAGCAGTAACAATAGCTTACTACTGATTTTACAACCCTGGATACCTTTTAGCTTTACATTCATATTTGATTTGTATAGATTAGCCACCAATTGTAAGACTTTTAGGATTACTTAGGGGTAACATAGTATTACTTAGTAACAAATATGCATCCGACCCGGCTGGTGGAAAGCAATTACCAGTTTATGGACGCTAATATCACCAAGGGCTTCGCATATTTATTTATTTATTTAAACTTTATTTACCACAAATTAAGGGTACATAGGCGGTCTTAATGCTAAAAGCATTCTCTACCAGACAACCTTTGGGAAGAACAGATATGCACGAATGCGGCATACAAAATAAATTAACAACAATATTATTATGTATAACAGAAAATATACATACATACACATTACTTAAATACAGAATATTTAATACATATAAAATAATATAAACATACATATACCTACATATGAATAGGAGGATGATTCACAGTTTTGGAAAATTGTCCAAGAGATATGCATGAACTTTATTTTTGAAGTTAAGTTTATTCGCAATTCTTCTGATGCTATCGGGAAGCGCATTCCAGAGTCGTGAAGCTTGTAAAGTGAAGGAGTCAGACATAAAGCCAGTACGAAAAAGTGGGATAGAAAGCGCAAGGGAGTTGTCAGATCGGAGCTGCCTTTCGTGAGAGTCGCAAAGATATTGAAACTTACATTTTAAATATTCAGGGGAGAGGATTATACAGAATAGAGTGAAGTGAACAGAGCAATCTCTTTTGCCTGCGCTGACGAATAGGAAGCCATTTGAGCTGTGACCGGTAGGAAGAGACATGATCAAATTTACGAAGACAGAAGATAAAACGAATAGCATTGTTGATAAGCCGGTCCAGCTTATTAAGAAGATCTTCATTTAGATCAGGGTAACAGACATCAGCATAATCAATGATTGGAAATATGAGAGATGTGACAAGAGTGACCTTAATATTGATGGGGAGAAAATTTCGAAACCGATTAAGATATCGCAAAGAAGATATGACCGCACGACTTACCTCTGCGATTTGTGTAGTCCAACTCAATGTGGAATCAATGTGTAGCCCAAGGTTCTTCACACTAAGACTAAAAGGAATTACACATTTTTCAAACATGACAGGGATGACAGAACTGGAATCCACTTTCGCGACTTGCCTAGAGCTGCCCACAACACATATTATAATATTGTAGTACCCACAATACATATTGTAGTACCCTGGCAAAGCTCCAGAGACAGTTCACTCCACAGCTTGATGGGAGAAAATCTCTAAAATCGCGATCATTCACGTTCAAATATACGAGTATTCAGCGATTATACTTACGAATAAGGTACTTGTACGTAAAGGTAGAAGACGCCGCCCTCGTACGGGGAGCCGACGGGCCCCGTGACGCTGGCCTGCCAGTGGCAGCATTTAGGGTCCAGCGGAGTCGCCGCGATGCCCTCTGGCGGGTCGTTACGTAACATCTTTCAAACATACAAAATAATTAACCAACTACTAAAACAATCCAACGTGATATTACTTTTGACGTGAAACGTCTATCACTCCAATACATACGGGTACCAGGGGACCTACCGCCGAAGCGAAAGCCGATTACCATCGAATAGTCATATTTTCAGCTTAGTAGGTAGAGCTACAGGGTTACTATCAGCCAAGCTAAACACATGTACCATAAATGTAAGTTGAAGTTTGATTTTCGACATCTAAAAATACGATGGGAATCGGCTTCTACTTAGCCGGTAGGGCCCCAACTCCCTTACCACCAACTCTTATTGCGATTCAATAACTGAATAGAAAGCTTATTATACCAATGAATAAGCATTCTATTCAGTTATTGAATCGCAATAAGAGTTGGTGGTAAGGGCTGGTCAGAAAACTGGACTGTAATGAATAGGTCTATATCGTCTTACCTTAACAATTACAAAACTATAAGTCATAGAAACATTATCCGCATGTCATTATTTAGAGTATATAGTCAGCTCGCTGCTAAGACCTTAAATTTGCATCGGGGCCGGGCGGGGCGGCGGGGGAGGGGCATCACGTAGATTAACGAAAATCGATGCTCTCGTTTTTTATTTAGTATAACTGACGACTCACGCGTGATAGCACGTTGATCGCTGATCGCTTCACGTTAACCAACGGCTACGTGCACCGACACAGCCCCACCCGATATTTTATACCATTGATGTAACTAACAAGCATACAGTCCGCCCCGCCTGATGGCAATCGGTTACCGGAACCTATGGACGCTAGTAACACCTATAAGTATAGATAGTTGTAGCACATATTACATAATAGTTACTACGTAACAGATACTTCACTCAGTAGATAAGACGATTTCCAATACCTACTGCTTTATTAGCCTACTCCGTCGCGTCAGCAACCGCTGCATGCTAAAATGTGCCTAAATGCTCAAGCGTACAGTTGTGATTGCTTCGCACCGCGCGATCCCACAGCAATCGCAGGGCTGCCTCTTCGATAAAATTAAATTAAAATAACTTTTTGTGTCTATGTTATACTAGCGCCTAGTGTCTATGTTATTCAAATCGTATAAAACCGAATCACGCATGTTTGTTTTTTTACGCTAACAGAACGACAAGTTGAGGACAGATCGCCGCGCCCGCGCGACTTGTGTTGGAAGTTTCGTAGGTAGGTATTTGCGCGACTGTCCGTCAAATATTATCACAATTTTATTCTAATAAAAATAGCTTTTTAAACGTTGCTAAAATAGTTTTTAAGGTAAGTATGACGTTTCTATGTAACAAAAATATGTAAATCTGTGTCTGAAAGGCAAGCCAATGCTTAGTATACCCATTAAAAATAATTTTGATACGATAAAAAATATTAATAGTTTATCACTTACCTTTCTTCATTCACAGGTAAATGGAAAAATGTTAGGTGTTTATCCCTTCTTTTATTTGATTTGCACCTATCTACAGCACATAAGGCACCAGACGGCATCGTAGGTACGTTCGTACACGTACCTATTAAAATGTAACGATTAAAATTGAACAACGTGCTTGCGCTTCGCTTGCGACAACCGCACTGAATTTGGTCCGCAAACGGCCCGAGACCGGTCGGCCGGGCGGTAGGTAATTATAGTGCGCAAGTACATGGAGTGACGGAGGCCTGGTTGTAGTGCAATGACCGAAGTAATATAAAGAAAAGCAAATCACTCTACATGATTTAGAGCACTCAGGCTGAGAACGACAACTTCCTAAAATGTCAATTTCCTAAAACGACAACTCCCTAAAATGACAACTTTGTCATTCATACAAACATAAACACAAATTCAAAGTTACAACCAGGCCTGTGTCACTTCGCCATTCGGCCGAGTTATTTACCTACAAGCCCGACGCTGCCGGCAACTTTATTTAGTCGAGTGTCACTCACGCGCGCTCTCGCACGCGCTATGCGACGCGACCAAGATGGTTAAACAAAAGCGTTACTATTCCGCATTCGGATGCACGAACACAAATTTTAAAGATAATGATTTATGGTTATACCTAAGCAGTGTGTGAGTGCCACGGGCGATCACTCGCACCTGTTAAAAAATGTACGCTAATTGATCTATCGGCGCGTGAGTTCTGCTGACATTATGACTTTAGTAGATTAGAGACTTAAAATACATACCTACACCAATGTTACAAATACTTTCCGTGTTAAAGATACATCCGAGCTATTATTGGGACAACGTGAATAGTAAACCTGATCTGTAAGTACGTACAGTCATGATTCCTGTTAAAACTTACACTAAAATTATACATTCTATCAGTGTCAACATTACCTAACATTATTGTTACTAAGTACCTACCTATGTACTTAATAATCACAGAGTATGATATAGTAACATAAGTAAGTACAACAGAGTAATAAACGTACACACACGTAAACCTACTACAATTTTTGGTAATTTAAGTATATGTATTGAACATTAATAAACAAGCGTATGTATTTATACCTATCTACGCGGCTCGGTCGCGAGCGTTTTGGTTCAACCCTATGAGCGACACGCTGCCGAGTTACGTCAAGGCTGAGACAAACCATTTTGTAAAAGCAGCGGCTGTCGCTCGTAACGTGTTAGATATAGGGGTTACTTTCGATTGTCTCTCCCGCTGAAAGACTCAGGTACGAGTGCAGCTGGCGAATTATTTTGGACCGTATTAGCGCGTATCGAAGGTTGATATTTTAATTGTGATTATTCCAATTGTGTCGGAAGTGAATCTTCTGTTAGAGTATATTATTCTGTGTTACAACACAAACATCCAGTCAAATATTACTTGCTACTACGGAACCCTTCATGGTGGAGTCTAATAATACCAGTGGCCGTCCCAAAAGTATCTCAAAACCAATTCTCATCCTGAGGGCCCCCTTAGTAAGTTGTCATTTTCAGATTCGTTCAAAATTAGTTCAAAAGTAGCTCGCTTTTTACATGACTTACATGAAACATAATAAACGCATAACCGCGCCATCTATGATAAACATATAAATAATACCTTTAGTTCATTCCGTAGCCTGTTTCTACGCCACGCGTTCTCCTCGCCAGCAGGTTGAGCTTGCACACACATTTGCACTAAACAATTACGGCAAAACGAGGACTCCACCAACGACTGATATTTCTGCAAAATACAAACACTAATTACGATCCATTTCAGATTTCAAAATATATAACGGATATTTATAGCGTTATTTTTAAAAGTTATTCATGTACATACTTTCTTTCTATTATTAGGAGTCAGTATTAATATCGCCCAAATTGAACTATACACTATGCCCATCTAGAAACTTGGTGTTTGTTAGAGTAACACACGCAACGACGCTATCGAACTCCTCCTATCGGTTTCCTCCATCACTATTATCCTACCAATATTAAAAAATTCCATCGATAAACCGTTGTCGATGAAATTTTGTAAAGTTGAAAAGGAGTTGAAAAGGATGTTACTCTTTCACGGGTAAACGACTGAACAATCTTTTTTACAATTTGAAAATATGATCAGGATTGATTTACTTATTTCTTGTTCACTGGAGGCTAAGCCGCAGATGGAAGCTAGCAGACACATATACGAAATAATCGCCTGGTATTTTACTATCACACAGAATATTAAAGAGAAAAAAACCTGAGTGTCAATATTCACGTGGGCGAACGTAATGTAAATAGAGGAAGTGATGTGTGTCCACGGACCTTGTGCCAGTCGACGTGCGCCAGCAGCGGGCGGAAGAGCGGCCAGCGGCGCGCGGCGAAGCCGGCCCAGCGCGGCGGCGGCACGCGCGCGCGCACCAGCCGCCGCCAGCGCACGCACACGCACGCGCACGCGCACAGCGACATGTCGTCCAAGTAGCTGAACATGCACAGCAGCACTGCAATTGCGATTTGATACTTACTATAGAAATTGAGTTATTTCAAAAAGTATGAAGAAATTACTAAACGAACATTATTGCGTTTATTCATTGACACCATTCAAATTGACGCCATGTTCAATACAAACTAGCGGCTGCTAGCTGTGCTGCTAGTTCGGTCTCCCGTTCTCATTCTCATTCCTGTGGCTTTCCCATACAAACCTTGTCCAGAATTTTTTAGTTATTTTTCTATTAATATAATAGTTATTCTGTTAAGGGTAGCAGGTGAATATATAGAAAAGGAAAAATAAACCCCCCATTCCTCGGACTTAAAACGCACCCACATAGCTTATATTTCAATGAGTAAAGTTAAATTACAAGACGTTCACCTTCAGAGGGCAGTTGTTCCACCAGTCCCGGAGCTAGGTTGTCCGGAGGTCTGGGCGTGGAGAGCGCCTGCAGCGAGCGCAGCAGGCTGGGCGGCTGCGGCGGCGGCGCCAGCCCCGCGCGGGGCTCGCCGCCGCCCGCCGCCGCGCCGCCGCTGCCGCCCGCGCCCGCGCCCGCGCGACTCGACTCGTCTTCTGGACTTGTCTCGCTGTCTAGCGAGTTCTGTAAAAAGTATACATTCAATCAGTGTTCCTACATCTAGGAAAACGAACATTTTTTGCGGTACACCAACCAGTTTTTATTTGTGGAAGTATTTTTCTTCCGTCCGTCCGACTATTTAGCATTATGATGATAACCTTATTTTTCTGAGGCATACCAAATAATGACCACGGTACACCAGTATGCCGCAGCACACACTTTTCAGAACACTGCATTAAATTATTGAATTTTAATTACACATGTCAATTTGTTAAGAGAAAAACATTTCAACATCACATACAATTTTTCCCCTTGATATTTCAAGATCATGAGTTTACACTCATATATACTAAAAAGGAGAGGGCAAAGTACTGAGCCTTGTGGAAGGCCAGGACTAAATTTGTCTGGCTTCAACTGAAGTCAGTTTCACTCTAAATACAATCATGAAATTGTAGAAATAATTATACATGTGAATGTAATATGCAATAATAAAAAAAATGGTAACAATAAATAAAATAAAAAACAAAATACTTTCATAAATAGTTTACTATGGACATATGAATTCCAGAAAAATAAAAATCTATAGATAAATCCATACAACACTAATAATCAAAATCAACTTGAACTTGATGAAATGGTATAATCAAGAGTTCAGAACAGTCTTAATTACTAGCTGGGAGAAATTAATACTAGGACGGATTGTAGCCCATGGGGCCGAAATCAAGGTTCCACTCCGCTGCTCAATTGCGGTTTGGCAGTGACCAGTGGTTTCAAGCCACCTAAAGGCCACTGACTTGGCTTAACCTTTAACAGGAGCCATGGGGTCTCACAGACCCTTCACACTTGACGATATCCTAGAAAACATATATCCCCTAGCCCGCCGCGGGCGAGGGTCTCAGTAGCTTCAAGTTTAGTCACAAGAGGCTCGGCAAGGGAGGTGTTTGCATTGTCCGGTGTTTAAATTTAAACGGAGTCCCTGAGAATGACTACTGCATGAATTGAAAATTAACATCAAGCGAGTTTTGAGTGGCGATGCATCCCCAGAAGATGTTGAAACTTAAGAAAGAGAGGCAGAAAAGAAAGGAACTTCTATGCATGTATGTGTAGCATGCCACAGAAAGATCTGCCTGCAATGCTCATATTCGCTATACAAAGAATTTGACATTCTTTCTTCTGTGTAATTCTAGGGTAATTGAACCACTGTCAAAATTTTTCAATTTGATGTTACAACTGAAAATTTCTGTTATCCTATTTTAAGAAGTCTTCAGATTTAAGGAAAAAGCTCAATAATGTTGATTTTGTAATGAAATTATTATTTAATTTCAGTTTAAATGATCTCATTGCAAATAAGACTGAGAAGTGCCATAAGTTATTTTTTTTTCTTGTAATAATTTGATTTTTGAAATAAATATTGTATAAATCTATTTGAGATATCATTAATTACAACCCATACATCCCTATAACCACATTTTTAGTCAATAGATTACCCTATTACCTAAATGTTACACTTCAACCCCATTTCCATTGTAGTGTTACAAAAAATTGGTGTCCATAGTTAAAGGTTAATGACTGTCATTCCAATGACAACAACCGGGACTGACCGCTTAACGTGCCCTCCGAAGAACTAAGGAGCCCGAAATAAACTAGGCCGGATTCTAACCCACAGGACCGAAATTGAGGTTGAGTGGAGCGAGTAGATTTGAGTGTATGTTTTCCATTGACTTCAATGGAAGTTGTTTTTGATGATCATTCCTAAGAACATGATCGATCTCAATTTTTTTTCCACACAAACCTCAAGCATATCGAAGTCTTTCATTGACTTTGATAATGACCTTACGGCAAATATAAGCGTTCCGCTCGCTCCACTCAAATATAACTAAAATATAACATCATTCTCACCCTGTAGTACCACCATGCGGGTAGTGGACAAGTTCTATTGACTCTCCGATCGGAGCTATAATTTAAATCTGACGGTTCATCATTCCCAGAATCTCCATCGTCAGTCTTCTCACTGCAGAAGTACGACGTCGGAAGATATGATGGAAAATCAGGGAACAAAAATGAGTGGCAAGTCACACAAACAGGCTCCCCAAAACTTGGGCCATAGTACCCATTGCACACATAACAAGTTGAATTCTGAAAAGCAAAAAAAAATATATATTCATGTTTATTAGTATTATACAAGTAGGTATAGACTCATGAAATAGATAAATCACAGGTTGACTGCACTTACATTAAATTCGAAATCAAGAGGCTGCTCCAGTGGAGTTACAGACACAAGTTTGTCATTATTATCTTCCAGTTTTTTAATAAAATTTAGGAATTCTGGACCAATTGCAGACATTGTGATTAAAATGTGTAGTTTTCATACACTTTATCACTGCGGTATTAATAGTAAAATTTTGTTTATTTACAACATTACAGCAGTAGATAGATGAAAATTAAAAAATATTAAGACCAACGTAGAAGAAAGAACAGTAATATCAATATTATCAATCAGTATGAAATACTAGAAATACTAGAACTGTAGAACACTATGGATTATTGAATTTGAAATTTTGAATAACCGAAATATCGATACATCGTAGACAAAAAATATCGATATATTCGCCTGGCGACATGGCGAATAATATGCGACTAGTGTGCGGATAAAATACAAAATATATGCACACTTGCCTTCCGGCGAGAGTTCTGGCGGAATTTTGATGTCAAAAATTCAAAATTTCTTATTATGCGCCGCCCTATACCGAGAGATAAAGACCATAGAATAAATACGTGTAAAGACGCGTTTTCAGATAGTGTTCTGAACGAATGTTCATTCGGGCGTAAATGTACAAATGTTTTAAATAGGTACTTCATCGAGCGTACATGCAATAGCAAATGCAAATATTCGGAACGAATACTCAACTTTCTTCCTAATGGCGATCATGATGTTCCTGCCAATGACAATGCTTATACCATTAAAGTGGCAAACAAGCGTACGGCTTGATGTACGGCTTGATGAAAAGCAGTAACCATAGCCTATAAACGCTTGTAATACCCGGGGCATCACCCGCGCGTTGCCGACCTTGTAAAACCACTTCATGCCTTTCTTGAAGAACCCCATGCTGTAGTCTCCTGAGGAAACCTCGACAGGCACACCTTGCTTTCCACAGCTTGCTGTGGCTTGACAGTGCGCGGGTGAAAACTTCTCTGGAACCGCACAGTACACGACCACTTTGGCTCCAATGTGTAAGGATGAATTCCCTGTAGATGGCGAGCCGTGCGACTGCAGAAAGAGGCCGTGGGCATCATGTCAAACAACTCCTCTGAACCTTTGAGTATAAATCGACTGGAGATGCCATACGCGGGCGATCCCCTCCGGCAAAGTACATTGGTCAACTGGTCATACACGTTATATAAAACTACTTAAAGTCGCTTCACCGTCATTTTGCATCGCTCCGTGTCGCATGATTTTTCTCTCGAATAATGGTGAGTTGTGCAGTATTATCGTGCAAAAGACGATCTGATAGCTTAAATTCGCAACAAGATCGCGTTTTCTATCATAGGTAAGTATTTTTACTAACTATTAAATGTGTATTAAAGTACAATCTCCATTTAAAGTAAAAACCGTTGCGATACGTAAACGACAGAGAAATGTAAACATGAATACAGTGGTACAGGCTTTAGGGATGTGACAAAGTCAAAAAAGCGATTCAACATTTGAATGAATCATTCACTCATTCAATTACTGCAGTTCGTATAATAGTCAGATTTTTATTAGATATTGTATTAAATAGTAGGTATAGATGTATGTTACATTTAAATCTTGTAAGGTGAATTAGAAAAATTACCTTTCTCTGGACATACGATGTTGAAATTTTGTCTGAAAATGAAAAGAATTGTTGGCTAAAAAAAAGTAGGTAAAAGCAATACATTTAGTGTGGGACTATAAGTGTATACGTTATACAGATACTATTATTCATAGGCTTTATTTAATATAATTGTATTTCCTTTTAGATTTCCAAAAGATCCCTATATAAAAGAAAAATGGAGAAAATTTTGTAATGACGAAAATGATTCTTGGAAACCTACACATACAAGTGTTATCTGTTCGGAGCACTTTACCATAGTAAAAATAGAGAAGTAAGGTAACTTCATACAAACGCACCGAGCGCGGTTTGTATGCGCACGCACACACTGACAACATTTGTAGGAGTTTATATGGAGTGCCAGTCGGGGTCAGGGCTGCGTCGTACGCAAAACCGTCCGCTTCCACGCAAGATTCGCGCCTGCGCTGACGTTCGTTAATAATTTTAACATTTAGGTACCTACCTACGTCGTATATAACTACAAATACGTTAAAGATGGCTACAAAGTCGACTAGCCATAAAAAAAACATTGCAGTGTTCATGGATGTCTCGGATACCCTAACCATTCGGCCACCGACACTCCTAATAATCACATTATAAGTGTGTAAATTAAAAAGTAATAAAATTAGTTTAGTGTAAAAAATAATATATAATAGGTACTTAATAAAAATATATTTTCATAATAATTTAGATTATTTGTCCTATTCCTATTTAGACCGTAATTTTTCTAATCACTAAACAGATAACATGAAGTAGGTTTTATCAGATGGTAGGAGTCCGCCTGGGTGAGGACAACAGCCTTATCTATTACTGCCGCCAAGCAACAATGCTTGCATTGTTGTGTTTTGTGTTCCGGTTTGAAGGACAACGCACCTGCGATTCTGCATTTTTGTTGCCAACAGCTTGAATGCGTGAATCGTGGATGTTATGGGCGACAGTTACCGCTCACCATCAGATGGGCTGTCTGCTCGTTTGTCACTGAGTAAGCATGCACTAAAATATAGGTAATGAAAAAATTCCAGTCACTCCTGGTGTATGTACAAAAATAATTATTTTTTTCTTTTTAGATTTCCACACCCAAAGGGTAAAAACGGGACCCTATTACTAAGACTCCGGTGTCCGTCTGTCTGTCCGTCTGTCACCAAGGGCTGTAAGTATCTCATGAAACGTGGTAGCTAGACAGTTAAAATTTTCACAAATGATGTATTTCTGTTGGCGCTATAATAACAAATACTAAAAACAGAATAAAATTAATATTTAAGAGGGGCTCCCATACAACAAACGTGATTGTGTGTCGTTTTTGGTACGGAACCCTTCGTGACCGAGTCCGACTCGCACTTGGCCGGTCTTTTGTTACAGATCCCTAAGACTTACCCTACTTAATTTTGTATTTTGTACCTTACTTAATTTTGTATAATAGAGATTGACTAAGTATTTTTGACGGTTGAATAAACTATTAAGCGACAGCCCTACGTGTTTAGGTTATTATCTCCCGTTCGGGGCTTGAGTTGTACTACTTCTCTATTTTTATTATGACTTTACTCCGGAAAGCTACAAAAATGCTAATAACAGAAAGACATTGATTGAAGGTGCAATACCTTCTTTGCGACTCTGTCCTCGTTTGGTGAGTCAGTATTTCTTTGTTTTTCTTAAATCTTTGACTACTTCAATATATGTAGTAGGTATACATTTATAACGTACGTTAATGTACTTTATATAATACTAACTACGCCCGCGGCTTCACCTGCGTTAGAAAAGTATCCTATGCTATTCCCCGGGACTCAAACTATCTCCATACCAAATTTCATCTAAATCCGTTTAGCCGTTATTGCGTGATTGAGTAACAACCAAAGATCTAAACATCCAAACGAAGATGTTTGGATCTTTGGATGTTCACATTTAAAATATTAAATAAGGATATCTGTTAAAAAATCAATTGACAATATTTCATGTTCTCAAACAGGGTTTTGTCCAATAAAATCAAATAAAGGATAAGAAATTATTTAAGCAACTGTATGAAGGGATACAAGTGCGTAGCTGGGTTTTTAGATGGGCGTACGCTCTTTTCTTGAAGGTTGTTTCCACTCAAAGTCAAAGTCAAAATTCTTTATTCTGTGGGCCCTCGCGGGCACTTAGACACGTCTTTTACAATTAGGTATATTTTTTTATCTACCAGCATTTCGGAATGACCATTGACGAGAAGAAATGCCGAAAGAAACTCTGTCAATATAGGTCTTTTTTTTTAAATAGCCATACAATATTATCATATTACAATAAAAAGAAAAATGGTATTCGACTAAAATAAGAGAAAAAACAAAAAAAATTAAAGTAAAATAAAATAGTAAATAAAAAAAAAAAAAATCATAGTATAGAGTGTATATACTTATTGTATAAAGTCTAAATATGTATATCCACAATACTACTTGTAAAGATAAGACGCCTGTGCTTCACATCCTGTGCCGAGAATTTGCCATACATTTTTATCATTAAGGTAATCGTTCGTCCTGTAGTAAGCCTTTTTACATAAGGTGGTCTTAATAAGCTGTTTGAATTTAGTGTCGGGTAAAATCAGGACCGACTCCGGCAACTTATTGTAGTAGCGGATGCAATTTACGACAAACGAATTATTGACCTTCCCCAGTCTATGTTTTGGAATAACCAATTTGTTTTTGTTCCGCAAGTTGACATTAGTTATATCACATACTTTTGTAAAATTAGAAATATTTTTACGGACGTACATAATATTTACATAAATATATTGAGAAGCGACAGTGAGGATGTTTATCTCCTTAAATAACTCACGGAGTGAATCCCTAGAACCCAAATTGTAAATTGATCTAATGGCTCTCTTTTGTAACACAAAAATTTTATCAATGTCAGCTGCTTTACCCCAAAGCAATATGCCATATGACATAATACTATGGAAATAACTAAAATAAACGAGCCTAGCAGTTGTCTCGTCCGCTATCTGTCTTATTCTCCTAACCGCATAAGCTGCGGAACTGAGTCTGCGAGCTAGTTTCATTATATGAGGGCCCCATTGCAACTTTGAATCAATGGTAATACCAAGAAAAACAGTATCATTGTCATAAACTAGGGTGGTGTCCTTTATGACTACATCAGCATGGACTTGCCTGACATTGGGTAACGTGAATTTAATACATTTAGTTTTGTATGAGTTAAGAAGGAGATTATTTATAGTAAACCAGTTCAAAATTGCAGAAAGAGCATTATTAATATCATCAATTTTGTCTTTATACCTAGAAACTTTAAAAATAAGTGAGGTATCGTCGGCAAACAGTACTACGTTGGCAAATTTTTCTACCAAATCAGGCAAATCATTGATGTATACCAAGAATAGGAGAGGACCCAAAATTGAACCCTGGGGCACGCCCATTTTTACCTCAAATGCATTTGATTTTGTGCCATTTACATCCACCGTTTGAGTTCTATTACTAAGGTATGATTCTACCATTTGCAAAGCCTTCTCTTTAATACCATAATGATTTAATTTGAGCAGCAGTGTTTGATGATCAACACAATCAAATGCTTTGGAGAGGTCGCAAAACACACCGATAGCGTCCTGAGACGTCTCCCAAGCCTCAAATATGTATTTCACGAGCGCGATTCCTGCGTCTGTAGTGGACATTCCGGCGGTGAACCCGTATTGCTTCTTATGTAGAATGTGGAACTTATTATGATGTGCGAGCAGCTGATTTGACATGATCTTTTCAAACACTTTACTCAATACTGGCAGAATAGAGATTGGTCTGTAATTCCCAGGCTCACGATTATCTCCTGATTTAAATAAAGGTATAAGTTTGCCAAGTTTCATTAAATCTGGGAAAATACCACTCTCTATACTTTCATTAAAAACTATAGCCAGGTGAGCAGCAACAGTATCCAAAATAGGAAGAACAATTTGAGTGGACATTCCCCAGAGATCCTCAGATTTCTTAATATTTAAATGTTTGTATGTTCGAATAATGTCATCTGGGGTAATGTGACAAAATTTAAATGCATGCTCACAGGGCTGTACATTATCCTCAAGTAATCTTATGGATTCTGAGGCTGATGAATTGAGAGAGGCAGTCGTATCAATGGGAACATTGGTAAAAAAGTTTCCAAATGCATTAGCAACATCTTGATTTGAAGTTAATATATTATTATTACATTTCAAAGAGTAGTCGTTTTCTTTAATTTTTATTTTGCCAGTCTCTTTGTTGACAATGTTCCAAACAGTTTTACACTTGTTGGTAGAATTTTTAATTTTATTATTTATGTAGTTAGACTTGGCTACCTTACAGACTTTCTTGAAGATTTTGGAATACTGTCTAACGTGTTCTGTAAAATTGCCATCCCGTCTATACGATTTTTGAGCATACAAATCATATAGTGTATCTCGACTTTTATAAATACCTTTGGTAGCCCATTCACAAGATTTAATATTGTTTCTGACTTTAACCACTTTTTGTTCAAATATGTTATTAAATTCTTCAGACATTACATTAAAAAGATCACCATATAGTTGTTGTTGTTGTTGTTGTAAAATCTTTATTGTACACAAAAAAATACAAACATGTTATAAAAATAGGATAGTTACATGTACAATGGCGGACTTATCCCACATGGGATTTCTTCCAGCCAACCATTTAATATTTAAAAGGAAAACATTATGTAACATGGCGAACTTAGGTACAATACGCTTACATGGTAACGATAAAACAAAAAATAATAATGTAACATTCATTAAGAATAGACTTAACTAAGTACTAAATACACGAAGCATCACTAATTAGATGCACCGTCCAGATGCTTCCTCAGGTGCAGCTTGAACGATGCGATACTTTGCGACATCATCACATTAAGCGGGAGCGAATTCCATAAACGATATATATAGTTTGTTAGGATCATTTTCCGTGTATACTATTAGTGGCAACTTATCCTTCAAAACACTGACCTCTATACTACAAGTACGTACGTAGTCCAGCGTACTCGTATAATAGAAGACAGTGGTTGTATCAGCCCGGTAAAACCGCGGGCGACAGTTCATACCACAGTTTAGCTGCACGAGAGTGCTAATGACACAAAGACACATAAATACAGACAGACATACATACAAACAAACATATTTTTTGAATAATATCTTTAATGTACAGTATTTTCACTTTTACAATTTTATAATAAATAGTATAAGACAATTCAGTTCATTCATCAAACTGATTTGACTCATTCTTCAGATGTGCCCCATCACTAACTTTTTCGTATGGGTGCTGCATAGTTACATGAAAACTGTGTCTGTGGGCGGGTAATTTTTGATGTGTTGATTTTTTTTGTAGTGTGCGTTTATCGCAACAGCAAAATTTGTGTATGCGAGTTAATTACATCTTTTGGTGGTGTGCTGTACGTGTTTACCTAGCTTCCCGCTAAAAATGGTGAAAAAATTTGTTCGAAGAGTTTCGTTATGGCATCTCCAGTCGATTTATACTCAAAGCCTCTGAACACGCCATTAACAACCCCCATTGTACAATCGGTAGAACACACAAAGTGACGCAAAATTTATTTTCAAACTTAAACGTTCTAAACTGTTTCTCAGTTTGCGATCGTCAACAATCCTCACAGCACGCCCTTGAATCGAGTATTCGAGTTACAAGGTGCAAGCTGGTATCTAGGCGCTGCCGCCCATAGATGACAACAGTACTCTATATGCGGCAGTCTATGAGAATGTATTGGACCCTTTATAATTACTCACACACAACTTCACACAAGTCACAACATATAGTAACACAGTGAGCCACGGGATG
The DNA here is from genome assembly GCA_937001555.2 of Hypsopygia costalis. Taxonomy (NCBI): domain Eukaryota; kingdom Metazoa; phylum Arthropoda; class Insecta; order Lepidoptera; family Pyralidae; genus Hypsopygia; species Hypsopygia costalis. The sequence continues at coordinate 8,739,956 of OW443342.2, forward strand.
TATGCTTGTCAACAGTAATAGAACGAACGTTAACTTAGTATGGAGTTCTATCAGCCGCATGCCACGGCTCTGTTATAGATGAAGAAAAATATAATAACTGAAATTAAAAAAAAATTGGTTGCCTGTAAAGTCGGTATACGGGCGAAAGTTTTACGTGACAACGACTTTGAGTGGTAAAATGTTTTCGAGTGGAAGGGACGCATGCCTTTCACTTTTTATGTCTGTCTCTCTCGCTCTTAGAAGGGACGCGTGCCTCTCACTCGCTCTCATTGTGAGCGCATAACGTGAGCGCGTTTCTTGAAGTGTCACCCGGCTAACCAATTTATAAGACGTTGTCACGTCAAAAACAGGGCCTCGTATCCAGGGTCAGAAATTAATTCGTGACTGGAATGACATTGACAAATGACAGTTTGGACATTTGTTTTGTCATTGGACATTCGTGGTTGTCAAATTGTCATTTGTCAAACATTTGTTTGGCGCAAGTTTGGCGTTTTATTTCTAAAAATATTGCAAATTAAATCTTAAATTATCGTCATAATAATAAGATTTAATTGAAGTTAAAGAAGTTTGAGTTAATTCTAATGACTGAAAGTGAATAGTGCCAAATTGATTTCAAAAGTAGGTCATTCGCTTCCTAAAATTTGGTTACCGGTACGTCAGATTAAAGGTAGCTTTTTCGTAACAAAATTATATTTGTAATCGTGGTATTTACTGAAATTTGTAAGTACTACATATGAAAATACGTTTAATTCAGGACGTTCGAGTTGCTTTGAAGTACGAAGTGTCAGAATTAATGATAATAGCATCAAGTGGACATGGCAGAAAATGACGACTTTTTGGATTCGCTGGATAACAATCATCTAGACGGCACCAACGGTTCCATAAACATGACTGATAACAGCCTCGGAGTGAGTTTATTTCATATACAATATAGTAAAACACCTGCCTAACTATGATCAACATGAATATTTTTTTACTTTGCGGTCTCAGATAACGGTCAAGAACACGTAGTGTTAATTGCATGATTTTTGCGCAGAGAAAGTAATTTGCTAATACCTAATGCATAATCCTCACTATAAGTTATCATGTTTTTATGGTGATAAAGAATTGTTTCACATTGAATTGCAGTTTCCCAAATACAAAGTGTTTATGTCAATTGATTGGTGTTTTATCCATAAATAACTACTTACTACCTAAACAAAATAAAAGTTACATGTCATTATTATATTCTTGTACACTTTTACATATTAAGCATTTTCTCTGACATGCTGAACAGTATTTGAAATGTGGTGATTCTGCTATAAATTTATTATTACTTTTGGGTTCCATAAATGATTATCATGTAGGATTTTAAATTCTTCATTTTATATCATGTTCATTAACCAATCCCAAAGCCGAAAAGGGTTAAATGCATAGCTGATTTCAGGTCTGAATCCGGGCCTGAGGTTAGTATGAATGCCAAGCATAAATAACTTCAACAATTTTGTCACTCATATTCAATAATGTTATATTTATATACTATGCGTCAACAACCACCCGAAAAGTGAGCCAATTGTCTCACCTCCGTATTAATTTGCACTAGTAAGCTGACTAATCTGCTGTTTAACATTTGATTGAAATAGGTAAAAATGCCATCTTCTGTTTTACTAAAAATGCATAATTTACATAAATTAATTAATTAAAGCCCAACGAGATTCAAGTACACAATAATAATTGACACATGCTTTAGTTAATTTCATATTTTTGCAGGGCTGTCTGTCAGACCTGTAGTAAACAGAAGGCCAATTCTAGTAATTTTTCTACGAACGTAGATTGAAAGTTGACTGAATCGAGATTGAATTGTGAATTGACTAAAATTATATACTTGATTTCATTAATTAATTATTATCAATTCTTGTTGTTGGCACAGTAACATTCTTAGTTTGTTTAATTTTTACTCATATTTCGATATAATTGCGCTTAAATTTAATTTTGAAGTTATATATTGTGTTACGAGAATACCAAATGTGACATTTGTGAGATCGAGACAGGATCGAAACTGAATTTTGACTATATTTTAATTACGAGAATTGTCCCTCTGGTGTTTGTTTATGGGATTGTGACTAAGATACCTATGGCTTTGTGGATTTGCCTTTTTTTAGCTTGATGGTGTTGCAGGCAAGCTTTTTGATGCCACCGAAACTGCATTCTTGTTTTGCCTGTATCCTTCACTGTTTCTTCCATCAGTTAGATGAATTTCTTCAGTTTTGTTGTGTAACTTAGTATGGGTGTGCCGTATCTAATGAAATATAATATCATTTCTCCTAATAATATGTTGTAATCTGCTGATTAGTAGCTAAAATACCTAGGTAACCTAGAAGCTATGTATGCCTGGCTATCAGTTAAATAATCAAGATTCCTGGTTTACATGAGCCATGTAGGTTTGGTACGATACATATATTATTATATATTCAATCAATAAGCAGAAGTGAAACACGCTAACAAAAAAGTAAATGGCATATTTATTTTCATTTCAAATGATGCATGTATGTAGGTATATACAGGCTGATAAATATTCATTTAATGCTACTAATTAAAATTCTTTGAATTATTATATGACTGATAAAATATAATTTCTTTTTAAGGGCTTTTGTATTTCGCCATGAATCTAAACTTTAAATAAACGCTATATAGCTGTAATATACTAACAATACAGTAATTTTTTTTTTGTCCATTGAATGATAGTACACTTCCTCGGTCTATATATATATAGATTAATTTAAATCCATTACTCCTAAAAAGAAATATAGTTTCTGTGGCTGTCCTTTGGAAAATGTTTTATTTTTTGAGTATTTGGTATCTTTTTTACTAGATAGATAGATATTACAAGATAATAGATATTTGACGTGTTATTGTCACTTATTCTATCTACAGAAGATGAAGTCACAGGGCCACCTAGTCTAAAAGGGAATGAAATGTTTCAACTCAATCTCCCTTTATTGCTTTATTATATGTGTAAGGCTCATAAAGTTGCTAATAAAATGTACTTTTTGGAAAATATTTTGTAGTTAAAGAAAATTTTTTTTTCATAATTTTAACATTAAGTTTCTTTGATTATGTGTTATTTTGCAATTTGTATTGAAAGGGAGGTGATGAAGCATCAGGTGGCACAGAAGTACCTGATTTGGCTGCAATCAAGGCTAGGGTACGTGAGATGGAGGAAGAGGCTGAGAAATTAAAACAAATGCAAACTGAAGTGGACAAGCAGATGAGTTTGGGAAGCCCCCCAGGACTCAGTAAGTATATGCAGTGTTTGATTTATTATTGAAATGTTAATCCTGACACATTGGAAGCACTATAGTTGCATACTGTGTGATTATGCACTTCTAGAGGGACTTCTTTTGTGAAATTCAAGTTGCTGAACGTAGTTACAGTAGTGCCCTGGCAAAACCATGACAGGGTTTGCCAGGGCACTACTGTAACTACGACGACTAATACCACAATGACTTCTTAACATCAGTCAATATGGAAGTAAAAAAGAAGTATTTTGTTTCAGTCCATATAATTTAAATAAGATAATAAAAACTTAATCTTTTTTACTTTTTTGTATGACTAGGCTGTTTCTGCATGCTCTGCAATACCATGGTTGAGGGCGAGGGGATTGAATACCTTGTCATATTCCCCATCCAAGTTTGATTACAATTAGATATAATGGTACATGAATGCATAGGAAATACGAACACATTGCAAGATAAAGGAGTTTTAACGCTACACATGGGATATTTTTATTTCCGAAATATTTAGGGTTTCTGCATGAAAATTAAACACTGAGCAACTCAAGAGTAAAGAGGGTATTAAGTATTTAAATAATAAAAACAGTCTACAGGACTAGTATCCAGAACCGACAAACTATAAAATAAGAACAGACAAACTATAAAATAAAAGTACTATTTTTAACAGCAAGTCCACTGAACATGTCATTGGAAGAGAAGATGGAGGCTGACAACAGATCAGTGTATGTAGGAAACGTCGACTATGGTGCAACAGCGGAAGAACTTGAGCAGCATTTTCACGGATGTGGATCTATTAATAGGTAATATAATATTTACTACTTATGAACTGTAATGTACAAATATCAGGCAAGCTTTTATCGGGACATGCACAGTATAGTTAAGTATAAGAAGAGTACTATGTACAGTATGGGCACTCCCTGCTGCTCTTCGACGTTATCTCTCTGAGACGAATCTGCAACAGTTTGTATAGCGCCAATAAAAGCGATCTTCAATGTTTTTTAATTTTGACGAGCTCGGTGGCGTAGCGGTCAATGACGCGGCTACGACACCAACGCTCGTGGGTTCGATTCCCACATAGGACAAACATTTGTGTGCATGAACATGTTGTTTGTCTTAGTCTGGGTGTTTTCTATGTATCCTAAGTATGTATTTACAAAAAAAAATGTATTTACGTTTGTTTATCAGTTGTCTAGTACCCATAACACAAGGTTCGCTTACTTTGGGGCTAGATTAGACTAGATATTTTAATGTATTTATGTAGTTTTGTTACACTAAAAGTTGTTTAACTATGGGTTGACAGCGATACTTTCGAACTTACCTAGTTTGCTGTAAGTTACAACCAGTACTGACCAGTATACAACTGGTATAACCTAGCTGTAAGTTATATTAAACTAGGTAAGTTCGAAAGTATCGTTGTCAACCCTTATTCTTCCCACTGCTGAGATACGGGCCTCCCCTCAATCGAAGGAGTTTAGAGCCTCCTAATGAACTGTAACTTTTACTCCATCACGCTGCTCAACTGTGGGTTGACAGAAATCAGTGTTTTCAAGATGCCTAAAAGCCACTGACTTGGCTTAACGACTGTCATCTAATGACAACAGCAAGGACCGATGGCTTAATGTGCCCTCCGAAGCACGGGAGATAAATAAACCCATCCATGGACAGGGTACGGCCAACATTGCTTAACTTGCGTGTTCGTTGAAACTGACACGTGCAACGATGCCAATCGTTATTAAATGGAATTTTCGTTCAAAATTGTATGGAAAACTAATTAATCTTTTGTTCTACTTACAGGGTTACAATTCTTTGTAACAAATTCGATGGCCATCCCAAAGGTTTTGCATACATAGAATTTGGTGACAAAGACAGTGTACAGACTGCTATGGCCATGGACGACTCATTATTTAGAGGACGTCAAATCAAGGTATTTATTTTTCTACATTTACAGAGCCGCAGCGGATGTATTAAGAGCTACACACACGGCGCTTTAGTTATAATATGAAACTTTGTGATCATAAAGTAGGCAATCTACTGATTAAGAAAAAGCAGTTGGCAAATTATGCAGTTTTCAAAATATTATTTATTGCATATAAACAATTACATACATAATAATGCAGGATGTATACAAAGGTGAGCTTATCTCTCTCTTGTAGAGATAAGCTCACCTTTTCTTCCGGCTAACCTAGAGCACAGTATAACTATTTTTCATACAGTAGGGCATCGCCTTTGACATGGCACGATGCCGCCGCCCGCGTAGGTATCAACGCGGTCGTTCGCCGATATGCAAGGGTTGTCACAAAATTCGAAATCAAATAATCTTTAATATTTTTATAATTATTTATCAACATGAATAAAATATACATATTTACAAATGTTGCACTGCTAAATATTTACGTGAAGGTTTATTTTTAGATTTCAATTTTCTATTTTTAAATTTAACAATATAATGAATTCGCATTCGGATAAACAATTTGATCATGAAAATATGGGGGGGAAACATAAGCATGGCTGTGATATAAACTGTACTTGTTTTAATAATACATACCTATAATAATTATTTAAAAATATTGTTTCCTACAGCACCTGGTTGGTATGTTAACTTATTAAGTCTGCGGCGAAGACAAAAAGTCCCTATCTTCATTCGTAACTAATAAACGGCTGAACCAATTTTGATTAGTTGTAAAATTCGTCTTTATTGCGCCAGTCTCACTGAGTATATGAAAATAAAAAAAAAAATAGTGGATTTCTGGTGCCAGCCAAGTTGATGTAGGTACCAAACAATTAACGATTTAAATTTGATTACGACTTTACTCATTTCATTTTCGCATTTTGGGTATTGACATTCCTAGTTTCTATTATTAAGTATCTAATAATAGAAACTAGGAATGTCAATACCCAAAATGCAATGACTGGATAGCAAAATTTACTGTAAATAATAATAACTAAAAAGTGTAAAATAAAAAAGTAAATAAAAATTATCAAAAAACGTGATTGCTTAAAAAAAATTAAAAAAGAAACAAACCCTGAAACAAAGATATTAACTACTAGGTATGGATAGGCCATTCTAAGGAGATAATTTGTCACGAACCGATGAGTCATTTGGCTTTTCAATAGCGAAAACAATAAATATGAGAGTGTAAGTTCAAATTGGTGTCCCATTTGTTTATAAAGTTTATAGTGTACATTTACGTGACATAAACATACACATAGGTTCGTCCCACACACAGCACGTGCATATAGTCGCAGAGACAAATTTTATGTTAGAAATGGCACAGCCACGTAGTAATTAATGTCTTTGCCCAGAAATCTTGAATATAGGTGAATATAGAACCTTGTCTTTTTCTGTCGGTTTAAATAAAATCATAACAGTTGGATATTAGACAAATACCTACTCCTTCTGTGTCCGACATCCCAACTAATAAGAAGTTGTAAACATAATAATTACACTTTGCGCAAGAGCATGCGCCGTAAAGAATACATATACCTACCTACTTACACTTGAAAACCCCGCTAGGTTGGAGTTCGAGTTACGAAGTACTTAACTATTTAGTCATCTGTTGTTGGAGCACAAGAATTCGGCTATTTGTTGTATACTTATAGTTGGAGTGCCTTGCACTTCACCAACAATATAGCTACATACATTTCAACAAAGACAAAGTAGGTAGGTTATTACGAAATTATAGAAAAAACTTACCTTGCGTCACGGGGAAATGTATGAAATTTTAAATTCTTGATGTGTTTCGACATCGAGTTACAACCATATACAGAACAAACTACCATATACAGAACAATTTGTATGCACCATTATATTAAATAGAAATCACTGAACGTAAATTAAAAAAACGTTTAAAACACTCAGTACACGCACGTGACTGCCTTTCACGGGGGCTCCCACAAACTACGCTTGTTTGTGAGACGCTGACCGCACCGCCCGCTTCTCCGCGGGTTCCCCTCCCTTGCTCTGCGCAAGTACCTTCGATGCCCAACTGTATGCTTTTAAAACTGTGCCTAGAGCTAGTATCCGAAATAGTTATTGCGCTTTATTTATTTATAATCCGATTGACGGGGCAGGAGTACATGTAAGTACTTTTCAAATCAAGTAATAATGGGTTATATTGCAGGTGATGCCTAAGCGCACCAATAAGCCGGGGCTGTCGACAACGAACCGTCCGCCGCGGGCGATGCGCGGTCGCGGCCGCGGCGGCGGCTTCCGCGGCGGTTTCTCGCCGTACTATTCGGGCTACAGGCCAGTGCGACGTGGCAGGTATGACTAGCATTAATAAATAAATAAAACATTTTATTTCGGTTATTTGCATCCATATCGTGTTAGTAAAAAATAGAGAAACTTATGCACTATATTAGTAAGCTAATTTTAATTCAAATAATACCCGCCGCATCTCCCGGAGGCACTAGGCACCGAAAAATCTGTATGCACCCAGTGCCTCCAGATGCGGCAGGCAGGGTTATCTCTAACAACTTTCAGGATGCTGTTGGTACTCCCTAGAACTCTGCACATCAGAGACGCGATCCTTCCGCGTAACACCACATAAAAATCGTTTGTATGTGCTGTAGCGAAGATTGTCGATGCGCTACAATATCGAGGTAGCCCCAACATCACCCTGAAAGCATTGTTAAATTGTACTCGGAGAACGTTGAAAGCCCTCTGCGTATAGTTAACCCAAAGATTGCAAGTATACATTGTTTGGCAGTAGGCCTTAAAAAGCGTTATTTTTGTATTTGTCAGTCTGACGTGTTTGTATTTGTTTAGTCCTCCGTGTATTGAAAATTTTTGGGGAATTGTTAACATCTTTATTATTAGTTTATTATTTTAGGAGCCTACTGCTACAAGTATTTTATAACTTAAAAGTGGGCTCCAACACCTGTTTATTAAGTGTAACATAATTTACCTGAATAAATTATTTTATTTTATTTATTTTTTATTATTATCAACATTAGATTGTCACTTACAATCATACATTCGTCTTGTATCAGTAAAAATAACTATAATTCCTAGAATTTTTAAAATCATCCTCCCTATAGGTACCTCATTAATTTTTCCAATAATAAAATGTAAGCGCAGACAAGACTGTGCTTACATTTTTGGTGTTCACCTGCGTGGTAAAACGTTACTTTGGAGATAATAACAGTCAAAGTTTTGGCTACTTGCACATATTAACTTTCAAACTTATGCATGATCGCGTTAATTCCCGTCATTATTTTCATACTTGCACATAGTTATTAACTAATTGGATGTCAAAAATATACGTCTTTCTACACTGAATGGTTGGGTGTAGCTTTTTTGATATAAGATCTAAATGAACCGTGCTGTGGCTGCCACCGACAACCTTTTATTTCTATAAAACAAAATTTTATGATAAATGGTAACCTGGTCCTGCATTTTTGCAGGGGCTACAGGCGTGGAATGTACTACTCCCCATACTGAGTTCGGTAGAGGGGGGCCTACGCCCCCATCCGCCGCCCGCGATACCTGTAGGGCTGCGTGCGAGCGGTGCGCGCTCGCTCGCCGTCTCGACGATAACGTAGGCAACATCGCGTCGCTGCAACACCGTGTATTTAAGGCAATCACTGTTTGACGAATGAATTTAAATTTTTATTTGTAAGATGATTAAATGAACTGGTCGTTCACAATATGTTGTGCTCTTTGTGCGTAAATGAAACAGTTTGATAGGAAATGTAACGTAAGACGTGTAGTTATAGTAACCCAATGCTCGAGGAAATACAAATACATGTGACTTTTACTGTTATTTAATAGGTACTTAGCGATATCATCTTTTCGTAGCGAAGCGCCTGTTTGTCTGACTGATAGCGTGACTCAAGTAAAATATATTTTTTGTGAATAGTTCAAAAATCACTTAGATATGATCATTGTTGATACATTTAGGTATCTAGGCTTAAATGTTTACAAATAAATGTAAGTATTTAAAAAATAGAACAGCTAGTTAAATTTATAGACTATGCTCTCGTGAAGTCAAGGAAGATAGCAATTGCCTCTCGAAAGTTGTGTATGTAATACATTGCTTGCTTTTCGGTGCATTTTATACATCATTGCAGCTGTGCCCACGGTTTCATCAGCATAATGTACAACATGCGCACCTTGTGTTTCGTGTCACGATATTGGTAAAAGATTTTTTTAATCGAATAAATAATTTTGAAGATAACTATTAATAAATATAAAATTAAAATTTAGCCTTTTATAAATAGTGTAAATGTGTTGGCAAGGCAGCAATGTACTTCAAACGCGACTGCTGCGCATGCTAGTCAATCAGTGCGCGGAGAACTCCTCTATGAATCGCGTGTCCAAAGTGATGCCTTATCCAGTAGCAACAATATCTTCATCAGGGCTGCATGGTCGCTCGAAATCATAGACAACATCATAAAAATAAATAAGGGCCGACTTTGCTAATTACAACTAGCTAGGTTAATAGTTTTAATCTAAATCTAAGAAGCTAAAGTAATTATATGGTAAATGTGTATTTTACAATAGGCAATAGGAATATCATTATTACATCAGTACAATCAAAGAGACACTATCACAAGATACTGGTTTGCATTGCTAGTTCTGTGTTGTGGTGTAAAATGTATATTCTTATTAGGTACAAATGTCAGTTTTTACAGCAAATAGCGTTGCTAGTTGTAATAATAATGTTAAGGTACTCACTCACCGGGATCATTCGCCTGTAATGTAATATCACAGATTCGATTTTGGGCATTATATTATTGCCTCAGTGACTGATGAGCATTCGCCAGCCATG